>BSBM01001774.1:0-600000 GCA_027924585.1 Larix kaempferi
AGAATAATTGCATTAATTAACAGCATACTACTAATATGCATGTGATGGGTAAGTGGCCTATGGTACTGTACAACATTCCATTGCTACTTATCTAGAATGAAACCTCTTTGCTGACATGTTGGGAGTTGTGCACACTCTTAACAATGTTCTGGTAGAGATTGGAAGGCATCTAGAAAGTTACGGGATATGGATAAATGTTGTATTGAAGCATTGGCTAAGATAATTGCATGACTGTATGACATATTTATTTATGTGTAAGAATTTGTTCTGAAAACTATGAGACATTTTTAATCATGCAATTTAACTTGTTTTGTAGGAAAGATCATATACCATCACCTACAAAAGAAGGACTACAACATTTTTTTAGCAACAAAGTTATCTGTTGAAGATATTGAAGATATTGAAGTTCCAGGATGCGGGAAGAATTCCATGATCGAGGGGGTACCTGTCGATCATGAAGAATGATATTTGGGATGTAGTACCAAGACCTGAAGGGAAGCTTGTTGTGACTTCCAAGTGGATCTATAAGATCAAGCATGCTGCAGATGGTAGCATGGAGAAATACAAAGTGAGGTTGTAGCTCGTGGCTTCTCCCAGAAAGAGGAATTGACTATGAAGAGACTTTTGCACCTATAGCCATATACACTTCCATTAGATCAGTACTTGCTCTGGCTACAGTGATGAAATGGAAGGTACACCAAATGAATTTCAAGACAGCCTTCTTGAATGGTGTAGTCGAAGAGGAAGTGTATGTGGAGCAGCCACTTGGTTTTGAGACACATGACGGGAATTCATATATGTGCAGAACTTGGTATGGTAGGATAGACAACTTTCTATCCAGTTCGAGCTTTACCAAGAGTAAAGCAGATTCCAACCTATACTACAAGGTTGAGGAAGGCAATCCAGTAATACTACTTTTGTATGTGGATGACCTGTTTGTTACAGGTGAGTATAGATTGATTGTCAACATGCAGCGGAAGCTTGCTGCCGAGTTCGAGATGAAGAACTTGGGGATGATGCACTATTTTCTAGACATGGAGGTGTGGCAGAGTGTAGATGGGATCTTCCTTGGACAAGGGAAGTATGCAGTAGAGATCCTGAAGAGGTTTGGCATGATGGACTACAAGGTCATGGCCACACCTATGGCATCGAACCTGAAGCTTCTATGCGATGCTCCATCTGATCCGGTTGATGTCACGATGTATTGTCAGATGATTCGGTTCTTGATGTACCTGACAAACACAAGACCAGATATTTGCTTTGCGATGAACACATTGAGCCACTTCCTGACAGATCCGAGGAGTGTTCACCTGATTGCTGTAAAGCATATTCTGAGAAACCTGAAGGGTACAAGTGACTATGGGCTCAAGTATGATGCGAATCAAAAGTTTAACCTGCAGGGTTATGTTGATTCGGACTGGGCAGGAAATGCTGCAGATAGGAAGAGCACATCTGGGTGTTGCTTCAATATGGGATCAGGTGTGATCTCATGATTTAGCAAGAAGCAATCTTGCGTAGCACTGAGTGCAGCCGAAGCAGAGTATGTTGCAGCTTTTTCGGCTAGTTGTGAGGCAGTATGGTTGAGGAAGCTACTGTCTGAGTTATTTGATCTCCCATTGGAGGCTACTGGTATCCTTTGTGACAACCAGAGTTGTGTACCCGGTGTTCCACGACAGGTCGAAGCACATCGAGATCAAATATCACTATATCAGGGATATGGTGCAGAGAGGAGCAGTGAAGCTCCTGTATGGATGAGCAGATTGCAGATGTGCCGACGAAACCATTAGCCAGAGTGAAGTTCGAGCACTTCAGAGAGAGGCTTGTTGTTCTTTAGTTAGACGACACTTCGAGGAAGAAGTGATGGACACATTTGCTAGAGCCATTCCAAGCATGGTGAAAGGAGGATCCTTCCCATGGCTGTGGATGTAAGCGCTGGATGATGAGCATCAGGATGATGCTCCAGTTACTACTCTGTATATGCATCATGTTGGATGCTTGGACCATGTATCTGTATATGATCAAGTGGATCATGTATCTGTGTATGTATCAGGTGGATACATTGTATGATCAGGTGGATCATGTATCTATGTATGTATCAGGTGGACACATTGTATGATCAGGTGGATCATGTATGATGATATGTATCAGGTAGATACTTGGTATGCATCAGATGGATGCACTATATGATCAGGATGATCATGGATGACGAGCTTTAGGATGTTGCTCCAGATGACATACATTAGGACAATGCAGTGATGATGATCAGGATGATCATGCGTACATCAGGATGATGTATGGTGAGTATCAGGTTGATGCTCTGTGGCCATGGAACAAGTTGTGCAGATAAGCATATAATCCAGCCCTGGGAGGTTTGCAGATAGTCTTTCGAGGTTTTGCCTATGGCATGTAATGTGGACCTGGGATATCTGGAAAACGCTCTTTCAAGGTTTTTCTTTGGGAGGACATATAATCCGGCCCTGGGAGATTTGCAGATAGTCTTTTGAGGTATTTCCTATGGCATGTAATCTGGTCCTGGGATATCTGGCAGATGCTCTTTCGAGGTTTTGTCCTATGGCATGTAATGTGCTCCTAGGAGATCCGACAGGTAAAGCTGAGTGCTCGTAACAGCCTGGGGTGATACAGCCAGGTTTTGCCATGACCACATGTAATATGCTCCTGGGAGATCTGACAAGTAGAGCTGTGTGCTCGTAACAGCCTGGAATGCTACAGCCATTTTTGCGGTGAGATCACATGTAATGTGCTTTCTGGGAGATCCGACAGGTAGAGTTGTGTGCTCATAACAGCCTGGGATTCTACAGCTAGGTTTTATGGTGAGATCACATGTAATGTGCTCCTGGGAGATCCGACAAGTAGAGCTGTGTGCTCGTAATAGCCTGGGATGCTACAGCCAAGTTTTGTGGTGAGATCACATGTAATGTGCTCCTGGGAGATCCGACAGGTAGAGCTGTGTGCTCGTAACATCCTGGGATGCTACAGCCAGGTTTTGTGATGGGGTCACATGTAATGTGCTCCTGGTAGATCTGACAGGTAGAGCTGTGTGCTCGTAAAAGTCTGGATGTCCAGGTTTTGTGACGCACGTAATAAGTCCCGAGGATTCCACAATATGGCCAGTGACGATGAAGACCTGTAGGTGGTGGGCCTACATCCAATATGAAAAAGGACTGGCTCTGTAGAACTTCCTATGACGAGTAGATCGAAGATTGATTGAGATAGCAGCAACAGTGACGATGACGATGATTCGATGATGATGATCCAGAGAAGAAGACTTGTGCTAGTAGATCAGTGTCGAGAAATACCTTCCTAGTTAAGAGGGAGTGTTGATGTATATGTAAATTTGGAATGTATTTTACCCATGTATATTGTATTTCTATAGAGATGTTATTATTCCTCTATACGGAAGTGTATGTATTCCTATAGAGATGTTATTATTCCTCTATACGGAAGTGTCGTCATTTATATTGTAAGTGTCATAACTTATATTTGATGGGTTATTAGACCACCTTGATGGGGTCGGCCCTGTATGAGTGATGTGGGTAAATGGGTTATTAGACCACCATGTGTGGGGTCGGCCCTGATTTAGTTAACCATGTGTTATTAGGCTAAGCTAGACAAGTCGGCCCCACTGGTTTGTTGGGAAGGACAGGACAAGTATAAATAGAGATCGGGAGATCTCTATTTCATCACTCATTACTCAATCTTCCATCTCTCGGAAAGTGGTGCACATGTGAGGAGGAGGATCAGCTGCTAGGAGAAGACTATCTCTTGTACTTTGGTTGTATCATTGCTCTTTCTATCTCTGAGGAAGTTGCGGGGTTTTTCACCTTCTTGGTTTTCCCCGGTGAAACTCTGTGTCTCTTGTGTGCTTGCATTATTGTGTCCATGATTGATATGCTATAGATATGTTGTACATGTTATTCTCTTAGTTAAGATCTTAGATCAGATTGAAAATTCTAAAAAACTAACACCATGAACGCAACGTTGTCTGATGCCTTCTAGGACAATGAGCTAGGGGATGATGCTCATATCATTGTTACCTCCTTTGAAATCCTTAAATCGTCTTCCACCAGCCCTCTCTTGGGACCTACCTGGTCAAATTCTACCCAACTGGGGACAACAATGTTACTATATAACTTGAAAGCAATGTATGGCATGTCAAACACGTGTTTCTCGACACTTTTGAGGTAATTGACCATCGAGTCCCTTACATTTTGAGCAATATTGTCACACAATCAACATTGAAAATGGTCGATTTTATGAATGTTAAATTACATTATACATTTATTTTAATACCTCCATTTTGACCTTTGAAATTATTGGCTTAATATGTAAATATGCATTGTATGCTTCCTAGCATGGATCTCAAGGCCAAGGCGCCTCTAGTGAATGTCGGGATTGTAAAGGCAAGTATTTTATATTTTTTGGACATGTACCAGTCGGCCATGGAAAAATGTAACAGCATGTAAATATTTATAATATAAATAAAATGTCTAAGAACTGGCTATGGAAGCAACTAAAAAGAGGGGGCTATGTTTATCCACTAGGGAGAGGTGAGGGGTTGTGGGATCCAATTCATTGTTTCCAAGTGTCATCTTGAGAACCCATTTTGATTTCCCTTGTTGATCTTTAATTATGTTGTAAGGAGATGGTTGAGGAATCATCTCATGAATTTAATAGAGCATGGGGATGACTGCAAAAATTCGTATGGCAGGTTCTAGGATTAGTTTACTTGGCCCGGAAGTCAACCTTACTCATGGGAATGCGTTTCCTAGCATTCCCATTCCATTGTTTCGCAACCAGACACCACTTCGGAGAAAGATACGCATTCACGGTAAGCAAAATTGCAAAAACCGCAACTTGAGAAAATGCCCTACTTTAGACTGTAAAAAACGCCCACAAACTTGTGTTAGTCATGAAATCGAGTGGGGGATCCATAGACCTAAACCCTGGGGTGAATTTGAGATTACCAGAAGCCCGAAAATCCATGGGAAAACCTAGATATAAAAGCCCGAAAGTTGAATTTCGTGACTACAAATAGGCATTGCCAGAAATTAGAAAATCCAAGAGTCCGTTGAAGTCTAAGAGGGATGAGAGGTTGGAATGGCTTGATAAACCTAGTGTAGTCAAATATATCTGAAGGTTTAGCGGCTTGGACCTTTCTATGCCCACCCTAAATAGGAATGGAGGGAAGGGGCGCCTGAGGGACTGTGTAGTAGAGAAGGGGACATTCCTTGTGTTGGGTCTAGTAGGTATTGTGGGTTTCAAGGCTATCTGAGACCAATTGAGATGCATGTAGCTCTATGGTTGAGCTCATTGGCTTAGCATTCACCTCATTTTCCTCTAGGTATGCTTGATAAACCCAGTTGTGCGTTGGCTTAACATGAGATTAAGTTTCTATGGTTATGAGTGAGCCCGTATAGTTCCTCCTTAGTGGATACATAGCCCATCTAGGGGGTGGCCTATCAATAGAGAGATAAAGTGCTGGACAGAGTGCCTATGGCTGAGTGGAACATTGCTCTTCCATATCCAGTTACTTGGAAAACTTCAATGAAAAGATAAGTGTTTATTTGTCAAATCATTTATGTGTTAAATGAGCATGAATCACTGTTGTTCTTATTCCTGTGATGACTATGTTAGCATATGCATAATGTGTGTGTGGATAGATTATTTTCGATGTGTTTTATTTATGCATCTACACACATGCATTTAAACGTTCATGAATTTCGTAATATGGTCATGGGGGTGAAATTTAGAATACAATGGCCAAGTCGGGAGTAACGACTTGGGCCTGCCGAGAACAACACCACAACTACACAAGCAATGGGTATAGGTTTGTCTGGTTTCTTGGATGAGAAAGGAGATTGAACGTCTTCTCGTATGATGTACAGCTTCAAAAGATCAGGGGAAGATTTTGTTGGTAGCCGAAGTCCATGATCTCATCAAGAAGCTCATAATTTAGCACAAAATTAGTCCATATGGCATATTAATCAAATGTACCACCCAAATAGACTTTGAACAAAGCCACTGCCACAACCACAAACTATCTTCCTAACATGATAGGTCCTGAGATTCTTTGTTTACATTATATGTGCTTTGAATGTCGTGACACTTGGCTTTCGGTACTTTGTGATTTTCCTTAATCATTAGAGGCTTGGCATAATCGAAATATATATCACACATGTATAACAAAATAATGCTAACAACAATACATAATGAGAACCGATCCATGATTTAATTAATGCGTTGTGCAATGACTTATCCTCGTGGACTCTTTCGGTGCGTATGAGAATATAGTAGGAGAAGATATAGCCCATGACTCATCACTCATTAGATTCTTCTACGAGTCTACCATATTTTTAATTTTTCTATTCATTTATAGAAATGTTATCAATACCAGATTTTTTTTCCAAATCGGCAAATTCAACCAGTTTACAAGTCTAACCAGTCTAAATCAAGCACTTGAACAGGAAATGGTTGGTTCTATACCAAACCGACCAGTTCCATACCATAGCATGTGTTAAATGCCTAAACAAGACGATTCCGTAATAATTGTATCCCATGCATGTGACCACTAATTTGAACCCAAAAATAAATTAAAAAGGAAAAACAAAAAACTAAACTGAACGAGAGACCCCTGCCATTACTATTTAAAGAGGTCCCCACCCTTCATTTGCCTCATTCCCTTCACTTCACCAATTTGGAGTTTTGAGGTTAGTTATTGAGCTAGTTTGGAAACTTTCTTGGGTTGGTTTCAAGTGTTAAACTGAAGAGTTTGTTGGGTTGATTTGGAGAAATGACCGAAGGGTTGTTTTGGAGAATCGCTTGGGTTGATTCAAGGCTTAATTTGGAGAATTTCTTGGGCTATTATAGAGTTGTCTTTTCTGATGTCTTCAAGCAACCATTCAGTTGTTTTGGATCTACTCTTATTCTCTTTCCTTATGATGTATTAGAGCTTCTCTACTATTCTTGATTTGGGGTGCTTGTTAAGGTATCTTAAATATTCTTTCAGGCCTCTTGTTCTATAAAATTATTAATAAAATTGTTCTTCCCCCCCTAGAAATTAAGACAACCGAAGGTTTTATATTATTGTTTTTCCCCCTTAGAAATTAAAACAACCTAGTGTTTTCTGTTGTTGGTTCATGTGTACATATCGATTAGTATCATAGGTATATATTAGGCCTCAAGTTTTGCAATTTTGGAGCTACCTACCTTGCTCATTATCATTTTTGAAGCTTGCATGTTTGTTTAACATAGGATTGTCATCAATCTTCACCTAGAGCATTGGATCAAATATTTGTGTGATGAGGATGTGGTCAAGTTCTAGAAATTATTTGTAGTTAGCCGATGTGCCTTTCCAATCAATTTCTCAAAATCCTACACAAATTTGGGCATATTTTTGTTCAAAAGGAATTCAGAGTTTTTTTGCTTGAGAATTTGTGAGTGCACTCTACATTGCATTTCATTTTATTCGACCTTCAAGGTTCATTGTTCTATAGTCTTGGTCACCTCTTGTCAAGGATTATCCTTCGATCTCCTCATCCTTAGTTCTCTTAAGGTTGTTCAAAACCCCCTATTGCTCACAAGCTCTACATGCATGCCAAATGTGGTTTGATTCGTTGTTTGGGTGATTTTCCTATGGAAAAACAACACTTTATATTAACTTCATTTCTAATAACCGTCAATACTGAACTATTATAACATTGTTTTGGGAAACAAAATGTCCATTTATTTGATGTTGATTTTCAGGAAGTAATTGCTGAGAGAGGGATGCATTTTCTAAGTGAAGGAGGTATTTTATGTTTTATTGACTTTCATATTTTATGAATAAAAGTAGGGTTTTTTTCTTATGAAAAAAATTGGTTGGGAAAACAAAAATTGATATGTGTGTATGCTTGTTTAGCATAGGAAATTAGTTGCCTGTGAGGCTAGTCAAACTAGTAAAATGGAATTTTTTTCATTAAGGTGTACCTACATTTTTTATTAAAGGGTTGGTTACATTTAATAATAACTATTTTACTGTAACATGTCAATTGAAATTATTAATTAACAACTTGAAGGATTAAGCACATAATATGAATAATGACTCTTTCCAGATCCATGATGTGAATTTAAAGTACATCAGGAGAGTAAGTAGCTCAATTTAATATTTACTGGGAACATGCATGGTGAGTATCTCAATTTCTAATTTGCAATACTGAATCTTACTTCCGGACTCACCCCAATTTGACCACAACCAATAACCTTGTCACTACCACTACACAGTTGAAGGGTTTGGTACTGGAATGGTCAAACCAATGTCTCATGGCATGCATAATCCTTTGGCATTCTAGAAGGTCTTTCACTTGTGATTGAACTCAATTATGGAGCTACCAATCCATAGATGTCGTTCAACATTAAATTACACACTTGGCCTTCATTATTGAACATACATGCATCCACACTAATCCCACCAAGCTTGATTATTACACTTACTCAATGGCCCACACCTACTTTAGTAAGTGACTTATAAAGCTTCTTAGATGGATTTAACCATTATTGAATCATTATCAACAATTTCTCTCATATTTCTAACACATTACATCAAGTCTCCAACCAAAATTATTTCACTTGGACTCCAAAGTTGGAATGAGATTCCAACATCTAAGATCTGCATTATAACATTGGGATTTTAAATGGAGATGAATGCCAACTGTGTAGCAGAACTGGTTGTTTTTGGGAAAAAAAAACTACAAAATCAATTTTGTAGTGGAACTCAAGGAATTTTAGGGTTTACCGCTACAAAATTGTGAAGTCTGCAGCAATACTTAATTTTTGCTAAATAATTGACAATGGGCTTTCACTAATTGAATGTCATGAGATGTTGAACTCAGTGGATTGCATTGATCATGCGTAATCATGAAATTTAGTGAATCCTCATTTATTTCATTAGCAATCTATATTGAATGTAGTATGCTTTTGCATAGCTTTAAAATCATTGTCTGTAGATCAAATAGCAAGGTAGAACTATGTATTACCTATTTTGCAGAATGAATGACAGGGTTGTCTTGTTTATTTCCTATAGCTGTAATACCCCCATTTTGACCCCTAGACCATATTGACTTGATAATGTAAATGTTGTAAAAATGTAATCTATGAACTCAAGGCCCCACTAGTGAACGCTCAAGGCCCCACTAGTGAACACTCAACTTATAAAGGAAAGTATTTATATATTGAGGACATGTGCCAGTCGACCATGGAAAAATGTAACAACATGTAAATATTTATAATACAAATAAAATGTCCAAGAGATGGCTATGGAGGCAACTAAAATGAGGGCGGATATGTGTATCCACTAGGGATAGATGAGGGGTGTGTGGGATCCAATATTTTGTTTCCAAGTGTCATCTTGAGAACCCATCTTGACTCCCCTTGCTGATATTTAATTATGCTGCAAGAAGGTAGATGAGAAATCAACTCATGAATTTAATGGAGCATGGGATGACTGCAACAATTCGTATGGCAGGTTATGGGCTTAGTTTACTTGGCCTAGAAGTCAATTTTCCTCATGGGAATTTGTTTCCTTTCATTCTCATTCCCTTGTTTTGCAAGCAGACACCAATTATGAGTAAGCCATGCATTTCCAGCAAGAGAAATTGCAGAAATCGCAACCTGAGAAGAAACCACTTTTTAAACTGTCGAAAACACCCAGAAACTCGTGTTAGTCGTGAAATCGAGTGGGGGATCCATATACATGACCCCTAGGGAGAATTTGAGAGTGTCAGAAGCCCAAAAATCCATGGGAGAACCGAGAATTGGAAGCCCAGAAATTGATTTTCGTGGATGCAAATTAGTGTTTCCAGAAATCAGAAAATCCAAGAGACCATTGAAGTCTGAGAGAGATGAGAGGTTGGAATGGCTTGATAAACTCAGTGAAGGAAATATATCTATGAAATTATAACAACTTGGACCTTTCTATGCCCACCCTGAATAACGCTAAAGGGAAGGGGCGCCCGAGGGACTGTGTAGCAGAGAAGGGGACCTTCCTTGTGTTGGGTGTCATAGGTGAGGGTGCCAAGGCTGGATGAGACCAATTGAGATGTTTGTTGCTCTATGGTTGAGATCACTAGATTAGCATTCACCTTCGTCATCTCCCTGCATGCTTGATAAACCTAGTTGTGCATTGGCTTAGCATGAGAATGTGTTCCTATGGTTGTGAGTGAGCCTATGTAGTTCCTCCCTAGTGGATACATAGCCCAACTCTGGGGTGGCCTCTCAGCAGAGATTTAAAGTGCTAGGTAGAGTGCCTATGGTTGGGTGGAACGTTTCTCTTCCATAGCCAGTTGCTTGGATGACTTCAATTATAAGATAAGTCTATAATTGTTAATTGTTGTTTTGCTGAATGTGCATGAATTAGTGATATTATTATGCTTGTAATAAATATGTTGGTATATGAATGTTGTGTGTGTGGGTGTCAGATGATTTATTTTTGTTGTGTATTTTTGTTATGCATATGCACACACAATCAAAATGTTCATGAATTTCATAATATGGTCGTGGGGGAAAAATTTAGAACCCCTGTAATTCATTCATGTTCCTGTCGTCGGCCGGATCGATGGGTGGGGGATGTGACAGAGTGGTATCAGAGTGAATGGTTGCAACACTACGACTGTTTGGGCCAGAATCCACACTCACAAGCAGGAAATCAATCGCACATGAAGTGATAAAAACCTTTTGGTTAAAACTGTGAGTTTAAATTTCTAGATGATTTGTTAGCAGAGAGGAGGAATCATGATTAATGATTATGGTTCACAACGCATCTGCAAATCACATGTTGGATAATAGCAGGTGGGAATCCATTTAGCAGGTACATCACAGCCACGTGTTGTATTTTGATTGGAAACGGCTCCAGTATTATCCTTTCCAAAATGTATTTCTTAGTGAGCCGTTACAACTTCTTGAAATGGTAAATTTGGAAAATTAGAGGCAGATCCCATCCGTGCCATGTGGGAAAGAAGGGTATGGCGTGGACTAGCCACGTTGGAAGGCACATGGGTGGAAGGCGTCCACAGTTGCAAGAATCGCAAAGTATGGATCTAAGATGGTTTTTGATCGACGTGTATCCGCGGGGGTACCATGAAGGGAATTTTTGCGAAGCCATAGAGAAAAGTCCGTAGGCACAGTAGGGAAGAGTCCGTGGAGGATCCTGTGATAGTATCGCAGAAGAAGGTCTGCAGTGTGGAGAGAATCCTGTGAGTGCAGCGGAGAAAGGTCCGCGGGCGCGACGAAGTGTAAGTCTACGGGGGTCGTTGGTCGGTAGCAATCGGATGTCAGTTGTCGGTCCGTGGTAGTCGGACCTCGATCGTTGGTCGAGGATCGACAATGCACATTTGCGGGGTTGTTGAAAGTTGTCTCGAGGAAAAGGCCATGGGAATAAGTCCACAGGCGTGGCAAGAAATAGGTCCGCGGAGCTCATTGGGCAAAGTTAGTTGGTAGTCATTCTACGGTTGGCGGTGCACGTCCGCGGGTTCTCGAAATGTGTATTGAAGAATAGGTCGTGAAGAGAGGTCCGTGAGCATGACATAGTATAGATCTGCAATGGTCGCAGATTAACGGTTGTCGGTCTTCAATGGTCAGAAATCACCATCGGTCAACACCACACATCCGTGGGGGTTTCCAAAATGTGTCTCAAGGAATAGGCTGCAAAGAGAAGTCCTTAACAACAATTCAAAAAAGAAGTCTGGAGCCCAAAAATTGTTTTTTGCCATAGCAGGAGCATCTTAGCTCAGAATTCAATGAGACCTGAAGAATTCAGACGCCATTGGTGAAGGCCATAGAAACATCAGTGAGAGGCTTAGGCCCATTCTACTCTGATTTGGCATAAATTTCAAAATATCTTCTTTCAAATATTTGTGTCTAGAGACCAGATGGGGGCTCAATTTGGACCGAAATTGATATGGTATGGTCATTGACCAAGCACGCAACTAAATTCAAAAGCTTGGAGAAAATTTCCAAAAGGTGTGAGACCGGAGCATGAAAGAAGGCCAAAAATTCACTATTCTAGAGCACTTTTTAGGGATTTTGGAAAACTTGCAGGAGGTAAAAGTTACCCTAGATGTCGAAACCAGAAAAATTATTGAACTCGACATTTTACCTACTCATTAATATGGAAAAATTTCTTTAGACAGATTTTCTAGAAATGCTTAGTTTATGAGATAGTCATTTTTGGCAAAAATTCTAAGTTTGGGAAAATGTGCAAAAGTTAAAAGTAGTCAAACCCAGAATTTTATAGAGGATGACTAGAGCATCATATTAGAGATCTAAAATTTGATGAGTGATCCTTGTTATATATACTAACTATTTCCAGTAGAAAATATTTTCTAGTTCTTGCTTGGCTATATTTTCTTCTGTAGGCGGCTGAAGTTGGTCTCCAAAATTAATTACACCTGTAAAAACAGTGCAAAATTGGACAAAATTAGCATTTTTTGGAGGATGTAACTTTCAGCTCGGAGATCATAATGAAGCATGAAAATAGGAGTTGGAAATATTATTCATACGGAAGCATAGGTGCATAGTCAGAATCTGAGTGAGGAATTCAGATGTCTTAGAGATCATAATAGAAAAATGCATGCAACCTTGTTTTGACAAAAATTGTCAATTTGGGGTATTTCCAGAATGCATGAAAATTAATTTTATGAATTTCTAACAATTTAATGAAGGTAAAATACAAGAGAATCAAATGGAAGGTTCTTATTTTTTTTACAAGCTTTTAGATTGCTTCAAATAATAGCAATGCAGATCCTCTAGGATCGATTCGTAAAGAGATTCTCAATGCGGGTGACCTCCAAAGTGACCAAATTTTTGAAAAGGTTTTGTAAGATGGTCCATGTGTGTGCCAAAGGTGAGAGTAAATCAAAATGAGTAAACATGATGGTATTGGTTCCCTCACGATAAAGTGGAGGCATAGCTAGGAACATGCATAATGAAGGACTGACAACCATGTCTAATCATGAAAGAATAAAAGCGACCAATAATGGATATTGGTGCCATGGATAAGAATGCATCCAATGTATTATTGTGATTAATATATGAAATTTGAATTACATGGAGGAGTCATGGGAACTCTTGATTATTGAATATGGATATTGTATAAGGGAATGCTCAACAAGGTTATATGGGATATGCAAGTAGGTAAAGGACATGCAAATTGTAAAGGAGATGAATGAATCAGTCGTGTGGACAAGTGCATGTATGCTAAAAGAAGTTGTAGGATGTTGTAGAATATGAACCAACAACTTATGTGTAAGAAATGAGAATTGGTAAGGAAATTCCATTCATCAAGAAGTTGTCACTAATAGAATAAGACATTCCAATTTGTGGACTTATCATGTGGTTCATGACAGCAAAGGGTGCCAATTAAGGGATGAGGCATTCTTGCGTGTGAAGGCCGCCCACTAGGATCTTAACACATCAACACAATGTAAACGGAGTGCAATGAGAGATATTTTAATGTAATATCCTAAGATCTTATTTCAAATGATATTATCTCACATTTAAAATTCAAAACACAAATTAACACAAACTGAAACTAGTTGTCAAAACTAGTAGAGGAAAAACTAGATTTGGACACTGATAAACCACCCCAGGGCTTGGGATTTGAACTATTTTGGATCTACAAAATAGTTTAGGGAGTTTGCAGAAGCATATATAACATAATAAATTCCATATTCATAGTCCTATGCACAAGGTACCGGGGCCATTTATGTTTCAACAACAGTTGTCGCTGAAGTCTACTCCAAGGATTCCTGGGCACACTAGCATATGCATATTAGACTCATTCACTTACACTTGAAAGAAACTAAGGATGGATATCATGCATTAACCCCCTGATATACTTCAAGACAATATTTGCAAATGTTTTGGGAGGATTAGGCAATTTTTGGAGGCAAAAGGAGGAAGATCGCTATGTAGGACTGCTGAACTAGTTAGCTTTTGAGCTCTCCCAAACATGATGAGAAGGATACGGATATTTAGGTGGAGAATTGAATGGTCTTCAGAAATGTATTAAGAATATCATATGACTGACATAACTTAAAATGGGCAACTAGATAACTTTTAATCAACAATACTGCAAAACTAGTCAAATATTAATGCCTAAAGAGCTAGGTATAGCAGTAGCTCAAATTCATGCAAAAGATAAATTCCAGATCTGTAGATCATAGAAAATATTATTTATAAGAAAATTTTCATCATATTACATATCCAAATAAGTATTCAAATTACTCATAGAATCACTAGCAACCTCAAGATAGGTAGTAGAGAATAATTACTGAAGAGAATACTCCATTAAATGGAGTCTACAACATTGGATGAAGAAGATCATGGATGGCACTAGAATCAGATATGATAATTCACTCCATGAAAAAGGATGGATGCCATACTAAAGATATGCCTCTCATATAACTCAAAACTCAGGAGGATTTATAGATAGAAAAGCAATGGCGCGTTCTTTACAGCTGGAACCCTGGATCTAGTAAAATGGCCATAACTTGCTCATCCGGACACCTTTTTAGATGAAAATAAAAGTGTTTCCTACTGGAAATGATGATACGGACGCAATGGGGCATGTATAAAAGTCCATAAATTATCATAAAATTCGAAACCAGAGCCTCCATTTCTTCCCTTCAACAATGTTTCCATTGAATGAAGGGGTTGAACCGCACAACGAGAACACCAACCACTGGATCATATCTACTACTCAAGATATAATGGATGCTATGGCACTCAATAACTGACTAGAGAAAAGGTACAATGGGTCACATCTCCCAAATCATGGCTAGAGGCACATCTCCCAAGCCTCTGAGAAGCTAGCTCTCAAGACAAATCAATATACTGGCCAAAAAGGGTGAGAGGAGCACACTGGCCTTCTTTTATGGACTGGGTGGCTTCATGAGAAAGTAATTGGCATGTGTGATTGGATGAGTACGCCTTCATTAGAGAGAATTAGCAACATCTCTTCTTTGTGCAACCTTCCTGCTTTTCCAACCTGTATTGCTTTGTGATTTTCTTCTGCTTTTAGAAATGGTGCCCTCCATTGCTTTCTTGATGTTTCCTGCTTTTCAAAACTAGTTGCTTTTATGCACTTTCCTGCTTTGTTCACTTTCCTGCTTTATACACTTGCCTTCTTTTCACTGCTTTTCTCAGTTTCCTTCTTTTTGTTGCCAACTTGCTTTTAGTTGCCTTCTTCTTGTTTCTATCTTTTCTCAAGAGAGTGAGTGTGGTGCACCTTATCCTCATGCACCCTCCTAGCCACATGAGAATCACACCAAGGATAATTTTAGGGGCAAACTTTAGCCCATGGGCTATTTATCCATTTTTTTTTCCAAAAAAGGATTCGCTAATTTGCATTTTTTGAAGCTCCATTTCGCCCAATTTTGATGGGGTAAACTCTTTTCACTCTAAAAATCGCCAAATTATTATATAAACTATATAAAATCCTTAGAAATGGAAATAATTTTAGAAAAATATTGCCAAATATTTTATAGTTGACAATTTAAGAATTGGTAAGATTCTCCAAAGTTTATACACTTTTAAATAAGTATGGGTCCTTAAAATTGCCCCTGAATCACACTTGTGCCAAAATTAATTAATCATGAGATTAAAAATAATTATGAAGTACTTCAACATTAAAATTATTATATATTTAACTACTATAGGCCTGGTTCCAAAATTTATCCCAAATAATTAATAATGCATTTCTTTTATTTTTTCCTAGACCCTTAGGGACAAACTATGGTCCAAGACTTTATCAAGTAACCACTTAGGAAGGAACATGACATGTAATGGCCAATGGATGCTACATAAGGCTGCCAAGTGACTGTGGCAGAAATTGGAGAATGGTGTCCATGAGACAACATTGATAAAAAAAAATGAAATTTCTCACCTTAAACTATTTTTGCTTATAGCCTAATAATTTCATGCTTGGAAAGTAGCAAGTATAAATGTTATACATGTGTATATGTATTGAATTGCTACTTGGTGAGAAAATCATAGCTAATGATTTCTTTTTTGCTTGGTAGAGAGGCCATGAAGTGGATCAGCTATGATATATGAAAGAGGAAATTCCATGCTATGATGAGGAATTGGAAAGGGATAATTCCTCAACCCTTATCTTGCTAATATGTATTATTTCCCGAGTTCATATAAAGAAATTTTGGCATGGGAATGATAAAAATGCAAGAGATGAGCTAGATTAAATGTATATGCGCCAATAGGCATATTAATATATAAGCGCAGTGAATATGCTTGTGCATACATATGATGTTTCAAATTGGTAAAAGTAGTATGACTTTTCATATGTAGTGGGACACTAATGATAATTATGTGGTTAATAATAATTACCAATGTTGGTGATGTTGTAGGATCAAAGACAATAGAAGCATGGCCGAAGATGTTGATGATGTTGTTGTATGTGACAAACAACCATGTGAGGAAATGATGGAGCAACAAATCCATGACCAAGAGGTTGGTGGAAGGACTGTGTATCCCTTGGTAAGAAGCCAATTGCTTAGGTAACATCATATATGTTGGTGGAAACCATGTAGGTAATGCTTTACTTATGCTGATTATATAACTATTAAAAGAGGATGGTTAAGAATCCCTTCAACCATGTTTAAGTCATCATAAAATGGTATGCATGTAATATTGAATGCATTTATGTGAATGAAATCCCACCAGGTTTGGTGAGGTATGGGGTATTAAGGGAAAAGAGCCTTCTACCATGTGACTATTTAAAATTTAGATCACATTTATAATAAATAAGAGCATGCCATGTGTGAGACCATGAGGATGTTGGGTTGTGAGGCTTGTAGTGATGCACAATTATTCCATGAACTCCCTATTGGTGTTAACCAATAAGGACCGAGGAGATGGTTGGGTATTGTGTGAAGCAATGGCTAGGATGTCCAACTTACCATGGTAAGACACGTGTGTAGGCACAATAATATTTTAGAGCAATGTCATAGTGCATTGGGTGCATTGAGTAGTACATTAAAAATATTTTATAAATTGTGTGGTTATGCATGAATACGTGTGGGTACACATGTTAATATGCATTGTGTGAATGCATGGTTATGGTATACATTTCATTGCAATTAGATAATAGATGAAATTATAGAATTATTGACAATTCTAAGATCCTTTCATGAGCTATTATGGATGCAGGTGAAATAATTGCATGAAGGGGGTAGTCATATTTGATGGCCTACTAGAATGCTCTGTTGGGAAGATATAATTGCATGGAAGGATATGGTTGTGTAATCATGAGTATTGAAAATTTCATTTTATTGTATAGATAATGTGACTAGATCTTGCAATTTTATCGTGATAATGATGTCTATAAAGTGAATGTATTTAATTGTATTTGAAATATTAATAGAGGTCTATTATTATTCCAAGATAAATTCAGTGATTGTGGTAACTGTTGCAATTAAAATATTATATGCATGGATACTCACAACTTGTTGGTTGATTGAAAAAAAAATCATATCGCAAGTAGAATTGTCTTGGACATGACGATGTGTGTGAGTCCATAATAAAAGCTGGAATCTACTGTGTACGAAAGCCAAACATTATGAAAAGGAATCTCATCGTTTTCAAATCTGATTTCTGTATGAAACATATTTGAAATTTTTCGATTTAAAATTTTGAGAAAGATCCCATGGTCGTGAAATCTGGTTTTTATAGGGAACAAATTTGTAAATTGTAGATTTTACATTTTGCTAATGACTGTTTGGATGATCTAGAATTGTGTCAAGAGGACATGTTGTAAGTGGGTGTCCAAGATATGGAACCAAGTGTAAAATCATAATGGACATAGTGCTTCCACTTACAAGAGCCAAACAATATGAGGATGGCCTCATGGTTAAATAAATCTAAATTTTGTAGGAGATAGAATTATAAATTCATATTTGAATTTAATTATTAGCGTTATTGATGGGTTGGATGTTTTTTAATTGTGTTAGGAGGACACATTGCAATAATACCATGTGCTATGGTTTGTAAGAGCCAAACACCATGAGAAGTACCTCATGTTTAGGAAATCTAGTTTCCATATGAGAAAAAAAAATGAGAATTTATAAATGAAATTATTACGATAAATATCTCATGGCGATGAGATGGAACATGTGTTGCTTTAGCTTTAAATTTTGTTTAATTTTTTTTTTTATGATATCTCATGTGAATTGCATGCATGTATGTAATGTAGGTGAAATGGTGAAAATATGCCAATGGGGCAGATGTTGGCTCCTAAAGCTAAAAATGCAAAAGGATATCAATTGTGGCTTGGGTTGAGGAACCCTGTAAAATTCACTGCATGTGCTTATCTCTCCGCAGTGATATTAAATCCAGTAAGAGCATGGGTACTCAGGAGGCTTGCATGGGTATAGGTAACCTTTCTACACTCACACTGAATAGCACTAGAAGGGATGGGTACGCCCGAGGTACTGTGTAGTAGAGAAGGGGTATCATCCTTGTGTTGTGTGAGTGGGTATTGTGGGGTCATTCTATCCTACAGTCAAGTGAGTTACCTATGGAGTTACTGGAGGGAACCACTGGTTTGCATAGGAGAAGAAGAAAAATAGTTGTATTGATTTTATTTTATTGCGTGATAAACCCACTAGAGGTGCTGGCTTGGAAATGGTTGTTGTATGCTTGATAAACATAGTCGAGGAACCGGCTTAGCATATTGGTTAATGAAATGCATGACAAACCCAGTCAATGTACTGGCTTGGAATTGGTTATTTGAATGTTGTGGCACAACCAACGTGCTGGCTGAACATTTGATTTATATGTATACACAGGTGATTCAAGGCTTGCAAAAACTTGATTAACATTCAATGCACACCTTGAAGAGAACTATAAGGGGTGGGTACGCTTGAGGGACTGTATAACAGAGAAGATGTACTATCCTTGCGTTGGGTGGGGCGGGTCTTGTGGGCTCCATAGTTGTCTGAAGTCAAAATGGGATACCTGTGGAGCCAAAGGAAGATGCTATGCAAATAAGTACTTGGTTTATTTGGCATCTTATTGTTGATTTAATGTGAATATACATGTGTATATGCTTTGGCTATGGATTTGAAAAATCCCGTTAAGGATGAATCATATAAAAAATGTATTTGACATGTGAATTGAATCACTGTTTGAGCATAGGTATTTCTGGATGCAAGGACCTTGAAGGAATCTTAAGGATGTAGTTGGACATGTGGGTGTCCTAAAAAGCTTAGTATGAGTAGCTAAAGATTGGAAAGAGATCCAAAGGATGTGGATAAAGAGAAAGAATGCATCTTTTGAGCAGTTGGAAGCTAAAAAAAAAAATTCCCGAGGCAGTGTAATCATGTGAACACCAAGGACGATGTTATTCCAAGGGGAAGGGGAATGTAATACCCCCATTTTGACCCCTAGATCATATTGGCTTGATAATGTAAATGTTGTAAAAATTTAATCTATGATTCTTAGCGTGGAGCTCAAGGCTAAGGTCCTGCTAGTGAATGCTCAACTTATAAAGGAAAGTATTTGTATATTGAGGACATGTGTCAGTCGACCATGGAAAAATGTAACAGCATGTAAATATTTATAATACAAATAAAATGTCCAAGAGATGGATATGGAGGAAACTAAAATGAGGGGGGATAGGTGTATCCACTAGGGAGAGGTTAGGGGTGTGTGGATCCAATCTTTTGTTTCCAAGTGTCATATTGAGAACCCATCTTGACTCCCCTTGCTGATATTTAATTATGATGTAAGAAGGTAGCTGAGAAATCAACTCATGAATTTAATGGAGCTTGGGATCATTACAACAATTCATATGGAAGGTTATGGGCTTAGTTTACTTGGCCCAGAAGTCAATTTTCCTCATGGGAATTTGTTTCCTTTCATTCCCATTCCCTTGTTTTGCAAGTAGACACCAATTCTGAGTAGTAAGCCATGTGTTTCCAGCAAGAGATATTGCAAAAATCGCAACCTGAGAATAAGCCACATTTTGAAGCGTCAAAGACACCCATAAACTCGTGTTAGTCGTAAAATTGAGTGGGGGATCCATAGACCCGACCCTTGGGGATAATTTGAGAGTGTCAACAGCCCAAAAATCCATGGGAGAACCCAGATTTGGAAGCTCGGAAGTTGAATTTCGTGGTTGCAAATTAATGTTGCCAGAAATTAGAAAATATAAGAGATCATTGAAGTCTGAGAGCGATGAGAGGCTTGAATGGCTTGATAAACCCAGTGAAGGAAAGAGATATCTGAAATTCTAGCAGCTTGGACCTTTCTATGCACACCGTGAATATCATTAGAGGGAAGGGGCGCCTAAGAGACCGTGTAGTAGAGAAGGGGAGCTTCCTTGTGTTGGGTGTGGCAGGTATTGTGGGTGCCAAGGCTGGATGAGACCAATTCAGATACTTGTAGCTTTATGGTTGAGCTCACTAGCTTAGCATTCACCTCCATCGTCTCCCTTCATGCTTGATAAACCCATATGTGCGTTGGATTAGCATGAGAATGTGTTCCTATGGCTATGAGTGAGCCTTTGTAGTTCCTCCCTAGTGGATACATAGCCTAGCTCGGGGGTGGTCTCAGCAGAGAGATAAAGTGCTGGACAGAGTGCCTATGGCTGGGTGGAACGTTGCTCTTCCATAGCCAGTTGCTTGGACGACTTCAATTAAAAGATAAGTCTATAATTGTTAATTTAACTATTTTGTTGAATGTGCATGAATTAGTGATATTATTATGCCTGTGATAAATATGTTGGTATATGCATGCTGTGTGTGTGGGTGTTAGATGATTTATTTTCGCTTTGTATTTGTGTTATGCATCTACACACGCAATCAAAATGTTCATGAATTTCATAATATGATCGTGGGGGCGAAATTTAGAACCCCTATAATTCATTCATGTTCTCGTCGTTGGCCGGATCGATGGGTGGGGGACATGACAATAGCCATTGGATTGTCTTCAATATTTCATTTGTAAACAAAATATTATTTTCAGTGATGTTTTTTTCTACTGTTTCACCCATCATTTTTTACTCCCAAAAATTTGACTTAACCATTTTGAGCATGCATGTGAAGTCACAATCTACCAATTGAAAATATGGGGTGTAGTTGCATCCTTTCTGTAGTAGCAGATAATCAATTTTATAAAATTCATCTTATTAATGAGTATGAGTTGGTGATTTGCTCTTTGAGGTTTCCACAATAAAATCTTGTGTCCTAACTTGTTTGATTATTTGTGTGTCTTGTACTAATTGTTTTAATTAAAGGAAAAAGAAGACAATACCGATTCACTCCCCCCTCTCAGTATTGTTGAATATTCCAACAAGTTCCTCCTTAGTGGATACATATCCCAACTCGTGGGTAGCCTCTCATCAGAGAGATAAATTGCTGGACAGAATTCCTATGGCTGAGTGGAACGTTGCTCTTCCATAGCCAGTTGCTTGGACAACTTCAATTAAAAGATAAGTGTTTATTTTTTAAATTGTTGTTGTGTTAAATGAGTATGACTCATGATTGTTCTTATGCCTGTGATGACTATGTTAGCATAAGCATAATGTGTGTGTGGATAGATTTATTTACGTTGTGTTTTTATTTATGCATATGCAAAGACGCATTTAAATGTTCATGAATTTTGTAATATGGTCGTGGGGGGGGGGGGGGATTTAGAATCCCCCTATAATTTGGTCATGTTCCTGTCGTCGTCGGTCGGATTTGATGGACGGGGACATGACATTTATATTTCCCACTAATTGCAGGTTAGTCAAAGATAAGGTACTTCCGAGTGATAATGTATTGCTTGACAATTGCGAAGAGGAAAAGAAAATGTTGAAAATGTTGGGTGTTGAGTATATATCATATCATGTGTGTCCGAATGATTTTATTTTATATAGAGGCAAATATGCAGAGAAAGAGATATGGTGAAAATGTGGGCATGGAAGGTACCACAAATAAAAAAACAAGGCTAAAGCACATGGTCCTCCTCATAAGATATTGAGGCACATGCCTATAATCCAAAGGATTCAAGGACTCTTTCATTGCAAAGATTTAGCTATATTGCAGGGATGGCATACCTTGCACCAAAGTGAGGAAGGAGTTATTCAAATCCCAATAGATTCAATAGACATGAATCATATAAAGGATACATGGCTCGATAAATTCAAGGATGAAGTACAAATCCTACGATTGAGCATAAGCATGGATGGCATCAACTCATATTCCATTCAAAAAACCAACTATTATGTTTGTCTCGTAGTAATGATCAATAACAATACCCCCCCATAGTTTTCCATGAAGAATGAACATCTTATGCTAGCTCTTATAGTCCCTGGTAGATGTAATATCCCGATTTCGACCCTATTGCATTAAGATTGTAAATGATGTAAATACCGTTATTAAATCATGGTGAGGAGCTCAAGGCCAAGGCCCCACCATCGATTTAGTGTCCCATGTATCGGTAATTAAAATAGATGCCTATGGTACTTGTGCTAGCCATGCACAATGTAAATTCGGACATCATGTAAATATGCAATTTTAATGAAAAACCCACAACCAGCTATGCAAAGCAACAAGAGATGGGGGCATGATCTTTACAAGGAATAGGGGGGGGGGGGGATTTTTCAAACCCTTGAGCCATGATGTTAATCCATTTCATTGAGAAAACCCATAAATCTCAACTACCCATTTTGTCTCATGCACCCAATCATTTAATTCTTCCAAGAATTGGTTGAGGCAGTTAATGCCTTGGGATTGGAGAATTATGGCAGTCAATTTTCGTGTATGGGCAAGCCATCAACCTGGGAAATCGAATTTTGGCTTGCTGGGCAAGAAAACACCCATGAAATGGTGCCCAAAGCCATTCTTCACCCATGGCATTCATCCTCTCACGCAGTATGAGCTTGTTGGGGTCTTATCTTCAGGGTTTCACCATTTCCTGCTTTTTTTTCCATGCTTGGGAGCTCGTTGTTACATTGTACAGCAGCTGGGAAAGGAGAGCCACGATTTCTGGGGATATAGAGGTCGTTTCTGTCCATGAGCTTTTTCTGAAAATGATTCTGCTCTCTTGGAGTTGACTTTCCTTTTCTCCATTTCGTTTTGGTTGCCCATGTTTTTCTGAGTTGGTTGAAACCCCATATTTGGGAATCCCACTGTAAAAACGCCCAGCACTTGTATTTATGGCTATTATGTGCATCCCTGTTTTGGTGGGAACCCGTGAGTAGGAGATTTAGGAGTGGAAGAGCACAGAGTTGTCTTGATGAGCCCAGTGAGGTATCCATAGCTCAATGATTGAGCCACTAGCCTAGCAATTCACCCTCTGTCCATCTCCTAGCAGCCCGAGAAACCCAACTGCTGTTTGGCTTGGCTGATTCTGGTGTATCTTTGGCTATGTGAGAGCCTGTTGTTTCCCTTTTCCTTGTGGAGATCATGCCCAACTCGGGGGTGGCAGTAGTGCTGAGATATTGAAGAGCACACTGGCCTATGGTTGGGTGGAACGTTGCAGAAGCATAGCTGGTTTTTCAGGGACTACTTTGTCTTAAGATAAGTACTCTTATTTACTAATTCTGTGTTGTTTTAATTGATGGAGTCATGAAAATGCTAAATGTATTCACTGTCTGTTATGGAATGCTGAATGCATGTTAAATATGTACATGATTTACTTCCGTTTTGTTTTCTTAGAGTTATACAT
This sequence comes from Larix kaempferi, assembly GCA_027924585.1. Lineage (NCBI taxonomy): Eukaryota > Viridiplantae > Streptophyta > Pinopsida > Pinales > Pinaceae > Larix > Larix kaempferi. The sequence goes on from BSBM01001774.1 coordinate 23,722, forward strand.
CTGCATGCATGTCCTTTTTATATAATGAGGATGTTTGTTTAGTAAGCATTGGGGCCAACTGCCTAGTTTTAGCATCACGATCCTCTCCATTGCACTGGTATGATGGGTGGGGACGTGACAGTTTGGTATCAAAGCCGCTGGTTGCAGCATTGGGCCTTCATGGGCTGCCTATCACAGTGGCAGAGGTAAGTATGCTTCCTGCTCAACTGTAGTCATTAAGAAAATTTGAAATTTTAAGTATTTTTAAGCTTTTTGCTAAGTCCGTATCGGCGGCAAGACTCGGCGAGTTCATCCGTAACGGCGGAAGGAACTTGCGAGTGTTTACCGAAATGGCGGAAAGGTTGACAAGTTTGTCCACAACGGCGGCAAGAATCGGCGAGTTCATCTGCAACGGCGGAAGGAACTGGCGGATGTTTTCCGGAACTATGGAAGAGTTGGCAAGTTCCGCCGCAACGTCGAAAGGATTTGGCGAGTTTGCGCCGCAATGTCAGAGGAAGCCGGCGAGTTGCGCCGAAGATTGGGGATGAAACTTGGCAAGTTGCTCCGCAATAAACCACCAGAGAATCAATAAGTTCGAGAGAAAAGGAAGAGCTCTGGCAGAAAGTTATGAGTTTTCATCCGCGACGACAGCGAAACTCAGCAAGATCATCCGTAACAGCGAAAAAGTCATGAGTTTTGCTCCGCAACGGCGGAAGAGATGGGAAAGATTTCTCCGCAACAGCGGAAGACCTTGGCGAGTTTCATTGCAACGGATCACCGAGAAAATTTAAGTTCGACGAAAAAGATGGAAAATTTTCGGAAGGAAAAGATGAGTTTCAACGGAAGAACTCAGCGAGTTGGTCCGCAACGACGGAGGGACTCAGCGAGTTGGTCCGAAAATTTTTCTAGCGTCTTTCGGTGGAAGAACTCGGCAATTCGGTCCGCAGCGGCGGAAGGACTCGGCAAGATGGCCCGAATCTGTGGAAAGACTCAGTGAGTTGATCCGCAACAGGTCGGAAGAACTCGGTGAGTTGCTCCGAAAGAGGAAATTTCAGCTGTTTTTTAAGGGAGATTTTCAGGTGCCGAAAATGGAAAATTTGCCATGGAACTTATGCACCAGATTGCGCAAAAGCATGGAAAGTGTAATACGCACCATGGAGGATTAAAGAGAGAAATTCATCACCTTAAAACTATTTCTGTTTATAGCATAAGAATTGTGTATTTGGAAAATAGCAAGAATGAAGGATTACACTTATGAATATACTGAATTGCTAATTCATGAGAAGATCATAGCTAATGATTACTTGTATGCTTGGTAGGAAAGCCAAGAAAAGGATCAGCTATGATGTAGAGGAAGGACTCCATGTCATAATGAGGATTTGGAAAGGGAAAACTCCTTAACTCCTCTCTTGCTATTGTGTTTTTATTTCTTGAGTTTTATATATTGGAAATTACGGCATAGGGATGCTGGAAATACAAGAGAATAATGCATATGAATTAGTGGGCATGATTAGAGAGTCATTGCATAATGCATGTGAGTTGCTTATGCATGAGCATGATGTTTCATATTGATAAAATAGTGAAGTTACACATGCAATAGCTCATTAATGGTATTTAATGTTGTTGATAATGATTGTGTGAATCAGACCATAAAAGCATGATTGAAAACGCAAGAAAATTAGATTGATGAAGTGAATATGCATTAGTTGGAACACTAATTGCCATTGCACAATGCATGTGAAAATTTTTATGCATATATGATATTACATCTTGGTAAAATAGTGAGGTTTTACATATGCAATGAGCCACTTGAGATAATCATTGTGGCTGCTAATAAGTAATTGTGTTTGCATTGGTTGTAGGATCAAATACAACCAAAGCATGGCTGAAGATGTGGGTGATAATTGTTTCATATGACCAACAACCTTATGAGGAAAGGATGATGCAACAAACCTATGATCATGAGGTTGGCTAAAGGACTGTCTAGCCTTGATAAGAGGCCAACCGATCCAGTAACATCAAACGATGTTAATGACAACCATGCAGGTAATGGTTATTTGTGCTTAAAGTGCATGCATGTTAAAAGAGGATTTGGTAAGATCCCTTCAACTATGATTAAAGTATGTTGATTTGGTTTGCATGTGGTATTGAGTGCTTGAATGTGAATGTCAACCTACCAAGTATGGTGAGGTGTGGGTAAGTGAAGGCAGTGAGCCTTACACCCTATAGTTTCTTAGAAACCTCAATGCATTCATATGAAATTATAACATGCCGTTTGTGTATGCTGGATTATAAGTTTAAATAACCAAAGAAAGTGAGGACTTATGGTCCTATCATGGTGGTGCATGCTATGTGGGAAGGCATGGTTAGGCCATAATATGTTTGAATATATAATACTCATAAATTAATGCAGGGTTGCATTGAGGAGATGTGCATTAAAATATTAAGTACAATCTTGTGATTATATTATGTGAGTGGTGTAAAAGAGCATGCATATGTATAGGTGCACATGTTGAGATGCATTGTGTGAATGCATGATTGTGGTGTATGTTTCATTACCACTAGATAATAGATGAAATGGTATTATCAATCCTGAGAGCATTTCACGAGATGCTATGAATGAAAGAGAATGATTGCATAAAATGATGTAATTAAACCATGCAACTCTAGTATGGTAATGATTCACATGAAGTAGATGATTTTGGTGATATTAAAATGCTTTAGTGACTGTGGCAGCAATGAAATATTATATGCATAAAGACTTACAAAGAGTTTGGCTGATTGAAGTTTCATATTTCAGGTAGATTGTTTTGGGCATGGCAAATATGGGTAAGTCCATGATGAAGATTGGAATCTACCGTGAACAAGAGCCAAATGATATAAAAACAGGCTCATGGCTAAGTGAATCAATTTCTGTAGAGGACAGAATTGCAAATTCATACCTGAATTTAATTATTAATTCCATTGACCGATTAGAGAAATCAGATTTGAATTCTATTGTTAAATGCTGCTAACTGTTTGGCTATTGATAAATGTGCCAGGAAGACACATTGCAGGAAGACCAGGAGTGATGGCCTGCATAAGCCAAACTAGATGGGAAAGACCCCATGCTTTGGAAATGGGTTTCGGGTGAAACGCCATTGATAATGTCTCAGCCAAACCGCATGTTGGTAAACCATGAAAGTGAGATGGTAAAGCTATGCCCAGAAGGCATGTGAGACACATCTGCAAAATGAATGAGTATTCTGTGACCCTAGACAAGAACATGCATGTCTAAATTATTAGGGTTAATACGCAAAGCATGCTCTATCTTATTTATATCATTGCAGACTGCTTGAGTATGATTAGGGCCTACATGGCACACATCGGAAAAGGGGTGCACACCTTTTCTGGTGCTGGGTCATGATAAGGTTTTCAATGTTGACTACACTCTAAGGGAATGGACGCATTCCTGGTGTTTCAATACTTGATAGTGAATGATATGAAATGTGGTTAAGAATTTGAATAGCAATACTGATGAGCTTGCTTATCCTTCTTGTGTTGTCATCCTACACAGATACAGATTGATACTGCACATTAAGAGGCAAAGTGAAGAAGGGTACGCAAAAGGACTGTACAAGAATTGGTAACCTTTTTATGCTCACACAAAATATTACCAGAGGGATGGACAGGCCCGTAGAGTTGTGTAATAAGAAGAGGTATCATCCTTGTATGAGTGGGTTCATGTTAATCTGTAGTCAAGAAAGTCACCTAAAAGTTCCAAAAAGGAACCACCGATTTGCACAATAGAAGGAGTGGCATCCTTGTATGAATGAAGAGTTGATGTGTGTGTGAAAGGTTATGGTGCAAGAAGATGTGGTGACATTGGTGAAGGCATAAAATCTCTACTGGGACAGCAGTGGGAGGGCGGGCGCCGAAGACTGACTAAAAACCCTGAGATGCCTATGGCTCCATAGTAGAGACTTGACCTATAATGGTTAGGTGGTACAAGAAGGTGTGGTGACATTGGTAAAGGCATAAAATCTCTACTAGGACAGCAATGGGAGGGCGGGCGCCAAAGACTGACTGAAAACCCTGAGATTCCTATGGATCCATAGTAGAGCCTTGACCTATAATGGTCAGGTGGCACAGTTTCCTTCCATTGGTCGATGACCTAGACAAATATGTTGGCTCAGCAATGGAGAGGGCCAACCAGGTATGGGACTGGTTGGGCACCACCAAATTCTTGGTAAATCAAGTCGACGTGAAGCTGTACTGGTGAAGCATTAACTACATCAAATTCCATAGGTGATCCCAAGGCTTGCAAAGCGAAGCAGGACCCTGTGGACCAGAGGGGAAACACACAATACAGATAAGTATTCATTTTCATTTATGTCTTGTTTGAAATAATGAAGATTTCAGGTATAATTCTTCTAACAAGTAAGCTGATACACTATTGTTTCTTTGTTGGAAACCTTGGTCATTGCAGGAAAGCAAGACCCTGAAAGAACTATAAGTTGCTGGTAAATCCAGAGAATAAATGAGTAGGTGATATAAATTCTTGGTAAACCAGAGAGTAACTAGTTGTGCACTATAAATTCTTGGTAAACTAGAGAGTAACTGGTTGTGCACTATAAATTCTTGGTAAAACCAGAGAGTAACTGGTTGTGCACTATAAATTCTTGGTAAACCAGAGAGTAACTAGTTGTGCACTATAAATTATTGGTAAACCAGAGAGTAATTGGTTGTGCACTATATATTCTTGGTAAATCCAGAGAGTAATTGATGCTCGATAAATTCAGAGAATAGTTGGTGGGAACATTAACCACTTGATGTTGTGGAGCAGCCAGCGTGCTAGCCAAACATTCCTTAATAATTGATAAAAACCAGTCGGCATACTGGCTTGGAATTGCCTATTCGAATGGTTGTGGAATAGCCTGTTTGCTATCCCAACATTCATTATTGTATCCATGGGAAATCCAATGCTTGGAAAGCAAAGAAGGATCCTGTGGAATAAAGTGAAGACATTCGATACAGATAAGTATTTGGTTATCTTGCAAATTCTTGCTTATGAATATACGTGTGTATATGATTTTATTATGATTTCTCAAAATCTTGTCTAGAGATAAACCCTATGAAAATGAACTAAACATGTGAATTGATTCAATGTTTGAGTGTAGGTATTGCTGGAAGCAAGGATCATGAAGGCATCCTAGAGATGCATGTGGACATGTGACTATCCTAAAGAGCTCAATGTGAGCAGTAATGAAAGATGGTGCTAGTGGACATGAGTGGGTCATAGCAGCCAAAGGTTCTGTAGGCAACTATGGAGAAGGGTTCCTAGTTGAAAATCCTTAGCCAGACCTTAGACACTAAGTGTCATAGCCAAGAAAGGAAAGTCAAAGCATTCACATTGAAGTGAAAGAGACTAAGGAACATGAAACCACAACGATGGTGTAGCTCCATAATAGAACAAGACTAAGAGGGAGAAAATCCTACTCTTCTCTTTCCTTTCGATTGATGCATTTATAAAACAAAAGATTGTTGAGTGCATGTCATGGATGAAAATAGATTGCGTTTAATTGCTTGAAATGAATTGTGAATGCTGAAATAGTAAATTTCTTGTGAAAGAATGAACATGAATGAGTTCATGTGTATGTGGAAAGCATGAAAATTTTGGAAGTCGCATGAGTGAAGCATGGACATTCCATGTCAATTGGGAACTAATTGACTAATTTTAATGTTTATATTATGCTTGTTCTAACAAAAAGTTTCCATGATAAATTTTACAGGTGAGAAATTGAAACAATTGGTTGCAGCCGACACAAGCAAGTGTTGCTAGTAAGTAAAGTGTGGTCAGCTGTGCACATTGATCATGGCGGCAGACAGACCAAGGGCTATTAGAGTTGGCTGAAAGTCTTCTTCAAACAATTGCAAAGACCCAAGAAAATCTTGGGGAGATGCTCAGGCTATAGAGGAAACAAAATGAGATAAACCACGAGGCTTTGCAGGACTCTATTCGTCTGCAAAAAGAGGTAAAAAGCATTCTGGGAGCAATCAGCAAGGGAAAGGAAAGTGGATAAATGAAGAAGCATTCATCCAATCGTTCGATTAAGAAACGTTCCAGGTGGGAAGACTCAAAGGAATTTGACCGGGAAAAGGTAAGGCAGCCGGTGAAATGTTGGGGATGTGGAGAAAATCATTTCCTCCGCAACTGCCATAGCCACCATAAATTTTCCAGACTTGTAGATCAGCGGGAAGGGATTGTTTTGGAACAATGCCCTCATGCAGAGCTAGAGAGTCCCAGCCAGTACGAACAGTTTGTGAAGGCCAAAAGACTTGGTCCTGAAAACCCAATTAAAGGGTGAGATGTAGGACAGACCTGCCACATTATGTGAATTTTGGACATGTATATAGAGTGTATGTATTCCTAGGTATTGGAACACCGAGGACGGTGTTATTCCAAGGGGGAGGGGAATGTAATATCCCAATTTTGACCCTATTTCATTAAGATTGTAAATGATGTAAATACCGTTATTAAATCATGGTGAGGAGCTCAAGGCCAAGGCCCTGCCATCGATTTAGCGTTCCATGTATCGGCAATTAAAATAGATGCCTATGGTACTTGTGCTAGCCATGCACAATGTAAATTCGGGCATCATGTAAATATGCAATTTTAATGAAAAACCCACAACCAGCTATGCAACGCAACAAGAGATGGGAGCATGATCTTTACAAGGAATAGGGGGGGGGAATTGTTCAAACCCTTGAGCCATGATGTTAATCCATTTCATTGAGAAAACCCATAAATCCCAACTACCCATTTTGTCTCATGCACCCAATCATTTAATTCTTCCAAGAATTGGTTGAGGCAGTTAATGCCTTGGGATTGGAGAGGTATGGCAGTCAATTTTTGTGTATGGGCAAGCCATCAACCTGGGAAATCGAATTTTGCCTTGCTGGGCAAGAAAACACCCACGAAATGGTGCCCAAAGCCATTCTTCACCCATGGCATTCATCCTCTCACGCAGTATGAGCTTGCTGGGGTTTTATCCTTCACGTTTTCACCATTTCCTGCATTTTTTTCCATGCCTGGGAGCTTGTTGTTACATTGTATAGTAGCTGGGAAAGGAGAGCCATGATTTCTGGGGTTATAGAGGCCGTTTCTGCCCATGAAATTCCCATGAGCTTTTTCTGAAAATGATTCTGCTCTCCTGGAGTTGAATTTCCTTTTCTCCATTTCGTTTTGGTTGCCCACATTTTTCTGAGCTAGTTCAAACCCCATCTTTGGGCATCCCACTGTAAAAACGCCCAGCACTTGTATATATGGCTATTATGTGCATCCCTGTTTTGGTGGGAACCTGTGAATAGGAGATTTAGGAGTGGAAGAGGACAGAGTTGGCTTGATGATCCCAATGAGGTATCCATAGCTCAATTATTGAGCCACTAGCCTAGCAATTCACCCTCTGTCCATCTTCTAGCAGCCTGAGAAACCCAACTGTTGTTTGGCTTGGCTGATTCTGGTGTATCTTTGGCTATGTGAGAGCTTGTTGTTTCCCTTTTCCTTGTGGAGATCATGCCCAGCTCGAGGGTGGCAGTGGTGCTGAGAGATTGAAGAGCACACTAGCCTATGGTTGGGTGGAACGTTGCAGAAGCATAGCTGGTTGTTCAGGGACTACTTTGTCTTAAGATAAGTACTCTCATTTACTAATTCTGTGTTGTTTTAATTGATGGCTGTCATGAAAATGCTAAATGTATTCACTGTCTGTTATGGAATGTTGAATGCATGTTAAATATGTACATGATTTACTTCCGCTGTGTATTCTTAGACTTATACATCTACATGCATGTCCTTTTTATATAATGAGGATGTTTGTTTAGTAAGCATTGGGGCCAATTGCCCAGTTTTAGCATCACGATCCTCTCCATTGCACTGGTATGATGGGTGGGGACGTGACAGTAGAAGACAAGTAAAGAATATGGATGTTTACCTACAACCATTGATCGATGAATTGAAGGGATTATGGCAAGGGATATAGGTATACAATGTATCAAGACCCATACCAACAAAGAGGAGTTTTATGTTGTATGGCATATGTGCGTACACCACACATGATCATTCGATATTAGGAGTTTTCTCTGGTAAATATGTTGTTTGACATGTTTATATTTGTAGCAATATTTTTTGGCATATTTAATTTGGTGCAACTGTATTGATCTTCAACTCTAATGTGCTATGTATACCATAACACTGCAGGTATTATAACAAAAGGGTATCATGGGTTTAAATGTTGTGGACCTTCTATGATAGCTAGGTAGTCCAGCGAACTACAAAATCGAGTGTACGACTGCTCGAAGGTATTCCTCCTAGAAGACCACCCTTATAGAAGAGTAGCATCTGATTTCAATGGTAAACCAAAGAGAAGACAAAGGCCTGAAATAATGGAAAGACCTTAGAAATTTGAATTATTTTCTTTAATTCGCCAAACATTTTATGATTGAAAATTTAAGAATTAGTAAGATTCACCAATGTTTCTACACTTTGATAAAATTATGGATCCTTAAAATTTTCCCTAGAGGACATAGGCTGGAGGATTCAGGAAGAACTTCCCATTGGGTTTGTTGGGTAACAACTTGAACTCAATGAGAAGGAAGGGGGCCATCGACATTGATGAAATTCGGGGATTAAAGGTAAACCGGGGGAAGTTATGTCAAAAGAACAATTTGGAGTCCTATTTAATAGACAACTTCTTGATGTTGTGGGTGTATCTCAGGAGAGTTTGCACTTGCTAAAGGTTAAACAATTGAAGGCATTGATCTTGAAGATGACCCTTGTGAAGGCTTATGATAAATTGAATTGGAATTTTCTGAGGCTTGTTTAATTCTAGATGGGTCTCTGTTTACAAGTTATGGATTGGATCATGGGTTGTGTGAAAATGGAAAATTTCATAGTTTTAGTTCATGGTGCTCCTACAGGGTTTTTCAAAAGCTACACGGGCCTTTAAAAATTTCCTATGTCTCCTCTTTTATTTATTATTGTGGTGGAAGTTTGAGTAGGTTGATAGGGAATGTTAAAAGAGAAGGGAGACTCAAATGAGTTAAAATCTCTTCTTTGCATTACATCACACATTTATTGTTCATTGATGATGTTCTCATGTTTGGAGCTGGTTCTATGGATGAGTGGGGAGTCTTTTTCAAATCACTAAGTTGTTATGTGAAGCTACATGTATGGAAATCAACATTCAAAAATCTTGTTTTTTGGAAAATAGAATTGATGGTCAAGTGATGGAACAAGTAAAATATGTTTTTCCTTTATCTTTAGAAAAAGGTTTTAAGTACTTGGGATATTACTTGAAACCTAACAACTACTTAAAGGAATATTGGCTTTGGATGTTAAAAAAAGTAGATATAAAATTGGAAAACTAACGTTATAGGTGGTTATCCCTTGGTGGTAGGTTGGTTCTTGTCAAACCAATTTTGGAAAATATATCAGTGTAGTGGTGTTCTCTAGTTAAATTTCCCATGTCTATTCTTGATCAAATTAGACAAAGAATGTTTTTTTTTTTATGGTTTGGGGGGGGAAATAGAGACATGTTTCATCTTGTGAAATGGGAGAAGTTTGCTTTACGAAATAATTGGGGTGGATGGGGTTTACAAAACATTTACTGGTTTAATCAAGCTTTGAGTATGAAGAGTCTATGGAGGGGATTTTTGGCTATGGTCTATGGATTGATGTTCTCTGGGATAAATATTTGAAGTATAATCCAATTATTGACTGGATTATAACTTATAACAATTCTATTTCTTGTGTCTCAAATTTTTGGAGAGGTTTAATGGACTCCTTTCAACAGATTAGTAACTAGTCAACTTGGAAGGTGGGAAATGGGTCTTAGGTGATACTTGGAGAATAACCTTTCATTGGTAGTAATGGTGTTTACAAACTCTCTAATTGTCTAATTGCATATCCAATACACTTGTTTTACTTATCTAGCTCATGTCAAAAGAATGGTAAATGGGTATCCTAAAGAAAATTATTGGTATCTCATGGAAGACCTATGCCTACAGGTTGATCTTGCAATTGAATGGGACAATTACATACAGGACTTGGAACATGATGGAATTAGATTGAAAACCACATAAGATAAAGTTTTATGGTCTTGGCTCGATGTTGCAATAGGGAAGGCAAGTGCAAAACAAGCCTATGAAGCAATTGCATCTTCAAATGTGGCTTATGATGAAACATGGTGGTATAAATTGATTTTCAAAATGAATGCTCCTTTGAAGTTAAAAGCTTTTTTGTTTGCTATGGAGAACAAATTATTGACTTGGGAAAACCTATTGAAGAAAGCTTATGTGGGATGAAACTGTTGTTATTTATGCAATAGTACAATTGATTATATGGACCATTTGTTTGTTCACTATGCTTTTGTTCAAACATTTTGGGAGGTTTTTGGGCATAGTCTTCATCTATCGATTAACTGGGAGAAAAAATATCTAGAAGGTAATCTTTCTCATTGGGTCACTACCTGCTATCAATTTAAGTCTCTTCCTCTGTTATTTTTATGGGGAATTTGGAAAGGTAGGAATCTAATCTTATTTGAAAATCAAAGATGAAGTATCTATTTTTTAAGCTCCCAAAAGAATACTATTTAGTTCAAAATGAGAAAGCTACAAGAATCATTAATTTGCCTTCTATGTTGAGTGATGCAGATGTCAGTCTATTTGATTGATCCCCTCACTTGGTTCTTTGTGGATGTGGTATTTGTCTTAGACTTAATGGTAGATACAGATTTCATATTTGGATGGGTTGTGGAGAAGGTACCAACACTAGAGGGGGACTATTGGCACTCTAGATTGTGTTAAAGTTTTCTTATTTTATTGGTATTGATTCATTATAGCTTTCGGAAATTGGGAGACTTGAGAGTGATTATGGACTGGTTTAATGCGGAATATAATTTGTAGGTAGGCATTCTGGAACACTGGAAATTTAGAATTTGGGAGTTATAATATGGACTATAGTTCCCGTTGACACATAATTCGACAATTGAACTATGTTGTTGATGGTCTATCAAAGAAAGCAATTGGAAAAATTGAAGGGATCCTTTTTTATGAAGAATATTTGGATGGTTTAGTGTTCTCTAGGGACATTATTCAGGCTTATTGAAACTACTATCTCATATATTAGTATTTTCATGTTTTGAAGATTTTTGTTTTGTCTTTTTTGTATTTTTAGTAAACAATGATGTGTATAAGTTGATCTAAGAACATATGGGCATGAGCTATATTTTTAACTATGAGTTATAATTTGATCTAACAAGGGTATATATATTGTTAACTGTGTATATACATAGTTAACATATTATTGCATATGACATTAAATTCCCTTGAATTATAAATTTTAATGGATTTGATATGACATAAATTTTGTCAGGTAATTCAAATGTTCAAGGTTAGTAGTGAATGATATGTCATACCCAACATAGAGCTTTGTTTCTCTTTATTTTTTTGCAAAACTTGAAATCTAAATTTTTTTCCAAAGAAAAAGAAATGCTTTTATAGTGCATAAACTAGTTATCAGATAAATCATGTTACAAATTTGAATATTCTTGAAATCTTTCTCATTGGTGAAATTGATTTCCTTTTGCCACCATCCTATGTTCGTTCTCTTACATGGTTATTTGCGTTGTTGTTAAGCATATTTTTTACCAAATATATCTTTATCCAAAGACACAATTACATGAAGACATAACAACTTTAGTATCTCTTGAGGTATGGATTTAGACTTGTTGATGATAATCACATGTAATTGATGGCATTATATTAAAGATGAATTAATTTATTTTGCTGAATGAATATTAATACTATCACATTGAATACTAATTTATATGCAATAGCAAGTCATAATAACAAAACGACAAAAAGATAAACAAAAATACTTGTGCTTAATAATGCTTGATGATTTTGATGAATAATGAATGTGGGTTTCAATTTCAAAATGAAACTAGAGACCTAAATGAATTTGCTTTCAAGGAACTGCATAATAGAAAAGTTGATAGATTATAGGCTTATGCCATGTGATAGGACTTTCTGTCTCACTTAGATAATTCTCTTTAATCTGGTTACCTGGATGCTTTCATTGAGTTTAGAGAGAATGAGAAGGCTAAGCTAGGCTAAGTGGGTCCTTGGGGGTCTCGCTTTTCTCAACACTTGTTACCCCCCTCGTACAATGAGTTATCTCTTGAATTCAGTTAACCTGATTCTTGCTTGAATTCAAATGAGTGAGTCTAGCTATAAAATAACTATGTTTAGGGAAAGGGATGGTGAGGGTAAATATATAATCAATGGGGTATAATATTTCATTTTCTGTTGATAGTTGTGCACTTATTATTGTAGACAAATTATAATATACTCTACCAAACCGTCTTACCCTAATAGCATTTAGGGAGTCAACAAGGTCACTTATGCATTTAGTTCCATCTGGATATCAATAAGCTCATCATCATGATATATTTTGATAGCTCAAATACCAACTATTATAGAAAGATTGATCCTTGTTCTTATTAATAACAAAAACTTGATTTGATTGATCTCCTTGTCATTAACTTTAAATATGTGTAGTAATAAGTTTCATTTATTCGTTATTCAATACAGGAGGAGTAAATATCATGAGTAATTGTTTTTATTCACTCAAGAAATTATAGCCATGTGGTGAATCTAGGTTTTCATTACGAATCCACAACCATATTACCTTTTTTCCATAACCACCAAAAATAAGCAAGTATGTCATGAATTATGGAATTTTTTTATGCCACGGTCTGACATGGTGAGCAATAAGCACCAAAACACATAGTATTTAACAATATGGAAGTCCAAGTGTACATACTTGGATTTAAAGTTTTCTAAAATTAGTTAAAATATAAATGCTAATATACACTGCATTCAATACTCAACTACCATGTCTTTATTATTGATAGTGTGAAACACACAACCTTTAGTTCACATCTGGAGAAGAACGTAATTGGTACGATAAATTTATGAAGCTCAAGTGTCTAAGCAACACATGTTTCGTCAGTTGAGAATCCTTTAACACGCATGTGTCTCTTTCTACATTCCTCTTTTAACAAAAGGATGAATGTATTGGGTAAGCTTTTGACCAAAACTCAAGTATTGAAAAAGAACACTGGCTTGGTCACCCAAGTAGCAATGGATCTTGCACTAAAAGGACATTAACGACAACATTCTAAAAGTTACTCGTTTGGTATGATGAGTGTCCAAGATGAGGATGAAAGACCAGATTTTAAATTTGGTCAAGATGAAGAAGAATTCCAAAAAATAATCATGCAATGGGTATTGGAACCTAGACATGGAGCTGTAAAGCGATTGTTTGATAGTAGGAAAAATTCTAGATTGGTTCCAAATGGATGCCCAAATGCATGAAGATGGAAAAAATATTGAAAATCAAGAGATGAATGGAGACGCATGGCTGACCACATGCTCCATTTCCATTGACATAGCCTCTCTACCCTTTGAAATGGAAGCTCAAGTTAGGTTTCTAATGGCTGAAATTACTTTGTTGTTACTTGGTTTTGTATCAAGTTAGTTCAACCTAGTTATCTATTGTATTGCACTTAAATGAAAATGAAATGATGCACCTGCACACACAATACTGACCCTACTGGAATTACAAATACCCACAAACCCACTTGCTACCACATACCATCTAGGCCTTATCTATGAAAGCATGTAAATATTTAAATAGAGAAACCTTATGAACTCTGGACATGTTTATTGAGTTACTCATACAATTGAGGTCTTATCAACAATGCAACTGCTTTGGATTTGTTTCATTGTATATATACATGTGTCATAGTAATGGCCTGAATATGTCGTTGTATGTACAAAATTTAGAGATTCATGCCTAATGATTGTCTTGATAATTTTGAACTTGTTGATGTCTCACTCTATACTATAAATAGAACATAGAGCGTGTGTATTTGTTAACTAATGAATTGTTGGTTATTACAAATGCAATGATGTCTGTAGAAATTTGATCAAGATATGGTCTAGCTTAAACAACAGTCATTTCAAGGTAGACAAAGTTTGAAGTGTAATTTCGAACCGTCACTCCTTTAAATTAAAGGGTTTCGGTTTTAAACAAAAGAAACGTGTAGTATGTGAAAGGCGTGACTGCATGCAACTTTGTGTTGATGGTGTTGCATATATGATTACTCCCACAGGAAAATCCATGCATCTTGTCTCAGATTCCATGGTGCACTAAACTACATGTATAGATTTAGTAAAGAAATGACAAAAGTATATATGGAACCATAAATACTAGCCTGTAGATACGGTGAGAAATCCCCCAGCTTGATGGTTGTTGTTGTCTTCCTGTTGTGGCATTGTCTTACCGTCCCTAAGCAATCTACAGAGGTATATTGTTCCACTCTTGCAAAATATTGTGTTTTTTTCTTTAAATGTAAAATAATACTCTTTTTCACAATGCCCGTGCATAAATTTGATTGTATATATGATAATTCACTACAAGAAAAAAGGCCTACAGTGACAGTCATGCTTTTGATGGACCTTAAATGGTCGTCACCAAAGTCACTTATGGTGACGGTTCTATGAAACAATGTCGCTATAAGTTATTTTTGTGACAATTCTTTAAATCCTATTGCCAAATCCCTGATCATGCCTTTGATAGTCCTTAAATGGTCGTCACCAAAGTCACTTATGGTGACGGGCTATGAAAAATCATTGTTGTAAGTTATTTTGGTGACAGTTGTTTAAATCTTGTCATTGAATCCCTTTTGTTGACAACCATGCCTGTGATGAACCTTAAACGGTCATCATCAAAGTCAATTATGGTGACAGGCTATGAAAAATTGTGTCCATAAGTGTGTTTGGTGATAGTTTTTTAAATCCCTTCACCAAATCCCTTTTCAGCGACACTTTTAGTGATGGTCGTTAAAATTTTGTTTCCAATTCTCTCTTTGGTGACACTTATGGTGAGGGTTGTTAAAATCCCATTGCTAATTATCTTTTTGACGACACTTTTGGTGATGATCCTTGAAGGGCCCTCACCAATACTTTTTTTGTGATGTTTTTGGTGACAATAAAATAATGTATGACACCATAGATAATTGTATTATGCTTTTGATGACACCAAGTGGTTGTCACTATAGTTTTTGAATTGGGATAAAATCAAACAACTAACAAACCTGTTCCTAAGGTTCCTTCAACTATGAAGCATGATCGCTGTGAAATTGGCAAGGGTGTGTATTATCATGAGAATCATGCCATTGTCCCATTAGGATAGGTAAAACTAGTTTTGTGGTGGAATATATGGGGGGATCAAATGAATTTAATAATATAAACATTAAATTATAATCAAAACTAAAAGAAGTGCCACTGTTTTGTCTATAACTTTATAACAATAATAAATCCTCAAAGATGAATCCCATAGTGCAACATTTAGTTCACATTGGTATCATTATGGAATTGAATCAACTCGACTGTTTAAAAATCTTATGGTTACCTTTGATGCTAGAGATACAATTAATGTTTTCATTGGTACGGTTAAGCTCTTCATGACTTCCATCAATCACAATGATGGGGGAAAATATTTTCAATAAGAGAACATACAAATCCAAATTCCCAATTCATACCAAAACAAGAACCTTTAGCATTAAAAAAAAAAGTAAAAGATTCCCTAAATGGGTTGGTAGATAGGAAAGAGAAAATCATAATATTGAGTGGGAGGGACATGCGGATGGGATGTGTGGTATGCCGGTTGTGCTTGTATGGAGGAGATGGACGACATAGTTGAGGAAGTTTGAAGCGATCATGGCTTTGCCCCTTTGCTCAAATATTTACTCTTGTTATCCAAACCAGGGAGGGGCCTTAACGATGGGCATCATGACTTAAAAGAGACTTAGCATGGATCCATTGGTGAAGGTTTATCAAGGGACAATAATGGAAATTCAAGAGCATGGGTGGGAGTAGTCAAATCTTCAAAATGGTGACTATATGATACAAAGGATCAATTCATTTTTTATTTTATTATGCAGAAAGGGTGAAAATAGAGTTTTTTTGTGTTGGAACATTGGTCTCATCTTGCCAATCTTTGGATCACATGTGTGTCGATATTTAATATGAATTTTTAAAATGATGGAAATAGTCATTTATATTGATTATATTAATATTAACTAGTAAGTAATAAACAAATTTTAACATTAATTCAAAATGTAAAGTTCATTTACAAATTGAATACATTTAAAATCTTTATCATTGATACATTATGATTAATATAAGTTTCCAAATCAAACGACTTTTAATATTAAACAAAAAAATATTTAATTTCAAGATTAAATGTAAACAATTTTATCATTAATGAATTTTAATTAATATAAATTTTCAAGTCAATTTGATACCAATTCCAAATGAAAAATGATGACACAAATTCCAATGAAGAATTTGATACCCTACTTCAATAGAGGAGTAGAGATGATATTTTTCCCCATGGCAGAAACGTACATTTGGACTTGGTAGTTTGCAAGAGGGGTTTGATAGATGATGAAATATTTGATAAAACATTTGACGAGCTTGTAATTTGATGTTTTAGTGCATTTTGCTTATTTATTTGATGGTTCTTTTGTTTCTCACCAAGTAGTAAATAGTAATAAGGTAAATGATGTGAGGCATTGACACAAAAATTTAAACATGTTCTAACAATATAAATTATATAAAATATAATTATATTGGGAATATACAATTATAATTATATTTAGGAATATGTACTTTTTACTTATAAAAAGTTGTATAACTATACTCATATCATGTTTTTTTTTATAATGTAGAGATCTTCTTTTCTCTGAGAAAATGTAAGTAATATTTTCATATAAGTACATCAATTTAGACCCTAAATGTTGGAATTTTTCAAAACAATAATGTACAAATAGAGAGGACAATTTTTAGTAGTTCACACTTAATTTTACAAATTTGTAAAAGATATTTTTATGGCTATTTAAATTACTAAAGTTAGACAAGTTCATTTGATTACATCAAAGTGTTATTGAAACATTTGAGGGATTTTAATTACATCAAGTGTGAATGCAACATTTTTTGTGGTTTAACATAATGAAAACTTTTTTTATAGTAAATAATAGTGTGAAGATCTTAGTTTGTAGTAGTGCAACTTATAATTTCAATTTTAAATATGGTTGATGAAATAAAAATTATAGCAATAACAATAAACTTTTGTATTTTTCAATAATGTAACATATGTTGCAAAAAGGAAGGAAATGAATTGATCTGAAAAATATTTAGTCATAGGTTAACTAATATTTTTTCAAATAAAAATAGGAGCTTTGATTGACAATACTTCTTGCAATTTATGTGGAATTACTCTTTACTTAGCCAAACTCTTGTAATTAAGGAAAATAACTTACTCTTAAACATAATTCTAATATGAATAAAAAAGGACTAAGAGAAAATATCAAATCACAAAAATGCACCAAGATTTGATAACATAGTTCACCCACTTCGGGCTATGTCTCCAGGTCCACTCCCTATTAGTGGGGCCACTCTTTATTAGTATAAAAAATGCTTAACAATTTACAAAGAAGGCTAAATATCAACCCCTAATATCACCTTGGAGTTATGTTGTGCTGGAGCAAAAATAGACTTCACTAGCAGCTTCAACAGACAATTCTACAACTCTGAAGTATAAACACGAATGTATTTTGGTGTAGCTAAAAGGGTCCTACGAGCACATTTCTAACTGAGTGCCCAGATGTAGAAACAAAATCCATATTTAACTCCTTGTGAAATTCTACAACTTTTGACTGTAAAGATGACCATTTTCTGAACGCCTCGGGACATCCCTCTAGCACAGACTCCAACATTGCCTTTGATATGTACAGTCCATACAGTCTTGAAATGCATGCCACACTGAACTCTTCCTCGAATTGCATGCAAGAATACTGCACTTTTCCTCGGTATGAATGCATACTTGGCCTTGAGATTCATGCAAAAATACCTTGGAGAGTGTGAAAACCACCTCAGTTTCCATGCCAAACCACTTTGAAAATCGTGCCTACGCTGTAATTCTTTGCCTCGGTTTTTGTGCATAAATTTGCCTCCCATTATTGGTCAAAATGCAAATGTCTTGGTTTCAAATAGGGCCCATGGACTAAACTGTGGCATGAATTCAGTGTATTTGTTGGCATCAATTTAAATATAAATCCACCCATTTCCCTAACAAACAAGTGCCAATGGCGCGTTGGTTGGGAGGTTGTGTTATGTGGGAGGAGGTCTAGGGTGCAAGCCCCACGGACCCCTCCTTTGTTGTTGCTCCATTATATTTTTTGGAAATTTAATATTAATGTTTGGTGGCATATATATCCATTGGCCCCATAGACTTGGGGTTTGGCTCCACATTACAAACTAACCACATGCCCTAGGGATATGCCCTTGGCCCTATTTTTCCGCAAAATGAAAACTCTTTCAAACTTAAATATAATTTTTCATGTATATATAACAAAGAATAAGTGGTGGGCCAGTGTTAATGCATTGGTGCTATGTGAATGAGGTCACAGGTTCAAGCCCATCGCCTCTATAATTTTTTATAAACCAAACACAATAAGCCAATGGGGATGCTACCACGTGGTATCCCCTCATTTGTCCACCTATGAAAATCCATTCCACATGTCATAGTACCATTGGTCCACATCACCTGTCAACTACACTTTCCAACTCAGCTACCACATCACCAATTTCCTTGCCACATGGCACCACGTGGGGCTTCCACGAAAATACCATACACTTGTACGGATACCATGTGTCACCCTTACAGTGGTTCCACATGACACCCCTCTTTCCAATTTGTACTACTCTGTCGAGATTTTAGAACATCATATCTTAGCCATCCTAATTCTATTTGAAGTGAAACGAACGTCGCCTGAAATCTATCGTCAATTCCTTCGCGGTGGCACCCTTCTTTTCAAAATTTGAGACTTTCAAACTTTGAGTGATCCTAGATCCTCCTAGATCATTCCTCCCCACCAAGGAGATTTTGGTCCTCCAAAATTACAACCAATCAATAAGTAGGTGAGGGTAGAGCTCCCTCACTCTTCCGATCTCCATCAATTTTGCTTTGTTTAGGTGTACCCATTTAAGACCAACTCCAAGATATTCCATATCTCCCCGACGTGAAGTTCTGATCCTCCTATCAAGGATAACATCTTCCTACAACTCATCTAATTACATAGGAGAAAAATCATCAATAGTAGGAATCTGAACATCTTCATTAACATCCATCATAGGAGGTTCATACAGCTTCAAAATATCAGCATTCACTATTGAATACATATGCATATAAGATGGAAGATCCAAACGAAAAGCATTAGTACCAATATTATCCAAAATTTTGAATGGACCATACCTAACTATTCTTCGCCTTTTACCTTCACCTTTCGTGCATTCCTTGCTGATGTATAACCAAACCTGATCACCAAATTCAAATTGATGATCTACCCAATTCTTATCATGCCTTACCTTATACTTGGCTTGGCTCTTCTCCAATTGTTCTTGGACTGCCTGATGCACCTATTGGATCTTCTGAATGAGCTTCTTGGCTTTGTTGGCATCATCATGTTCATCCACTATACTTTCTTCCTTGAAATCAAATTCCATATGAGACTTAGGAAAGTACCCCAAACAAATCTCAAAAGGAGTTCTTGGTGTAGAAGAATGCATGGCATGATTGTAGGCATGTTGTACATAGTGTAGGTGTTCATCCCACAACTAATTGTTCAACTGTGACTTGATTTTTACATGGCATAAGAAGACACATCTTATTGAACCTATCCACAACAACATACAAGTAATCATGACTTGATATGGACATAGGAAAGCCTCCCACAAAATCCATGGAAACACTTTCCCAAGGTTGGGAAGGTACCGAAATAGGTGTATACAATCCCAACTTTCTATTGCTAGGATTACTTGTAGCACATAGACCGCACCCTTTTACATACTTGGAAATTGTTTCATTCACTCGAGGTCAATAACAATACCTTTGAAATTTTGATACTATATTTCCTACCCCAAAATGACCAGAAATGAGTGATGTATGGGCCTCCCTAATCACATTAACTATTTCATCTCTGGTTATACAATTTTTTACAAGAAGATACAAAATATTATTGTGCACATGATAGTTCACTTCTTCATTATGATTTCCATTAATGAGAACTTCATACACATCGTTACAGTCGTCATCCTTAGCATATTTTTCCACATAAATTTCAGAAGCCAAGGAAGTATGTTTTAATATTGTGGATGCATTGATTACTAGTCTTGATAACATATCTACAACTTTGTTATGCATGCCTTTCTTATATTCGATTACCAAATGAAACTATTGTAAGAAACCCCACCTTGATTGTTGTTGTCATGTCCCAAAATTTTGCATTGGGTCACAATGGCCTAAGCCCTTGGCCATACTCATTGTAGTTTGTCAAATTGATGCTAAGGGTCAAATAATTGCCAAGAATGATGTCCAAGTTAGTAATAATGTGAAATTAGATCCAAATGGACAGGGTGGGTCACATTAAGAGAAATTCCCAATTCAAAGTTGTAATATACCCATCCAAATGAACTGTCACAATCACAACCGTTCAAAGTTGTAATATACCCATCCAAATCACCGAAACAATCACAACCATTGGAGTTGAAGGCTAGAATTTTGGTTGCACGAGAAGAAAAGTTATGCCAACAGCTAAGATAAAGTTGATTGGGCATGCACCAAGGGCCCAGATTAAATATGGAAAATACACCGGTCTTTAATTTTTTATATATTTCCATCATGCTGCAAATCGTTTTAATGTATGAATCCAATTTGATATTTGGCCATAAATGAAGGGGAATGCATGGAAATCTTTGGGTGAAGTCCACTCCATTTGCATTAAAGAGTATAGGACCTCGATTTGCAGCATTTGCATTAAAGAGTATAGGACCAAGATTTGCATAGAGTAAATTGGTGTACTGGATCAAATTATTGGTTCACGTCAATTTGAAATGAATATGTTTTTCTTTTTAATGATTTCTCACTACATAGAAACTTATTTTAATCCTTTTGTATAGAATTCCTAGGGAACTGATAGTAGACCTAAACTTAAACTATTTTTTTCTATGACCATGCCACCTATAATAAGGTAGCAGATGCATGCTCCTTTTCCAAACCAATCCAGGTTACGCTATTATTGAATTGGATATATTAGGTCGAGGAAAACACATTTCAATGTTGCAAACTTGTGTGTAATTGTGTCGAACCCACCTTGTATGGAGAATGCTAACAAACAAAACCATGTGATATGAGTAAGGGGATCCACTAATGCTAGTGGAAGTTGTTCTAAACTGCGGCTAAACCCCAAAACTCAGATCAGGTCAATCTTATCAACTGAAACATGCATAGCCCTAGATCCCTTGTAATTCACATCCTCCAGACAGTGTCCTAAATTACACCTAGTTAAATAGAGAAATATATCAATAATTGCACCAATGGGATTCTACCATTGATGAGAGATTAATTTGTTAAGTCACCATCGTTAACTAGACTTCTAGGTTATGGTGCAATAGGCTCGACAACCCGAGGAGGAATGTCCCGACCCTATCAAATTCATTTTTATAATTTAGCTTGATTATTGGAGTCACTGACGTCTTGGTCAACCGGTGTGTCATAGATCTCCTTAGCCACTGGTAGGTTGTTATTACTATTTTGGGGAATAAAATTGGGTAACAATCTAAGAATGGTGGGAGAGCTTGGTGGAACAGGGGTTCAACCATTTGGGAGGGAAGGTTACCTTGGATCTGAAGGATAAACCAATCCCAAGTTAGCTCTATGTTCTGCGTATTAATGGAGAACTATCCTATTGAGCCAAAGATACCAATGTCCATACTTTAAATCTCTCTAAGTAGTTTTTGAATTCTAAAGACGGTGTATAGGGTGTAAAATTCAAGCACAACATATCTATGAAAGAAAGACAACAATTACTAGAGATGCATGCGGAAAATTGTATGTCAAAACACTGATGTAAAAGGTTTGCAACAATTCATGCATTATCATAAACTCATAAGATGATTACAATGTGTAACAATGGCTACAATAAGCCAAGAAATTTGAATCATAGGGAGTTCATTCGAATTGAATGCATGAGAGTGGCTTACTTGGCAGTTAACACCACTCGGCACATCAATTAACCACTTAACTACCATGTAACTAACTCTAACAGACTCTGAAACTGTCTAACTAAGTCTAACTGAGTCCAAAACTCAACTAAATGCCCAAAATTAGGGGAGTGCGCCTTTCTGACTTCAGTTAACTAAAAATTAGGTGAAAATAACACCAGATGAAGTCAAGCTGAGTAGGAGGGCGCCTTTCTGACTCCAGTTGGATGAATATAATAAAACATGTTGTCAGTTAGACTGAGTAGGGCACTTTAGTCATGCAAATCACCTCATTTGGCTCCCTGAATTATGGAGGAGGCCCATTTAACTTATATTGATGGCCCGGTTGACTCCCCGAATGAAGGAGGAGGCCCAGTTCATTGAAATTGATGATCTGTTTATGATGTCAGCACATAATTGAGTCAAAATACTTAGGATAAGTGGAAAATTAAGCTATGAAGCTAAAATAAATGATGTGTGGTTGGAAAATGCTCCAACACCCCCCCTTAAGCTAATCTCATGTGGAGGAGTAAAATAAAATAATAAAATGGCCTCGGAAACAAAGGCCATATGTCACCAGTACATAAATAATCCTAAAAATGCTCAAAAACTCTAAGTGAGGAAAGAGGGAAAAAAACAATGGGAAAGAAAAACCCCCCTCAAAATGAACACTGAAGGATCTAATCTGTCCTCACCATAGTAGAACTCGCTCCCAACAATGAACGGAGGTAAGAGAACTTCTTCTCAGTGAATCTCTTGGTGAAGATGTCTACAATTTGCTCTTCTGTAGGGAAATATTGAAGTACAATGGTTATGTCATGCACAAGCTCTCAGATGTAGTGCATGTGGATCTCGATATGCTTGGTCCTATGTCTCTGAACCAGATCTGTTGAGATCTTGATAGCACTCTGATTGTCACAAAATATGACATTAGAAGTGGTGTTACCAATATCAAATTCTGCTAGAATACCTTGCAACCAAACTGCCTGAATGCAAGCATTGACTGCTCCTTGATACTCTGCCTCTGCTGAAGATAAGACAATGGCGGCCTTCTTTTTGATTGACCAGAAAATAGGCCCTGTTCCAATCATGAAAACATATTCGTAAGTGGACTTCCGATCAATACTATCACCCACCCAATCTAAATTAGTGAATCCAACCAAGTCAAGATCGAAACCCGCAACATAGTGAATTCCAAAATGTCTTGTACCCTGCACATAGTGAAAGATCCTTTTGGTTGAATTCCAGTGAATATCATGGGGCTGCTACATGTACCTTGAAACTGCACTCACGGAGTAAGAAATATCATGCCTAGAGTGTGTTAGATACAAAATACTACCAATCAATTGTCGGTATAGTGTAGAATCCACCAACGGTGTAGAATCACCATCCTCAAGACTGATTCCTGAGAGGAATGGCAATGGTTCCCATTTACATTCTACCATATTGAAATTATTTAGCAGGTCCAAATCATGTTTTGACTGAGAAATCATAATCCCATCAAAATTTTGAGTGATCTCGAGACCAAGAAACTGCTTCAACAAGCCTAAATCACTCATATGAAATGCTTGGTGTAAAGCGGTTTTTATAGTGCCGATCAAAGCAAGACTACTTCCTGTAATCAATAGGTCATCAAAATAAAGTACAATGATCAGAAAATTACCTTCATGCTATTTTAGATACACATTTGGAATTGATTTGCATCTCACAAATTTTTGCGACAGAAGAAAGGAATCCATCTTTGCATACCAAGCTCTTGGGGCCTGTTTTAAACCATACAAGGATTTCCTTAATCTGCAAACAAGTGTCGGATATGATATGTAACATTCGGGATGATTCATGTAGATCTATTCCTAAAGATCCCCATGAATAAATGCATTCTTCACATCCATGTGGTGCACCTCCCAGTGCTTGGATGCGGAAATTTCCAAAACTAGTCAAATTGAGTCCATTTTTGCAATCAGTGCAAAAGTTTATGTGTAGTCTACACCATGAACTTGTGAGAAACCGTTTTTCCACCAAACTAGATTTGTATTTTCATGTTAAACCATCAGTAGAAACCTTGGTTCGGTAGACCCATTTGCATTGAACCAATTTCCTCCCATGTGGAAGAGAAACTAGCTCCCATGTTGCATTTTTCTGAAGAGAATTGTACTCTTCATCCATGGCAGTTTTCCATATCGGATCTCGGTGGGAATGGTACTATGATTTAGGATATGAAACAATCATCAAAAAACACCTTTTGGACAGCAATGGATCAGCATATGAATCAGCCATACTTTCTCTTTGAAAGTCTGCTTGGGTTCTTCTTGGATCGACGGGATTTCCAATGTTAGAACCGACAGATGTGAGAGTATTTTCTGCCCACTTTGGAAACTGAGGGGATTCATCTGGATTTGAATCTGAACCTGATATTTAATGTTCATTAATATCATACATAATATCAGAAATATCAAAACATAAAATTTCAGTATCATTTCCCGAATCTTCTTCCGAAAAAGGAAGCAATTTGGAAGTTTATTCCGCCACTAGTTGTAGATCATGAAGCGGTTCTTCAAATTGGACAATTCACTCGATGAATATTATTTTATATCTGATATCCATGAGTTTGTATCCTTTGTATTCTTCATCATATCCAATGAGGATGCACTCATTACTTTGTGGTTCCAAATATCTTCTCTTCTCAATCAAAACTCTAGCCCATGCAGTGGAGCCAAAAACCCTGAGATGTGACACATCAGGCTTGTGACCAGTGTAGGATTCAAAAGGAGTTGTACCTTTGACGGATGAGTGTGGAAATCTATTCTGAATGTATGCAGAAACTTTCATGGGATCATCCCAAATATTTGAAGCCAAACCTTTTGACTCAAGCATACAAGTAGACATCTCTTTCAATGCTCGGTTTTTCCGCTCTGCTACACCATTCTGCTCAGGTGTGTAGGGCACTGTGTGCTGGATTTGGATTCCATTTTACGCACAAATTTGCAGTAGATATGATTTGATATATTATCCACCATTATCAGATCTAATATCTTTGATCTTGATTCCAGTGGCAGTCTCAACAGAAGCCCTGAAATTCTTGAACCTTTCAAGCACTTCCGATTTGTTCTTGAGAAAGTAGACCCATGTGAATCTGGAGAAGTCATCAATGAATGCCAGAACATACCTTGATCCATTAATGGAGGGATTTGGTAAAGTAACATTGATATCATTGTGAATCAGCCCCAAAATACAAGAAGCTATGCTATCTTTTCCTCGATCAAACTTGTGCTCAGGATGCTTGCCAATGATGCAACCCTTACATATCCCTTTTGAGGATTTGATGTTCGGAAGACCTTCGACCATGGAATTATTTTGTAGAAGCTGAAAATATTTATAATTTAGGTGTCCAAACCTCTAATGCCATAGCCGGATAACCTCATTTCCATGAGTCCGAAGGGAACTTGGCTTTGAATACGACAAAAAGTGGGAAAACTCATAGGTTTTGGCAACATGATTTGCCTTGCTTGTTGCAATGAGTTTTTCAGCGCTAATCTCATAAATTTAAACATCATTAGGGATGAATACAACCACGGGGACTTCACTAGAAGGCAATATAATACCACGTTCATTCATATTGTGGTATTAAATATTCATGAAAACCTAAAAATTATATTGCTTATATATTAAGGGGCAAAGGGTTTTTTTTATTTAATGTAACAATACAAAATACTTTGGGGTCATTTTTATATGGGTGGGCTAACAAATATCTGCCAAATGGAGATGGAGGGATCATGGCCGGATGGGAAATCGGGTTGAGGCAAGGCTCGATATTATGCAAGTAAATCGAGTCTTGAGGCATGCTTGAGGCCAGGGGTTTCTTGGTGAAGTGGGTTTCCAGTCGATCATAGTCGAGAGACAGTGGTCATTGACAACCAATTGTTACCAATAGCACTCATCCAATTGTTACCAACAGCCTTGGGAGGCTCTAAGCCTCCAGGGCCTGTTATAGGCCCTCGATAGGCCTTGGGGTCTTGAATACCCAACCACTCATGCCTATTATAGGCCTTGGTAGGTTTAGTCAGCCTCCTAGAGCTTGTTACAGGCCCTGGGGGCTTGGATACCTAGCCCACAACAAGATTAGTCAGCGATTGGGGAACTGGAACATGCGATCTAAATGTTGTACTATGTGCATTGGCTCTAGTGACATACAAGAATTGATCTCCTATCTCTTCATTAGACCATTATATCTTGCAAATCATAATGATGTGTGGTTGAGTAGTTGCATTGCAGGTGAAGTAATGTGCATCCACAATATACATCGAAAGAAACAAGGTGCATTGTAGAATGCATGTGGAGTCATAAGAGGGGTATCATATCAATATACTAGGTAGAAATATAAAGGGGTATAAAAAATGTTAATGAAAAAATTGATACATACAATATCTAGTGAAAATAGTGGTTTTTTTAAAATTGGGAAGGCATATTGGGAGGGGGTTAAAAAAACGATTTTGGAAGGTATTTTCCAATATTTAGTGAAAATAGTGGTATTGTTTCATATGCCACGAACGAACGTGCTATGATAGCGGTTTATTGAGTGAAGCGCCCGTGAATACAACCTTCTTGGTAAAACTAATGTGTGTCATATGATACATATAAAGTAGGTTCAAACCTAGAGAAGGAACATAGAGAACATTTTGAAAACTGCCATGTTCTAAATGAATAGTACCTTTGCCTTTCGATGAAATTTGTGAATCATCTCCCATGTGGATGGAGATGCAGTTGTCGGAGTCTAATGATGATAAGGAGTCTTTTCTTGCAACCATGTGATTCGAAGCTCCTAAATCTATGAGAAGAGCTGTAGAATTCGAAACACTTTCCATGAGTGCATGACCTCTTTCTACATGTTCATTATTGTCCTTCTTCCTTGTGCCATATAGAAAATTTATGTTGCTTTTCTCCAAGAGAAGGGCCATCTGATCAATAGTTTTATTCATGCATGATATTTTATGATGAAATCCCCTGCCACAGTAAGAACAATTTGTCATCTCCTTGCCCCTTTTTCTTGTCTTTTCCTGAACTTGATGGCTCATCTGACTGCTTGGTCTTCTCCTTTTGCTTGGAATGATCAAACGTGGTATTCTCTTTATTTTGCTTTCCTTTAGAATTCGAAGCCTTGGGGGTCCGCCAACAAATAGGGATTGATCTTTGGAGGTTTTCATGGACCCCATCTGAACAAGCTTGTCATGCTCTTTTGTTAAGGACTCAATGAATGCATCCAAGGTAGGCATCTTCCAATTCAGAATAGTGGGTTTTCCCGAATGTAAAGTAGAGACAAACACTGAATAATATGCTCCTAGTTTCGAAAGGATTGAAAGAATCAACTGATCATCTTTCTTCTCGACACCACATTGCTTCAAATAAAGCACCAAATTCTTGAACTTGGTGAAAAACTCATTGATGGTTTCGAAATTATCAGGATTTAGGGAAATCAGTTCATTCTCCAAATAATAATCCCTCATCTCATCCTGCCTGCCGAAGAGTTTGGCAAGTTGTTCCCATAGTTCTTTTGGAGTATTCAATCCGCTGAGATGGAAAAGACGATCTTTCAAAATATTGAGACATAAGAAACCATAAGCTTCATCAAGCTTATTGAAGAACTTGGACTTCTCTATAGCTGCAATAGGCTCTAGTTCTGTGCCCATATTAAATCTGTAGATTCATTTGGATCGCATCACTATCTCTATATCATCCTTCCACTGATGATAGTTGAAAGGAGTAAGGAGATTCTGTGAAGAAGAGTCCATCTCTTCTATAGTGAATGCAATAGGAGGTTGTTAGAAACCTGCAGTCACAAACAAACAAACAATATTTAGGTCGACAACTTACACTTTTCAAGTTGCATCACACCCGACATAGCATATCAAGCAAGCTTGATAAGTCATATGCACATTATCTAGGATTTATGTGGAAAAATTTCAGCTTCTGGTGCAGTGTTGGAATATTTTTGAGAAAACTTGCTCAATCTTCATATGAAGAACTCTGTAGAAGAGTTGCCTTGTCCTTCCATGGATCTGATACCATGTAAAATTCAAGCACAACAGATCTATGAAAGAAAGACAACAGTTACTAGAGATGCATGCGGAAAATTGTATGTCAAAACATTGATGCAAAAGGTTTGAAGTAGTTCATGCATTATCATAAACTCGGAAGATGATTACAATGTGTAACAATGGCTACAATAAGCCAAGCAATTCGAATCATATGGAGGTCATTTGAATTGAATGCATGAGAGTGGCTTACTTGGAAGTTAACACCACTTGACACATCAGTTAACCACTTAACTACCATGTAACTGACTCTAATAGACTATGAAACTGACTAACTAAGTCTAACTAAATCTAGAACTCAATTGAATGCCCAAAATTAGGGGAGGGCGCCTTTCTGACTTTAGTTAACTAAAAATTAGGTGAAAATAATACCAGATGAATTAAAACTGAGTAGGAGGGTGCCTTTATGACTCTAGTTGGCTAAATATAATAATAAATGATTCCAGATAGATTGAGTAGGGCACTTTAGTCATGCAAATCACCTCAGTTGGATCCTTGAATGATGGAGGAGGCCCAATTAATTGATATTGATGGCCCAGTTGACTCCCCAAATGAAGGAGGAGGCCCATTTCACTGAAACTGAGGATCTGTTGATGATGTAAGCAAATAATTGAGTCAAAATACTTAGGATACGTGGAAAATTAAGCTGTGAAGCTCAAATAAATGATGTGTGGTTGGAAAATGCTCCAACATAGGGAATAATTTCTAAATCTCACAACAAAACAATATATGGGGATTACCAATAATTTTAACAATCACATGGTTGTTGTTAATTTATTTGCAACTGAAATAGGTTCAGTGAGAGGCAATACGAACAATGGTGGATAGAGAATCGAGCGAGGGTATATGACCATTAACATGTCCGGATAGTTGATAAAGCTATCATAGGTTTCCAATAACTTGAGGGATTTGTCCAACATTTAATCCTGACAATAACACTTAAATGCAACAACAAAATCCCTTTAGTCCTAGGGCACGATTTGTTGACCATTTCATCTAAAAGGGCTAGTATTTCTCCAAACCTACCCACAAATCCTAGTTTCTCAATCATTATAGAGTAAGTGGTATCGTTGTGTTTGAATCCTTTCCAGTTGGATTCCCATTTAAAAATTTATAGGGAAAGTTCAATGTCCTTTAATTTCCCAAAACCCTAATTAATTCAGTGGAAAGGAGCTTGCGTTGCGATGGTTTAATAGCATTTTCAAATTTTGGATTGGTGGGATTTACTTCAGAACCTGGAATATTTTTTTATCAATTCGAGAATGTTGTGGGGAAGAAAAAAACCTGGCAATGGCAATGGAAATTCCTAAACATGTGCACTTTTTAGTGGAGAATAGTAGGATTTTCAACTTGATGCAAATCACGGGGGCTTCACTAGAAGGAAATATAATATCACGTTCATTCATATTGTAGTATTAAATACTCATGAAAACCTAAAAATTATATTGCTTATATATTAAGGGGAAAAGGGTTTTTTATTTAATGTAACAATACAAAAATACTTTGGGGTCTTTTTTATATGGGCAGGATGACAAATATCTGCCTAATGGAGATGGCGGGATCACGGCTGGATGAGAAATCGGTTTGAGGCAAGGCTCAGGCTTACCAGTACGTAGGGAAATCATGTCTTGAGGCATGCTTGAGGCCAGGGTTTTCATGGTGAAGTGGGTTTCCCGTCGATCATAGTTGAGAGACAGTGGTCATTGACAACCAATTGTTACCAATAGCACTCAACTAGTTGTTACTAATAGCCTTGGGAGGCTCTAAGCCTCCAGGGATTGTTATAGGCCCTTGATAGGCCTTGGGGGCTTGAATACCCAACCACTCGTTCCTATTACAGGCCTTGGGAGGTTTAGTCAGCCTCCTAGGGCTTGTTACAGGCCCTGGGGGCTTGGATACCTAGCCCACAACAGGCTTAGTCAGCGATTGGGGAACTGCAACATGCAATCTAAATGTTGTACTATGTGCATTGGCTCTAGTGACATACAAGAAGTGATCTCCTATCTCTTCATTAGACCATTAAATGTTGCAAATCATAATGATATGTTGTTGAGTAATTGCATTGTGGGCGAAGTAATGTGCATCCATGATATACATTGAAAGAAGAAAGGTGCATTGTAGAATGCATGTGGGGTCATAAGAGGGGCATCATATCAATATACTAGGTAGAAATATAAAGGGGTATAAAAAATGTTAATGAAAAAATTGATACATACAATATCTAGTGAAAATAGGGGTTTTTTTAAATTGGGAAGGCATATTGGGAGGGGGTAAAAAAAAACGATTTTGGAAGGTATTTTCCAATATTTAGTGAAATTAGGGGTATTGTTTCATATGCCACGATCGAACGTGCTATGATAGTTGTTTATTGAGTGAAGCCCCCGTGATGCAAATATTAAATCTAGGAGTTAGTCTTGTGGCAAAAGCATCTTCTTTCCCTACAAAAATATGCCAAGAAAAAATATTGTTTTAACAATAGCACAAAACATTAACACCCTTCTTGGATTGATTGGCTCCAAGGGTTTGAATATTTCCCTCCCAATTCCTTGTAAAAATCAAGCCCCCATCTCTTGTTGCATTACATTGCATAGCTAGTTGTGGGTATTTTATTAAAATTCATATTTACATGATATTTGCAATTCCATTGTGCCGAGATAGCACATAAACCATATGCATCACTAAATCGATGGCGAGGCCTTGGCCTTGATCTCCTCACCATGATTTTATAACAATATTATATCATTTACATTTTAATGCAATGGGGTTAAAATCGAGATATTACACGTGGGGTTCATTCTGCTACACCATACAAGGATGGAAAGAGGGAAGGCCATGGATTCTTCCCAATACTTGGACTCCCGCATAGTATATCCCTCCTGGGTCTGCAATTCCTACAATTTTTATTAAAACACATGTTTTATTGCATATCAAAAATCCATGTACTGATAACAATCGGTCATTTTTCAGGAGTGTGTAATGGTGTGTTGAATCTACATCAAAATATTCGTGTTGATTAAAAAAATTTAAATCTAATATGCATGGGATCAGACATTTGCAAATGGGAGGATGTACATCTTCAAGTTCACAATCTCAATGTGTATATGAGGCAATATTTATATCTTAGACATATTAAAACGAGTTTTACTTAGAAGTAACAATATATATAATATACCAAGAAACATTAGCACAATCATATATACAGTTAGTATATCATTATAGATACACCACAATGTTGTTGAAGCATGTTAGACATGCAATAATGTGAAGTAAGTGTTTAATGAGCTCTAGAGGGGAAGAGAAAAAAGGGTTGTGATCAATATCAGTGCTCAATACCTTATTTGGAGGCCATATTTTATCACTATGCCTTCATGTTTATCTAATAATAGGATTATGTCCTTCAATGTCTTTAGATAAACTCATGTACCCTTCATGAATTATGTTGAGGTCTCAATTAATTGATTGTCTGGAATGTTAACAATGGTGTCGGTTTTATTAGCACTAAAGGAAAAGCAACATCCTCTATTTTGAATATACCTCACATCAAAATTAATGCAAAAGAAACTAGTGATTTTGTGTGTGTGTCAATTGGGTCCTAGTGAAATTTCATTAGATAATGATTTAAAACTATAGAAATAAAATGGGATTATCCCTTTAAACAAATGGCCTTAAAAACCAATAAAATTCCTGGGGTTTTTTTGTCATCTTATTTTGAAATATTTTGTATCTCAGGTGGGTGGGATGAGTTCATATAGAATTTATTCTTGCATTTATTTGCATATCATTGAGCTCATTGGGGAGTGTTCTAATCCAAGGCCATGATAGAATTCATGTTTCATAAACAAATATGTAAATTACAATCCCTACATAAATTAAGTGGGAAACTTTTCATTTTCCATATCTTAGAAAAAGAAACACACACAGATGTGTTGATGTATTTGTAACTTCGGAAGATATTCACTTGCATATTGTATGTATTGCATTTGTACTTTATTGTATCCCCAACGGAGATGTATTATTCCTCCGATTGGAAGTGTCATCATTTGTACTTGCAAGTGTCACAAGTTATATTGTAAGTGTCGTAACTTTTACTTGATGGGTTATTAGACCACCTTGATGGGGTCAGCCTTGTATGCGTCATGTGGGTTAAAGGGTTATTAGACCACCCTAGTGGGGGTCGGCCCAATCAACATTATGTTAAGCGGTTAAGTTGGGGCCAACCTAGTTAGAGTTAAAAGACAAGTGAAGTAGTGTATAAATAGAGTGTGTCTCTCTCATTTTACACATTCTCTCATTCACTCACTTCGCATTAGTGAGAGAGAGGAGGAGTGCGCACAAGTGGAGGAGGAGTAGTTGCTGCAGTCATCTATCTCTTGGGTTTGATCTTTGTGATCTTTGTATTGGTGTGTATTCTATCTCTGAGGAAGTTGCGGGGTTTTTCACCTTCTTGGTTTTCCCCGGTGAAATGTTTTGTGTCTCTTGTCTCTTGTCTCTTATGCTTGATATGTTGTACATGTTGTTCTTTCAGTTAAGATCCTAGATCTATTGAATTAAATGATGAAAAACTAACATGGAATCAGAGCTATCCTGAAGGAAGGCATGGTATGGCATTTATGACACTTGTTGCACTTGCGACAAATTGGAAGCTAGGGCTTGATATAGAAAAAACCAGTCATCGTGGAACTTTCGCCATAAATCCATTTTGGCGATGGTTCGGGATCTGAAACTTCTACATGTCGAAGATAAAATCCCCATGTACCTTGTGTCCAAAGGACAGCCTCAGATTCGTTGTGATTTGTGAGATATGATCCGCACAAGTTAGGGTTTCTTCCTCTTCTAAAATGCAGTCCTAAACAGGTGACCTAGGAAAAAAGATCATATCATGGGCTAGGAAGCTCCAAATGGAATTCCGTAAAAATTGAAAGTAAGAGAACATGCTTTAGTTTCACATGTCTAGGTTTCAGAGGCCGAAGTTGAAACAAGGACACGTGGAACTCCGTACAAGTTCACTATAATGTTTTATCCCATAAACAGGTCACGTTGCAATAGTTGGCATATCTCTCTCTTAGAGAATAAATTTGAGGCCAGACCTGTGGGGTTGGAAATATGATAGGTTAGGATAACACAGGCTGAAGTTTCAGACCCTTTGGATCTGAAATTTCAGAGATGCACCAGAAACAACAAGGCACATATTTCTGTGAAATAGAATTGGATTCTGAGCATTCTCATTTTTGGCTTGTCACTGCTGCGGAAAATTAGGGCTTTTGACAGAAGTGGAATTTTGGAGTGATCTTAGCATAGGATTTCTCTCCTCAATAAAATCGAAATTTAGAGACCAAGATCAAATTTTTTGGTTGGGCAAAACCCCGGGCTCCATCAAACCCTAGTTCGGGATTTTGATTGGAAAGGTGGAAAATTAGGGTTTCTGCAAAAGTTGGAATTTTTGAAATATGTGACCACGGCTGGATGCTCCTCAGAAAAATCAAATTTTAGAGCACAAGCTCGAACCTTTTGGATGGGTAGAACCCCAGTCATTATCAAACCCTAGTTCGGGATTTTGTCTAGAAGATCCAGAAGTTTCAAAGTCAATTTTGAGGGGTCAAATTTTGGAGATTTCAAAATTGAAGTATACCACCTTGATCAACTCAGCAAGGCGCATCTTTTCATACAATCAGAAGTTTGAAATTCAAAGTTTGTATTTTTAGGGTTTCTCTATCAAACCCTAGCCAGCTCTAGATCCAACTTCAGTGAATCAAAACGGATTGGGTTAATCTTAGAAGAGAATGAATTGGACACCTACATAAGTGAAGAAGTTCCAGTTCCAGAGGGAGATGAGGCTAAGGCCTTACATCAGAATACTACAAGAAATTCCGACAGCTTGCTAGCACAAGGTCTCTAAGAGAACAAAGAAGACATTGTTTGGGTATGTTAGACAAGCATGATAATCCAGGTATGTTTTCCTATATCAAGTTATAATCCTACCTTGTGTTAGTGTCTTAGATAAGTATATTTTTGTATGATTGATAATGATTATCCATGAAGTTAGAAGTTTAAGTAATCAAGGGTTTATGCATATTATGTTTCCTACTTTGATTGATGATATGACTAACTAGAAGAGTCCTATGGTCAAATAAGAATATGCATGAGTAAAAGAAGTTTTCCCTGAAACCTTGAATACTAACGCTTATTACCTATGTATGAAATGATCATGACCATGCATGTTAAGATTATTTAGGATCATAATGTTTTGATAGTATTGAGATTATACTAATGTATGTATGGTTATGTATGAGATCTTGAGGATGACACAATGATGACACTGGTGCACACTTAAGCATGCATAGTGGTCCAAGATGGATATAAGTTCAAGGACAAATAATCCAGGAAGCAAAGATCAAGAGGGAGCACACTCCAATAGTTCCTGCAAGGAAGCAAAGATTGAGAGGGAGTCCACCCACAACGAAACAAAGATAAGTATTTGAATTGTCATATGATTACTTAAATGATGTTGTTTAGTCATGTACATACTTATGTTCCTAGATTTAAGATGTATATTATGCATTTTAGAAAAGTTGCATTAATGAACAAGATACTACTAATATAGTAATGGGTAAGTGGCCTATGGTACTGTACAACATTCCATTGCTACTTATCTATAATGAAACCTCTTTGCTAACATGTTGGGAGTTGTGCACACTCTTAAAAAATGTTCTGGTAGAGATGGAAGGCATCTAAGAAGTTACCGTGTGAATACAGGATATGGATAAATGTTGTATTGAAGCATTGGCTAAGATAATTGCATGACTGTATGACATATGTGTTTATGCATAAGAATGTGTTTTTGAAAAACTATGAGAAGTTTCTAATCATGCAATTGAATTTGACTTGTAGGATAGATCGTGTACAATCACCTACAAAAGAAGGACAAACAACATTTATTCCAGCAACGAATTTCAAGAAAACTATCTATTGAAGATTCTGAAGTTCCTAGGATCCGGGATGCAGTAATGGAAGGATGCCATTATCAAGGAGTACCATTCAATCATGAAGAATGATGTCTGGGATGTGGTCCCGAGACCAGAAGGGAAGTCTATTGTGACTTCCAAGTGGATCTATAAGATCAAGCATGCTGCAAATGGCAACATAGAGAAATACAAGGCAAGGTTTGTAGCTTGTGGCTTCTACCAGAAAGATGGAATAGATTATGAAGAGACTTTTGCTCCTGTAGCCAGATACACTTCCATCAGAATAGTACTTTCCCTGGCTGCAGTGATGAAATGGAAGATACACCAGATGGATGTCAAGACAACTTTCTTGAATGGTGTAGTCGAAGAGGAAGTGTATGTGGAGCAGCCACTTGGTTTTGAGACACATGACAGGGAGTCATATGTGTGCAGATTGAAGAAATCCTTGTATGGATTGAAGCAAGCTCCTAGGACTTGGTATGGTAGAATAGACAGCTTTCTATCCAGTTTGGGCTTTACCAAGAGTAAAGCAGATTCCAACCTTTACTACAAGGTTGATGAAGGAAATCCAGTGATACTACTATTGTATGTGGATGACCTGTTTGTTACAGGTGAGGATAGATTGATTGCCAACATGAAGAGGAAGCTTGCTGTCGAGTTCGAGATGAAGGAATTGGGGATGATGCATTACTTTCTAGGTATGGAGGTGTGGCAAAGTGCGATGGGATCTTCCTTGGACAAGGGAAGTATGCAGTAGAGATCCTGAAGCGGTTCGGGATGATGGACTGCAAGGCCATGGCCACACCTATGGCATCGAACCTGAAGCTTCTGTGTGATGCTTCATCTGAGCTGGTTGATGTCACGATGTATCGTCAAATGATTGGGTCCTTGATGCACCTGACGAACACGAGACTAGATATTTGCTTTGCGGTGAACACATTGAGCCAGTTCCTGACGGATCCTAGACATGTTCACCCGATTGTTGTAAAGCATATTCTGAGGTACCTAAAGGGTACGGTTGATTATGGGCTCAAGTATGATGCGAATCAAAAGTTTAACCTGGAGGGTTATGTTGATTCAGATTGGGAAGGAAATGCTGCAGATAGGAAGAGCACTGCAGGGTGCTACTTCAGTATGGGATCAGGTGTGATCTCTTGGTTTAGTAGGAAGCAGTGATCTCTTGGTTTAGTAGGAAGCAGTCCTGCGTAGCACTAAGTATAGCCGAAGTAGAGTATGTCACAGCTTGTTCAGCTAGTTGTGAGGCAGTATAAATAAGGAAGCTAATGTCTGAGTTATTTGATCTCCCATTGGATGCTACCTGTATCTTTTGTGACAACCAGAGTTGTGTGAAGTTGTCTAAGAACCTAGTGTTCCATGACAAGTCGAAGCACATCAAGATCAAATATCACTATATCAGGGATATGGTGCAGAGAGGAGCAGTAAAGCTCCTGTATGTTGCGACGGATGAGCAAGTTGCAGATGTGTTGACTAAACCACTATCCAGAGTGAATTTTGAATACTTCAGAGAGAGGCTTGGTGTTCTTCAAATAGAATATACTTCGAGGAAGAAGTGATGGGACACATTTGCAGGAGCCATTCCAAGCATGGTGATAGGAGGGTCCTTCCCATGGTTGTGGATGTAAGCATTGTGTGATGAGCATCGGGATGATGCTCAGGTTTTTGCATGATGATGGTTAGGATGATCATGTATGATGATATGCATCAGGTGGATGCTTTGCATGATCAGGTGGATCATGAGTGATGATTCCTGAAGACGCAGATGCACATGAGCTTTTTCGACACGGTGTAGATGTGTTCTCCCATGGTCGTGATGTAATTGCTGAAGCTTTTCCGACACGGTGTAGATGTCTTATCCCATGGTCATGATGTAATTGTTGAGCCATTCTCACATGGTGTAGATGTGTTCTCCCATGGTGCATATGTAAGGGATGAAACCATTCTTCACAAAGGTGTAGATTTGTTCTCCCACGGTGAAGATGTAACGGCTGGAGCCATTCTTCACAAAGGTGTAGATGTGTTCTCCCTTGGTGAAGATGTAAGGGCTGAAGCCATTTTTCACAAAGGTGTAGATGCGTTCTCCCATGGTGAAAAAGTAAGGGCTAGAGCCTTCCCCGAATGGTGGTAGATGTGTTCTCCCATGTCGGTGGTGTAAGTGTTGTATGATGTGCATCTAGGCTGTGCTTCGTGGACGATGAGATGATATGATCAACATGATCATGAGTATCAGGATGATACTCTGTGGCCGTGGACAGGTTGTGCAGTTGCATGTAAAATATCCTGGGAGATCCGATAGGTTGAGCAGTGAGCTCGTAAAAGTCCTCGGATGCTCTTTCGAGGTTTTGTTGACGCACGTAATCAGTCCTGAGGATTCCACAGGATGGCCAGAGATGATGAAGACCTACAGGATGCTAGGCCTACATCCAGCATGAAAAAGGGTTGGCTCTGTAGAACTTCCTATGACGATAAGAATTGAGAGATAGCACCAGTGATCGAGATGACAAGTACAGCAGTAGTGACAATGATGCTCTGTGATCCAGTGACGATGATCCAGCTCCAGAATTGAAGACTTGTGCCTATATGTATTGATGACTTGTGTCAAGAGAATACCTTCCTAGTTAAGAGGGAGTGTTGATGTATTTGTAACTTCGAAAGATATTCACTTGTATATTGTATGTATTGCATTTGTACTTTATTGTATCCCCAACAGAGATGTATTATTCCTCCGATTGGAAGTGTCGTCATTTGTACTTGCAAGTGTCGCAAGTTATATTGTAAGTGTCGTAACTTATACTTGATGGGTTATTAGACCACCTTGACGGGGTCGGCCCTGTATGAGTCATGTGGGTTAAAGGGTCATTAGACCACCCTAGTGGGGGTCGTCCCAGTCATCCCAGTCAACATTATGTTAAGCAGTTAAGTTGAGGCCGACCTAGTTAGAGTTAAAAGACAAGTGAAGTAGTGTATAAATAGAGAGTGTGTCTCTCTCATTTTACACATTCTCTCATTCACTCACTTCGCATTAGTGAGAGAGAGGAGTAGTGTGCACAAGTGGAGGAGGAGTAGCTGTTGCAGTCATCTATCTCTTGGGTTTGATCTTTGTGATCTTTGTATTGGTGCTTATTCTATCTTTGAGGAAGTTGTGGGGTTTTTCACCGTCTTGGTTTTCCCCGGTGAAATGTTTTGTGTCTCTTGTCTCTTGTCTCTTATGCTTGATATGATATACATGTTGTTCTTTCAGTTAAGATCCTAGATCTATTGAATTAAATGATGAAAAAATAACAAGATGCACACACAAAAATTGGCATAAGCATTTGCTGGATGAGACCTATCATATTCCTTGAATGGTGTGATTGAATTAAGACCCATAGTGTTCAATGATTATCCTCTAGATTCATAGAAGATGGATGAGCTTGTACCAACACCAAACTCATCATGCATCAACAAAGAGGGAACTTGCCACGTTGATGGTCATTGAAGGAATTTTCCATTTCCATGAAACCCCCACACCTTCCTTCTCCTTTCTTTCAGTAATGATGTTATAAAATTGATCCTTTTTTTACCTTTTAGCCATGGAAGTAAAAATAATATATGATGGTTTTTGTATTGAATTCATCGAGTCTAGATTACCTTTGGTTATATTATGCGTGAAGAAAAAATAACATCTTATTATTCCCAAAAAATGGCTTTCTTTAGGTTAGGATTAAAAGAAAGTTGGGTCATTTGTTGATAATATAACTACCATAGTCATTAGAGGTTTAAGTTGTGTTAATTTCAAAACATTGGCTTGGTAGCCTAAAATGACCTTTGAGGTGGGTTTCAAATTTGTTCAGATTCGGTATAGTGAAATTAAAAGAGAATAAGCCTAAGAGAGAAAAGGGACATATAAGGAGCCGTAGAGAAGATATAATGAGAGAGGAATAGAGAATGAAATTTTTTAATTTGGGTGCTAGTTATGATTCAATTTTTTTATTAGTAACACGTTTAGTTATACTATATTGATAAAAAAAGTATATTGAGGATATGCTTA
The DNA here is from genome assembly GCA_027924585.1 of Larix kaempferi. Taxonomy (NCBI): domain Eukaryota; kingdom Viridiplantae; phylum Streptophyta; class Pinopsida; order Pinales; family Pinaceae; genus Larix; species Larix kaempferi. The sequence goes on from BSBM01001774.1 coordinate 63,009, forward strand.
GGTTGTAAGGTCAAGAAGAATTTGTAACTACATATTAATGTATCATGGGGTTCATAACTCCCATAAGAAAACCAATGAATTTTATAAATACTAAAAAGGGATAAAAATAGTACATTGATATATACAATTTAGTGATCTTTTTAGCTCAGTGCAAAGACCACACACATCCAAAAATGCTTCTTACAAATTTTCTCTATGTGATTTTTAAAGCAGTTTTTATAGTTATTTCTATGATACACATAATATATCATGAAGTGATTAAATTAAAGACAATAGATGAGACTCTCTTCCATTGTATTATTACTTATCATTATATTTCTGTTACCCAAAAATTCTTATAGAGAAAGGTACATTGTTTCATTAAGGGCATATTGAACCTTTGTTGATGCAATGATATTGTTCAGAGAATTTGTCATCCCCAGTTAATGCAAACTTGTTTGTGTATTTGTAGATCCACATGATCCTACTAGGAATTTTTTAGTGGCACTATGGTTTATAGTTTGTTTCCACTTGAAGGTCAAACACTCCATTTTACGAAGTATAAATATCGTCCACTTCAAATCATCAATAGAATTGTTTATGAGGTATTGTTGTTAGATCATTTTGTGTGAGAATATATTATCATGATTTGAATTAGTGTAGGCTTTAGAGCTACACTAATATTCACATGGCTAGTTTAGAGGTCCATACTGTAAAATCTTTTGAATAACAAGGTCAATTATTTTTGGATTTATGAGATGAGAAAACTAGAAGTATTAATGTTGTACACAAAGTTAATTTATTTCCTTAGTCTAGAAATCTTTACTTGATGGATCATAATTGGTGTTGAATTGCTTGGAAGATATTTTTTAATAAGAGTGGGAGGTATAGACATCCACAATTTTGTTTGAGGGATATATATGTCATGTAGTACTTGCTTTGACATCAATGACAATTTTCCAACATGGTTCTCTTGCTCGTGAATGCCTTCAACAATTTCCTCATCTTGGGCTATTGCCACTCTTATATTTCCCTACTCTTCCTTGGCTATAGCAATTTGTCAATATATCTTCATTTGGTTTCTCACTTTTCTCCTTGGACACCCAAATAACATAGATTAAACTCTTTTATTTCTAGTCCAATTGCTCTAATCTATTAAGGATTTCCTTATGTCGAGTGCCCCTTCAACTGTCATGGCTATGAGAGTATCTATGTGTCAATACATGTCTATCAAATAGATATATTTTGTATTTATACTAATGGAAAAAATTGTTTGGAACTCATGGCATTACCTCCTCGTCCACTTTGTCATCAGATGACCTGCCACATTTTTCCCATACCTTATTTTCTATCTGCTTTACGTCTTCAATGACCCTTGTAGGGAATCTGTTGTTGTATTCTCCTGTTGTTATCACCATGGAAGAAATCACTTTGTTCCTTAAGTGACATGATCTTGGATAGAGAGTTTCCTTACATTTCAATGACCTTCCCTTGCACTACCCTAGTTTGGAATCACCTAACCCAAATTCCTTAACTCTCTCTATCCTAGGCTCCTTCCAAACTAAAAAAACATTCAACCACCTATAGGCTTGAGTAGATTGATCTTGAGCTTGGTTTATTGGGAGAGCAATACCCAAATTCAAATGAGTATGGCAAGCACACTGAGCTATACATTTTCAATATTGACAAGCCATAATAATGGTGCTACAACAATTCTAATATTTTATACTAAATATGCAATGAGATATAAATACATTCATGTAAAATAAAGTTATTTTTCAAGCAATCATTCCATACAATCACAAATTACTTGGTAAACAAACAAATTTTGCATCAGATTGATTGTTAACCAACTAAAATTGTTTAAAAACATTCAGTAATTGACTTTCCACTTCCATCGTCATAAGATGAAAAATAAACAATATAATTAGAGAATCCAAGCTAACAATAATAAAATGATACATCAACATTGTAAATAATTAAATAAAACATGTGCATATCACTCTCCATTGCCATCATCCTTATTATCTTCCTCGATTGGCATGATAGCATTTTTTTCTCAAAATTATGTTTTGATCTAGGGTCGTGTCTTAATACAAACCAACAATCCCTATCCAACACATCTAGGTGAAAAAATACTTGGTTGTAGTGTTTTGGGAAAACATAAGGCTCCTTAGTTTCATCCCACATCTTTCTAGAGTTGATACATATCATCCCATTATCACAGTCTTCCTTTACATTATTCATGTCAAAGGTGTTCCACCACTTGCACCTAAAAATAACACATTGGAAAGATGACAAGTCCACTCGAATAATCTCTTGTATATTTTCGACGTAACCCAAATTCCCCTTGTTAGTTTTTTATCACGGTGGCTAGCACAACTAGATTGGTTGAACTCGACCTCCACTCCACAGTCTTGTGTGGCACATCCATCATCGACATCCTCGGTGCAAAAATGATGCCCATATGCCCACATAGATGGGAACAAATGCACCTGTAAAAAAGTGAACAAATGACGGTGTCATATGTTTAATAAGTTGGCCATTAATATATAAAATATATATGTTATAATTCAAAGATGCATTACAAAGTTAATAATGCACAGAAAGAGATTGTTACCGAGTGGTTGCACCCGATCCCTATATTTAGTGCATCCTCTTCAGCAGGCAGGTAACAACCAGATGAACCATATTTCTCTCTGACTTGGTCAACAAACCAACTATTGGGACATATCATTGGCATATTTTCTTTTAAATGATCAAGATAAGGCATGCTTCTATCGTTCAATGTTGATTGTGTGATGCAATTCCTCAAAATATAAGGGACTTGATGGTCAATTACCTCAAAATTTTCGAGAAACACGTGTTTGCCATTCCATACATTTCTTTCAAGTTGTATAGTAACATTGTTCTCCCTAGCTAGGTAAACTTTGACTAGAAGGTCCAAAGATAGAGGTTGTGGAAGACGATTTAAGTCTTTCGAAGAAGGTATCATTGATATGAGCATCATCCCCTAGCTCATCGTCCTGAAATGCATATAAGAACATTGCGTCCATGGCACCTGTATCTCGTAAGGAGTTTTCCATACTAACCTCTATTTTATTGCCTCCATTTCCAACATGTGAAGAACTATTGTTACTGTAGGCCTTCCTAATTGGTGAGTCTGGACATAATGGGAATTGAATAAGTGGTTGATTCAACCATGTTTGGTATGCTTCCTCTTCGATTTGTGCTCTTTTTGTAGCCTTATCTTGATTTGACATTGTAGTGGGTTTCAATAGAAGATGGTATATAGGTCACTCATCATCAGAGTCTTTATTTCAAAACTATTGAACATTACATCAATGATATTAGTAAGCAGAATGAAATTGTTTAGTTCCAACATTATACCAAACAGTTATTATAGAAGCATAAGAATTTTTTGCAATGGTAAATGTCCAATTGCAAGCAATTTATAAAAAAAAATCAAATTTTGCAATACATTTGCATTAATTTCATTGAAAATAAAAAAAAATACAATTAATCAATGATTTTTATCTTACAACCCAAGGGGACATCTAAAGGTAATCCAAATGCAAGGCATATTTGATGAGCAGTTGGTGGTATACAAAAGTTGTAGTCTATTAACAACTCATCACCATGATACAAACTATGTATTGCATGCACAATAATAGTTCTGGGTGCTTTCATTTTCATAAAGAACTCCTGGTCATTAACGTGTTCCTCAAATGAGCAATTTGTAGAAAATAAAGAGCACCTAGAACTTTTTGTGAACCTTGCAATGTTCCCATGAGTGTGTAGACGACCATCGATATACAACATGTTCTTGTTAAAGTTTCAAGAAGCATAACCATTCATGCACATAGTATACATGGAAAGGCTATGTTTATATTTAACTATATTTAAGTAATCGGACTGACAATAAATAGGACCACAAAATGGCGTAAGTGTTATTAAATGTTTGGGAGGAATGAGTACATGTGAAATGATAAACAACCCAATATTTGCAGCATCTATCTTAGACTTGGAAATCATAAAATTATTACCACAAAAGTAGAGTTCGGTTCCAACATTAGGAACAGGAAGAGAAGATGTCCAAGCACCATATAAAGTGTGGTTGTAATAATTTTGGTATTTACTTTACAAATGCACGGGAAGAGAGAAGTCATTGCTACCCTCCAACAATTGGACCGTCCTTGGTGTGTATTTGGACATTTTTTCTCTCAACTCATACAACTTTTTGGATCTCTTAGTAGAGATGTTTTGGATGGTACTAATGTCATACTTTGAATCACCAAAACTTTCAGTTGACTGAACAAAAGCAGAGGGGTTGGTCAATTTAGGATGAAACATAGTTGTTTCGAATTCCAAGTTTTCCAAAAATAAGCATAGGGAAGTGTTCCTACATGTCTTCTCTATATCACATATTGGATTTTTTTACTACAGTAGGGAGAATTAGACCATCGGCATTGGGTAGTCGATCATTAATATAATGGTGAGTGTGACACATCGAGGGTTCTCTTTCAACCCTTGACATTTTGAATAACCACATACTATTAGGGTGTCATAAAAGAGATCCAGCTCACGATGAATTACCATCAATGGCCTGGGATTGTGGCTGGAAGATGACATGTTACAATTGGCGAGGTAAAGCGACTTCCCATTTTCATCTTCCAACTTCTTGTCGTATCTTGCTCCTGATAAGAGCTTGCAACATTTTTCAACTGGTGGAATATTTTTTGCATCTGAACTCGATCACAAAACGGAATCCTACAAAATTGAATACATTGTTATTTAGATTCACATGTATAAATAAAATACATTCAATTATAAAATCAAAATATAAATGAAATATGAACTTACTAGAGATGGAAAGGGAGAACTCGGTGAACTTTGAATAATCTGGAATGAGTTGGAATTTGAAGAAATGGCTATTTGATATTATAACCTTTTCTCCATGCATTTGATCCAAATCAACAATCAATATGTGTCTACAGTCCTAAAATAAATGTTGAGAACCATATCACAATTTAACTTCCAATATAGTTTCGAAACCTTTTTTTAAGAATAAGGTGATTTTAAGCAGCATATGTATACTATGAAGTATTGTAATTGATGTTGTTGAATCCTAAAAGAGCATTTGAGATGAATATATCATTTTAAGTTCAAACAGACATTCATAGAGATTTTTAATTACTCCGGTGCACCATAAGCATACAACTGCACCAGTGCATATTGAGTAACTATATGCACCGGTGCGTCAAAACCACATATGCACCATCTTGGAATATCTGCAAAAGAAAATATCCACTATATTTGATAGAGGATAGTTATCTATGCAATTTTCAATATTATTGACGTCGGTGTGCTTAGTACATGTAAGCGCATTGGTGCAACCATATTTTTAACACACGTTGTATGATAATTTTTTTCTATTTTTCTATTCTATGACAACATAGTGTGTCATAAAAAACATAGTGCACTTGTGCGTGCATATCTTTCCGGTGCACCGTTTTTCCGAATTTTTTTATAAAAAGTATATCTTAACAATGTGTTGTTTGTTATGCCGCACCGATGCTCATAGTCATGTTTATATAGCGAACCAATATCTGGAAAACCAAAAATAAAAATCACAGGATTTTTTTCCCATAAACTAAAAACGGAATAGGAATTTATTTTTCAAAAACTAATTCTATAAAGTGTTTAAAAAAAACGTAATCACTATTTCATTATTTTGCTGAAATTTCAAGGGGAGAGTTTTGGAAGAGAGATTTAATGGTTAAGAGTTTGGAGCAACCAGATTATTCTCAAGATCGAAATTTGTAAGGTATGGTGAATCACACAAAACCATGCACTGTAGAAATTTCAAGTATGTAAATTATTACTATTAATCACGATTCACAATTTATGATTTATTTATTTTCCTATTTAGATTTTAAATAAATTAAAAAAAAAAAACATAGTTACCTTCAACATAGAAAACCTTGTTTTCTTGTTGTTGTACTTTGCTTTATGTGGCTACAATTTTTCACATTAGGGTTTAACTTCCTCTATTGTTTAACAATTAGGATTTTTTTTTCGACATTTTAGATTTAATGAGTTTGTGGTTTTATATATAAGGCGTTGGGTGCGATGGGAGCACTTCTTGGATCAAATCTGAAACACTAACATCCATGTTAGTTTTATTTATTTATGTATTTTTAAAAAACACTTTCATAGTTTTCAGTGCGGTTGTTTTCTTCGAACGCATCGGTACGCTTGTAGTAAAGGTGCATCGTTTGTTTATTGATGCTTTAGATTAAATATATCACACTAAGAAAGTCATGTATCAAATTGTTTATTTTTTTCTTTAACGATGCGCTCAATATGATGCACTGGTGCATGCAAGTATGAGACGCACTAGGGAGTTTGTGTTATTGAAGCGCACCGAAATGAGACTACTTTTTTATTTGGAGGCTATGTAATTTATTTGTAATAATATATTTAATCATTTTCCTATTTAATGGTCTAGGTTGTTTATTGATAAACAATGTATGACAAGAGTTCAATGAACAATAATTATAGTTGACATGATAAGAGCACATCCAAAGTTGTGAATAAGGCAAGTTCTTTATAATTTTTGTATTGAATTAATATATTGAATTATATATAAATTTAAATAATATGTATTGGTTAATATGTGACATGCAGAACCAAAAAATGAGGAAGGTTGATAATATTCTTTGGATTCTAAGTGCAAAAGACCGTAAAACTTTGATGAAAAAGTTGCAGAGGGATGAATCAAGTGAATAAAAAAACAATCAATATGAATTTTTTCTTGAATTTTCAATAATACTATACTTAAGAATATTCACTAATATTATATTTCAAACAATCTAATTCACATATGTTGAGTATTATGCAGGGAATGACATCAATAGAAGGGAATGTCATTATAAGAAGGGAACATGCACACCAATGCTATATTTACTATCAAGCAATGATGCATATATTGCTTTAAATTTTTGGTGAGCATTGGTGCTTATTTGTATTTAAAGGCACTAGTGTGTTTTGTGTTCATTAACACTTGAGCGCTTCTATCAATAAAGCGCATCAATGAAAAAACCTCCACTAAAGCCTTTGGCCACTGATTTTTTTTAGTTATAATAAATTTCTGTAAAAACCTTCGCCAAAACATCTCGTACCATTGGTGGAAGTTGTAATGGAGGCTTTTTTGAAAATGTTGGTCAATCTTATAACACTAAAAACCTCTATTATAACCTCCGCTATAGGGTATTTTCCTTGAAGTGAGAGCATCATAATCTAGTGGTCAGATTCCATCCTTCCTAAATCCAGTCTTGATATTTGAGGGTGTGAGAGCCCTTTTAAATGTGTTACTAGCAAGTTTCGCTAATTCAAACATTTTTACCTCTACCCCAAGGTTCTTTTCCATACACATTGTTCTCTTGACCCCAAAATAACTCTTAAAAGGACCAAGAACACTCACATCAAGGGGATGCAAGCTGTGGGGGGTGGTATGTATACGAAATTCAGCAAGTCAATGCCCATCGTGTTTACTACTTCAATGATTGTAGAGCTATGTGGCTGCCATAACCATAAAAAATCAACGAGTGTTTGTTTTCATGTGATACATCACCAGGTACAGATGTAGCAAAGAGGCAAATCCAATTCATAAATTGTTCTTTAGTCATCTATACATTGGGATGTGCAACCATGGATTATCCTACCTCATAGTTCTTGATATAGTTTTTCGGTCGAGACTTTCCATTGAACAAATAAAACTCGAGGATTGATGCACCGATTGAATTTATGAAACACATAATATTTATCCACTCCCTACTATTAGGAAGGTTTTTTGGCACATTCCTGCTCCCTCTATTGGAAATTACCCGCATGCCACAATTCCTTCCTGCTTGTAAACCAGTTTCATCATAATTCCATATATTATTTGGACTATATGCATGTTTTTTATATGCATTGGACATAGTGTAATAGAACGTGGACACAACTGCAGGGTGCAAATTCAAAGCCCTATCTCTATCCATGCCTTCTGTTGTTCGTAAAAAAAAATCTAGATGTCTTTTCTTGAACCCTACCTACCATGATTTCCCATGAAATCCATGTTTGAATGGATTTGGACTTGAATGACAAATTTGTGCAACACTCAACTTCAATTGTATCAACTCCAGCCCATGACCCATATTAGCCACCTCCTTACACCAAATAACCACTTCTTCCTCCTCTTGTTTAGTTAACACTATAAAAGACCCTTTCGTCTTGGTATGGGTGAAACCATTTAGCCAATAATGCAATGATGTTGGTGCAATCCCATTTATTTTGCAGTTTCTCTCACTAAATATCAATTGAATTCAACATCATCAATTTCCTTCAAGATGTCCTCTTTTGTCCAACCTCTAATAGCATTGATCTTCTTGCTTGAACTAGCTTTGTGCAATTTGGTTGTCGGTGGAGCAATACGATCATCCTCTGCCACGTTTTGGTCTTCAACATTTGTATTTGCATTGTGTCCATAAACAGTATGATGTATATCCTCATCCGATGAATTTGGTTGTAGTTGTGCAGCCCTAGTCACTCACCTTCGTCTCCTCCTTGTTTAAGAATCATAATTCCCTCTTGCCATGACTGCAACAACCTGTACGAGAATAAGCCAGGACTGTAATAACAAAGATGATTTAGGTTTTAATTGGTTGATCGTGTCTGGGATTCATTTCACAATTAAATTCCAAGATGCTCACTTTTAAATGCATGCATAATAATACAATCATGCCAATAAACTCTATTCAAGAATGAACCAATTTGCTTAAATATTGCACTTCTACAATAGATTAGAATAGAATAGCCATGCTCTTATTTTGCATAGTATTGTGGCTTATTACACAAATACATTAGTTATTGATATAGAATTGTGCATTATTACACATAATTTTTTTGCATGGATGTTGAACTTGTCATACTTTGTTAATATTTAAACTAAAACAAGTAGAAAATATATACTGTGTAAGTCCCTGAGTTGAAGAAACTATGTGAGGGACTATTGAGAGTGATTTGCTAGGCAATTTTCAATTGTGAAATGCATAAATGGTAAATTTAGTTTGATTGTTAACGATTTATAGTATTCCACTATTAATTTTGATTGGTGGATGGCATTGGCATGGATTGCAAACTTGAGTTTCTGAATGTGCAGTGATTATGATTGATTGCAGTATGATCCAATGGCTGAGAAATTCCTTCACTGATCCTTGTGCTTTTAATCAGTTTAATGGTTGATTTGATCATTTTAATGGGTTGGTTGTCATTAATTGCATCGCAAATTGCATTATTACCCTGGTTGATCTTTATGCTTTTATTAGTTTAATAGTTGATTTGATCATTTTAATGGGTTGATTGTCATTCACTGCATTGTACATTGCATTGCCAAGGTTGGGTTGTGGATAAATGTAGCACGTGAAACTGAGCCATTAGGTTTGTTTACTTCTGTAGGTGGTGATGATCATTGGATTCATGTTGGGCTTGCAATTTGTCAGAGTTGTCTCCATATGTCATTTGATGGGTTTGATTTGATAGTGCATAAGTACTTCTAAGTTGAACTCTTTTGGATGTTTTAAAGTTTGGTTTTGTCTTTCACACAAAACACTACAAATTGTGACAAGATGTTTCGTAAGGGTGGTGTGTCATGCATGTACAACTAGGCATAAAAACTCATATTGTTGAGAGTTATAGGCCCACTCAATTTATGGGCTTTTTTACTACTTTTAGACATTATATATTTAATAAGAGATAGGAACTGCTAAGTTTCAACACATTTCACCTATATATCTCTATATCCCAAGCCCATATACATTTTTACACGGTCATTAATCTCTATATCCCAAGCCCATATATATATATATATATATATATATATATATATATTACTAATTAGTTATTAGTAATTAAATGTGTGTGTATTCTAATATGGAAATTTTGATTTTTGTTATGGTTTAGTTGTATCTCCTTGTTAGGTAAACTTGATTAGGTTATGGTTTTTTGAGCCCATGGTATTTGGTGGTCCATGGTAATGTCTCATTGTATTGCTTGTGAAGAAGTCTATTTAAAGTTTCAAAGATAATTTATCTTTGTCATTATGTGTGTGCTTTGTTTAATCATTATGTTTATTATGTTTCTTTTGTTAATATTTTTTGCAAACTTTTTATTTTTGTATTATCTGAGGCAAGATATGAGAATTCAATGTTTCATATAGTTATTTATAAAAAAAATCTATTATGACATATAAAATTAAGATTTAAATGTTAAATGAAACGCAATGTTAACTTCATTGACTTACAAAGTAGGATGTGAAATTTCAACGGTGACTCAATACCATTATAGAAATGAGAAGTGGTCACAAAAAAACGGCGTGGGATAACTGGCTCTCAAATCGCCCCGGTATTCCAGTGAGCGGTTTTCCGGCGAGGCATAGTTCCACCCCCTTCTGATTATTTTTTTGAAATTTCGAGAATCTGGGTCATCTTAAAATGGGCCAAAACCCCTGGAGCACAATTCCATGGCATAGTTCTGCAGTAAATCAGCTGAAACTACGATTCCACCGGTTTTAACCGGATCTAAGGAACAATTCGCCGAAAAATGGCAGTTGTCCCACGCCAAAAAAAAGTGAGTGTCAACCCTGTGTTAATTATGCTTCTCCCATAATATGCATCTTAAGCATAGGTCACATGGTCGTTTATTAGCAGGTTAAGCAGAGACGTAAGACTGAAGCAAAGTACAGGATTGGCAGATGATTAATGACATGGGCCATTGTATTCTGTGTTAAGATTGATGTTGGGATAGACCGTAGGGTTTGAGAATCCAGATATGCTAAAGGACCCACTGGTGAAAAAAATAAGTTGCCGAATCAGAAAAAGACCAGCTTTACCATCTGTACTTGTCCTTTAATCAGACGTCTCAATTGGTGGTGGAGGCAGATGCCATGAAAATAATGAAATATTATCAGTACTCCAAAGACTGGAAAATTAATATATAGTATTCACTATTCTTCAACACTATATATCATTCGAGGAATGTGACCTGTTTTCGATCCTGAGATGATTGAGCTGTCTCAGCATTCATTCTCTGAGCGCAATACAAGCTCTGAACGCTCTTAAAATGTGAGGGGCCGACCCTTTCACTTCTCTTTTCTTCAATTACTGTGATACAAGCCATGAGCAGAATGGCAAGTCAATATTTGCAGAATTTTAACGCTGGCATTCATGGACCCTATCCCGTGTCATAAAATAGAAAAATGTTTGGCAAGATCGAAAGTACGTTATAAATACATTATATACGAAGCAGCAGAGTATTCAATACAACTTGATTGATATTTAAAAATCAAATCTTTGTGCAGAGTGCTCCATGAAATAACCTGAGCCCGATGCTTCTGGTCCTCTGGATCGCTGAAAATTACACGCAACCCGATTGTTCCTCGTAAACTTCCTTGTCAGAGTTTTCTACAGTAATTTTGAGTGACTGGTAACCGGGGCATTAATGGGGAGAAAACTTCGACGACCGTGACTAATACGGTCAATGCTTGCATAGAAGTAGGCCTTAGGGCTCCGCACATGGAGCGCTCTGAGCGGGCTAGGAGGGCGCTTTACCGTAATGATGAAAGCATTTTCAAAAAATGTTATGTAGCCTAGGTTTGCTCAAGGCTCTTTGATCGGTAAATTTTTAGTGACTGGAAAGCAATCCCATAGATCTTTTTTAAAGGGGATCTACCAAGTGTTCAGAGGTCTAGAGAGATCAAATCTCTCAAAGTGCAAACCTTTTTTAGAGTGTAAATGTTTTAAATAATCCACATGTTATTTTTTAATAATATTTTATTATTGTTTAAAAGGAATACTGTCAACTTGTCAACTTGAGGATGAACACGGAAGGAGTTACACATCTCCTCCTATTGCACTGTAAAATGAGTCTCTTTGACGCAACCAATTAAAATGATTTTTTCTTTTAAATTTCAAATTTCCAGAAAGATTCGATCTAATCAAATGATGCAACAGTACACAGAGTAAGAGCTCTTCAAACGATCATGGGGTGAAGCAGGGGTTGAGGCGGAGGTGAAATCATCCCACGGCGTGCTTCCGGTGATGTCTTGGGAGTGCATGTGCGGAGGCTAAGTGTTAGGTGTTCAATAAGCAGAGTGCATGTGCAGAGTCTAAGTGTTAGGTGCTCAATAAGCACTCTTTTAGGTGTTCAATATGTGAGCTGTTAAGCTATCTAGCATATGCATAAAGATGTACATATATATTACAACAACACCATAACTGTTATGTGTAACGGTATAACAATTAGGTTAAGCTAACTAATAATGATTAATCTTTAACACAATAAGCAGAGTGCATGTGCAGAGTCTACGTGTTAGGTGCTCAATAAGCACTCTGCGCTGCTCAATGAGCACTCTGTGCTAGGCATTTAATGATGTTGTTGAGCCGTTAAAATGTTGGTTCAAATTCAATTGCTCATAATTTAACAGTAACAGCATTAAATGCACTATTGCCAAATTCAAACAAGCATTGATTCTTCAACGCAACTAAATTTAGTTTAAATCTTGTAAGAGCAGTCATTATGTACTTCACATCACTACAATAAAGACAGTAAAGGATGGGATATATATCAGTCTTTACAAAATTTATTGCATTGTTTCTCAGATCCTTAATAAAAGCTTTAAGAATTAGGATATTTAATAAAAGCGGTAAGGATTAGGATACGCAATGGTCTTTACAGCATTTATTATATTGTTTTTTGGTTGCATATTGTTTTGTCATCCACCTCATCTCCCTATTATCATTCAAAGCTAAAAAAATTAGTTTGTTTCTATATATATATAACTTTATTTGTTGAGCCTTTATTGTAATGATTGTATTTCTAGCCATACCTTGATTCTCTACAATAACAAGTGTTGGCATTCTCTGAATGAACTAACCCTCTAACAAATAGTGAACTACCATTTAAAAAAAATGTATTTTTTTAGAATATAATATATTCAAATCTTTTTTATAAGATATAATATATATATAAATTTTAGTAATATAAATATATAAAATTTAATGATTATAAAAACAGTATGAGATAAATATTTATATTATTTTCTTCATATATATTTTTTTTTAAAATTAAGAATAAATAGTATGAATCAAATGTTTGGATAAATATAACAATCTAAAATTTTCTTAAAACAATATATAATTATTGTGTTACAAGTTGCTTATTGGTTGGATGTGAACAAAGCCTCTCTTACATCATAAGAGTTCAAATATATTGACATCCTATTGTGCGTGTGTATCGTGCAATAAGATATGAAGTCGGGAACTCTATTCAATCCTAATAATTTTTTGACTTTTCTCCTCAGTAAAATGATTATATTTTATTAAAAAATATACAAACGCTTCCCACTTCTTGGTTTCATTTTATTTGTAGCTTTGCCCTTGCCACTTTTGGAATCCTCTCTTATGCCTCAGTATTGATGGTAATTATATTATTATTTGAAAAGAATATGCCCATAATTGTTGCTGGACTTGACTATTTTATTATTATTTGAAAAGAATATGCCCATAATTGTTGCTGGACTTGACTATTTACTGATCAAATTCAAAGAGCGGGTTTTAGTCTTTGTTTTTTAAAACAAAATACAAAATAAATAAAGATTGAAATGAATAACACAGGAATGAGAAAGGAGAGTACTTTATTATTATATTTTATGAATATATAGTAATGTAAATCATAGTAGCATAATTCGAGTAATAAGGATTCAAATACTATTGGATACAAAAAAAAAATGTAATGAAAAAATTTAGTGCGGAAAAAATACTAGAGTAGGTTGTTTATACATTAAAAACATATTTTAAAAAATTTAAAAATATAGATAAACTATTGAATATCTTCATGTAATATTAATTTTTCATTAAAAACAATTTGAAACATTTTTCAAATTTAAAACATAACATATCATATAATGCCCATATACTATGCCATCATCATGATTCCATGATATCACTAAACAAAACAAATATATTAATATTCAAATATTTATATCATAAAATTTAAACTTTAATACTTTATAAAATAAATCTAATATAAAAATTAAAAACTAACCTAAATTATAAAATTTAAACTCTAATATATAAAATTAAAAACTAAACTAAATCATAAAATTTAAAATCTAATATATAAAACAAAAAAATAACAAAAAAAAACAATAAAACTAAAAACTAACATAGAAATCAATAAAACTAAAAACTAACCTAAATCAATAAAACTAATAATTTAAAAGTTAAAACGTAAGCTTAAACTATTCCTTTAAAAGTTAAAACCGTAAGAGTCCATAGTCCATAAGCATGGTAACTGTAAGACTCACTCCAACTAAAAATAAAACAGTAATTCAGTCCATAAAATGGTAAATTGAACGGAGTCATCAAGTCATGGGCAAATTGCAATTAAATTAAAATAGATCTGACCTTATTATGTCCCAAAGATGATCACGCTCACGCCCACAATGAAATTGTAGTCACGCAGTGCCAGTAGGATGAACCCTAATCCCTAATCGTATCCCCGGTCCCCCATATTCCAGAATTGATTCAGCAATGCTAACTCTAGATTGAAATTTGAAATTTGAATCAGGCATGGTGTTATTTATAACATATATAAACTGAAATTTGGATTTACAAATCGATTGTTTTTTGTTTTCCATTATATTTCTATCTTCATTGGTTGGATCCCATAGCGTATCTGTACTATGATGTAAATGCTTCTTATCCTTTTATCACCATTTAGCCTAAAGTTTTCTACAAGTACATGTGAGTTTTGCTAGTTCACCTTTAAAAAGAGCAATTCCATGAAGTGGTTTGGTTTTCTTGGAAATATTACCAACATTAGAGAGACCTCTGTATGTTAGTTATAATTCTTCATTGGCCATCCGTGTTGACCAGCGATTTCCCTATTTTTTTCTAATTGTTGTTTTCCATGTGTTGGTAGCTTTATGTCTTCATTTCTTGTTACTTGTATTATTTCTCCATTTGTGTTGGGAAAAAAGGAAAATTTTAGGGGCGAAATTTAGTCTATGGGTTAATTTTTAATATTTTTCATTAGTGTTGGGAAAAAAGATTCATTAGTTTCTCTCTCTCTTTTTAAATGATTCACCCAAATTTAACAGGATAAAATTATTTTACTCTAAACATCGCTAAAATTGTCCTTTATAAGTGAAGTCCAACTAGCGTGATTGGTTTCTAAGGGTTTTGTTTGTTAGACGGCCCAAGGTTTGTAACTCCACGATAGTAGAAGGAGACACCTAAAAATCCATCCATGCTAAGGGTTAGTGTGGCTTAGGCCGAGTGCGATCGCTGGGTGATTTTGAGGGCTTAGATGCCCCCTAGGTTGTGGTTTCTTAGACCATAGGCTCACTAGTACAAAATGAGAGATAAGTGACTAGGTGACTAAAAACATTAGGCATCACAATTTTTTCAAGGGAATATGATCAAAATTGAGCAATTTTAAGTGAGCCAACTAAAAATGACTAAGATAAATGACTAATTTAATCCAGAGATGAAATATATGGTAAGCTAATAAGTGACTAAACTAAAAATGACTAATGTAAACGACTAATTTAGTCACAAGAATACAAATATTACTAGCTAACAACTACATTAAGAATATGAATTAGTCGTTTATGTTAGTCATTTTTAGTTGTGCCACTCCAGCAATGGAAAATTACAATTTTGACAATGAATTTGTACAATTTACTAAATTTTAACACTGGAGATGGATTTAGAGACCCTGGATTTGGAGAAAGGAGTCTCTGAATCCATCCACAGTGCTAAATTTTAGTAAATTGTAACACTGTAGATGGATTCAGAAACCCCCTATTTCACTTGACAATGGAAAATTGCAATTTTGACAATAAATTTTGACAATTTATTAAATTTTAACAATGCAGATAGATTTAGATGGATTTGGAGACCTCTGAATCCATCTATAGTGTTGAAATTTAGTAAATTCTAAAAATTCATTGTCAAAATTGTAAATTTTCGTTGTCGAGTGACACTGAGGGTCTCTGAATCCATTTACAGTGTTACAATTTGCTAAATTTTAACACTGCAAGGGGTCTCTCTTTGAATACATCTGCTGTGTTAAAGGGGATCTCTAAATCCATCTGCAATATTAAAATTTAACAAATTGTAAAAATCCATTTTAAAAATTGCAATTTTTCATTGTGAGATTCCGTCAAATAACTTACCATAAATAAAAGAACAGGTGTTAATTAATCATTTATACTAATCAACTACCCATTACGTAAATAGGAGAACTATTATCACTATAATATACACCCCCATTGATATAAATGTCATGATATATTGAAATTTATTAATCCTCTCAACCAATATCTAGTAGATAAACATATTTCATAAGAGAGAATTATTAGAGCCAATGTTGTGCATGGCCATCAATATCTTATGAGAACTTTCAGTTTTAGTTTGGTCTTTATTATATAATTCATTTTTTTTAATTTATTCATTTCCATTTAGTTCATTGTGAAAGGGGGGCATGCTTTCTAAATGGCCAGTCAATGTAGGCTCTTTACCCTAGCATGTGAAAGCGATCCCTTAGCATTGTCGAATGCCAATTGGATAACTTGATGCATTAGCCCCATTACCGGTGCATCATATAATCATCTCAGTCAGTCTTGCTATGCCATGACTACCCACTAATAGCCATTAAACTAGTCCAACCCTCATTATGATACCAATCTATATCTCAACTACATTATTGCATCTATATATATTCTAGTATATATATATGATTTATTATTTTTTTTAATATATTTTTGAAAAATATCTCTCTAACCTTAGTTTTTTGTCCTAGTAATTTGGCGTCGGCATCATTTGGAGAAGCCTTTTGTAGAAGGTTAATCCCTATGATTTTGCAGTAGAGTCTCTACATTATCGTGGACTCACAATGTTCACCCTCTTCATTCAAGGCGAGTCTGAATTCAATGAAAAAGGGATGATGAGGCCACCAAATTCCAATGCACCATTTTCCCTTTGTTCCTTGCCTCGCCCTCCTTGCTTGGTTGAAGTGGATATTGAATTTTGGCTAAATTTATTCTCAATGGTTAGTGGTTGATTTTAGGAAAATTCATACTAGAAAATGTATTGGATTACCTATTTTGTGGTGGATGTATCATTTCTAGCCTTTGGCATATTGTTATATCCAGAGGTATTTGGATTAAAATTTGCAAGAAAAAGAGCAGAAGGGCCGATTAGAGTTGGAGTATCTCTAGCTTTAATTCTGAAGTCGATTCACTTGATGAAGTTCGTTTTCTGAGGATGATTATAAGGAGGGTGGGCAATGCCCACTGGGCATTTGGGTTTTTTTGGTAAGAGGATGTACTCTAATGGGTCAAGTAAGGTTGCATGCATTTTTACTCAGTAAGGGAAGAAGGGGATTAATCAGGATGTCATGGTTGTTTGGGAGGTAAGTTGAGTGTTTATTTTCATTTCGATTTTTAAAATCATAGGTGCATCAAAGTGAATTGAGAATCAAAAAAATTTGGCCCTCCTTTATTTTTGGTAGTTGTTTGAATTATCGTCTTAAGTTAGTTGTTGGGATATTAGATATCTTAAAGTGGGTTTGGTCATATTGTGGGGTTTTGTCAATCGTTCTTGTCCTGTCACAGAAATTGTCATCAACACTTGGATTTGAATCTTCTCCAATGACAATGCATGTGGGATTCCTTGGAGATTAGGAGATAGAAGTGGTGTGTCCACTTGAGTAACCTATCAAGTCTATGGTCATACTATCATTTGTGTTGCACTTCAATCAAGAACCTGCACCTAAAATTAATCATAGCTTCATTTACTAAAATATTAATAAACTTATGCTATCCTAATTCACAAATGTTTATACATTTAGCGTTTTCCTTGCAAAATTTTTTGCCATATTAATTTTACTTTTTGTCATCTTGAGGCTTCAAAGTAGGAGCCCATTTATCAAGTGGGTTGCTAGGTTTGTCACTCTATCATGTCCTATGATTGAAATTGCTAACAACATGGGGGAGTTACTTTTGTTAATTTATCTCATGGCATCAATTGTTGTGAAGGAATTTATAGGACTTGTACAATATAGGGAATTGAAGTGATCATGGGTCGTATCCAATGTCCTTACAAAGTTACAATGCACCTTCCATCTTCAATTATTTTTCCTGGAATATTGTTTTGGATTCATCTAGCATTTCCTACTTGTGGTTAAGAACTTAGTTGTCTTGTGCTACAAACTCTTGGATTTAATTCTACAATCCTCCTCTTCATCTTGTTGGGATTTTAACAAAGCGACTACTACCTCCTCCTCCTTCATCTATACAATTCATATTATTGTTGTAGATTCCATCTATATTTGTATCTCAACTATTTTCTCTTGGTAGTCCTCCCTAGCTTAAAAAATGAGAATGAAATCCCTTTTGGACCAACGTCTAAACAATACTCAAATGCCTTGATCTATTTTCTCCGGTTTGAATGAAGGATACCTTATTATTGAAATACTCCAAGTACATCCACTAATGTCACATAACTCATTTTGTTTCAACCATAAAGAATTGGATTTTAAAAGAAATGGATAGTAGTCTTCTTCCTTCTTCCACTAATGTCACATAACTCATTTTGTTTCAACCATAAAGGATTGGATTTTAAAAGAAATGGATGGTAGTCTTCTTCCTTCTTGATGGTTTAGGAGATTGGCTTGTGATTTGACTTAGTGGAAGGAATAATTTTCAAGTGAATATAGGGAGCCTCTAAAAGGAAGAAGCTTTGAATTTGGAAATGATTGAACCTCTTCAATGTGCCCCAACCCAATTTGTTTGTTGCTCCATGTATATATTCCTATTCTAGGGAAAGGGTCAATAAGGTCCTAGCATGTGATCAAGCATCCATTATAACCCAGAAGGGGTCTTTGAGATAAGGACATCCTCTCTTGTCATGTGGGATAAGGAACAAACTAAAATCCCTTGCTAGAATTCTTTTCCTAATTGGAGAGTCCCTAATGGTCCTTGATTTGTCCAAACAAAACATCTTTTTTTTTATAATTATTGGGAGCATAAATGTTGAACACTTGCATAGTATTCCCCAATGTCTTGTCATGTAAGAACATAAGCTTATACTAGTGAGTTTTCTATACTACAACCAAATCCATGACTCTTGAATCCCAAAGTGTATCCAGGCCCCCATAGGTTCCTTAAGCTTGAACACATACCCCTTGGCTTCACTTTTGATATTTTATAATAGAGTTGTTGAGATAAATTTTCTATTGATTTGGTTTCCTACAAAAGGACCACATATGATTTTTTTCTTCTAATAATATTATTTTTCTAGCATGATTATTTTTTCCTACCAATCACATAAAATTCCAGGAGAGAAAATTTGTATATTGAGGGGTTTTACCTCCTCCTTCAAAGGCATGTTGAAGGGTAGTTTGAACCCCAATGCCTTATTGTGATTAGATTTTTCCTAATGATTTTCTTTATTGGATTGCCTTTGCTTTAACCTTTGCATTCATGACTTCTCCAATTCCTTCTTGTCTTAGATATGTTGGGTTTTATTCCTAGAAGGACTCCACTAGAGGTCTCCACTTGAAGATTGAGTAGCTATTGCATGTGAATATAAGGTTATGTTTGGTTTAGAGGAAATTTGTTCCATAATATTAGGGTTGGAGAGAATTGGCGAAGGGTTAGAATGTGGAACACAACATTTTAGTTGGTTTTGTGAGGGGAGGAGCTCACCTTCTTTCACTACTCTTTGGTGGGGCACTCAGTTGGATGCTTCTATTGAAACTATGACTGGGGTTAGCACCAAAAATTGTGGTAGTTTTTGTTTTCTTGTGGTGTATGATCCTCACGGTGTTGTTCTTAGGTTTCTATGCTTAATACCTCAAAAATATTCATGGAGGCTAGTGCCTAAGGACCTTTGGTTCGTTGATAATGCATATTCCCAAGGTTTTTTTATTGGCCTGTGGTGGATGGAGAGGAATCCATCTCCTTTTACTTTCGATATTTTTAGTCCTTCAAAATGTTCCCATAATCATCATTGGTAATGTACTTCAAGATAATTTTTTGTAATATATTGGCTCCTAGATATGAATCCAGGCATTCTAATTAAGCTAGATTTCTATAGGTAACCATTTCTCTATGCCAACTTCCACACAGATTTTCGCACACACTTACTAGATTGATTTTAGTTCATCACTATGAACAAATCTAGCCTCTCTCTTGTCTAGTATTCCTCCAATCCCACCTTCTATGGGTCATTTGAACAAAGGTGGTGACAATATCAACCAAATGTTGAGAGCATATTTCAATAGCATATTTTGAGGCAAAGATGATAATGCAAATAGATTGTGAAATCTTCTGCCCCTGGAATGTCACGTCCCCAAACCCCGCAGTTCCCTTCAATGGCGATGGGGGACCACTGATACATTTTTTTTCCCAATAATTAACTATGATTTTACACACAGCCGCAATGGCCATCGATCCACAATCCACCATTCGCAATCTGCAATTCGCATGCGGAACTCGGGAATCGTATTGCCAAATTCACCTCTCCGACGAAATCGCACTCCTGACTTCCACAATTCGCAATGTGGAAGTCAAAAGCCAGAATTAAATTCACGACCTCGAAATTACTCGTCCGACTTCCGCAGTTCCGCAATCGGCATGCAAAACTAGGAAATCGGAATCCTCCATTCGTCGTCATGGAGGATTTACTCCTTCGCAATTCCGTAATTCGCAACCCGCGTTGCGGATGTCAGAAATCGGAAACCTCATTTCATCGTCACGGGAAAAATATCCTTCTGACTTCTGCAATCCACAATCTGCCTTGCAGATGCAGAAAGTTGGAAATACAACGTGCCATCCCCTGTGAAATCATCTTCTGATTCCCGTAATACGCAATCCGCCCTGCGGATGCGTGAAGGTAGAATTCCAACGCGCCAACCCTGTGGAAATTTCCCTTCCGACTTCCGTAATCCGCCTTGCGGATTCGGAAAGTTGTAGGGCTAACCATGCCATTCCAAAGGTCTGTCCCTGACCTCCGCAATCTGCAATCCGCATTGCGGATGCGGGAAGGTTGGGGCCACACAACTCTGCACCTTCAAACTTTCTAAGCTTATATCTTCTTCGTCCTTAAGACAAACTGGACAAGGTCGGTACCATTGGAAAGATATTGGAGAGATCTATCCACTGGTGTGATCCCATACCACATCTGGGTACTCTAACCTTGTCAATTTTCCAACTGAAATTTTACCTATACTTCATCAAATGCATCATTACCCTTCTATAAGGAGCTTTGTCTGCCCTCTGCCATGGCTTCTCCCTTCACCTGACCCACAGAGGGGTCCTGAAACACAACAGGAGATATCTACTTCCTTTCCCCAAGTCCATATGAATCCAAGGAGTCCCTCATAAAGGTGAATACAATGCATAATTAAACACATATTAGGAAACTAAACTAGTCCATGCATCTACAACCTGCAAGGTTAGCAGCATAATAAACTCAAGCAAAGGATGAAGTGTTCAAACATGAACTCAGCCTCATACTCAGGCTTATACATAGCTCCCTATTAATCAATTCCATGTAATCATTCATTCTATAACTAGAGCATAACACGCATAGCATAACATAGGGAAAATACATCATTTTACACCACAGAAAGCACTTATCTTTGGAATGAAGTTGCCCAAGCAACTGGCTAAGTGAGAGCAACTTTCCACCCAACCTTAGGTCTCTGTCCATCCTATACTCTTTCAGCTGAGAGACCACCCTCGAGCTGGGCTGTGTATCGACTAAGTAGGGCTAACTAGGCTCTATCATAGTCAAGGTTCCATCCCAATGCTAAGCCAACATATGGTTGGGTTTATCAAGCATGCAAGGGAACTGGGAGGATGGTGCTAAGCCAGTGAGCTCACCCACATAGCTACAGGAATCTCATATCACTCAGCAAACATGGCACTCACATTATCTACCTCACCCAACACAAGGAAGGCCATCTTCTCTACTGCACAATCCCTCAAGGCGCCTTCCCTCCAATGCTATTCAGGGTGGGCATAGAAAGGTCCAACTGTTGTTTTCATGAGACTTTTTATCTCACTGGGTTTATCAAGCAGATCCAACCCTTGTATTTCCTTCAAATATGTTAATCAAGATGGAATCTTCTTAAGGTTGCGGCCGAAACTCTATCTCGCAATTCGGTCCTCTACAAACAGATCTAAGGTATTCTTCGGGGTTTTCTAAACTGATCGAGCTCTGTAATTCATCTCAGGTTCCGATCCAATGGTTTTCAAACCAGCTTCACTTCCTACACAGGGTTTCTTTGTATCCTTGGCTCTGCAAATTCGCACATGCACAGAATCACGATTTCTCTTTCTGCTTCCCGGCTTGGCTCTGCCAAATGCGTGATTACTGCTGGTTTTTGGTCAACAATGGTATAGGGACTAGGATGATTGAATTCTCAGGTGTAGAGTGGATTAAAGGACAAGTAAAACAACACCATACCCAGCCATACGGATTCAGGGCTACTCCATACTCCATCGATTTCATGGACTGGTTTTCTTAGCCACCCTATTACAACAGAATTAAATGTCAACATGGGAGTCAAATGGGTTCACAAATTAACATGTGGCAACATGGGTTCCAATACCACAACCCCCTCACCTCTCTCTAGTGGATACACGTGTCCCCTTCTCATTGGTTGTCTCCTTAGCCAGTTTCTTGGTATTTCATTGCAATAATTAATAATTACATCATTTGCAATATATCATGGCTTAACAACACATGGATTATCAAAATATCAAATACTTGCCTATGCAGATAACCTTGATCATCCACTAGCGGGGCCTTGGCCTTGAGCTCCACACTAGGGAATACACACATTGCATTTATACAATATTTACATTGAAGCCAATAAACTCTAAGAGTCAAAATAGGGGTATTACATGGAAGTTGATGGATGGTTGTCACTACTAATACTAATATTGTGTGGTGTTGGCGATATGTCTTGTTTGTTTCAGGTCCAAGGTTCTGGATCTATCCATTGAGTATCATTCAAGTTAGGTTAAGTCAAGTGATTATCAGGAGCAATCAACAACATGAAACTCTACGATGCCAACACCAACAAAAGGGTATAGAGTCATTAGTGCTTCACATCTTGGATTTTTTTATGATTAACACTAATTATAGAATTTGCATTCTCTCCCACTAGTATGTGTTGTATTTTGTAGCTTGGAGGTAACTCTACATTTATTGTTCCTAGGATGTAGGATTCCGAGCAAATGTCTCACTTAAGTGACTTTATAAAGTGTATTTATAAAGTGATTTTATAAAGTCAAGTTGGGGTCTTTTAATATTTTAGGGGTAAAGTGAAAGTGACTTTATAATATTTGAGCGACTCAAGTGATTTAAGTCATCTCAATGAGGGAATAAGTAACGTCTGTTGATCTTATGGGCTAAGAGTGAATTTTATCCATTGAGATCTGGGGTTAGGGAAGTTACCCTAAATGAGCTAATAAAAGAAGCTTGAGGGAGACAAAGGGGCACAATTTCCAAGAGAGAATTTTTGAGAGAATTTCGGCATTAAACCAGTCTGTACAGCTGAGAATTTAATGTATTCCATATAGCCATAAAGATAGTACCATACAACATATGGTGGCACATAAATCGAGCCACTTTATGCACTGATTTGAAGGCTATGTTGCACAAATTTCGAGGCACTTTGGAAGTGGTAAATTTGTACTATTTTTACCTATTGTTGGGTGTTGCTTTTGAGGGTATTGTCAGAGCATTTAATTGGTAATAGGTGATACAAGAAGGACCCTACAAATTGATTGTTATAGCTGCAGAGAAATCGAGGTGTTAGTTTGGCACTGATTTCTAGGAGGTTGGATTGTGTATTTGAGATAAATACAGAGTTTTTATGCTGAAAATGTACTGTTGTAATCTTTGAGTATTATTCTTCATGAGCTCATAATAAAGAATCTCTCTTGTGACTGGTTTTCCCTTTGGGGTTTTTCTAGGGGCTTGGACCAAAATTATATTGTGTCAAATGTGGTGAATGTGCCTATTGTTCATTGTTATTTTCTGTTGCACGTTCTTGTTATGTGTGTTCCAGCTTACATGTTCCATTAGAATGCTTATTGGTATTTTGCATTATTGGTGAAAGACACTAGAAGACTGGAATCAATGTATTGACAAGTGTTTGACGTAACCTGTAGCTGAACTATTAGTCCAACCCACATTTTGGTGAAAAACAGTTTTTTTGATAGAATTTTTCTCTTCATGAATAGGTTTTCTAATAGAACTTCTCCTACAACTCTCATCCCCAATACAAAATGCATAATTTCCCCCTACATTTTATAAAGGTACATTGATTATAACTAAGTTCTTATATAAACTTGGAAGGCATAATTCTCTATTAGTAGGTCTTTATCCTTTATATCAGGGAAGTACCTATTCTCAGCTTTAATCCTTAAGAAGTTGCGCCTATGAATTATGGTCAACTAGAACAAAAATTAGTTGCACCAATGCTATTTAGTATATAATGTTTAAGACATATTCTGTAGTTGTTTTATGTTATGACACTTTCTAGTAAGGCTCATCAAAGTGACTATTTTTCCTCCATTATTAAAAAAATGTTTCACACTCAAAAGATTGTAAAATTTAGAAGATTTGTTATTGTTTTTAGGTGGATCCATTGTTTGTGTCATTTTTGTTTTTATTACAAATTCTTTATTCATGGATATGATTTTTGTAGGCTGGTTGTTTTGTGCTCATTTTTTATCGCAACAACTATATTGTCACTGTCTTTTGTACTATTTTTTGTGAAGCTTATGATAAGCCTTTCTTCACAGTTAGATTGCTTATACTATTAAAAACACTAACTTTTAAAAAAACTTATTTTGATTCTTTCGTATTTCTTCTTTCATGACCTGATTGGTTAACTATTTCCACTGAAACAAGCATATTTTGTGGAGGACCCTATTAGAAAAATATATGGCTAGCACTAGAAATAAGGACATGTGAGAGATAATATTTCAATATTGACCTATTTATTTTTACATTTGCAAACAAATGAACTTTACCAGTTCGCCCCAGTTGTAGTCTACCAACTAGTTTCTTGGTTCAATGCAATTTTTTTTATTCCCTTGACTTTCATTTCTCATGTAAATTATACAAGGGGTTTTCTTTCAAGCTTAATCTTCTCATCAAGTTCCAATTGATTTTTTATTATTAATGTTGGTATGATGAAAGACGTCTATCATGAGATATGGGGTTTCATTCTTGAAGGTGACATAATTTTTTTTAAGTAATGTTGCATGGGAACCTATTCCCAACCTCGAGGGATGTATCACATGTTTTACTCATTTCTGGAGAGCTAGGAGATTTCCCCATTTTGAAGGGAACATCCTTGAGGATGTAGAGGAAGTCCCCTAGACATTTCCCACAAAAACTAAGGAGGTCTTGGAGATGTCCCTCTATGGTTTCAGGGATATCTAGACACTCCCTATCCAATTTGGACCCCATGTAGCACCAGTTCTCCATGAAAATCATCACTCCTTGGTTTGAGTCTCAATATTCATATGATGACAAATGTTATCCACAGAGCAGAGTATGTTTGGGAATGCTATGCAGTATATATTTTTTAATGGGCATAATCACAAACACAATTTTGACTCCCATGTTGGATTTTGTACTCTCTATCTACTATTTTCTTTTACGATTTTATTATCAATGTAGACAAAGTATTTTGGGCCTACTATTTAAGAATTTCTACTTTTATTGAGTTGTATTGTAGTTCTATGCCTATGTTTTTTAATTTTATAATATTATTTCCATCCCCTAGAAATTTGGGTGTACCTTTTAATTATTCATGAAACTCTATGTAGCATGGATTTAATACATTCACCTATCATAGTTCATAGTGTAGCATGGAGCCTCAACGCTATTTATTATCCCTGTAATGGAAAATAATTCAATTTGTTAGAGTTTAAGATAGGATTTATAGCATCTACTTACTTGTTGAAGGACTTACTTTATGAAACTTTTTCTTTGTAAATGATGTCCACTCCTCTTTCCTCTTCCCTGTTGTCTCAAACAAATTTCTTTGTGTATTTTGAGACCATCTTTTTCATATGGCTTCCTTATTTGTAACATTTGATTGACTTTTTACCCTTCTTAAAATATTTTCGCTGATTTCTACGAAGGAACCCTTATTTTGGAGCATTTTAGGAAGATTTCTTATAGAGAGGTGGTAGTTTATCACCTCCTCCAAACCTCTTTCCTTCACCACTTGGCCGTGGAGATATCTTTCCTTTTATTCAGATTGGTACTATCCACCTTTACAACAATAGCCACATCTTACTCTATAGCTTCCAACCAATTAGTAGCAATGGCATCATGTGCAACTAAGTAGAAACGATTAGTAGCAATATGCATCATTGTGCATGTGGAAGAAACGATTAAAATTTCCTTAGTGAATCCATCTGAAACTAAAGGTGAACAATGTATACAAAGGGGGGAACATAGGGGTGGATTGGCTCCTGAATTCTCTCCATTGAAAAACGAGAAGTGCTAGAAAAAATAAGAAGGTCACTCCGGGGGGGATGGAGGATGACCATCAATCTGTGGATTCTCCCAAATCTTCTGATACCCGGGCTCTTAGAGGAATTAAAGCCCTTGCCAGGGTTCGATAATGATTTTTTTCTCTCAAAATATCAGGGGTGTGGGGGGTCTGCCCAAACAATTGGCCCTCAAACATGTCCTACATATTATAAATCCTGATTTGGTCCTTCTACAGGAAACTATGGTTTGCAGGGAGAAGGCCCGTATTTTCTTTAACAAAATTAAGCCGGGATGGATGATGTGCACTGTGGATGCCATTGGTCTTTCCGGTGGTCTCTTAGCTACTTGGAATCCAACGGTTCTGAGGCTAAACCCATCGATTATCTCTTTGGGCATTTTATTATCTGGAAATTTCAGGGGGTTAGATAAGAACATAAATATTATAAATTGCTATGGCCCTTATTGCGATAGGATGGCCTTTTGGGACTTGGCTGTCACAGGTCATTTACTAGAATTGTAGAATTTGATACTTGCTGGGGATTTGAACTTCACATGGGGGGATGAGGAATTCTGGGGAAATTCAGCTAGGAGGGATCCCCTGGGTAACTATTTCAGAAATCTCTTCACAAAATTTTCCCTGATTGATGTTGCCCCATCGCCAATGACCCCGACCTGGACAAATGGTAGGAAGGATGAAAATCTGATTCAGAAACGCATTGATCGATTCTTAATCTCAGAACCACTTCTAAATTGTTTCTGGAATTACAGGTCCTAGATTTAATAGATAAAAATCAGCGATCATCTTCCAATTATATTTCAATTTGATGTTGATGCCTCACATCACTATTTCCCTTTCAAATTCAACTCCACATGGATTTCGGATGTTGAATACACTTCGGGTGTGAGATCTAATTGGCTCCATATTGATGTTTCGAGGGAGAGATCTGCGATGGACAAGATGGAGGTGAAACTAAAGGCCATTAAAGATTTTACTTTATTGTGGGGAAAAAAATAAAAAGGCTTTGTTGGGTGCTGAACTTGCTGAGATTGAAAAGGATATATAATCTCTGAGCCAATGGTCTGTGAGTCCTAGCCTCACCCTTTTGGAAACTTCAAAACTTTCAGCAATGGAGAGTCGGAAATTGAAGATTCTCCTCATTCAGGAGGAAACTTGGAGATTGAAGAGCCGTGCTATCTGGCTCAAAGCTGGGGATATGAACACAAAGTTTTTTCACCACTTTGCGGACTTGAGGAGGATCCATAACACAATTTGGGATCTTAATGATCACTCTGGTCGGCGGATCAAGGGGGATATGGAGTTGAGGGAGGAGGCTGCTCGTCACTTTCAGGAATACTATTGTGACCCCAAAAATACTACACTGACGGAACAATTCAAGATTATTAAAGAATACCCTTGGATGTTTAATGAAATGGAGGGGGACAATATCTTTATGGATATTTCTTTATTGGATGTGGAGAATACCTTGCGGGGTTTTGCTAAGGATAAATCTCTCGGTCCGGATGGGTGGACGATGGAACTTTTCATACATTTTTTTGATATTATAGGGGAAGACCTACGGATGGCTGTGGATGAATCTAGAAAATTGGGAATTGTCTCTAGGGCACTTAACTCTACTTATCTGGCTCTCATTCTGAAATCATCCCATCCGGATAATTAGAATGAGTTCAGGCCTATCGCTCTTTGTAATCTAGTCTACAAGATAATTTCTAAGATTATCATTGATCAAATCAAACCAATGCTCTCAAGGCACATCTCCATGGAACAGTATGGATTCTTGAAGGGCCGTCAGATACATGATGCTGTGGGAGTGACTCGGGAAATTTTTCACAGTGTAAAACAAAAAAGGCTTGATGCACTCATTCTTCAATTGGACTTAGTGAAAGCTTATGATCGGGTTGACTGGAATCTATTGAGATTAATTCTTATCCAGATCGGCCTGCCATGGAAGGTGATGAAATGGATTATGGCATGTGTGTCATCGATAAATTTTGTTGTACTTATCAATGGGAAACCTTCGGAATACTTTAAAGCTTCTAGGGGTCTTCGTTAGGGTTGCCCCCTTTCACCACTTATTTTCTTGTTGGTCATTGAAGGACTGAGTCTCACTATTCATAAGGCAAAAAGGGAGGGGCAGATTGTGGGCATTAAGATTATGAGAGATATTTCTATAACACATTCTCTTTTTGTGGATGATGTTATGCTTTTTGTCCTGGGAATCCTTGCGGAGTGGGTTCAATATAAGAAGATTCTTGACTTTTTCTGTTATGTTTTTGGTATGATTATCAGCTATATTAAGTCACATTTTATAAAACATTCCCTAGGAGGTGATGTGGAATGGTCGATTAGTTCGATTTTGCCACTAAAATTCAAGGAGATGACTGATGGAACAAAATATCTGGGATTCTTCATCAAGCCCTCCAATTATCTTACAAATGATTGGTCATGGCTTGTTAAACGATTTGAAAATCGTATTGGACATTGGAGCTTTCGTCACTTATCCTTGGGTGGCAGACTTACAATGGCAAAAGCTGTTCTACAGAATTTGGGTGTCTATTGGTTTTCCCTCTGTAAGATCCCTAGATCTATCCTTGGTCTAATTCGAAGAAAGATGTTCAGTTTCTTATGGTCGGGTGGAGGGGCGTAGGAAAATTTTCACCTTATAAAATGATCTTTGTTAGCTCGACCCTGGCACTTGGGGGGTTGGAATATAAAGGACCTGGATCATTTTATCACGGCTCTCCATGCAAAAAGTCTTTGGTGTGCACCTGTTGATAATTCTATTTGGGGATTGATCATTAGAGCCAAGTACCTGAAAAAATCTTCTGTTGCAAATTGGTTCCGTATGGGTCGTCCTGCCACTTCGAGTGTATCGAACTTCTGGAATGGTCTGATGGGTGCATTCAATGTTATTGCTCAATGGATATCATGGATTCCTGGTAATGGTCGTGATATTAAACTGGGACTTGATCCGATCTTAGGGGTTCCATCTGTACACATCTTGTCTTCGGAATTAAGGACCCATCTCAGAGCAAAAGGATTTTGCACCCTTGCACATGCAGCTGGTCAATATAAGGATGGGCGTTCATTGTGGATCTCGGCTTCACAGCTAGGATTGTATGGTATATTGGGGAATGAATGGGACGACTATATCAGATCACTTTATCAATCAAACATTCACTTATCTGAGTCACCGGACATATTAATCCGGTCGTGGGATGTGACTCGTGGAAAAGTTACTGCTAAATTGGCTTATGATGTTATGTTTGCAGATTGTCATCTTGAGACAAGTTGGTGGCACAAATCTGTCTGGAAGCTGACCCTTCCACTTAAGATAAAATGCTTTATTTGGCTGGCTTTGTGCAACAAGATTCTTACTTGGGACAATTTATGTCTTTGTGGCTTCAATGGACCGGGTTGGTGTCCGCTTTGTTTCCAACAGGAGGAATCAGTTGTCCATCTCTTCTCCTCTTGTTCTTTCATTTGGGACCTTTGGAAGCAAATTGCAACTCTCTCTGGCATTCAATTTTACCGGAGGCATTCTTCTCTTAATGACTGCCATGTTTCGTGGTCTCGTCATTCTGATATGTGTGTTGAACTCCCTTATTTCATGATATGGGAGGTATGGAAGGCTCGTAATTCTTGTATATTTGAGAACTCTGTGCCTCAGCGGGATTGGATCTGCTGTAAAACCCTAGCTGCATACAAGGAATATACTACAATTCATGGAATTAATGGTGGCAGGGTTGTTCTGAGCAAAAGTTGTCAGTTGGCTCCTCTGGTCCTGGTGTACCCATGTGGTTTCTTTGATGGGGCCGCGCTGGGCGGGCCGGGGGTGGGAGGGGCGGGTGCAATTCTACACATTTCCAACTCATGCTTTTTCCATATTTGGCTCAATTTGGGAATTGGACCAAATACTCGCAGTGAATTATGCGCCTTATGGCTACTGCTTTTTTTTGCTCACTCGAGGCAGATTACTTCCTTAGTGATTATGGGTGACTCTTTATCAATTATCTCTTGGGCAAAAGGAATTACATCTCTCAATGTTCTACTTCTCACTCATTGGATGGAAGAGGCTCGAAAATTGCATCTTGAATTTGAGCATACTCATCTCGCCCATATTTTCAGAGAAGTGAATACGGAGGCTGATATACTATCCAAGCGGGCTCTTACCTCTCAGATGGGGATCATTATGTGGCAGGAATGGCGCGAGGAATTACCTTTTTCCCATGGTTCTTTACATTTACATTGGTCTTGATACTTTTGTCTTTTTTTCAGTGGCACATAATGTTTACCTTTTAGTGATTTTGCAGTATCTCCATATGATTATTGTGACTAATATTACTATGTGCAGATATATAATTTGTCACAGATTCCAACTCCTCATTGGGCTCCTGGCTATATATACATTTTGCGGCTATAACTACGGTTCTGCTGTAGCTAGCAGATTTTTTGTTTTTTCAGATGTATAACACTATAAAACTTTTATGTGGTGTTGTGTTGGTGAGCACGGTTGGAGAGATACACTACTGTTGTATTTGGTCAATGGTTGGGCCATTGCATATTCGGACGGTTGGATATTTCACATATGTTTTATGTTTATATTTTCTTGATTTATGTTGGCGCATATTTGCTTACACTACAGGACGTCCTCCTGTTTGACGCAAGGATATTTATGTGACTTGTGACTCTATTTTTTGTGACATATTTGGTCACTAGTTGTTGATTTGCTGTCTATGTTGACGGTTGTCACTGATCACTCACTAGACGGGGTGATGGCCTTTGTACTATTTTGAGAGTTGGATATATTTACTATTTCGCATATTAATAGTAAGTTTAATTTTTTAGTGGAAAAAAAAAAGTAGAAACAAAAGTGAGGTCGTAGAATTGGCTTTACCAACGTTATTAATGTTTTGCGTGTTGTTTTTTCGTTTTGCATGTTGTTTTTTTCTATATTTTTATGAACTTCAAACCATGATAAGTTTAAAATGCCTGGTTCCTTGAATTTAAATCATTGAATTTATGCATAAAATTTGTTGCCATGTTTTTAAAATATTCACAGACCGATAACCCTCATTGTTCAATCAAAGCGCTTTAAGATTCGAGATTTCAAGGCTCTTACATATATGGAATTAATTGTGGAATGTATATCCAAGTTACCAACGATCAAGTATTTGCAAGAATTGAAAGCAATTCCAAAGATTCAAGCATTACTTTTTGAATTGTTGAGTCTATTTGGGCGTGTCGTATCCCATTGTATGGGAATAAGCACATGAGTAAATATGCTCTTGATTGACCAGATGTATTCTTAGGCATTTATTTGGGAAAGTCAGAATAGTGATGTACTCGAAGATTGGAACGATTGAATATAAAAGCATGGGAAACAAGCAAGAATGTTAAGAATTCTGAAAACTATTTTATGTTCAAGGAGAAGATTTTTGGTTATTCTCGGTTGTGACATGTTTGACATTCAATCATAACAACACTTCCACGAACTAATTTATTGCATAGTTTGATGTCAACAAAAGGTATACCCAGTCTTTACTCCATAAATATGTATGTAATTCGGTGAAGATTCCCTCCTTTTTTACTTGGGTGAAGGGAATGTTGATGAGGAACTCATATTTCCTTGGATGATTATTTAGAAGGTTGGTTGGTGTTGATATGCATTTGAAATTGACATTGTCGATGAAGAAAGGTGGATTCATTGTTTGAGCCTTGAAATTGGGCATTGTAAAATTGGAGTATTCTTTTAAAAAATGATTAGTGTTACTAATTATAATTTATCAATTATAACTAATATCATTTTCCCATTTTTGGGGGATGGGGAGTAGCAACAAGATTTTTTGGAGGGGAAGATCACGGAAATGGATATGCTAGTAACAACCCCATACAACCAACAAACTGGAATAAAGAATGTAGAAACACGATTGTTTGGTTCAAGCCTATCTACCCTCCATTGTGTTTTATTCAATATTTTTATAAGAATGGTGCACCAATCTTATTTTACTGCTATTTCTCTTGATAAACTCAATGATTTTTGCATTAGAACACTTTCATGATGGATCGACTGCTTATGGCCTCCATTGGACCATTTCTTTGATGTTTTATAGATCATGGATCATTTTTTGTATGGACTAGTAAATCAACTTTATTTGAGAAATTTTTAATGAGTGGACGTAGTAACAATGCCACGATGAGAGTTCATAAGTTAGGATTGATTTCTAAACTATGCGATCTCATCAACACAACCACGTGTTACCAAGGATTTGACCTAAGTTAGTTGATGATAAATGTAGAAAATAACACATTGACTAGCCTTACATTCACTTGAAATTATCCAGTCAAGTTGGAGGAGGAGCACAAGTCTTCATTGAAGATCAAATGTTAGAAACTGTTAGGAATTTAGATTTGGAAGTTAAAATCGCATGTCATAAGGAGTAAGATGTTACCTCAATGAAAGAAAAGCATGATGCAGTGAACATGCTTCAAACTACACAAGTATAGTTACTCGCAACTTTGGAGGAATACGAACATGTTCTTCAATGAGAGCAAAGAACAAGCACTAAATTTGAAGCTACCATGTAGTAGTGTTTATTGTAAGACAACCCAGACAAATACGAGATCCATTAATTCATTTCCAAATAGTCCTTCCCTCTTTGTGATGCTCCAAATTCGTTGGAATGACTTCTAGTGAAATTTGAGAAATCCAATTTTGCCATTGTTGTGAAAATTTGCTTTAGATAACCTCATGTGAGACAAATCAACCTTTAAGGGCGCCCGATGATGTTACAGTGATTTAGTGATGATATAATATTTCTGAAAGAAGCCTTTCAATGGTAATTTTATGCATTTATGCACTATTTTTGGGCAATTGACCAACCATACAATTATTTTATTGCATGCTAGTTACATTTGCACTCCTTGGGCTAATTTATGGACCCAAGCATTCTCCCCTCTGATTGATCATTTTTTATTATATACTCTATAAATATCACATGATGAGATTATGGACAAAACATTAGAGCTAGAGTACTTCATTATAGACTATTTATAATGATTTTCTGATCATGATTACATGTTTCCTAAACACAATCTACCTTATGTCTTTGTCTCTTTATGCAACTGTCTTTGTTCTCCTTTGTTGTTGATGGGAGTTTTGTTTACTTAATTATCACACTTTACTTAGACTAACAATCTAGGATATATCAGCAACCATTTGGTTCATTGATGGTCTCTACAACTTCAAATAAAAAAAAATTTAAAAAAAAAAAGACAACTTTTGAGCATCAATAAGATTCTACATATATCAATCAGATGAGCCATGACCACTGTTAATTTCAAAGTAAAAAAAAAGAATATAGAGTTTCTATATCAACTTAATAGCCATCGAAAAATTAATATTAATCAAATACCCAAATTCC
Organism: Larix kaempferi; assembly: GCA_027924585.1. Lineage (NCBI taxonomy): Eukaryota > Viridiplantae > Streptophyta > Pinopsida > Pinales > Pinaceae > Larix > Larix kaempferi. The sequence goes on from BSBM01001774.1 coordinate 97,076, forward strand.
AATAGTCAAATATTTTATTAAATGCTTATCTAACAAAATCTCAATCCTTGGTAATCAATATAAATGATCATAAATAGCTAAAGTGAATAAAATGTCGATGCTAATAAACTGCAGATTTCCATGAGTTTTATAGATAAATGGACACATGGATGTACCTAAATATCAAAAACAAATGCCCACTACCCGAAATGCACATCCACCCTGAAGACTAGAACACAAATAGAAATTAGGGGTATTATGTTTACCAATATAAAATTCCATTTGAATATCATGAGAACAAAAGCTAAGATAACTTTCCTTTTCTTCATGCGATCCTTTAAAATTTTATATTTAATAACAAATTGGATGTTTACACCCCCCTATCACAACAAGTAGTTGTGGACCAAGGGTTCAACATGAATCGAGTGTGATCTGAAATTAATCAACATTTGTTGTAATATATTGTTATTACTCTGTATACTGTTAGTTAATCTATGTTCATTCACATTGTTTTCTCGTGTATATGCCTTCTTGATGTGGTTGGATTTGTTAGTATTTGAACAAATATTCACACTTATAATGTCTGACAAATGAAAAGTATGATCCTCAACTATCAACATTTTCACCATTGTGACATTTAAGGGCCTTCAATGGAGATATCTTATGACAATATTTATAAAACTTCATTCACAAGCACAACACAATAGAGATAATATTTTTAGCCATATTCACACTGAGATGGGTTTCTAGTAATACTCAGATGTTGATCTAGTTGCCATGAAGAATGAATACAAGGAACTAGATTATATTATGCATTAAAACTATACGAAGAAGGTCTCACAAATGAAATATATGAAAATCCTACAAAGCAAACAAAATTGTGCCAAGAAAAAATGGTAGATCATTAATTTCTTGTACTTCAAAAGGAAGGTTTATTTTTTATGGAGAGCAACTACACTTCGTATTGCTAGGTTACAGGGATAACTAAAATATATCGCATCTTATTGAAATGCTATAACTTTGTCATCTTTTTTCAATTTTTCATTGTTTGAATATTTTTCTCAGGAAATGCATCGAGCACTCCCTCACTTGATGTACTTTAAACGTTGATTTGACTATCAGTTACTTGAGGGCATTCACAGAGTTGATACTTTAAAACCTGTCCTACTCAGCGCAAAACTTTACTTTCCGCCATTGGGGCGATTGACCCAAATGATTCGAAATTGATGACCTTTGATTTAGACCAATCTGAACCACGGCTTCCTTCTACCATAGCAGTCCAAGTTTCCGTTTCTATTCGGAATCTTGTCATCCATCGATGTATCATCGACGAGGGTGCCTCCACATGCGTCATGTCCACTTTTGTTTGGCAGAAGTTGGGATCCCCTGCTCTCCAGCAATCCACCACTGCATTGCGGGCCTACGACGGCCGGTCAGCTCAACCTCAAGGTTTATTACCCAAGGTACCCGTCCAATTAGGTGGGAAAACTGTGCTCATCGACATAGAGGTCATTAACGCCCAGCTCGACTATAACCTTTTACTTGGCCGCAGTTACATGTACGCCATGAAAGCGGTCGCCTCCTCCGTCTTCCGCACCATGATGTTCCCCCATGAGGGACGCGTGGTCAAAATTGACCAACTCACCTACTATGATCCCAACGCCCCTGCAGCACCAGAGAATGTTCTTCCCATGATTGAACAACCCGCTTCTAGTGCAGTTACCTCCTTTGTGTCTTCTGTGGCACCCGGACTTTATTCGGATACACCAATGACCTCTACATTCCAGGCCATTCCACCACCGTCACCGGAGACCCAAGTCGCAAACCTCTGTACTCTTTCGCAGAATACGCAAACGTCCGGTGGTCAACCACCATTGATCCCCAGTCACATTGGTGTTACACCCATCCACACCATCCCCTTCCTATTTCCTCCTTCGGGTGTAGTAAGCGCCCCGGTTATGGCTACCCTTAGCCTACCCGGGCTAACATTGGGATTACCCGTGTGGTATATTCCGCCTCCCGTTCGACCACCGACACCAGACGTCATCCTCCAACCGGTACAACCTATTGTTACCACAAATCAGCCTCCTCCTGGTGTCGCAATCCCTTCGTCGTCAACGACACCTCCTCCTAACCTCAATATCCCTTCGTCGTCAATGAAACCTCCTCCTGGTCTCACGATTGCGTCGACGTCAAAGGATCCCCCTCTTCTTTCTAAACCCACTGGGGGCAGAGGTCCACAACCATACACTGCTATACCACCTCCTAAGGCAGTCAAACCCCCACCGGTGTTTCGAGCTCCCCCCAAATGTTCATTATGCGATGAAATTGGCCATCCAACTCATCAATGCCCACACTTACCGGCACTCCAAGAGCATATGAATATGTTGGACGATGACATCGGCATCCCAGTAGTCAGATTAGAGCCACCTCTACAGCCTCGCGACAAATCACTGCGCACGAACCATCCTTGTGCTATATGCAGTGTTTACGGCCACTACTCTCACCATTGCCCTGATCTACCTGACTATAGAGCAGCGTTGTACGAGTTAAACAATGCCGACTTAGAGATATCTCCTCCCCTCATCGAGGAGATCCACCCCCCACCATCATCCTTGTCAGAAGAAGTCAATACGATATATATGATTTCAACAACCTTCAAACCAGAACCCCTTGATTTATGGTCTGACTACTTCAATACTGACGAGCAAATTTTGGAGACACTCACTGCACCCGACTACCCTTGGGATGATATGCATCATCGCTCGTACTTCCTCCCGGAAGCATCTACCTCCACTGCATCCAACCAGCTATCGATCGAGTCGAAAGACTTCATACCCACCAAAGTCGATTGGTTAAAGGACCCCATCCCAGCACCGGATGCCTTTGAAGAAGGGAACATGTCAAACATTTCCCCCACTATACAGATAGACATTTCCACAACACCAGGGAAACCTGAGCTCATCTCGCTGGGCGCATCTTGCACTCAAGCAGAAACTCAGGCGTACAAAAAACTCTTTCAAGAGTTCCGTGATGTCTTTGCCTGGTCCTACACCGAGATGCCTGGTCTCGACCCCGCCATTATTGAACACCACATCGATACATGGCCGGAAGTACCCGCTGTTCGTCAGAAACAGCGACCTATTCACCCTGCCAAGCTCCCCGCTGTTAAGGCTGAGGTCGAGAAACTACGAAACGCAGGGTTCATCTACCCTATTCCGTACACCACCTGGGTGTCGAACCCCGTTCCTGTCAACAAAAAGCAAGGCACCCTTAGAGTATGCACTGACTTCCGCGATCTAAACCACGCTTGTCCAAAAGACAATTTCCCCACGCCATTCATTGACCAACTCATTGATGAGTGTGCGGGCCATGAGGTCCTATCCTTCATGGACGGGTTTTCCGGATATAACCAGATTCACATCCGCAAGGAGGATCAGTACAAGACTGCCTTTACCACCCCATGGGGCACCTTTTCCTACCGCGTCATGCCATTTGGCCTTAAAAATGCTGGTGCCACTTTCCAGCGAGCCATGACCTATTGCTTTCACGACTTGATCCATATCTTGCGAGTCTATCTCGACGACCTCACAGCTCGTTCCCGAAAACGATCAGACCACCTTAACGACCTCCGGCAAGTTTTCCTGCATTGTCGCAAGTATAAAATCCGCTTGAACCCACACAAGTGTGTCTTTTGCGTCCCGGCGGGCCGGTTGTTGGGTTTCATTGTTTCCCAAGACGGAATCACTGTCGATCCCCTAAAAGTCAAAGCCATCTTAGAACTTCCCCCTCCTCGCACGCTTCGGCAGCTTCAGAGCTTGCAAGGGCGGTCCAATTTTCTTAGGCGCTTTGTTCCTGATTACGCCACCAAAGTCCATGGATTCTTACGCTTACTTCGTACCCACATACCCTTTGTTTGGGATGAGCAAGCAGACACGGCATTCGAAGCCCTCAAGAAAGCTCTCACACAAGCCCCCTTGATATCCCCACCGGATTTCTCTCAAAACTTCACCCTTTACGTCTCGGCGTCTGAACATGCCGTCTCCGGAGTTTTGGTCCAAGAAGATGCCTCCCACAAAGAGCATGTGATTTATTACGTCAGCCAGACCTTGTCTGGCCCACCTCTACGCTACCCATACGAGGAAAGATTAGCCCTAGCTGTAGTCTTTTCCGTACAAAAACTGCGACACTATATTTTGCTTAGTCATACCACGGTTGTCGCCGACTCCAACCCCATGGTCTACCTCCTCACCCGGCGGCTCCTACAAGGTCGTGTCGCTAAATGGGTCATTATCCTCCAGGAATATGACCTCACTTTCAAAACTCCCAAAAGCACCAAAGCCCTCGCACTAGCTCACCTCATCACGGACCTCCCATCCTCCTCAACATCACCCGTGATCCAAACGGACCTGATCGACGAGCAGATCTTCATTATTTCGTCTGACGACCCTTGGTATGGAGACATATTGACTTACCTTCGTACGCAAAAATTCCGACCACACATCGATCGTGATGGCCGCCGTCGCATACGACACCACGCCCCCCGATACCTACTGATTGGGGATGTACTTTACCGACGCGGCATTGATACTATCTTAGGCCGCTGCCTTTCCCATAGTGAGGCAGAACAAGTCCTTAACGATTGTCATAGCGGTGCCTGTGGAGGCCATTTCTCCGGTATGGCTACTGCCCAGAAAATCATTCGGGCAGGTTATTTTTGGCCATCATTATTCACTGATTGCATCACCGCAGTCAAGCATTGCCAGAACTGCCAACTATTTGCCCCCAAAGCAAGAACCCCCCCTGCCCCCCTTCATCCAGTCATCACTGTTGGACCATTCTGCAAATGGGCCATAGACTTCCTCGACTGCAACCCCCCGTCAGCCGGCGGTCACAAACACATCATTGTGGCCGTAGATTATTTCACCAAGTGGGCAGAAGCCATGCCGACCTATAATTGCAAAGCCGACACTGTGGCACGGTTTTTCTTCAACCATGTTATCGCTCGTTTCGGAGTACCACAGCAGTTAGTCTCTGACCACGGCTCTCACTTCGAAGATGCCGTCTGGAAGGAGTTATCAACCATGTTGAAATTCGAACACCATTTCTCTTCCGCTTACTATCCCCAAGGAAACGGCCAAGTCGAAGCGATCAATAAAATCTTGAAGACCATTCTCCAACGCACTGTCGACAAGCACAAGTCCAATTGGCATCACATGCTTTTCCCGGCACTATGGGCCTACCGCACATCAACCAAAACCGCCACCGGTTTTACCCCTTTTCATTTAGTTCACGGTGTTGAATCTGTCCTCCCTATTGAGTGCCAGATCCCAGCTTTACACATCGCCGTCGAACTTCTACCGGACACTTCCCCGATCGAGCAACGTTTACTACTCCTAGAGCAGGCCGATGAAGATCGGCGCACAGCCATTCAAAACATGGAAGCAGCTAAACAACGATCGAAACTAAGTTACGACAAACGCGTCCACCCAAGAACCTTTTCTGAGGGAGACCTTGTCCTTGCTTACGATCAAGCTCATGATAAAACCGGAAAGGGAAAATTCGTGTCCATGTGGCAAGGCCCCTACATCATACACACCTGCCTCGGGCAGGGGGCATACATTCTGACCGATTCAGAAGGCAACACCCTGCGCAACCCACGCAACGGGTTGTACCTTAAAAGATTTTACCCATAGAAAATCTCATGAACACCATCGTCCATTTTAGTATAGGCATACATCTTTTTTGATTCACAAAAAATTTCAAAAAACCTAAATATTTGTTTTTCTCTGCATGACCACAGATGGAGCCTCTTCCACTCTGCCATATCGGTTTCGCTGATGGTGCAAGCCGTTGGTCTCCCAATCTCGCCTCCGCAGCTTGGGTAATATACTCCCCTTCACATGAGTTAATTCACATCGATGGAGTATGTTTAGGTGCCGCCACCAATAATCAAGCTGAATACGATGCCGTGACCGGTCTCCTGGCCGCTGCTCTCCAGATGAGCATACGTCACCTCAACGTTTTCTTGGACTCACAGCTCCTAGTTTCCCAGCTCAACAATGATTACCAGGTACGCGATCCGTGTCTTTTCAGAAAATTCCTGCGCACTAAACAAATGGTTAGACAGTTTGAATCCATTACATTCACACATGTCCCAAGACACCTCAATAGTGTAGCAGATAATATGGTCTACAGTATCCTCGACTGGCACACCAATCACATCATGTCATATCCATAAACAAAATGCATCCATGTGCAAAACATGTGCCTCCACGGGCATATACAAAAACCAATATTGCATCCACGTGCATAACATGTGCCTCCACGGGCATAAAACAAACAAACCAAATAATGCATCCATGTGCATAACAGGTGCCTCCACGGGCATACATAAATCAACAAACACACTGCATCCACGTGCATAACATGTGCCTCCACGGGCTATACAAAAGACAAATGTGCATCCACGTGCATACACGACAATATATCTAAAATATATATCCACATATATATATAAATCAAATGGTGAACATGTCATAAGTGCCCTCAGCACCCGATATACAAAAAATACATCTGTCATACAAAAAATGCTTCCCCATATGCTCATGAGCATTTGGGGGCAAGTACAATGTCGTCTACTCATCTGGATCCTCAGGATCCTCGGGCTCCTCCTCCGGCTCCTCCTCCGACTCCACCTCCGCCGGCCCAGCCGGGTCAGGACGACCCCGAACTCGCCGCTCTGCTGGCCCTGCTGGATCATCCCTCAAACGTATCCTCCCCTGCGCCGGCCCCGACGGAGCATCTCCTCCACCACCCCCGTGCCTCGCCGCAAGCACCGCTGTCCTCAACAGGAGCGACTGCCACTCAGGTGGCGCACCAAGACATCCCTGCAAAACATCCCGATCCAGATCCCTCCAACCATCCTCAGGGAACCTAGCTAGGATCCGGGCAAAGGTACGTCGGACACCATCTATGGCGTCACCATCAGGGCCAACCCCTCGCCCACGAGCTGCATATCCTCCACCACGCGGAGGACGTACAGGTACAGGGGGACGAGCGACCACCATCGCCCGCCCCTGCCGAGCCACATAGTCAGGTGGTGGCACTGGACCCACATCTGCACAAAGCAAGTAAACCATTAGATACTATATAACAAAATCATCATAAACCAAACAACATATGATACAACATCAAATAAAACACAAAACATACCGTCCAAGCCCCAGGCCTGTCCTGGGGCACGAGGCATCTCTGCGTCACCTCTGTAATCCATGCCGGCGTAGGGATAGTCCTCGATCACCAGAGGCATCTGCTCCCACTGCTGATAAAAGTCCTCTGTGAAGTAGCCACGGATACCACCGCCAGCACGGGGCATCATCTGCCCCCACCTCATCATACGAGGCTCGCTCGGAAGACCAGCACGAACGGGTACATGTGGCCGCAAGGTCGGCACCCGCTCGAAGAAAAAACAGCATAAAAAAGAGGCGTAACAAAACTCGCCTCCCTCTCTCACGGCCTTGTCCAGATCTCTCCGGACACCGGCCAAGAACATCTGCGCCCAGGCGTAATACGTACCCCGTAGAACGGAATCCACCATCATCGTCTGCCCCCCAGACATACGATGTGGTGCAGCAGCACCCAAAATCCTCAGAACACAGGCACCAACAGCCCGCATATCCCACTCACGTAGGAACTTCAGACTAATAGAGCTGTTTACCAAAACAGCGTCATCCACACAGAAGGTCTGTAAGAGGTCCTCCATATCCACACCCGGAGGCAACCTAGGAGAAATATCACCCACCTCACCCAAGCGAGGCAAACCGGTCAAAAAATATACATCAGTGAGAGTAATCTCTAATCTCTCACCACCAATAATGAAGGCACCCTCTGCCGGCACCCACCACTGCACGAGCTTGTTCAGGAGTCGCCTCACTGAACGGATAGGAGGAATCTGAGCGAACTTCAAGAGTCCGCTCATGGCTAGGGTCTGTCTCACCCCCCCATCAGTCTCAATCCTCAACATGATCTCGGCATCAATCTCTCTCTCCCGCCACACGGACTGAGCTCTCCGCAACATCCTGCCAAGAAAACACAGGAAATTTTTAGCCCCAGCATAAAAATTTAAAAAAAAATCCCATCGCGGCTTTTACACAAAAAGCCGCGATGCCCATCGCGGCTTCTCCACAAAAAGCCGCGATGACCATCGCGGGATCCATGCAAAAACCCGCGATGAACATCGCGAGTTTTGTCCAGACAGTCGCGATGAACATCGCGACTATCACCCATGAACACGCGATGAACATCGCGGGTTCCGACCTCACAGTCGCGATGAACATCGCGACTGTCAGTCTAAAACCCGCGCGGTTCATCGCGGGTTCAGCCCCGAAACCCGCGCGGTTCCACGTTGGAGAGTCAACGTGGAGTTTCGCGGCCTTCGGGGGACCACCGCCAAACAAAAAAGACATAATTGACAAGGTTAAGGCGAATAGAGTTACCTGCAACTCGCTAAATCGAAAACCAACGGTGAAATCTCCCGGAAATCAAGAAAGAGCTCTGACAGCTCTATCAAACTCGCACGTAACAATGACAAGTCATATTGGGCCCCACGTCCTATTTATAGAAATTCCACAAATTTCAAACAACCATTGCGGTGTCATACGAAGTCCATTTCTCAAACCGTTGGTACCGTTGGGATCAGCGCAGCGCGAACTTCATAGAGGTTCCTTCCGTTTCCCGTTTTCACGAGGTCCATTTTTTGACCATTTTTTAGCCTCCCTCATGGCCTCGGTTTGCATGCCACATCGGCCGTTCTCCGTTTTAGACGTGCCTTATATAGCCGGATTCAGTTTTCCGCGCTCGTGATGATGCTTGAGATCATTTCTCGCTCTCACCTTTAGATTTTTCGGGCATCTTTTCCACGCCCCCTCGTCGCCTCGGTTTGCGTGCCACATCGGCCGTTCTCCGTTTTCGATATGTCTTATATCGCCGGATTCAGTTTTCCGTGCTCGTGATGATGCTTGGGATCATTTCTCGCTCTCACCTTTAGATTCTCCGGGCGTTTTTTCCACGCCCCCTCGTCACCTCGGTTTGCGTGCCACATCGGCCGTTCTCCGTTTTAGACGTGCCTTATATAGCCGGATTCAGTTTTCCGCGCTCGTGATGATGCTTGAGATCATTTCTCGCTCTCACCTTTAGATTTTTCGGGCATCTTTTCCATGCCCCCTCGTCGCCTCGGTTTGCGTGCCACATCGGCCCTTCTCCGTTTTCGATATGTCTTATATCGCCGGATTCAGTTTTCCGTGCTCGTGATGATGCTTGGGATCATTTCTCGCTCTCACCTTTAGATTCTCCGGGCGTTTTTTCCACGCCCCCTCGTCACCTCGGTTTGCGTGCCACATCGGTCGTTCTCCGTTTTCGATGTGTCTTATATCGCCGGATTCAGTTTTCCGCGCTCGTAATGATGCTTGAGATCATTTCTCGCTCTCACCTTTATATTTTTCGGGCATTTTTTCCACGCCCCCTCATCACCTCGGTTTGCGTGCCACATCGGCCGTTCTCCGTTTTCGACAATCCGTATGTCACCGGATCCAGTTTTCCGCGCTGATGACGATGCTTGAGACCTTTCCTCGCCCTCATCAATCCATTTTTGTTCGGTATAATTTTATCCCTTTTTCGGGCCGAGCAACCCCTCTTTACGAAAAAGGCACTTAGGGAGTTTCTGTTAAGCTCTTTTCTGACTCCTAAAACAATGAAAAGATCGCCGAGCTATCTTGCTTCCTTTCATGCTCGCTAAACGTATCTGAAAGGGCGTCTACCTGATATAAGTTTACCCCTTTTCCGGACCTCGTAGACTAATTACGAAAAAGGTATACTCTAGTCACATCGGCTAGAAGAGTTCTCCATCCGCATCATTTTATGCTTTTTTCGGGCCTTGGAGACTAAACTCATGAAAAAGAAACACCAATAGAGTCCACTTACCGCTTTCAGACTCTCTAAACATGAAAGCAACCATGAGCATGAGCCGTCCTGGGCTCACAAAATCCACAGGATCGTACCATTTCAGAGCACACTTTTATCCCTTCTTGGAGCTCATTAAAACTACGAAGAAGAAATCAATGGTGCCTCTTGGCGCCACGACAGATCACATCTACTCATATGGCAGCTTCCCCATTTTGGTCGCCTTTGTTCAGAGTATTCTGCAGTATATCACCTTGATAATCCCTCGACAGCACCTATCAGCTCGTCCTCCCCCCCAGAGTCAATATATACCATTCAGTCAAAGCAATGATCCCCACACCTACAAGTCAGTTCCCTACGCTGCCAGGTCAACCATGTCATCATGCTCTGAACAAAGGAAGTTTGATTCTACCCATTTTTTTGGACCCAGTTATTTCCCTTCCCCACAAGTATGTCAGTCCTACCATCAGTACTACATCACTTCAGTTCTACACCTCGTACTCCTATCAAGGAAACATCATTGCCTTGTTAGTTGCTGGTCTCCCTCTGTCGACGACAACCACATTGATTCCAGAGGATAGACCTAGAGGTCCCTGTGTCTTGGACTCATTACCATTTATGATGAGTGCCTACGAATCATTTCGAGAGGAATCCTCAGTGCCTCTCCGAATGGTTGTTTCTCACATGCTCGACTTCAACACCTTGATCGCATCGTTGAGACTCGCACAGGGTATTGGTCCGTTCAGTTATTAGTCGAAGACCCCGGATACCTCCTGACTCCTCCACATTTGAGAGTCTACCTATGGATACAACCAGTTACATTTTTTCTATAGATATCCGGGTTGCGTATGGCGACAGTATTCCACATGGCTCACAGTCATTGAGTCCATACAGATGTTGGACACCTTCAGTTTCAGCAGTTCAACAGTTATTCTAGTGTATCAGTTATTGAGATCACCCATGATCATGAGTATATCCCACAATAATGTCCCCTATGGACCATTATGATGTACCAGTATATTTCTTTACGTATTAGATCCCCCTTCTTGGGACTAATTGTTTTGTATATGTCTTGATACGAGCATGGGAATGCCCGCCTCGTCCTTTATCGGAGATTATACCTCATTCATATTGAGGCCATGTAATATTTTTTGTTTTTGCAGCTTCCAAGGGCCGTGGCTCCAGTCTCCAACCGGTCTCTTCTCTCCCCTAAACCCCAGAAAAAAGGACAAAAGAACTATGATGTCTATCGGCCATACGATGAGCTCCTGCCCTCACACATCAGGGGGCAATCTGTTAACACCCAAAAAGTGCTCACTAGCTCATTTCCCTATTCACATGACCCATTTGTCCACTTTTTCACCATCTGAGCCTCCGAAACCAACAAAAGGTCACCAAAAGACCTTAGTACACCCCTTTTTCCATTAAAAAAGATTATTTTTCCAAGAAAATCATAAAAAACCTTCAAAAAGGGTCCAAATTCCCAAAAATATTAAAAAGGGAATTAAAATATTATTTTTATTCAAAAAAGGAAAAAGGAGGGAAAAGTACCTAAACCATGTTGGTCAATACCATTTGGTTTCCACAAAACCACAAATGGTATTCCTCACCACCAAAACCTATAAAAAGGTGGTAGGGGCTCCTCATTTCACATCCTTCCATTATCTCATCCTTATGCTGCTGAAATCTCCCCTGAGCACTTTTAGCCATTGAAGCAACCTTGGAGAAGGAGACCTCTTGGAGTTTGGAGCTACTCATCTTGGGAGTTGCTCAACATCAACCTTCACCATTGAAGGTAATATCGCAAGCACTTGCTTGCCCCCCCCCCCATTTTTCAATACAAAAAATTATTTCTTATGTTTCTTGTTCTTGATTTTGACATGTTTACATTATTTGCTTAGATTCTTGCTTAGATTCATGAAAAGTATTGTTTATTTAGTTTATTGTTTTTATTTCTATTGAAACTGCTGCTACTAGTTAGCAGGTGCCCATAGCACTAAGCCTGGTTGCAAAACCGGGCCAACACTTGCTTGCAATTGGAAGTGCCCTATAGTGCATATGAGCAAGTCTTCTATGCCAAAGTTCACTTGGCTCCATGGATTCATGCACCATGGCATGTTCAAGTTGTCTCTTCAATTTATACAATCCTCCCTCTTGCTCTCCAATCACTGCTGCATCATCTATGGTCTTTCCCTTTGGCCACATTAGGACTTGGCCTTCCACAAATGCAACCCTCATACCTTTTGCATACAATGCAGAGATGGAGAGTAAGTTCTTCTTGAGCCTAGGTACATAAAGGACTTCTTTCATCTTCAAAGATTTTCCAGAATCTAGGTTGTAGGAGGCTTCACCACTTCCTTTGATTGGGTATTGATAATCATCCCCAAGTTTCACTTTATGGGGTGATTCATGTTCAGAATGATTCACAAAAGATTCCTTAAACCCAGTCATGTGTTTGGAAGCCTCACTATCAATCAACCAATCATTACAACCATGGGAGATAGTACCTGTGAAATTAGAGATTAGAACATACTCTTCTTCACTTGATGAGTCATCATCACTACTTTCTGCCCTAGCCTTCTTCTTTGGAGGTTCATCATCCTCGGCAGCATGAGAATGGAACTTTCTTTTGTTGCCCTTCTTCTTCTTGCTGAAGTTGTTGTTATTATCCTTTTGTTCTTGGGACAATCTGAAGCAAAGTGACCCTTCTCATTGCATGTGAAGCATCTTAGATCCTTCTTATTCTTTTGATAGGATCTTTTGTAGCGAGAGTGCTCCTTCTTGGGCTTGCTTCTTTTGGTGTGAGTTGCGAGAGCTTGATCTTCACCTCCCATCTTTTCCTCACGAGCTACAAGTCTAGCTTCTTCTTGAGAGCATTCCTCCCATAGTTTACTGAAAGAGATCAATTTCTTTCTTGTGCAGATTCCTTGAATAAAGGAGTCCCATGACCTAGGTAGGCCATTCAGAGTGGTCATAACAACTTCACCATTGTCCACTACTTCATCCACAGCTTCAAGTTGCTCCTTGATCTGAGAGACCTTGGAGAAGTAAGATTGAATGGTTTCTCCATTCAACATCTTGACCCCTTTCAATTGATTCCACAGAGTCATCTTCCGATTTATGTTCTTCCCTTCAAATAGCTTGGTCAAAGAGTCAAACATCTCCTTGGGTGTCTTTAGAGAAGACACATGGGGTATGAGATGATCTTTGATAGAATCAGCAATGATTCTCTTTGCCTTGACCAAGTTCTTCTTATGCAATACCTTGGCCTCTTCATCCTCTGGGATAGGGATGTCTTCTTTTATATATGAGTCCAACTCATTCTCTTCCAAGATTAACCCAATCCTATACTTCCAAGCTCGGAAGTTATCAGCCCCTTCAAGATTATCCTCAAGCTTGGTGTGGTGAGACATCTTAAAGAGTACTTCAAATGGAAATAGAAAAGATTTAGGTCTTACCACTTGAAATGCTGAAAACTGGATCTGGTCCTAGATTAGGGTTTGTCGGAAAAACCCTAAAAATTCAAAATGTGAATTTCAATTTTCTAAAAGGATAGAAAGATGCGCTTTGATGAGTTGATCAGCCTAGTGCATTTAGAATTTGATATCAAAAAATTTTTACCCTTCAGATTTGCCTTTTTGTCCTCCCGGGTTCACTAGGGAGAGCCCTGAATTAGGGTTTGAGTTTCCCGGAGATCTACCTAGCCAAAAATCTCGATCCAAAGCTCTAAACTTCGATTTTTACAAGGAGCATCCCGCTATGTCTTCAGATTTCAGAAATTCCTATTTTTGTGGAAACCCTAATTTTTAGGGTCAAATCTGAAAATGCTCGGAATTGAATTCTGATTGGACAGATAGATGTGCCTTGATGAGTAGAGTCAATCCACTATACTTCTTTTCCAAAATCTATGGATAGAAACCCAATAAACAAGAAACTCAAGTTTCTGTCACTGCAAAATGTCTTCTTCTCAGGTTAGCTCTGATACCATGTTAAATTTTGAGCATTAATTCACAATACTCTAGGATCTTCACTGAGAGAATAACATGTACAGTATATAAATTCATGACAATCACAATAAGCATGACAAGCATCACAAGAATCAAAAGCATGAGAGACAAGAGACATAGAGTTTCTGTGGGGAAAACCCTAAGGTGAAAAACCCCACAACTTTCTCAGAGATAGAGAGAGAAATGGCTCAACCAAAGTACAACCAAAATACACTGAGATAGTCTCCTAGTAGCAGATGATCCTCCTCCTCACTAGTGCGCCACTTTCTGAGTGAGAGAGATACACTTTTCCGAATGACCTAAATAGAGATCACCTGATCTCTATTTATACTAATTTGTTTGCCCAGTGACCTTATGGGGATGACTTTGTCTAGCTAGGTACATCCACAATATAATATATATTTTAGGGCCGACCCCACACATGGTGGTCTAATAACCCATCGGCAAGTACACACACTTGCAACACTTGTCAATCCACATGACGACACTTCCTTATAGAGGAATAACACATCTCTTATAAGGGTACAATAAATATATATAAAATACATGGATGAAATACATTCCGAAGTTATATATACATCAACAGTGTCGTTCAGAGTCGAATACCCAGCTTGGAGTGCAAGGTATGGAACATGTTGGTAAACTCTGGCATTGTTTGGTCTCTCTCCTGGTGCAAATTCGTCCATCTAGTGTACTGATCATCATAGTTTCTGACGGGGTAGAACTCTTCCTTGACGGCATCAAAAAAATCCACCCAAGTGGGGTCTGGCCTGAATAGTTCACACCCATACCTTGCATTCCTCTCGCAGTACCCGTCCCACCAGTCTTTAATATGGGGAAGGGACTTAAGGAGCGCGAATGTGATCTTTTCACTGTCGAAAAAATTTTGAACAGAGAAGTAACCCTGTAATAGATTCAACCATTTCTCTAAAGCATCTGCATATATATTTCCTTCAAATAGGGGAATTTCAAAGTTAACTTGTACCTTGAAGGGAGTCGCACCTCCAAAACAACTACTCATTGAAGGTGCATCTGCCGCTGTCGACATCCTTCGAAGGATCTGTGCGAAATTATCCATTATCTCGTTCCTCTGTCGTGTGAGGGATTCCTCGAGCAATAGCTTAATAGGATCTCCTACATCTCTCTTTTTTTCTCTTGCCATGGGATCCTTCTTGGGTCGGCGAGGAGGGTTTTCCCCAAGCTCAACTAGTTCAAGACCCAACTCTCGATATTCAAATCTCGTTGGGGACATGCACTGAGAAATCACAAGAGCAGAAGGCTCTGATACCACTAAGACGGATTTATGTGATAACAAAATGAAAGAGTATATATATATTCACATACGCAGATATATGGCAAGAAACACAATGATACATTAAACTCGGATTCTATTAAATGAATGAAATAGAATAAACTATAAAATAAAAGCAACTAGAATGGTGGTAGCTATATCTCTACGAAGAGATGTGGGGACTATGCTCATTCATGACAAGTTGAATACAAGAAGAGGCCCAAAGAGCCTATTTATCATAAGCATGAGGAAAAGAACCCTAAACATACAAAAACCTAACCCTGGAAGATGAACTATCATAAAGTTTGTGTCCCCAAGGTGTTAGTTGAACAATCAACTTCCTGGGGTCATAACGTTTACATACGATATACATTTGGGACGCTCCATAGCCCATTGGAAAGGTCTATCTGAGCTATACAACTTTTTCCTTGGGGCCAATGCATGTCGTTGGCAGCCATCACACCCCCCCCCCCCCCCGAATCTACAAAAGCATCATTTAGGGCCTCAAAACGGCCCCGAAAGTTCGAGACCTGAAAAACTATAGAAAAATTACAAGAAAACTACCAGAATGGAAAACTGTTTTGAGCCAGTGGAATAGGTGGGTGGCCACATATATCCATCTGGATCATGGAAAGCTGTCTATTTTTAGGCCATCACATACTACATATTTTTCTCTCCAAAAGCCATCATCTTATTGCTTTTCGATCACTCATTAGCTGCCATACCTGATTTAGCTAATTTGTGAGGTCCTTAACTAATTTGGAAAGTGATTTTGCCACCTTGGGGATTTTTTTACTTTTAGTAAGTCTGCCTTTTGTGAGCTTTTCAAATTTCCTTTAGCGCATTCAATTTTATCTCTTGAGATATATTATTAAATAAATTGTACTCTTATTGTTTAATAATATCAAGACGAAATTTTATCCAATTGAGTTTCTTTTTGTCATGTTTTGTGCTCAAATTTTCTTCCTTCTCTGCATTCTTGCAAAACTAATTGTGAGGTTTCTTCGGTGAACTAGATTGAGGTTGTGACAAATTCTCACATGGTATCAGAGTCATAGAATTCTCACAGAAACCTCCTATGATCAAATCTCCAAATAAAATAACAATCCTTGATCACATTACACAACCTTCTACTCTATACATAGTGCATCAATAACAAAAATCCTAACTATCTATGGTCCCACTATTAAAGAGGGTTGACCGTCTAGTGATAATTAATAGAGACATAACTTTCACATTGTGTAGCTATCAACTAACTATCTAATATGCATTCATCAATGCATATGGCCTTATACATCCTTAAAGTACTTCCCGATATCTTCAAAGTAGAGGGTTAGGTTAGGACACTAACACTTTCATATCTTCTTCCTTTATGATTCTATGGACCTTTTGTTGGTTCTGGATAAACATAGTAATGTTATTGCTTTTTATTGTACTTTGTATGGTATTTGTGCACACTAGCGAGTGTAAGGGAAAACATATTTATGAGTAGAGGCTGAAATCCAATATTGACATTTTGTATGTCGGGTTAGATTTCTACGAAAATAATTTTTTTACCTGATCAAAGATATTTGAGCATAGAACCTCATCCCAAAATTATGGTCTAGCATAGGCCCTCTCATATTAGTGGTAAGCATGATACAAAATTAATCAATATATATTTTTTCATCTACTTTGGTGCTTTCTTGGTGGAAAGATTGGAGGAATTGACTTGCAGGGCCCATTTTAGGGGTTGGTTTCACTTTACAGATTTGGGGTCCAAAACCTTCTGGTTCTATTTGAGGGTTTAAATGATGTTTTTTAGGTTCAAAATATTTCTACACTCTTATACCTTTCCAATGGTCCAATAATCTTTTCAATAAGAGTTTCCATGAGAAAGTTATGCCTCACACAAGTTGACCTATCCAATTGACCACCATGGTATTATGTGGATTCCATGAAATCTCTCATTTCTCACACATATGGATCTAGTCACATATGCAATTTCAAGAACATTCTAGAAGGTCCAAAACCCTAACCCTAATTGAGAGTTGGGCATGCAAAAACCCTAGAACTAACCCTAGATAGCTATCGAGCTATGTTAAATATTGGGTCGTTAGGAGAAGAAGGGGTTACATTCTTGTGATGTTATTTTATTGTTCCATAGTTGAACAATAGCATGGGAGTGTATATTAAAGTAGAACAAAGGAAGGAGGATATCTTGTAGTATCCATTATGGTCATATAATCATAGGTAACTCCATAGAGAGTACCACTTTCTTTGTATTTGTGTTCTATATAAAAGAGCAAGGCATAGGGGCGGGCGCACGAAGATGGTCCCCATTTTGGTTGCAATGGGGGTGCACTAGTGGAAAAAAAAGTGGTGCGTATGCACCTAAGGAAGCACGCACGCACCGCTAGGTTCGGTACCGAACCGAGGTGCGTGCGCGTATGTGGCACGTACGCGTGCGCGCAACAGTGGCGTGCACGCGCCTCTGTTAAAAAAAAAATTTAAAAACAATGCCCAATTTCCGCATTATTCAATTGGTCGGCGGAGCGCGACTTGCACCTCCACGTACGCGTGACTTGAACCACTAAATTTTCCCAAATCAACTTCAAAACCACCCCACAACACCCACTAACTCATCAACAGCGCGATTGATAGGTAAATATCAAGTTTTGTTTTCATTTTATTCATTTTTTGTATCAATTTTTTAATTTTTTTTGTTTATTTAATTGTAAATAATTCTCAAATTTTGAAAACAATGAACCAATTTTCTATTGCAGATTGTAAACTAAGACAATGAGTGAACAAGATGTTAACCCCGAGTCCGGTGGAACACAAGAAAACCCAAACCTTGGACCCAATGCCGAAGAAAACTGTGAACACAATCCAAATGCCGAACAAAACCAAAACCCACAACCTAATTTTGAACAAGATGACATTAACCACTATGTAAATGAAATGCGAGTGCACACTCGCGAACTTAGAAACTCGAATGAACCATCTCGATTGTCTCTTGCCACATCAATTGAGAACTGAATCGACTCCCTCATACATGCACACCAGCAATTGTCAGACATGACTCAATTTAGAGCTAGGATGTGAGAGTACTACTCCATGGGCATCTCCAAGGAAGCAATAAAAGATTTGAATAATTTCAAAAGCCCAATTATATAGTATGTTCACCGAGCCGAAAATAGGCCAACCACTGAACATTACAAAGCCACGTGTCTACATGGATTGGTGTCATTACCAACCGTGGAGGGACAATTGGATGCAAAGGTGGTTCATGGTGTACGATAAACCTCCCTGCAATAATAGGGAGGTTCCACAGTACTTCCTTCGCCAACTGTGGGCTGATTTTTGCCGCAGTTTACATGTCAACTATTTTGACATAACCGAGTTCCAGGGTGTTGGGCGTGGCTCTGCCCAAGATCGACCTGCTGCCAGGAGGAACCCACTGAGAGGGCCACCACCTCCGAGGTGCGACCCCAACCCCTCTCCCCAGCCACCTCAGTTACCCCATAAGCTTGATCAAATCAAGGTGGCAATGAGGAATGTTGCACGTGGTCTCCTCAGACACACCTCCTTTGTAGCAGCGACCACAGTGGAGAGGTCGGGTGACCTTGATAGAGATCCAGGTGTAGGGCCTTCACGATAAGGCTAGGATAGACCCATGACCGATGGTAGCCATGTTGGGAATTCTAGTTCGATGGGGACAATGCCACATCTTTGTCCCCATTGCAGGCACACTTGCCCTGGACCGATCGAGGGTTGTTATATGGATCAGGTCATCAATTTTTTTAATGTGTTTTCAATCATCACTTTATAACTTGTAAAGCATTTTGCAAATATTTTTGTTTGACTTAAACTATTATTTCAATGTACAATTATTCAGAGCTGAGACACCAAGATGGGAGAACGTAGAATCTCCCAACCTGGATGCAGCAATGGCAGCTGCAAATGAAATTGCGGCACCCCACACGGAGGTATTTTCAGTGCCTGACAATATTTTGTTATTACTTATGTCATTTATATTACTCAAGTATTTATATTTATGGCATACACGTTGATAGTTCATACAATGTTTTTGAATATCTTGATTTCCTAGATAATGACTTGTTTAACATGTTCATAACATGCATGCATTTTGTTGTCTGCAGGTGTTTCGTGACTACGATGATCAGCCACCCCCGCCAGGGACTGGCACATCACCATATACACAGGTACAATGTGTAGTTATAAGCATGCTTTTAATTTGATTTTTTACAACTTACTATGGTTTAATTTATTGTTTGTTTACTAAATTGTGATATTACAAATGTATATGTAGGTTCCACCAGCAGCTGTGTCTCCGCATTTTAGTCCTATGTATCCACCCTCTCCCATGATTCCCCCCCCCTCGCCTTTATCTAGACCCCTCCCTACGTCCACCCCGTCCCTTCCGTCCATTCCCCCCTCTCCGACCATACTCCCCCCTCCATCCATCCTCCCCCACTCGCCCACCCCCTACGTCCATACATCCCCCCCAATTTATCCATGCCCCCATGTCTATCCATCCTCCCCCATTCGTCCATGCACGCCCTTCCTTCCACCTTCCCCTCTTCATCCACAACCTCCCATTTGTCCATCATCCTCCCTCCATGCAGGACTGCCCTCCCATGCACCATCCCTCAACACCGTCTGTATCCCTTTCCGTTTGATACCCTCTATCCTACATCAGGCAGGGGTTCATAGTCCACATGGTCCTCCTCCACCCCATACCACCATGTCTTCTCCCACCATATCATCCCCACTTCCCGCCACTATTGTGGCATCTACTCTTCCAATATCCTCATCAGTATCTCCAGTGGTTGCACCTGTAGTGGCTGCCACTACATCTGCGCCCCCCCCCCCATCACTGCATCGGAGTTGGTTGTCCGGCCATCTAATCCACCTGGTATCCCAGAAGGCCAGCCATGTCCATCGCCGGAGGTGTTCACGGTGAGAATCAAGTTAATTTATGAAAATATTTTGATGCATTAACAAAAATTAATTTAAGCAATTATGACTTTTCAATGAAATGATTGTTTTAAATGTTGTAGGCTGGAATTGTTGAGAGGCTCCGCAGATCCAGGACACCTGCCCAACATTTCCCACTCATGTCAAAGGTGATTTATTTAAGATTTGAATTCTACATTTGTTTTATAAATGTGGTAAATGTTGCAAATGCTTGAAAATGACGGTATCTTATATCATTTGTTCTAGAGCCCGGAGAGACGATCTACTCCTAGACGGACCAAGACCCGAGGCACCGGTAGCTCGAAGAGTAGGAAGATCGACTTTGGATTTGCACTTGGGAATGACGGCAGTGGTCACAATGCTTGACACGCCACGTGTTATGTACATTATCCACGATGTGGCACTTTTGTGCACCAGTTTTGATGTACTTTGTATCTACGGCACGAGTTTCCATGTATTTTGTATCTACGACATGAGTTGTCGCATTTTGTGTAGGGCACGAGTTGCCATTGTACGTACATTGGGAACCATGTTCCACTATTTTCCAGAAATTGTATATGTTTGGATGAGTTTTGTAGCCTTGATGTACATGGATTTTCAGTTATGTGATTTATATATCTCGTTGTCTAATGTGGTTGTCTCATGTTGTGTGTATCATGATGTGACATTGTGTAAATTTGGGTTTTACCTAGATCTTAGAAAAGAAGTTGGATATCGTAGTTCAGCTTGGTTTATCTTTCCACATGTAAAATCTTCTAACGGTATCTATGTTAAGAGAACATTGTAAACATAGGCTAACTCAAACAAAATCATGTGTGAGAATTAATCTAAAAACAAACGGAATAAATGGATGGACAAATCACACCTCATGGCACATAATATATATATTGGGAACTTGAGTACTAGGAAAAGAACACTTAAAAATAGAAAATGTCCATTGTCGTCAAAAGGTTAAAATGAGATCCAACATGATTTTTAATAGCTCTACATAATGAGATCCAAAAAGGCCATACTCTACATAATGAAATGTCGTCACTAGTATTTATTTTGACCATTTTGTCCACTTAAGATCATGCAACAAATTAATAACCAAGTTATGGAATCATTTCTTAATCAATTGTCACCATACAAATAGGACAACCTTGATAGCTAGCTCATTAATTCTCATTCACAGATATAGCCACCTTTGATTTGATGACCCTCACATCCACTACCATTTACAATTAGGACTTCCTTAATTTATCATTATGTGATAGCGATCTAATTTTATGTATGCATATATGTGTATAGTGGTTTGGATTCAAATGCATGCAGATGAATATATATGTACAATGAAAATGATTTAATCTTTACATGTATTATAATTTAGGGCTAGATCTTAGGATACATAATAGGGTTTCATTGTGATTAGAATACAAACTAGGGTTTATGCTACCAACTAGGGTTTTTAGGCTAGGCTCTCATGTTTCTAGGCTAGGATCCAAGCTCCAGGGTCACCATATTAATGTTTAATTCCACTATCATGTCATCATTCTCACCAATACCATGCCCACTACTACAATCACCATCAAGCCTCTAAATCCCACTTTGAACATTTCCCATACTTCCAAGTTAAAATTGATAGGTCTTGTTGCTAAAATCTTTTCACTTATCTATTCACATAGACAAATCCACTCTTGTGAAAGATTTGTTGTAGCTTGGTACGTGCAAGTTCACATGCAATAATACTTGAGAGATCATTTTACCCCATGATCCATGGAAGATTCATTGGAGTCATATGAACCTCATTGTCATCACCCCAACCATGGTCAAGACGCGAAGATCCATCCTTAGTAGACAAAACCTCATGTTGGCACCCATACCACACTCAAAGATAATAAAAAAATCTTTGAAAGGGCATGTTTGGGGGTTGAGGGAATCTTGATTTTTTTATAATCACACATGAGAGGTTCTTAGAGTCAAATACATTGGATATAAATAAATTCCCCAACGCCTTCATCATCTTCATCACCATCGCCATCATCATCAACGCCTTCATCATCATCACCATCTTCATCATCATCACCATCACCATCACCATCAACCTCAACACCATCACCATCATCATCAACTTCACCATCTTCATCATCATCACCATCTTCGTCACCATCACCATCTCCATCTTTTGGATGCGAAACGGAACCATCACCATCTTCATCATCACCATCACCATCAACCTCACCACCATCACCATCATCATCAACGTCACCATCTTCATCATCATCACCATCTTCATCACCATCACCATATCCATATTTTGGATGCAAGACGAAACCATCACCGTCAACCTCACCGCCATCACCATCATCAACAACATCACCATCTTCATCACCATCACCATCTCCATCTCCATCTTTTGGATGCGAGACAGAACCACCACCATCACCATCACCATCAACCTCACCACCATCACCATCATCATCAATGTCACCATCTTCATCATCATCATTGACCACATCATCATCACCATCTCCATCTTTTGGATGCGAGATGGAAGTTGGATGCTTCACTCAATAAAATGAACAGAGGGTCACATCTCCCTACTGCTAGCAAGGGGTACATCTCTCAAGTACCAGAATTAGCTCAAGAAAAATCTCAATAAGATTCAAACAAAATACTATCCAACCTCATGAAGTGCACTTGTTTCTATTTATATAGCTTCAGAGAAACCCCAAAACCACTTGCAAATACCATGGGACCTAAAAACCATGTAGAAAAACCATAGGGAGTAACATAACCCTTGATTTATTCCACATTGGCCACATTCAATGTACCATTTGACCACTTCCTCATGTAATTCACTCTACAAAACCTCTTGGACCTTTTCTAACCAACATCGATCATTTCCACAACCCAAGGTGTCGTCCTAACCACTTTTGATCATTTCTCTCCCTTCAAATTTGAATTTGGTCCAACCTTCATTATTCCTTCATTAGTGATCTCCACTAGCTTCCCCTATTTTAAGGAAACACTCTTTTACATGGGAGAACACTTCTATTTGCCCCCAAAACGTCCCTTATACTTGGTAAAACATTAATGCACCTCCCTTAATCATCATTTGGTCCCATTCACACCTTGGACCAACTTTTACATCAATTTAAATAATTTTCCTTAGGAAATTTTACTCCATTTTAATACAAAGGAAAACTTATGATAAATCTAAATTCCCAAATAAATTTACTTATATCCATTTGAACTTTGGATTGGGAATTTACTCTTCATGTGACCCACCTTGTCCATTTGGATCTAATTTTGCATTATTACTAACTGGGACGTCATGCTTTAGAAATTATTTGACCCTTAGCACCAATTTGACAAACTATCATGAACATGGCCAAGTGGTTCTAAAAGGCCATTGTGATCCAATGCAAAATTTGGGGACATGAAAATTCCTCCCCTCCTAATTTTCTTGTCCTCAAGAAACCATAACAAAAATGAGTGAGTACCATCACATCACTAATTGCATCCAACCTTATTGATGAACGAAGTCAGCACTATTTGGACCACACATGAACTCCATAAGATCTGACGTATGGGAAATCACAAGTGAACATTGAAGTGTGCATCAACTGTATCTCTGAAATTTACCCAAATACACCTTGAGAATAATCCACTCAAAGCATCGCCCCATCTGTTCCACCATCATACCATGCATATAGTGAAGACTAAATAAATATGCTAGGATCCCAAGTGATCCTCAAGAATACAAAGTGCGATATATATTCTCCTATGCAATGCATAAGAGTCACATGGAATTCATCATAACACCTTGCAAGAAAAACATACGTCCATCCAAAAATATGTTTCCCATGTAGGAAACCATCACCATCTGATGCAAATATGAACCCATGGGGAAGAGAAGAGGCTTTCTTGGACTCAATCCAACCAACCAAAATGTGCTCCCAATGAGCTGCCAATGATCAACAATTCCTTGGTCCACTGCTTGCGCACTCTCCTAGTGCGCATTGTCATCAAGAACCAATCTAGCAAGTATGGGATGCCAGGGTACCAACACTTGTGCACCCGATCAATACATAGTGTATCATCAAGAAATAACAAAGGATGTTGTTGCCAGAAAGAATTTTCTCCAATCATGTATCTCTTCACCCAAGTATTGGATGAAGTTGGACTCCAACATCAAATGAACTAAGCAAGGAGCAAGGAAAATCATGAGTCTTCAAGTGAATCAAGTGAAAATCATAGGTGCATCCATGTATGTTAGAGTCATCAAATGAGAGAAATGGATACTTATTATGCAAAAGAGAATGTGGTATACTCATCATAGAATCATCATGTAGTGTAGGAGTCTCACACACCTCATATGGAACCAATAAAAAGAAACCCTTCACCCAAATTTATTTTGGATGTATGATGCAAGATAAGGAAGGGTAGGATGAAGGAACATGAACCAACTCATCCTCCAAGCTGAGAAGTGCAAAAGTCTCATCCTTGGTTGGTTCACTTATCATGGGATTATGCAATTTCTCCAAAAGTGTGAAAGTGTCTTCAAGGGATGGATCCAAGGTAGTAGGACTATGTGCCTCAAAAAGTGCAAAACTTGTTCCCTCCATAGGAAACTCATGCTCCAAAACAAGTGCTTGGCAATCCTCTACCATGTCATCACATTCATCAAGCACATGAAAACCAATATTTTACACATGATCCATCATGTCATGAGAATCCTCCATAGAAGAATGTGTACAATCAAAAGAATAGGAGTGAAAATATGAACCTTGAAACATTAGATTAAGTTGCTTAATATGGATCTTGGATTCTTCCAAAGAATCCTAGGTGGAAATTAAGTTTTGTTTAACTTGTCATTATCTTCATTAATATTCAAGTAGTCCCCATGTAATACATTAACAAGCTCAAATAAATCATTCATTTTATAAAGAAAATACAAAAAGTTAACATTGATGATTCTCATCACTCTCTAAATCTTATCCATGTCTTCAAGGAAGGATGGATCCTCCAATGAAGAGATTCTCCAACAAGAATTTGACACCAATGCATGAGTGTCATGGAGAATGTGTATGGCCTCTTGAATCTTTTTGTTGCTCATCTTGTGTGGCCCTTCAATGCAAGTAGGCTCATGAGATACAACCTCTTCCTTGATCATGTGATCAACCTCATGAAGTACAAGTGGTGATGATGAGATTGGTCTTTCTTCTTCTTCCACTGCTACAAGGTCTTCAAGAACATGAGAATGTAAGCTTGCAGTAGGATCTCCAATGTAGATATCCATGTCACCAACATAGAAATAATGACATCCATCAGTAGATGTCTCACATGAACTTGAGAAATATTCAATAATTTATCTTTGATCCATGTCTAGATGATCTTTAGCAGACCCTCACCCAAACCCCAGCACTAAGCCATCTTCTCCATCGTCACCATTACCATCACCATCACCATAAACATCTTCATCAACACCACCATCTCCATCATCATCATTGACTCTAACTCTAACCCTAATTTAATTTCCTTCTATAACCCTAGCCCTAACCCTCACCCAAACCCTAGCACTAAGCCATCTTCTCCATCCTCACCATCACCATCACCATCACCATCAACGTCTTCATCGTCACCACCATCTCCATCATCATCATTGACTCTAACTCTAACCCTAATTCAATTTCCTTCTTAACCCTAACCCTAACCCTCACCCAAACCCTAGCACTAAGCCATCTTCTCCATCCTCACCATCACCATCAACGTCTTCATCATCACCACCATATCCATCATCATCATTGACTCTAACTCTAACCCTAATTCAATTTCCTTCTATAACCCTACCCCTAACCCTCACCCAAATCCTAGCACTAAGCCATCTTCTCCATCCTCGCAATCACCATCACCATCACCATCAACGTCTTCATCACCACCACCATCTCCATCATCATCATCATTGACTCTACCTCTAACCCTAATTCAATTTCCTTCTATAACCCTATCCCTAACCCTCACCCAAAACCTAGAACTAAGCCATCTTCTCCATCCTCACCATCACCATCACCGTCACCATCAACGTCTTCATCATCACCACCATCTCCATCATCATCATTGACTCTACCTCTAACCCTAACTCTAACTCCAACTCTAACTCTAACTCCAGGTTCCTCATCAAAGCCTCCATCATCATCATCTTCATGACCATCACCATTGCCATCACCATCACCGTCAACGTCTTCATAATCATCACCATCATCATCATCATACGTGCCCGGTGGAATATTTTCCAGAGTTGACCCCCGTGTGCAAAAATTGCACACTCCCTCACTAAGCAAAACCCTAGTTTCCAAGATGGACGTACAATATGAGGGCGGGGCCACCAGGCCGAAGGGGAGGGGAACTCCTAGCGCTATCCCGGTGTGCTGAATCCAACGGAGTCGACAGTTCATCGATCCGAGCCACAGTCTTCATTCTATGGCTCGTCCCGTCTCGCTTCCAGAAGGCCTTCAGGGACACCTACTGGATACCTTCCATGGGCATAGAACTCCAATCGTTCAAAAAAACCGGGTTCCAGGGAGTCTAGCAAGTGTGTCTAGGCAAGTTTCGACCGCGAATGCTATCCCTAAGTGCCCGGTGGAAGATTTTCCAGAGTTGACCCTCGTGTGCAAAAATTGCACACTCCCTCACTGAGCAAAACCCTAGTTTCCAAGATGGACGTACAAGATGAGGGAGGGGCCACCGAGACGGAGGGGAGGGGCACCCCTAGCACTATCCTGGCGTGTTGAATCCAACGGAGTCAATGGTTCATCGATCCGAGCCACGGTCTTCATTCTATGGCTCATCCCGTCTCGCATCCAGAAGGCCTTCATGGACACCTGCTAGACACCTGTTGAGGGCGTAGAACTCCAACTGTGCAACAAAACCGGGTTTCGGGGAGTCATGCAGGTGTGTCTAGGCAGGTTCCGGCCGGGAATGCTAGCCACAAGTGCCCGGTGGGTGATTTTCCAGAGTTGACCCCTGTGTGCAAAAATTGCACACTCCCTCACTGAGCAAAACCCTAGTTTCCAAGATGGACATACAAGATGAGGGTGGGGCCACCAGGCCTAAGGGGAGGGGCACCCCTAGTACTATCCCAGCGTGCTGAATCCAACGGATTTGACGGTTCATCGATCCGAGCCATGGTATTCATTCTATGTCTTGTCCCGTCTCGCTGCTAGAAGGCCTTCAGGGACACCTCCTGGATACCTACCAAGGGCGTAGAACTCCAACCGTGCAACAAAACCAGGTTTTGGGGATTCTTGCAAATGTGTCT
Organism: Larix kaempferi; assembly: GCA_027924585.1. Classification (NCBI taxonomy): domain Eukaryota; kingdom Viridiplantae; phylum Streptophyta; class Pinopsida; order Pinales; family Pinaceae; genus Larix; species Larix kaempferi. The sequence continues at coordinate 124,599 of BSBM01001774.1, forward strand.
AGGCATTTTTTGGCCAAGAACGCTAGCCCTAAGTTCCCAGTGGAATATTTTCCAGATTTGACCCCCGTGTGCAAAAAGTGCACACTCCATCACAAAGCAAAACCCTAGTTTCCAAGATGGACGTACAGGATGAGGGCAGGGCCACCAGGCCGGAGGAGAGGGGCACTGCTAGCACTATCCCGGCATGCTGAATCCAACGGATTCAACGGTTCGTCGATCCGAGCCATGGTCTTCATTCTATGGCTCATCCTGTCTCGCATCCATAAGGCCTTCAAGGACACCTGCTAGATACCTGCCGGGGGTGTAGAACTCCAACCGTGCTACAAAACTAGGTTCCAGGGAGTCATGCAGGTGTGTCTAGGCAGGTTCTAGCCGAGAATTCTAGCCACAAGTGCCCGGTGGGTGATTTTCCAGAGTTGACCCACGTGTGCAAAAATTGCACACTCCCTCACTAAGCAAAACCCTAGTTTCCAAGATGGACGTACAAGATGAGGGCGGAGCCATCGGGTTGAAGGGGAGGGGCACCCCTAGCACTATCCCAGCGTGCTGAATCCAACAGAGTTGATGGTTCATCGATCCGAGCCACGGTCTTCATTCTATGGCTTGTCCTGTCTCGCATCCAAAAGGCCTTCAGGGACACCTGTCGGGGGCGTAGAACTCCAACCGTGCAACAAAATCAGGTTCCAAGGAGTCCTGCAGGTGTGTCTAGGCAGGTTCCGGCTAGGAACGCTAGCCACAAGTGCTCGATGGAATATTTTCCAGAGTTGACCCCCGTGTGCAAAAATTGCACACTCCCTCATTGAGCAAAACCCTAGTTTCCAAGATGGATGTACAAGGTGAGGGAGGGGCCACCGGGCCGGAGGGGAGGGGCACCCCTAGCACTATCCCAGCGTGTTGAATCCAACAAAGTTGATGGTTCATCGATCCGAGCCACGGTATTCATTCTATGGCTCGTCCCATATCGCATCCAAAAGGCCTTCAGGGACACCTGTTGGATACCTGCTGGGGGCGTAGAACTCCAACCGTGTAACAAAATCAGGTTTCGAGGAGTCCTGCAGGTGTGTTTAGGCAGGTTCCAATTGGGAATGCTAGCCACAAGTGCCCAGTTGGTGATTTTCCAGAGTTGACCCCAGTGTAAAGGCCATGCCAAATTCGCTAAAGGGGGCCATTTCTCAACCGGAGGCCCCCGGGCATGCGTGGCAACCGTGGACAGGTCCGCAATGGCCAGGTGGACCTGTGGGAGGCGACGTAATCCAAGTCCTCTCGTCGATTTGGGTTCTGTGTCACCGGGTCATATCCTCCAAGTGTCCCTAAATGGCCCCGGGGTGCCCGACTAGAATGCCCGTAGCGCCCGAACCGTGGCTCAATTCGCGAATCCGTCGACTCCAGTGGGTTCGAGACGGCGGGTTTCAGTTAGGGGACCCCCCACAGCGTTCCCCGAAGACCCGAAAGCGGTGCCAATGAGCCATCTCAGGAGCTAGGGTTTTGCTCAGTGATGACCATTCCAAATTTGCTCAAGGGGGCCATTTCTCGTCCAAATACCCCCGGGCATGCATGGCCACTGTGGAAAGGTCCACAATGTCCATGTAGACATGTGGGAGGTGACAGAATCCAATTCCTCTCGCCGGGTTGGGTTCTGTGGCCCCGGGGCAAATCCTCCAAGTGTCCCTGAACGACCCAGGGGTGCCCGACTAGAATTCCCGTGGCACCGGAACCATGGCTCGGTTCGTGAATCCGTCGACTCCGGTGGGTCCGGGACGCCGGGTTTCAGCTAGGGGACCCCCCACAGCGTCTCTTGAAGCCATAGAAGCGGTGCTAATGGGCCATCCCCAGAGCTAGGGTTTTGCTCAATGAGGGTCGTTTCTCATCCGGATGCCCCCGAGCATGCGTGGCCACTGTGGATAGGTCCACAGTGGCCATGTGGACCTGTGGGAGGCGACGGAATCCAAGTCCTCTCGTCGGGTTGGGTTCCCTGGCCCCGGGGCAAATCCTCCAAGTGTCCCTGAACGGCCCTAGGGTGCCCGACTAGAATGCCCGTGGCACATGAACCGTGGCTCGTTTCGTGAATCCGTCAACTCCGATGGGTCCGGGACAGCGGGTTTCAGTTAGATGACCCCCCACAGCGTCCCCCGAAGACTCGTAAGTGGTGCCAACGAGCCATCTCCAGAGATAGGGTTTTGCTCAGTGATGGTCATTCCAAATTCTCTCAAGGGGTGCATTTCTCGTCCAGAGGCCCCAAGGCATGTGTGGCCACCGTGGTGCCCGACTGGAATGCCCGTAGCACCCGAAGGCCATTCCAAATTCACTCAAGGGGGCCATTTCTCGTCCGGAGGCAGAAGAAGATCAATTTTTGACAAAACAATGTAGTTAGCAGAAGAAGATCAATTTTCGACAAAACAATGTAGTTATTACATGTGGAGGCAACGGTTTCCCATGGAAAACGAGTGTAGGGTTGAGCAAGGAAAGATGTTGGGAAATGGGCTATTACATTAGCTTTTCTGATGGGCAGTTGTAGGTATCTATGCTTTGGCGGCTGTAGGTATCTACGCTTTTCTTCCGAGGGAAATCCTATTTTCGTCTGAAGAAAAGCATAGATACCTACAGCCGCCATATTTGCTTCTGTAAACCACTTGCCCATCGAAAAAGCTAATGTAATAGCCCATTTCCCAACGTCTTTCCTCTGCTCAACCCTACACTCGTTTTCCATGGGAAACTGCTACCTCCACATGTAATAACCACATTGTTTTGTTGAAAATTCATCTTTGTTAAGATCCTGGTGGTCGGCCTTCACTAATATCTCGACGTTTTGGTGTAACGGTTCGTATCATCTGGTATCAGAGCACTTTCTTGGGCTCGCTGGGTGAAATTTCTGCCAAATTTTTTTTCGCATCTGTTGCAGGTTCGAATTTGGGAATAATCCCTCTCCACTTAACTGTGGGAAGTACTTGGGCATAAGCCCTAACACTCATTGTGAGGAGTACCACAGGAACCCCGAAGTAGCTGGCCCATTGAGAGGACCTACCAGCGAAAAGGGCAACGACCCCTACCTGATTGACTAGTTCCCACCTGTGAGGTAAACCAAGAGCTGTCGTTTGTGGCAAAGCGGTTCTCAGTTTTACCTGAGCCGTGGAGTGAGGGGTACTGCCCCAATACGCAAGCTGTCAAACAGCATTGGTGGTCGAGTGAAACCCCTGAACTGTTAGGAAGCAGCACATACCTGGGGTCCATATCTACTTTCAGCTGAACTATTGTCGATCACTGTTGCGCCGTTTCAGATCCATTTTGCAAGCCGTTCCAGATTCAGCCGTTTTCAATCCATTCGGCGCTATTCTAGATCCCTTTCGAGCCGTAGCCGCTCCAGTCTGGAAAAAAAAATAAAAAAAATCCTGGTTATAGTTGTCACCCATGCAGGAGCAAAAACCATGGAGGACACACTTGCAACCATCCCTTCTTCCATTGTCTCGGATCGTGATGCGACTTTCACCAGTCATTTTTGGACAGAACTATTTCGCCACACTGGCACAAAACTAAAGATGAGTTCAGGGTATCACCCACAAACAGATGGTCAAACTGAAATTGTCAATAAATGCTTGGAAACTTATCTTCATTGCTTCACCTCGGAACAACAACATCAGTGGGAAAAATGGCTCCCTCTCGCTGAATGGTGGTACAATACCTCTTACCACACTGTCTCTAAAATGACCCCATATGAAGCAGTCTATGGTCAGGCACCTCCAGCTCTTCCTCCATACACCCCCACCAGTTCCCCAGTTCAAGAAGTTGACACGGTCCTTCAAAACCACGATCAGATTCTTCGCATTTTGTGGGACAATCTTCACATGGAAAGAAATCGCATGAAGCAACAAGCTGATCAGCACCGTTCTGAGCGCACTTTTCAAGTCGGCGATATGGTTTTTCTTTGTCTCCAGCCGTACAAACAATCATCCTTGAAACTCAAAGGGCGTCATAATCTTGCTCCAAAGTTCTATGGGCCATATCGGATTCTTCAGAAGATTGGGTCCGTTGCTTATAAATTGGAACTTCCTCCTTCTTCCCGCATTCATCCAGTCTTTCATGTCTCTTGTCTGAAGAAAGTTCTTGGCACCAACATCAGTGGACAAACGATTTTACCCGAACTGGATAATGAAGGATCCATCCTTTTGGAGCCAAAGGCCATCCTCAATCGGCACACGCGTCAGCTTCGCTCTTGCTCTATCACAGAGGTCTTAATTCAGTGGCACGGCATGCAACCAGAGGACGCTACATGGGAACCACTCCTTCAGATTCAACAACAATTTCCACATCTAATGCTTTGAGGACAAAACTTTTTTTAATGGGGAGTTGGTGTAACGGTTTGTATCATTTGGTATCAGAGCCTCCACCCAGGTTCAAGTCACAGAGCAGGTGGAAACGTCGACATTGCAGTGTTCGTCTGGGGCTCGTACGGCGCAAAGGGGACACCACCGTACGGGCGCACATCCAGCCCAGAGTCTGGACTGCGGAGCGTGGTGGGATGTTAAGATCCTGGTGGTCGGCCTTCACTAACATCTCGAGGTTTTGGTGTAACGGTTCGTATCAATCTTTTCTGCTAACTACATTGTTTTGTTGAAAATTGATCTTCTTCTGCCTCCGGACGAGAGATGGCCCCCTTGAGCGAATATGGAATGGCCCTCACTAAGCAAAACCCTAGCTCCGAGGATGGCCCATTGGCACCACTTTCAGGGCTTCGAGGCACGCAGTGGGGCATCCCTTAGCTGAAACCTAGCGTCCCAGACCCACCGGAGTCAACGGATTCACGAACCGAGCCACAGTTCCAGTGGCATTCTAGTCGAGCACCCCAAGGCCATTCAGGGACACTTGGAGGATTTGACCCTGGGCCACGGAACCCAACCCGGTGAGAGGACTTGGATTCCGTCACCTCCCACAGGTCCACATGGCCATTGTGGACCTGTCCACAGTGGCCATGCACACCCGGGGGCATCCGGACGAGAAATGGCCCCCTTAAGCAAATTTGGAATGGCCATCACTGAGCAAAACCCTAGCTCCGGAGATGGCTCGTTGGCACAGCTTCCGGGTCTTCGGGGAACGTTGTGGGGGGTCCCCTAGCTAAAACCCACCGTCCCAGGCCCACCGGAGTTGACAGATTCACAAACCGAGCCACGGTTCGGGCTCTACGGGCATTCTAGTCGGGCACCCTGGGGCCATTCAGGGACACTTTAGGCATTTGACCCGGGGCCACGGAACCCAAACCGGCGAGAGGACTTGGATTACGTCGCCTCCCACAGGTCCACCTAGCCATTGCGGACCTGTCCACAGTGGCCACGCATGCCTGGGGACCTCCAGTCGAGAAATGGCCCCCTTTAGCGAATTTGGCATGGTCTTCACTGAGCAAAACCCTAGCTCCGAGGATGGTCCATTGGCACCGCTTCCGGGTCTTCTAGGCACACTGTGGGGGATCCCCTAGCTGAAACCCGGCGTCCCGGACCCACCGGAGTCAACGGATTCGCGAACCGAGCCACGGTTCGGATGCTACGGGCATTCTAGTCGGGCACCCTGGGGCCATTCTAGTGGTGATAACAAGTTTACTATCTGTTGAGTCTGATACTACATCCAGGTGCCGCTCAGCAAACTTTGAGATAGAAAGCTCTATAATTTTAGAATACTGATTCAACCACTCATATAGTTTCTTACCTTCTCGAGGATCTAAATTTATAATTTCCTTCTAGGTAGATTCAGGCATTCTCGAGGATCTAAATTTATAATTTCCTTCTGGGTATATTCAGGCATGGAATAATATTTGTCAGCACTTCCAAGCTCCCAAGACCATTTCGTTAGCCATAATATGTGCAACTCCTTTGATAAAAGATAAACTCTGGTGTGGACTGCAACATTTGATACACTATCCAAATCTATGTTGTTGGAAGAACTTAGATATTTCAACAAAGGAGCGTTTTGTAGGTGACTGGAAAATCCCTTTCAATTTTCAGCAATAAAACAAAGACGTTCAACGTACAGATTTTCAGGCAAGCTTGTCAACCAATCAGACAACCGAATACAGGGAGATAACCACGCCCAAAACATTCAAGCTATTATAAAACTCTTGTTTATCAAGATAAGGATGGACTATGTGTGCAATTTTTGCACACGGGGGTCAACTCTGGAAAATCATGCACCAGGCACTTGTGGCTAGCGTTCCTGGCTGGAACCTTCCTAGACACACCTGCAGGACTCCCCGGAACCCGGTTTTGTTGCACGGTTGGAGTTCTACGCCCCCGGCAGGTATCCAGTAGGTGTCCCTGAAGGCCTTCTGGCAGCGAGACGGGACGAGCCATAGAATGAAGACCGTGGCTTGGATCGACGAACCGTCGACTCCATTGGATTCAGAACGCTGGGATAGTGCTAGGGGTGCCCCTCCCCTTCGGCTCGGTGGCCCCGCCCTCATCTTGTACGTCCATCTTGGAAACTAGGGTTTTGCTTAGTGAGGGAGTGTGCAATTTTTGCACACGGGGGTCAACTCTGGAAAATATTTCACCGGGTGCTTGTGGCTAGCGTTCCCGGCTGGAACCTTCCTAGACACACCTGCAGGACTCCCCGAAACCCGATTTTGTTGCACGGTTGGAGTTCTACACCCCCAGCAGGTGTCCCTGAAGGCCTTCTGGATGCGAGACGGGATGAGCCATAGAATGAAGACCGTGGCTCGAATCGATGAACCGTCGACTCCGTTGGATTCTGCACGCCGGGATAGTGCTAGGGGTGCCCCTCCCCTCCAGCCCGATGGCCCCGCCCTCATCTTGTACGTCCATCTTGGAAACTAGGGTTTTTCTCAGTGAGGGAGTGTGCAATTTTTGCACACGGGGGTCAACTCTGGAAAATATTCCATCGGGCACGTATGATGATGATGGTGGTGATGATGATGAAGAGGTTGACGGTGATGGCGATGGCGATGGCGATGGAGATGGTCATGAAGATGATGATGATGGAGGCTTTAATGAGGAACCTAGAGTTAGAGTTAGAGTTGGAGTTAGAGTTAGGGTTAGGGTTAGAGGTAGAGTCAATGATGATGATGGAGATGGTGGTGATGATGAAGACGTTGATGGTGACGATGATGGTGATGGTGAGGATGGAGAAAATGGCTTAGTGCTAGGGTTTGGGTGAGGGTTAGGGCTAGGGTTATAGAAGGAAATTGAATTAGGGTTATAGGTAGAGTCAATGATGATGATGGAGATGGTGGTGATGATGAAGACGTTGATGGTGACGGTGATGGTGATGGTGAGGATGGAGAAGATGGCTTAGTGCTAGGGTTTGGGTGAGGGTTAGGGCTAGGGTTATTGAAGGAAATTGAGTTAGGGTTAGAGGTAGAGTCAATGATGATGATGGAGATGGTGGTGATGATGAAGACGGTAATGGTGACGGTGATGGTGATGGTGAGGATGGAGAAGATGGCTTAGTGCTAGGGTTTGGGTGAGGGTTAGGGCTAGAGTTATAGAAGGAAATTGAATTAGGGTTAGAGTTAGAGTCAATGATGATAATGGAGATGGTGGTGATGATGAAGACGTTGATGGTGACGGTGATGGTGATGGTGAGGATGGAGAAGATGGCTTAGTTCTAGGGTTTGGGTGAGGGTTAGGGCTAGGATTATAGAAGGAAATTGAATTAGGGTTAGAGTTAGAGTCAATGATGATGATGGAGATGGTGGTGATGATGAAGACGTTGATGGTGACGGTGATGGTGATGGTGATGGTGATGGTGAGGATGGAGAAGATGGCTTAGTGCTAGGGTTTGGGTGAGGGTTAGGGCTAGGGTTATAGAAGGAAATTGAATTAGGGTTAGAGTTAGAGTCGATGATGATGGAGATGGTGATGGCGATGGTGATGGTGATGATGAAGGAGATGTTTTAGTGATAGGGTTTGGGTGAGGGTTAGTGCTAGGGTTTGGGTGAGGGTTGATAATGCAATGTTTTAAAATATATTTGGTGTATGCTAATGGATGAGGATACAAGTGCAAATATGAAGAATTTTGCATATGTATACTATGAACTATTACTTCATGGTTATTATGAGTGAATTACCTACTAGATTAGGTAAGGTGTTATATGATGGGTTCACATATGGTTGAAGTTTGTGCACATAAGTTAAGTGGATGTATAAATGAGGTATCACAGTGTGGATGTGGTTGTTATGAGCCTAACTAAGTGGATGTTGATATAATTGAGATAATCTCTTAGCTAAGTATGTGTTAGGTGAGTATTTTTATGATTACTTTTTATAAAATCTTTGTGTTTAGGTTGAGTGTTAAGTTATTAAGATATTTTCTCTCAACTTCTCTTTTTGTTAAGGAAGTAGTTACATGTCCTTAATGTACATATACATGTAATAAATGTGCAATTGCATTGAATTTTGTTGAAAAACATCTCCCTATATTTTCTAATAAATCTGACAAGAGAACCGGAAGCAATAAAATATTGGGAAGTTTCATTTGTAGGATAAGAGGATTAACATATAATAAAGTATATTTTTCATTGATAATTATGTTACATAGTGTGTTTCTATGTTCTATGGTTTTTCTATGATGTCATTGGTTCTATGTTTTTTGGAGGTTATTTGTTGCAAAATAGTAGTCATTGTCTATTGGTTTGATGCAATCAAAGCTCTCAATATCACTGATACCACTCTGTCCCTAAAGAAGATTTCCCTATAAAGTACCTGGATCGTGACCAAAGGAAGTGACTACTCCCAATCCAGTGACAACTACCCTCCTCTAATTAGTAGCACTTAGTTTTTTTCTTGCGTAGCCTTCGCAGGTTGCAAAGCAATGGTCGTTGCTTTGCCTAGAGGTTAATTAGAGTGTGTAAGATAACAAGTGTTCTCCCAGCCGGATTTTTTGGCATTTGATTAGCGGCATATAGGCTATATAAGACTGGAAATGACTCAATGTGACTTGGGCCCTTAATAGATTGGGTAACAAACCCTTCTAATAGTGATCCTATCCCACTTGGAGTCCAAATACCCCCTATTGAGGGTATGTGTGGCGGGTCACGGATTCTAGGGCTAGATTAGGTTAATAGGGCTACATTAGGTTTCTAGGATTCTAGATTAGTTTCTGAGGGTTAGATTAGTGTTTATAGGGTTAGTTTAGCTTTCTAGGATTTCTAGGGCTAGATTATGTTTCTAGGATTCTAGATTAGGTTCTGAGGGTTAGATTAGTGTTTCTAGGGTTAGTTTAGCTTTCTAGGATTTCTAGGGCTAGATTATGTTTCTAGGATTCTAGATTAGTTTTTGAGGGTTAGATTAGTGTTTCTAGGGTTAGTTTAGCTTTCTAGCATTTCTAGGGATAGATTATGTTTGTAGGGTTATATTAGTGCTTCTAGGGTTAATCATACATGAATAAACAATCACATGGCTATAAATCATATCTCAGACATCAAATAAACAATATAAGATAACGATATCAAATAAACCATCTAGCATGAATAACATTAATCGTGCATGAATAAACAATCACATGGCTATACTATGCACCTCAGTCAATTAGGCCTTCTGGATCCTCTCGATTTTTTATTGTCTCGAACAACCTCTCATGCTCTACATGACATAGTAAGTAGTGTACCTTGTTTGATGACTTCGTTGACATTGTCTGTAGTTGGATGTTTGTACCCATGATCAAGTGCGTAAAGTGATACACCCGCGACCCTGGTCTATAATCTGTGTATGTGTAGCCATTTCTCTTTGGTCCCTTTCCATCCACTGTAAGATATTCCCCCTGAACAACCATCGAGCCAATCGGAAAGGTGATGCCTTCACTATCCGTTAATGATGCGAGGAGGGTTTGCTTCCCCTGGATGCATCGTTCCAACCAATAATTCATCCCAATTGCACTGTCTGTCGGGGCGACAACTGCATAGATGTGTCCTACAAAAATGCATTTTAAGGTCATATTCCAACAAGCAGTGGTTTGATAACTTGGATAATTACAAAAACAAGGAGGAAACCGGGATATGCATGCAAAAATGTTTACCTGGTTGTACAAGATCAGATATATGATCATATTCATTCGAAATAGAGGATTGGCCTTCCTCTAACTGGATTGTTTCAGCAACTACACGTGGGTCCACTGCAAGTGATACATGATCCCATTCATCAACCCAATCCATTGATTCGCACTCATCCCACTCACAACTGCTACAAGACCCACAAAAGAAAGAAAGTTTTCGCGTCCATATTTCAAATAAAGGATTGTTTGAGCTTCGAACCGAATGAAATCCACGAGTGCCTTGCACAGTACTACAAAAATAAGAACGCGATCGATCTATATCAACTACATTCCAGAAATTTCTAACAACATGTCCTCTACCTGTTGGTATGTGTTGCTCCGTGGTTCGATCTGACATTTTTTCTTTGCACCATCGAACTGTGGATTCGGCATTCCGAATATGAGGGCCTCCCATGCACCTCATCTCCTCCCTTCGTAGGGCAGTTTTGAGACATGCTCCAGCCCCGTCGTGCTATCCATTTCCATGCTCGGTCTCAAAATAGTTCCATACATGCAGCACATCATAAATCTTGTGCAACATACTCAACCATTGGAAAACACGTGCATTTTTTAACTAGCCTGCACAACCATCTGACCATATCCAATGCTGATCCATATGTATCCCTCTCTCCTTCAGCTGATCATAGAAAATTTTGAAGCAATGCTGCACATAATGCAGGTCGTGGCACCTTTCGTCACTGATGTAGAAGTTGGTCTCTTTCAATATCATCCTCATGTCATTGCTGCTCTCTAGCGCGTGCCTGTATGTGATATGGACCATTATGCTAACTTGTTCTGAATGGTAGTATTGACTTTGAATCTCATTTTGTGGCTGTAGGGTATAGTTTTCCGCAAAGTCCACAACCGACAATATTGTGCCCTTGGGAAAGGTGTCCCTGCACTGTCTATACTGTTCATCCTGCCATCGTGGTACATGGATGTGCTATACATAATGCTTGGTCTTTTGGTAGAATTCCTTCATGAAATCACAAATTTGTACCTGGTGCCACAAAACCAAGGGCATTAATACAACGTGACATTTTCAATCTGAATATATATGTACAAATTCAACATGTACAGTATGAAAGCATGCAAACTTAGATTACCTGTGACTTCACCAGTGCATTTTTTTTGCTTTCCTTCTAACTATCTACTTGATATGTTATGTACTGGAAGTTCTGCATTTCTACTGACATCCTCCCAAATTCGTGCTCCGTGGTTGCGTGGATGCAGCGGCTCAATAATGCAAATCCACTGCAACTGGAACACGTCCCATATAAACATGATCTTTTATAATATTTTTGTCCTTCAGGCCTTCCACACATTATGCTATGTATAAATTCTTTGGGTGCATTCAGTGGTTGTAACGAAGGGCAATCCTGCACAATGTTAGTATGCAAACCACAAAATATATGTCTATATGTATCATAATAGTACTCAAATTCTACATGGTATCTACAACAACATGTACCGCGATCAATGCAAATTCTAACATACCAGGGTTTGCATTTTTCGAAGGACCTTTTGCCCAAGTTCAATTGTGTGTGCTCATTCTTGAACCTCTCATAGAGTTCTGTTTGTGTGGTGTCAAGGAAGTGCTTGACATGGGGTTCACCCCCCCTAACACCTTTTCTCAACTTTAAAACATCTCTTTTATTCGATGATGGTCTAGTGTTATCATGCCAAAACTTTTGCACTAGTTCTTTAACAGCATCAATGAGCTTCATGTCTGAACGAGGTAACCTACCAACAAAGGCCCAACAATCTTTTTGGCCTGGGGTCTCAAGTTTTTCTCTAATGGCAGAATACTTTTGAAGAGTCTTTCTATCTACTTTAAATATTTTGCATGTGTGTAATAGTAGGCGACGTTTCCTTGTGGATTTGTCTACAATCAATTCCGACAGTACACGACGAGCCGCATTAAAATATTTTGTGCGATAAGTTTTTCCAATAAAATTAAATGCAGATTGTAGATTTCTAATAACATGATTGTTGGCCTCTGAACTTCTAACTACCTTTATGCACAAAATTCTCCTAGCATGAGCTAGACAATGTGATTTTAACAAAGCAAGAAACAATTGACATTTTGCTGCATCAGTTTTGGATTCAAAAAAATCTTTGAGTATCTTGTTACAATGGAAATCAATAGTGCGTTTGGACATCTTACCTTCAAGTCTTGAAAATGAACTTTCATCCACATGAATACATCTAGGAGTTCGTCGTCGTTCGGTTGATAGTTGAGGCAAGGGAGTCGGCAAGGAAGTACGAGTCTCGTCAATGGTTTGTTGTGGCCCTTCGTTCAATAATTGGTCCTGCAATGGAGTGTGTTGGCCAGATGGGTGCTCTTCTTGGGGTGGTTTCCAGTTAAGAACTTGTTCGACATCCATCCCTTCATACTCGACATCAGGAAAGATTTTATTGACTTCAACCACTTCGTCATTGCTTGTTGATGGATCTAAGGCACTAACATTTTGATTTTTACGGTTTTGCATGTACAACCTGGCCTTTTCTCTTGTCTCATGGGCCTTTTCAAGGGGCAGCGGCCTCCTTCTAGACTTTCTTTGATTATTACGTATGTTTCCCATATTCAATGCGCTTTTGGAAAAACGAAAATATGACCCCTGCAAGAATGAACAACAAACAAGATATTAAAACTCGATGTGCATGATTATTAAAGCTCGATGTAGCAATTGATTATGTACAACAACATCTAGTGATAATGTTTTCATATAATCTTAAAAGCTATTGGGAATTCCCTACATATAAAGTTACAACATCACATCTAGGAACTCAATAGGATGGTATTGGATGGTGGTATGGGATGTTAGTAGTCCAACAAATTCCCTACAAGGAACAAGCTCATATTGACTTCATTTTCATGGTATGGATGAGGGAAAATAGCCCCAAAAGACTAAGAGTTTTCAATTGTTTAGGTGTTTGTGTGAGTTGTTGTAGTGAAACCATGAGGAATTCAACAAATGTTTGTCTACTAGATGGAGGAATGTGATTATGAAATGTTATTGGTGGTGATGCAAGTAATTTTTTTTTATTATCTTCATGAAAGGTTGAAAGCATTGCTTGGTGCATGTTGTAGATTTTTTTTGGTAGGATGTTTTTATTGTCTATGTTGAAGATTAAGAAGACTAAAATAGATCTATCATACAATTCATGAGGAAAAACCAAAATAGATGCCATTCAAACAAGTGAATGAAGACTAAATTACATTTAGCAAGATCAAATTTTCACCATACCTCAAGGATTATGATTGCTCTTTGCTTCAAATGTCAAATTCTCTTTTGATGTGTCCACTATATGTAAGAAGACTTCATGTGTATCCAAGTAGCATGAGAATTCAATCCAAGGTGACAAATAGAGTCCAACTACTGTGTATTCACTCAATTGATCCAAATAGAGCCCAATAGGTGTGTATTCAATACAAAGAGCCAAATAGAGCCCCAAATATTGTGTATTTTATCCAAAAGGTGTATGAATTCAATCTACCATGAAAATGCTTGTTGGACTGTGCATGAAACCAACGAACAGAGCGCGATGAATGAGGAAAAAAATGCGGGAGAAAGAACGCGGGTGATTTTCTAAATTTTATGTTCAACAGGGACACGCACGCGCCTCTAGCGCGTGCGCATCCTTGCTGAACGTTGCAATGGTTGGTGGATAACATTCATTGTATTTATTGCCCAACAGATATAAATGGGTCGAGTTATGCCTAGAGCCCCTCCCCCATAAAGGCCTTTAGGACCTCTTCTAACCCATAATCCCTAAGTGCATTTAAGTGCTTCTAGGTGTTTGGGGGTTTAAGGGTATATTTACAAATTTGTGTATTTTGATTTCAAAACATTAATTTAATTTTCAGTTAGAAACATATGTATTACATCAAGAATAATTAAATACATAGTAGATATATATTAATGTTGTATAAAGACTGCTCGGAGGTGCGATTATTGTGAGATCACAGTATGTCAGATTTGTTCATAATTACCATAAGATTTTATTCTCTTAGGGCGATGCAGATGTGACAAAATGCACTTTGATGGTTAGTTTTATTTGCTGGGAAATATTTGCCCGGTTAATTTATGGGGAAGGATAATAGTCTTGATACTCCCACCCCTATGGAAGGCTGGCAAAGCATAGCACAGAAGGTCTAAGCTTGGCTTCATGTAATATGTAGAGCACTCTTCTTTACATTGCTGTATTAATCAAAAACAAAGGCACCTATTATTTTTTGTCTCAATGTAGGATGAAGATGATGAGATGTAAAGGATCTAATCAAGTAGTCATGGAGGGCCTCCTCATCGTGGAATATTTTACGAATAGTGTTCATCTGCTGTAAGTGGAATCACAATTGCAATAAAATAAGGTTTTTTGTCATGATGATCTGATGATGATGATGATGAAGATCATGACGAAGATGATGATGATGATGAAGATGGTGATGATGATGATGACTAATGGAGATGATGATGTTGATGATGATGATGATGATGATGATGATGTTGACGATGATGTTGATGATGAAGATGATGACGAATATGCAGCACATCATCCTCATCATCATCATCATCTTCATCATCACCAACAACATGATCATCACCATCATCGTCGTCATCATCTTCATCATCAACATCATTGTGAGGACGAGGATGATGATAATGATGATGATATGATGATGATGATGATGGTGGTGGATGATGATGAATATGAGTACGATGATGATGATGGTGATGATGACGATGGTGATGAAGATCATGATGATGGTGAATATGGTGATGATGATGATGATGACGATGAAGATGGTGATAATGATGATGATGATGACTAATGGAGATGATGATGATGATGATGATGTTGATGATGAATATGATGACGAATATGTAGCACATCATCATCATCTTCATCATCATCCACAACATGATCCATAGCATGATCATCATCATCATCTTCATCATCGTCGTCATCATCATCATTGTGAGGAAGAGCATGCGGATGATGATGATGATGAAGACGATGATGACGATGATGATGATGATGAAGATGATGACTAATGGAGATGATGATGATGATGATGATGAAGATGATGATGAATATGCATCACATCATCCTCATCATCATCATAATCAACAACATGATCATCATCATCACCATCATCATCTTCATCATCATCATCATTGTGAGGACGAGGATGGTGATGATGATGATGATATGATGATGACGATGATGATGATGATGATGATGATGGTGGTGGTGGTGGATGATGATGAGTATGAGTACGATGATGAAGATGATGATGATGATGACGAATATGATCATCATCATCAAAATCATCATATTCATCATCATCATCTTCATTAGTCATCATCATCGCCATCTTCATCATCCTCACCATCACCATCATCATCATATGATCATGGTCACGATGATCATTGTCTTCGTCATCATAATCGGCATCTTCATCATCCTCATCATACTCGTCATAGCCATCTTCATCATCCTCATCATACTCGTCATAGCCATCTTCATCATCATCATCATCATCATCATGAAGATGATGATGAAGATGATGATGAGGATGAGGATGATGTGCAGCATATTCGTCATCATCTTCATCATCATCTCCAGTAGTCATCATCATCATCATCACCATCTTCATCATCATCATCATCATCACCATCTTCATTGTCGTCGTCATCATCGTCATCATCATCATCATCTTCGTCATGATGATGATGATGATGATGATGATGATGAAGATCATGATGATCGTGATGATGATGATGATGATGATGATGATGATGATGACGATGATGACTAATGGAGATGATGATGATGGCTATGATGTTGATGATGAATATGATGGCGAATATGCAACACATAGCCAACATCATCATCTTCATTAGTCATCATCATCTCCATCTTCATCATCCTCCCCATCACCATCATCATCATATGATCATGGTCACGATGATTAGTGTCTTCATCATCATAATCGGCATCTTCATCATCCTCATCATACTCGCCATAGCCATCTTCATCATCATCATCAGGAAGATGATGATGAGGATGAAGATGATGTGCAGCATATTCGTCATCATCTTCATCATCAACATCATCATCATCTCCAGTAGTCATCATCATCATCACCATCTTCATCGTCATCATCATCATCACCATCTTCATCGTCGTCATCATCATCATCATCATCATCATCATCATCATCATCTTCATCATGATGATGATCATGATCATCATCATGATGAAGATGATCATGATCATGATGATGATGATGTTGATGATGATGATGATGACGATGATGACGATGATGACTAATGGAGATGATGGTGATGATGATGATGATGATTATGATGTTGATGATGAAGATGATGGAAAATATGCAGCACATCATCATCATCCACAGTATGATCATCATCATCGTCGTCGTCATCATCGTCATCATCATAATTGTGAGGACGAGCATGAGGATGATGATGATGACGATGATGATGATGATGATGACGATGATGATGAAGATGACAAATATGTTGTTGGAGATGATGACGAATATGCAACACATCATCATCGTCTTCATCGTGATCATATGATGATGATAATGATGATGATGATGATGGTGGTGGATGATGATGAATATGAGTACGATGATGATGATGACTAATTTGGAGATGATGATGATGACAGTGATGATGATGATGATGATGAAGATGACGAGGAATATGCAACACATCATCAACATCTTCATCATCATCATAATCAACTTCCTCATCATCATCATCATCATCATTGTGAGGATGCGGATGATGATGAGGATGATGAAGATGATGATGATGATGATGATGATGATGATAGTCATCATAACAGTCATCTTCATCATCCTCATCATACTATGATGATGATGATGACGACGATGATGATGAAGATGGTGATGATGATGATGACTAATGGAGATGATGATGATGTTGATGATGAAGAAGATGACAAATATGCAGCACATCATTCTCATCATCATCATCATCATCAACATCATCATCATCATCACCATCACCATCATCATCACCATCATCATCATCATCATCATCATCTTCATCATCATCATCATTGTGAGGACGAGGATGGAAAGGATGATGATGATGGTGGTGGATGATGATGAATATGAGTATGATGATGAAGATGATAATGAATATGATCATCATCATCAAAATCATCATATTCGTCATCATCATCATCGCCATCTTCATCATCCTCACCATCATCATCATCATCATAAGATCATGGTCACGATGATCATTGTCTTCGTCATCATAATCGTCATCTTCATCATCCTCATCATACTCGTCATCGCCATCTTCTTCGTCATCATCATCATCATCTTCATATCGTCATCATTTGATGATGACGATGATGATGACGACGAAGATGTTGTTGATGATGATGATGAGGAACAGGGTGATGATGAAGATGATGATGATAATGATGGTGGATGGTGATGAATATGAGTACGATGATGATGTTGATGATCATCGTACTCATCATCAACATCGTCATCATCATCTTCATCATCATCGCCATCAATGTTGATGATGAAGATGATGAAGATGATGATGATGATGACGTTGATGATGAAGATGAGGAAGAAGGACGATGATGATGATGGTGTTGATGATGACAATGATGATGATGATGATGATGATGATGATGATGGTGATGAGGATGAAGAAGATGATGATGATGGAGATGATGTTGATGTTGATGAGGGTGGTGATGAAGATGATGATGATGAAGAAGATGACAATGGTGGAGATGTTGATGAGGAAGGGGGAGATGGCAATGATGATGAAGATGTTGATGATGATGATGATGGTGATGATGATGATAATCATCATCATCATCATCATATTTATCATGATCATCATCTTCATCACCATCATGATCATCATCCTCGTCACCATCATCATCATCATCATCATCATCATCACCATCATCCTTATCGTCATCTTCATCACCATTGCCATCATCATCACCACCATCACCATCATCTCATCATCATCACCATCATCCTCATCGTCATCTTCATCACCATTGTCATCATCATCATCATCACCATTGTCATCATCATTATCATCACCATCACCATCATCTCATCATCATCAGCATCATCAGCATCATCATCAACATCTTCAACATCATTGTCATCTCCCCCTTCCTCATCAACATCTCCATCATCGTCATCTTCTGTGAAATTGCCCACATAAGATCCAAAGAGATGATGTAAACCTCACTATGAAAGAATTTAGGAAGAAGAGAGAAGCAATAGAACATAGATCCAATAGAGGCAGAATAATTACACACATTACATTAATCAGAATAGTAACCGGGTAAATATACAATGCTGAGCATGAGGATTCGAATTCACTAGGTGTAATTCGAATTGTCCTTCATGCACAGATCCATAATCAGTGGAGAGTCATCAGTGCCAAACTAGGAGTCTATCTCATCATCGGTGAAGTCATCAATGCACAAGTAGTGATCAACCGGGAGTCAAACTGAGTCTAACTGAGTGTGGTTGGTGTAACTGGCACATGGAAGCACTGATATAGTGAAGGAGACTCAGTGGGGGCGCTCATGGAGCTAACTGGAGTCAAAACAGTCTATCTAGTCACACTGGAGGTCCAAAAGAGTGATAAGGTCAGTTAGGAGTCAGTTAATCCTTAAATCAAGGAAGAACTGAAGATAACTGAACTAAACTGGACTGGTAGGTGAAGAAAGGCGCCCTTATCATGCAATAACTGAAAAGAGGGCGCACTAAGCTCTAGGAGAGCTAAGACTGATCCGAGAGAAGCTCCTGGGGCTAGTTTGGCAAGGGCTAGGTGCTGGTGCTGCAAACCCTAATTGCATGCAAACCCTAATTGCATGCAAAACCCTAATTTTGCATGCAGGACTGAAAATGTCAGAAAGTTTAGAAGGACTAGGATGGAGTATAGGAATATCCTAACACCCCCCCTTAATCCATCCTGGGCCCTGGTAACTAGGACCAAAGGTCACCCATACAATCAATGAAATGATAAAAAGAATACTGCCTCAATTTTTCTTTTTCCTTTTTTTTTTTTTGTGTTTTTATATTTTTGAATAACTCAAGGAGCCATTACTCTAAGCAGAAAAGAAGCAAGCTTTCATCAGTGAAAACTTTGCAAAGAGACTTGGTAAGCTAATCCTCTGTAAAGTGCGAATGCAAGTGCTAGAGAATGTGTTGAATGTAGCAAGTCTTTCAGGAACCTTTTCTGTCACTGGAGCGAATGTATCATGATGAGTTTTCCCAAGGAATGGAAGAGTAAACTCCATCATCATGCTGAATCTCTCATGGAGAGGTGGATGGCATAATGCAAGGTTAGCATGCTGCTGAAGTCTAGTAGTTCTGTAAGCAAATACATCATCAACTGTGTTCTTAGTAGTAGCAAGGACTGTGTGAGAACATGTTTCTCTTGAATCTGGACTAAGAATAGGTGTTGGTTCTGAATCTTCTTGAACTATGATCTCAACATCAAAATCTTGATCTTCTTCCTCACTAGAATAGGAGTCACTGGAAGAGAAGTCACTGTGATCCTCATCAGAATCTGAAGGGATAGTTGGAGAGAAGGGCATGAAGTGGGAGAACTCATATGCCTTTGAGGCATGATTAGAAATCCCATTCGCTATAACCTTTCCAGTGGAGATTTCTGTAATCTCTACTGTGTCTGGACCAAAAATCACTTGTTTTGGAGATCCTGTATGAGTCATTTGATATACTGATAACAAATTAGCTGTAAGAGAAGGAACAAATAAGACATTTTTGAACTTACCATGCTCCATATGAACTGTACCCAAACCTTTGGCAGAAATCTGAGAGTTGTCTCCCATGTGAATGGTAGGCCCATCTTGGAGATCCAAAGAGGAGAAGGATTCTTCTTGTGCCATCATGTGGTTGGAAGCTCCAGAATCTATGAGGAGAGCCTTTGTCTTTGAAAAACCAGCCATCAATGCATGACAATCATCAGATCCACTTCCAGAATCAGACATCTTTGCTTCTTTTGGAACAACAATTTGGTTTTGTTCAAGAAGCTTGGTTAGAAGATCAATCTTCTTATGCATGCAGGCATGCTCAGGATGGTTTCCTCTCTTGCAATAGGTACAATTTGGTCTCTTTTGTTTGTCATTCTTGGATCTTGAAGGTTTCTTTCCTTTGCCTTTTTGTCCCCCTTTATCATTCGCTCCACTTGATTCACCAGCCAATAGAGCTAGATCTCTGGAGGTTTTGATGGCACCCATTTGAAACAGTTTGTTCTCTTCTTGAGTGAGAGCCTCAATGAAGTTACTTAAGGTGGGAAACTTCCATCCAGGGATGGACATTCGAACAGAATGAAAGGTAGATACAAAGACAGAAAATTGAGATCCAAGTTTGCTCAATATAGAGAGTATCAATTGCTCATCACTTTTAGTGATGCCACATTGCTTGCAATGCAAAACCAAATTCTGAAATTTGGAGAAGAAATCTTGAATGCTCTCGAAATTGCTAGGTTGAAGGGAAACCAATTCATTCTCAAGAATGTAGCCTCTCAGTTCGTCTTGTTTGCCAAAAAGACTCCTCAATTTTATCCATAAATCATATGGAGACTTCAATCCATCAGCATGAAACAATAGATCATCAGAAATATGAAGGCATATGAATCCAAAGGCTTCATCCATTTTGTTTAGGTGCTTGACTCTCTTTTCAGCTTGATGTGGTATGGCATCTTTTTCTTCAACTATTCTAGTAAACCCTCTTGATTGCAAGAGTATTATCATCTTCCTCTTCCATTCGAAATAATTGAAAGGAGTGAGAAGTATAGAAGAAGGATCATTCGAATTGCTCATCTTGATTGCTTGAACAAGTGCAAAATAGAAGCTACTGAATCTGCTGCTGCAACTGCTGGAACTTCAAAATACCTGCAAAAAACTCTCAAAAATGGAGGTAGAATATACTCTCAAGGCTCTGATACCATGTGAAATTGCCCACATAAGATCCAAAGAGATGATGTAAACCTCACTATGAAAGAATTTAGGAAGAAGAGAGAAGCAATAGAACATAGATCCAATAGAGGCAGAATAATTACACACATTACATTAATCAGAATAGTAACCGGGTAAATATACAATGCTGAGCATGAGGATTCGAATTCACTAGGTGTAATTCGAATTGTCCTTCATGCACAGATCCATAATCAGTGGAGAGTCATCAGTGCCAAACTAGGAGTCTATCTCATCATCGGTGAAGTCATCAATGCACAAGTAGTGATCAACCGGGAGTCAAACTGAGTCTAACTAAGTGTGGTTGGTGTAACTGGCACATGGAAGCACTGATATAGTGAAGGAGACTCAGTGGGGGCGCTCATGGAGCTAACTGGAGTCAAAACAGTCTATCTAGTCACACTGGAGGTCCAAAAGAGTGATAAGGTCAGTTAGGAGTCAGTTAATCCTTAAATCAAGGAAGAACTGAAGATAACTGAACTAAACTGGACTGGTAGGTGAAGAAAGGCGCCCTTATCATGCAATAACTGAAAAGAGGGCGCACTAAGCTCTAGGAGAGCTAAGACTGATCCGAGAGAAGCTCCTGGGGCTAGTTTGGCAAGGGCTAGGTGCTGGTGCTGCAAACCCTAATTGCATGCAAACCCTAATTGCATGCAAAACCCTAATTTTGCATGCAGGACTGAAAATGTCAGAAAGTTTAGAAGGACTAGGATGGAGTATAGGAATATCCTAACATCTTCTTCATCATCACATCTTCATCAACTTCATGTATCCCCTTGACAAAGGAAATTAAATAAACCATACAAATGCATACAATAGCACATACGCACAAGGACGTGTGTGCGCTGTTCTTAACGCGTGCGTGCTTTCAATCACGCGTGTGCGTGTTTGCGCGTGCGTGCTTTCAATCACGCGTGTGCGTGTTTGCGCGTGCGTGTGTTTGCGCGTGTGCGTTGTTGCGCGTGCACGTGTTTGAATTCAAATTGTTTTTGGTGCCCTTGCATGCTTGGAATTAGCTTCGGATTGTACCTTTAGGCTCAGTTTGATTTATTCCTGATTTATAGCAGAAAACATCAAACGCTGCAACTTCCTATTTTTCATAGCTAATTCTGCATAAGCTCCACGAGTGCACTGCAAATGAAATTGCACACACTTGTCGAGCTCTGTGTGCAGATTCCAAATATATATTTTTTTAATAGATCTGTTGTCGTTCTCTATTTTTAATTCATTTTAAACTACACTCATGTCAAATTCGTAAAAAACATGGGTCGTTTATTTGGCCTATAACTTTTGATTGGCTTACCTATTTCGAAAACGGAAAAAAACCCACGTAAGATCACGAAAATACCTACAACCTAAAAAAAAAAATGCATTTTGATTATTTTTAGACCATGATATGGTGGATTAAAACTTGACAATGTCGTTTTAGGGCTTTGTTGACTTCGATAATTTAAAAAATATATAAAATTGACTTTTAAAATTTTGGAAAAATAGCCCCGCACAAGATTTTTCTGTTGCCTACGCCTCTACATATTTTTTTCTCATAAATTGAAAATTTACATAGCAAACAGGCGGGTCAAAAAAAACATGTGCATTATGTTTTAGAAAAAAAAATAACATACCAATCTTCGAATAATGACATTTTGGGGTGGTTATACCACTTTTCCATAAATAAAAATTATATATTCCGGAAGGTCATTCGTTTTTCTACATTTCATCTTTTTACACCTAATCGGAAAAAGTTTTGTAGGTACCTCTAATAATTGATTTTAATGATAATATTTCTGTTTTTCCAGAATGTCATTGCAACTAACGTGTCATAATTGGGTATCATTACCTTGCACCAGCCTATAGTCCTCAATTTTGGCTAGGTTTTTACCCATAGTGGGTTTTCCCAGAGTAAATCTTGTGTTGATTATGTATATTGTGCATTTATGTGCTCTAGTTATTTTCCTTTCAATTCTAGTTTATCCAGCAATCAATGTAAATAAGCTAATAAAAATAACTAAGTTGTAATATTCATTGTGACGAACTGTTCCAGTGGAATATCCACAGCAATTTATGGATTAGAGCCAACAAAGGGTCTGCCTATGCCAATGGAGAGGGATGGTAAAGGGATTTTTGATACTATGGTAGAGATTTGAATGGATTAATTATGCTAGTGAGTGTTTCGTAGAGGGTCTTGCTCAAACCCATACCTATAAGGGCCAACAAAAGTTCTTGATTGTCTCATTGCTCATTTCTCTATTTAGCATTGATCATGTGGAACTACTCTTTGTTACCCAATATGTGACCTTATCCTTGTCATTTCATAGCTTAGAATAGGGGTGGTGTCTAAACAATATTCTTTCCATTGGGTGGTGATTACTTCATTGGTAGTTATTCCATATGTTTAGATTTATGTAAAAATAAGAATTTTTAACTGTTTGTATGGATTTCGCGTGATGATTTATATGCTTTTAATTTCCAATTCAATAGTTGTGAAATGCATACAGTGCTTACAATTAGAATTCATATTATGGGTAATTTTCTTAGTAGCATGGTGAGTTTTTGAGTTCAGAAAGTGTCCATGAATAGTTGAGTTTGAATTGAAGTACCTTGATGTCCATTGAGTAGTTTAAGGATATGAAATCCATACAGGGTTCCAGAGAATGCTCTCATTTCAAGAGTTAAACACAACTCCAAGATTATCTGGTAATAACAATTCAATTTCGTTGAGGGAAAAATTGTGTGTGCAACATTAACATGATTTGGAAAGGCATGGAATGGAATATATGCTTAGGCCTGAAAGCAATTTTTTATAAACAATATTGATTTCAAGAAGGCTTGTCACATAGTCGAATGGCCTTTTATCTTAAATACTGAAATCTTTAGGTTTGATCCCTATTTCATTAGAGTTGTAGAGACCTTGTTCGCAAATACATCGATATTTCTCTCCATAAAAAAAGCTCAAAGTAGAGACGAAATTGCAATTTGCCTTAAATAAATGTCTCAAAATACCGTTACCTGTAGTAGTGACTGCAGAATAGACAAATCCCTGAAATATTTTTCTTTGATGATACGTCTCCACTAGCTCATAGAATCTACTCCACCGATCAGTAAAAGTTTGCAAAATTTGGATGAAACGGTTATTTTGAATTATGAAGACCCACACTTGGTAGATATCAATAAACAGGAAACAATGGACGGAACCATGTGTCCCTCATGATAAAGGAAATCACGTAGCATATGAAAACAATTAAATGCCATGAATACCAGTAATGTCTTCAGAAAATGAAATCTTCAGCAAATTTCTAGAACATTATTGAAGGAGAAACTGAATCTGCCACTTATTGATAATGCCAATTAACACATGTGATGGAGAGGTTGTTGAGAAGTTACGCTAATAAAAAAATGGTTGAATCTGGAACTCGAGCGTGTACCAACAATATTCATCAATTCGACAGTAGTTGTACCAAAATATGAGATCACAGAGTTAAAGATTAGTTCGTAAAAGAAATTACCAGTCACTTGAGAGGGAGAGCTGCTACCAAGATTTCTATTTTCTCTCTTTTCTCTCAGTTTCAACCTTCCCAATAATTTACATTCTATGTAGTTAGTTCTCAAGCTTATGTTATTTTATTTAATATTCTTTGGAAGTCCTTATCTATGGATGCACATAGGATGTAGATGTTATATTCTTAAGGAATGCTATTTGGATAACAATGGGAAGTGGTACCAAGTCAAATCCAGTCAACACAATGAGAAGATTTATTTTGTATATACTAGCCAATCCAAGATAACAATCAATTACAATAATAATTTTGTGTTGGTAGTCGTGAAATCAAGTTTTAATAATGGACAAACACAAATTTCCAGCGATTTTTAAAACTAAGTTTATGCTCAATTAGAGATAATGCAATTTTTTCACCTGGAGGTGAATTTTTGAAAACTCGATCTATGGAGATTGTGGATGGAGTGTGAATTATGACCTTTCTAAAATACACCTATAACACACCTGTAGGAGCTAATGACACTCAATTTTTCTACTTGATCGGTATTTTATGCCCCCAACACAGATTAGCTATGTGTCCCTAATGGCTTCAAGAAGCGAGTTGCAACTTGCCATAAATATATAACTAAGACTTGTATAGCTGAAACTTAAATTCCATTGCACTCATGACTCCATAGTATAGTTAGTGGAACACCTCTCTCATGAGTGTGTGTCTTGAAGCATGATTTGTTAGATGGTTTCTAAAACTAGGTTTTTGCTTGACAAGAGGCTGCAATTTTTTCATCTAGAGGTGAATTTTTGAATCTCACTGTATAGAGATTATGGATAGAGTGTGCACATTATCCTTGCCCAAAAACACTTGTAGGAGCTTAAAGAACTCAATTTTTCTACTCGGACTGGTTTTTATGCCCCCAACACAATTTAGCCATGTGTCCCTTAATGGCTTTCGAGAGCGAGTTACAATTCTCCATAAAAATATTTCCAAAACTTGTATTGATGAAATGTTGATTCCATTTGAATCATGAAACCATTTTACAATTAGAGTTTCCCCTCTCTCACGAGTGTGTGTTTCAAAAAATGTTTTCTTCAACAATTTTTGAAACTAAGGTTTTTCTCAATAGGAAACAACACAATTTTTGCACCTAGAGGTGAGTTTTTTAAATCTTAGTTTCTAGATATTGCGGATAGTGTGTGCATGTTGGCCTTGCACAAAATCACTTGTAGGAGATGGTGACACTAAATTTTGTTTCTCGGTGTAGGTTTTATGCTCTCGACACAAATTATCCATGTGTCCCTTAATGTCTTCTAGAAGCGAGTTGCAAGTCACCATAAAACTATAACCAAGACTCATATTGTTGAATCATCAATTCCATTGGACTCATTTCACCATATTAAATCTAGGATAACCCCTCTCTTATGAATGTGTGGTTGAGATTGTGTTTTGTTCGACGATATCTAAAACTAGGGTTTTGCTCGATAGGAGACAATGTAATTTTTGCACCTATAGGTGAATTTTGAAAATCTTAGTTTCTAGATATTGTGTATAGTGTGTACATGTTGAACTTGCCCAAAATCACTTGTAGGAGTTCATGGCACCCAATTTTGTTGTTTGGTATGGGTTTTATGCCCTCGACAGAAATTAGTCATGTGTCCCTTAATGGCTTCCAGAAGTAAGTTGCAACTCACCATAAAACTATAATTGAGAATCATAATTAAAACCCATCAATTTTGTTGGAATTGTGACACTAGAATATAGATAGAGGCACCCTTCTCTCATGAGCATGTTGCATGGAGCATGTTTTTTCCAAGTGTTTATGAAACTAGGGTTTTGCTCGATAGGAGACAATGTAATTTTTGCACATAGAGATGAATTTTTGAAATCTTGGTTTATAGATATTGTGGATAGGGTATGCATGTTATTGTTGTCCAAACACACCTATAATGACTACACTCAATTTTGTTGCTCATACTAGTTTTTAAGTCATCGACACAAAGTAACCATGTGTCCCTTAGTGGCTTCTAAAAGCAAGTTGTAGCTCGCCATAAAACTATAACTATGACTCGTACCAATGAACCATTGATTTCAATGGAATAATGGCACTATATTATCTAGGGAAACTCCTCTCTCATGAGTATTGTTGGAGCATAGGCCGTAGCTATGGTAAAGCTGCCAAATTTTGAGGAAAAAGCACTAAGTTTTGAAGGAAAAGTGCTAATTTTGAGGAAAAGCACCATTTTTGGGTAGAAATGAACAGTGAGCGGTATGGCGCCAGATGGACGAGCTCACCGCAGATTGCGGGCCGGAAATCGCGGAGCTCGCGCGCACAAGTCAAAGGAAAGAGTAAATAAGGTGGCCGAGTAGAAGGCTCAACCACCACAATAAATGAAGCATTGAAGGTGAAGTACAGGAGTTATGGTTGCTCGGACCAAGGAAGAGCAACGGGCCGAAGCATTGAAGGCGAAGTACAGGAGTTATGGTTGCTCGGACCAAGGAAGAGCAACGGGTCGAAGCATTGAAGGCGAAGGACAAGGAGCAAAGAACAATGAAGTAGCGCCCATACCCGCGATCTGCGCTAGAAATCACGGAGTCTGCAGGAAGCTGCGACATGACTGCAAGAGGCACCTACATTACACCTAGCCGTGTCAGTGGTTAGGGTTTCTGGGGAAAGGCCCACAGTTTTGTAAAGGTGCGACCCTCAGGGCCACCTATATATATGTGTAATTGTAAAAGGGAAAAGGGTTGGTTGGTTGGTTAGGTAGTTAGATAGTTGATAGTCACTGAGTCACTGGTATTGCAGTGTCTTGTAAAGATGTTAATGAGAATTTTGTGCATGTAAGAAGGCCGCGATCTCGCAGGAAGACCGCTTGGTGTAAGGGCCATTGTATGTATCGACCAGTCGCAAGAGGACTCAGAGGGGAATGTAATTGTATGTCTTTGTCATTGTAATATCTGTAGAAGAAGAGAATAGATCTAAGAGAAGGGCTCCCAGCTATGTGCGTGGAGTTTCCCAAAAAGATCTAAGGCTGCAGCTGTGTGTGCAGTGAAACTATGTTAGCTCCATCTCAAGATAATATAAAACTCAGTTCCCGTGGACGTGGCTTCCCTCCTGGAAGTAAACCACATAATTCTTGTTGTTGTGGTGATGCTTTATGTGATTGCATTTCTTTTCTTTACTGTCTATGTTTCCATGAATGTTTCGCTATCTTTATGAATGAGTATGTTAAGTAAATCTTTGAAGCTCCCTTAGAAGTGTACTTGTGCATTGTCGAAGGAGTCGGTAGAATACTGTCGCCGCAGTGCTTAAGGAGTGTGTTATTGCGCTATGGCGCAAGGGCAGAGATGATACATAGTGTATCTGAGGTAGCGGGTAAGCGCCTCGTGCACAGGTGCAGGGCTACCGCGCAGCTAGACTGAGAAGAGTGAGTTTCAGCGCTGTCGCACTGTGAGACCAGTGGAAGGGTAAGACGCTCTGTTCAGGGGTTACCTCAAAGAAGGGAAGGGAGAAGACTGTAGACTCCGCACCACCTAGGTTAAGGAAACATGATTCCTTAGCCCCCCATAGCCACTTCAGGTGAGACTTCGGGCTGTTGTGCAGCTCGTTGCCGAAAGGGCCAGTGCGCCAAAGGGGTGTTTGTTGTTGCGCATCCTGAAAACCCGGGTCTGTCCAGAAAGCAGCCAATAAATGGTTCCGTTGTCGGCTTTAACCCTATTATTTTGAAGGCAATGTGGTGCTGGAATCCTACAGCTAAAGAAATTCAAGAGTGGTTTGATTCAAAGGCTAGAGAATTCACTGAACGTGAAAATAGAAGCCCTAGGGACAGAGGATTGGTTGCAGAAGCATATTTATACTGACCTTCACGAAATCTTCTTCGTAACATTTGCAATCGAGTTGCATGAGTGGGTATCCAAGCTAGCAGATACTGAACCCACTGTGCATGTTGATCAACCTATCGTTTGGATGCCTGAGCTAGTTAGCATTGTGAAGCGGGTAGATAATCCTGTATCCCATGCAGTAGACTTTTGGTTGAACAGTCTGCTGGAAGGCTTCATCACCGAGTTTGCACTAGATACGAGAAAGAGCTTCAGCGAGGCTGAGCGGAGCTTCTTCAAAGCATACAGGGGTAAGTTCTTAAATTCTCTGAACTTGTGGATTAAAATGCTCTTATACGAAAAAGGAAAACCATGCATAGCTTCCGATGAATAGCATAGACAAGTAATGTCCGCAAATTCTGATAGTGATATTGAAGTTATTGGTTACACTCGTAGTGGAAAACGGTATAAAGTAGGCCTCGACCAGTATTCTTTTGAGTCTATCCCAGAAGATAGTCGAGCTCGTAGAGCAAGCCATATAGAGAGACAAGGGAGTGCTCATATCCCTTATCACCCTTTTACACCGCAAAAGCCAGATGGGGCTCAGCATAACCCTGCAGTAACACCCTCTAGTATCCCGCACGGTACTTCTAGTACCTCAGCCCCACCTTTGTTTAACCATCCCGGAGGCAGTGCCACAGCACCTCCACATCAACCTAGCGCAAGAAGGATGGGTGATGACATGAAGCTACCAACCTTTAGAGGAACAGGGCTAGAAGACCTTGAGCAGCATTGGTTTCTATGTGAAGCCATTTGGACGATTAAGCAAATTAATGATGATGATGTTAAGCTGGTTCAGTTAGCAACCACACTAAGAGACAGAGCCTTAACCTGGTTTATGAAATACTCAGCAGCCCAGAATAGGACGCTTGCTGATGTAAGAAGTGCTATGATTAAAGAATTCAAGAAACCTAAATCAGAATCATAGTGCATAATAGAACTCAAAAACATAAAACAGTTACCTACAGAATCAGTATGGGACTTTGACCAAAAGTTCAAAGCCTTGATAGATCAAGTAAGCTTTGAGTTTTCACCACAGCAGCATAAGGAATGGTTCATTGCTGCGTTGCTTCCTCATATTAGACTTCCTCTTATGCAACAGAATCTCACTACTCAAGAACAAGCTCTAGAGATGGCTATGAAACTAGAATCTTCACCAATTGTTGGAACAAGCAACGATGTTGTGCAGTTGCAGAACCAAATAGAAAACCTAACCTTGCAAGTGCATGATATTAAGAAAGGAAAGGATGTTAAAGAAGAAATTTGGTGTACAAAGTGTAGAGCACAAGGACATTCAAAGGACCATTGTCCTGTTTTCATAGATTATATTGCAACTGGAGCACCTAACCCTTTACCACAGGCTCAGGGGCCTTGGTGTGAAATCTATAGAACTAGAGGCCACAGACCACAAGAGTGTCACTTGTTACAGAAATATGTACAAACTCCAAAGAATCTATATTGCAATTTCTGTAAATCAGTAGGCCATGATGAGAACAATTGCAGAACATATGAGCTTATGATAGAAAGAAAACATGATGTTTATAGAGTACAGTCAGAACCACAAGGACCCACAGCAGGTCCGCAGTATGACCCAGCTCGCGAAGGCCGAGGAGGAAATTATAGGGGCCGAGGACGTGCAGCAGGTTTTGGTCGTGGAAGAGGACAGATCACTTGCTATAACTGCGGAGCTCAAGGCCATTATGCAAGGGATTTCCAAAACCCTACAACCACCTACAGATACTGAAATCTTATGATCATGTCATTGAAGAATGCCCTCAGTTGATGGCCAAGATGCAAGAAAAGAAGCCACAGGTTAACCAGAATATTCAGTTGATTGCAGCAGAAAAAAGAGAACCAAATCCTACAGTTAATATAGTGACGCGCAGTGGTGCAACCACTGGTGCGCCAGAGTCGGGAACTGGAAAGCCAGCGACACAATGGGTGCGTCGCGCTAATATTAAACCATCCTCGCTTGACCTACAGAAGCAAAAAGAAGCCTTCAAGTAAGCTCAAGAGTATTTCTCAGATCCGCGAACTTCAAGTTCTGTCACATTACCGCACAATGATATCAGATCACATGTGCCACGACAAGAGAACCTGGTACGAGAGCAGGCCACTACATTTGGAAGGCCTGATTAGGAGGATACACTAGGCAGTGTTCATGCTTTCCTGAGAAGCTGCTTAAAGTTGTTGCGTAATGAAAAAGCAACTATGGAAATCCAACACCTGTTGGATCAGTGTCAACAATCTGCTTCGATGAACACACCGCAGCGTGTTGTTCATCAGATCAGGAGTCATACTAGAACTGGAAGAGAGATGAGACTCACAGCGCAGATTGGAGCATTTGAAATGGACGAAGTCATTTTGTATTTAGGCTCAGAAGTTAATGTTCTCACCATGCAGACATGGTAACAGATGGGTAGCCCTCAGCTTATCAGATCTCCTATCCATCTAATACTAGCAAATCAGCAATGAGTTTCTCCATTGGGCAGATTACCCAATGTACCCATTGATATTGAGGGAGTACGAAGTTCTGTAGACTTTGAAGTAATCAAAATTCTGGATGACAGTAGACCTTACCCAGCACTTTTAGGTATAGACTGGGCATTTGATAATATGGCTGTCATTAATTTGAAGAAAAGATAGATGACCTTTGAGGATGACCAGATTAGGGTCATTGCACCACTTGATCCCCTTCAAGGACCACGGTATATTGAACCCATTCGAGCAGAAGAAGAAGTGCGCCACATGGAAAGTTTGTATCAGATGACTGCTAGTCATAATGATTATGTCAATCCCACAACGGACGGCCATATCAGCTGGCGATGTGATAGCTCGTGCGCATCAGATTCGGAAGCAGGATTGGAAAACTGGCAGAATCGCTTACATGAGGTTTCTACAAGGCGTTGCGCCATGATGACTAAATCCATTCGATGGATTGGCACAGAATTGAATAACACTCCAATATTTGATGGTTTAACTGGAGTAAGTGAATTCATACATGCATATGAACAAGAAATCCCAGATGAGCAGCGCATAAAAGCATTGGATGTAGCACTGCGCGCTACACCCGCAAGATGGTGGGGTGCGCATAAAGAAAATATCGACACCTGGCAAGACTGTCGCAGGTTGACACTGCGCAGATTTCAAGAGACTACAGCAGGATTTTTGCACAAATATGATGGACAGAATGACCCCAGGTCACACGTTGAAGCATGTATTCAGCAATGGTCAAATATTCCAGAGGATGAGTGGGTTCACCTATTCATCCACACGTTGGATATAATTCCAAGGAACTAGTACACTGAAACAGAATTGCGCAAAGGCACTATCACTTGGCCTCTCATGATTGAAAGTTTTCAACTCACTTTCAGCTTTGAGTCAGAACATCCAAGCATCGATCAGGCTTTAAAGTGTATTAGAAAGAAGGTATTTGGACAATGTCCTTTACCAGAGTATTCTCAACTAGATTGGGCTGTCCAGATGGAACATGCCCTGGAATGTTATAATTTCACCTCTGGAGAAGAGGATGATGATCCTCGCAACATTAATATTCCAGAGTCAGAAGGGACACGCAAATTCGAAGGCCCTCAGCTTGATATCCCTGCCATTACAGAACACATCAAGCTCAAGAATATTAACATTGGTACAGAAGCCGAACCCAAGGTTGCCTCTATAGGAGATTATTGGGATGATGAAACTGTTGGCCATATTGCAGATTTACTACATGAGTACCAGGATATCTTTCCTACCAAGTTTACAAAAATGAAAGGCATCCTAGGATATTTAGGATTTATGCGCATACCTTTGAAAGCGGACGCTAAGCCAGTAAAACAGCGCCCGTATAGGTTAAACCAGCGATATAAAGAAAAGGTCAGAGAAGAAATTGATAAGATGCTCGCAGCTGGTATCATTGAACCAGTAGAGGAAAGTGATTGGATTAGTCCTATGGTGGTACAAGAGAAAAAGACAAAAGGTGAAATAAGAATCTGCGTGGACCTACGCAAGCTCAACGACGCATCAGCACATGATCTGTTTCCTACGCCCTTTACAGATGAAGTGCTTGACAATGTTGGAGGACAAGAGGCTTACTCCTTCACTGATGGATTTTCAGGATACCATCAGATCATAATCCATCCAGAGGACCGCCATAAGACCACTTTTGCGACTGAATGGGGCTCATTCCAGTATACGGTAATGCCCTTTGGTCTTAAAAATGCTCCTGCTATTTTCTCTAGGGTCGTTGTTGCCGTTTTTAAAGAATTCATCCATAAGTTTCTAGAAGTCTATTTTGATGACTGGACTATGTTTGGTTTACTAAAGAACCATATAGGGAATCTAAGGATGATGTTAGAAAAATGTAGACAATATCAGATTTCCCTTAACTTGAAAAAATGTATCTTCTGTGCTCCTTTCGATATTTTGTTGGGTCACATTGTGTGCAGACAATGACTCATGATGGATCCTGCGAAGGTTGCCATCATTGCTAACTTGCCTGCGCCCAACTCAGTCAAACAATTGTGCACTACATTGGGACATACAGGATACTACAGGAAATTTATCAAGGGTTATGCAAAGATCACTGCGCCTATGGAAAGACTACTGAAAAAGGATTCGAAATTCCAATGGACAGAAGAATGCCAACAGAGCTTGGACACACTTAAAGGGAAGATGGTCACAGTGCCTATTCTAGTTTTCCCAGACTGGAGAAAACCCTTTCATGTTCATATAGATGCTTCTTCCATAGCATTGGGGGTTGTACTGACACAACCGGGAGCATGAGGTATTAACCACCCCATTGCTTACTCTAGCAGAAAGCTGTCTACAGCTGAGAAGAACTACACCACTACAGAAAGAGAAGGACTAGCTATGGTGTATGCCTTACAGAAGTTCAGACACTATCTATTGGGTGCTCATTTTAAAATGTATACTGACCATTCTGCTTTGAAGTACTTGGTCAATAAGCCAGTGTTAGGGGGAAGAATTTGCAGATGGCTACTCCTCTTCCAGGAGTATGATTTTGAGATTATTGTGAAGCCAGGTAGATTGAATGCAGGACCTGACCATTTATCTAGGATAGAGTCAGGGGAGGAACCTACCAATTTGGAGGACAATCTGCCTGATGCGCAGCTGTTTTCTATTCAAGCAGCAGACGAATATTATTCCGATATTCTTGAGTTTCTCACTACAGGGAAAGTTCCAGTTGAGTTCACAATACAGCAGAAGAAACAACTTGTTGTCAAAGCCGCAGACTTCACTTTGATAGCAGGCCAGCTCTATAAGTTGGGCCCTGATGAAGTCTTGCGCAGATGCATTTTACCGCATGAGAAGAACTCCATAATCGCAGAGGCGCACTCAGGAACCGCAGGAGGCCATTTCACAGGAAAGCCGACTGCGCAGAAGATCTTAGCCGCAGGTCTTTGGTGGCCAACATTGCACAAGGATACTAAGGAATTCTGCAAGTGTTGCGATGTGTGCCAGCGAACAGGAAAACCTTCAAGAAGAGATGAAATGCCGCTAAGACCCCAGATAACAGTGCGTGCTTTTGATAAGTGGGCCATTGATTTTGTGGGACCTATCAACCCACCAGGAAAGAGAACCGGCACAAGATACATCATCACAGCTACTGAATACCTCACCAGATGGGCTGAGGCGAAGCCAGTTAAGAATTGCGACGCTGTCACTGTCGCGCAATTCATTTTTGAGAATATTGTCACTAGATTTGGATGTCCACTGATTCTAATGAGTGATCAGGGCACACATTTCCTGAACGAGACTATAGAGGCCCTTATTGAAGAATTCCACATTAGTCGCCATAAGAGTACACCCTACCACCCTCAAGCTAATGGCACGGTGGAGGCATTCAATAAGATTATGGAGAATGCCCTGACCAAGATCTGTAATCAACAAAGAGATGATTGGGACCTTAGAGTCACAGCTGTGTTATGGGCTTACAGAACCACATGCAAGAAATTAACAGGTCACACACCTTTCAGCTTGGTGTATGGACAAGAAGCAGTCATGCCCATGGAATACATTGTTCCCAGTCTCAGAATTGCTCAAATTACAGAAATGGCAAATACTGATACTATGAGTGAAAGGCTATCACAATTGGTTGCCTTAGAAGAAGACAGGCTTTTAGCTGGATTCCATCAACAAGTGCAGAAGGTGAGACAGAAGGCTTGGCATGACAGGCATATTAAGAATAAAGTCTTTCAGGAAGGAGATTTGGTACTCCTCTATGATAGTAAATTCATCAAGTTTCCAGGCAAGTTTTGTGTACATTGGTTAGGTCCTTTTCAAGTAATGAAGATAACCGAAGGTGGAGCAGTTCAGCTTGCGAAGCTTAATGGAGAGTTGCTGCCCACAATGATCAACGGGAGTCGGCTCAAGCTTTATCGCGATGGCCACTCCGCCCTATCGACCTAAGCAGCTGCTAAAGTTGTGTAGATGTCGAGTGTAGTTGAAAGAGGCATCGCACTTATCATAGTCTACACGAAAGTCACGAGACATTTTCAGTCTCTGGTTTCCCGCGCAGTTCCTCAAAGCATCTTCGCAGTTAATAAAGCTTGTTCTGAGCGGGCCTATTTTCACTCTTGCGGAGTCCCAAGGGTTGTCGAAATTTCGCTCTTGCGGAGTTCCCTGTTGTCTATTTTTCGCTCTTGCGGAGTTCTCCTCGCTGTGGAGCCCTCCATGTGCACAATTACCCATGCTGAAGTTACCCACCGAAAATTTGAATTGCGGTAGTTCTATAGCCACATCTGAGTCTTAATGAAGGACGAGACCGCCATTTAATTGTATTTGCTCTGACAGATTCGGCTTGATTTCCCTAAGATCCGCATTTAATTAAGGAGCTGAAGGCCTAATCTCATCTCTCGAAGGCTGTCAAAGCCCATCCCTCGCATTAAGGCTGTCAGAGCGGCACACTGTTGTCCACATCCCGCCTGCAAGCATGACACTCCCGGATCCTCTGGCTGCACTGCAGGTAAGCGCGGTTGGCCCTGTTGAAATAAATTTGTCACTAATTTTGTTGGAAACTCTACATTTGGTTCAGGAGCAGGTCTCTACTGAGTTGAGAGCTAGGGAGCTCTCCACATTCCATGCCAATCAAAGACTGCAGACGCAGGAAGTAGAGTTAAGGGCAGGCTATAAGGATATCTCTGCGCAGCTTGAACTTCGCGAAGCGCTAGACACTGGGCTAAGGAATGTCGTCGATGAAATCACCTAGGAGCTGCCAGCCTGCCAGATTCAACCAGACCTTCCTTTAGTTGAGAAAGTGCAACGTATCGGCAGAAGGGCGCAAGACCTCGAACAACAAGTAGTTGTTATGGATGAGGACCATAGAAAGCAGCTCACCAAGTTGGAAGCTCGTGTCGCAGTGCCTCCCGTAGATGAGACGCAAGAATGACTTGAAGCACTGCGCATAGCTTCCACCCAAATGAAGTGCAGAATAGATGAAGCCCAGCAGTTAATGACGCAAGCTATGCAGGCTTGGGCTGAGCTCGAGAAGCTCCCTTCTAAAGTTGCCCTTTTGGAACAGGTGGAAGCAGCAGAACAGTCCCTAACTGTTCTGAACGAAGAAGCTAAGCCCTTGGAAGGCTTAGCCAAAATGAGAAAGATGAGCGAAGTCCGCAAAGTCCAGCAAGAACTGCACAGGCTCAGAAACAAAGATGCTACTCTCGCCAACATCATTCAGCCGTTTATGGATGAGTATGTTGAACTTGCTGCCCAAGCAGAGGCCAAGCTCAAAGCATTTGCTGAGTCTCAAGAGTTGGTCGACGGCGTAGAAGGAGAAGAAGCTACTGTAGACCTGGTGCAGACAGCCACGAAATGCGTGCAAGACATGGACTCTGCTATTGCGCAGTGGAAGCAAGCCTTCGCTGCGACCCAAGCCAAGTCAGATGCACAACTAAAACGACCGCAAGCTAGTGCGAGTGGCTCAGGGACGAGCCACAAGTGAGTGTTAGGGGCCTGTTGGAGCATAGGCCGCAGCTATGGTAAAGCTGCCAAATTTTGAGGAAAAAGCACTAAGTTTTGAAGGAAAAGTGCTAATTTTGAGGAAAAGCACCATTTTTGGGCAGAAATGAACAGTGCGTGGTACGTCGCCAGATGGACAAGCTCACCACAGATTGCGGGCCAGAAATCGCAGAGCTCACGCGCACAAGTCAAAGGAAAGAGTAAATAAGGTGGCCGAGTAGAAAGCTCAACCACCACAATAAATGAAGCATTGAAGGCGAAGTACAGGAGTTATGGTTGCTCGGACCAAGGAAGAGCAACGGGACGAAGCATTGAAGGCGAAGTACAGGAGTTATGGTTGCTCGGACCAAGGAAGAGCAACGGGTCGAAGCATTGAAGGCAAAGGACAAGGAGCAAAGAACGATGAAGCGGCGCCCATACCCGCGATCTGCGCTGAAAATCGTGGAGTCTGCAGGAAGCTACGACGTGACTGCAAGAGGCGCCTACAGTACACCTAGACATGTCAGTGGTTAGGTTTTTTGGGGATCACTGTTGGGGAAAGGCCCACAGTTTTGTAAAGGTGCGACCCTCAGGGCCACTTATATATATGTGTAATTGTAAAAGGGAAAAGGGTTGGTTGGTTGGTTAGGTAGTTAGATAGTTGATAGTCACTGAGTCACTGGTATTGTTGTGTCTTGTAAAGTTGTTAATGAGCATTTTGTGCATGTAAGAAGGCCGCGATCTCGCAGGAAGACCGCTTGGTGTAAGGGCCATTGTATGTATCGACCAGTCGCAAGAGGACTTAGAGGGGAATGTAATTGTATGTCTTTGTCATTGTAATATCTATAGAAGAAGAGAATAGATCTAAGAGAAGGGCTCCCAGCTGTGTGCGTGGAGTTTCCCAGAAAGATCTAAGGCTGCAGCTGTGTGCGCAGCGAAACTGTGTTAACTCCATCTCAAGATAATATAAAACTTAGTTCCCATGGACGTGGCTTCCCTTCTGGAAGTAAACCACATAATTCTTGTTGTTGTGGTGATGCTTTGTGTGATTGCATTTCTTTGCTTTACTGTCTATGTTTCCATGAATGTTTCGCTATCTTTATGAATGAGTATGTTAAGTAAATCTTTGAAGCTCCCTTAGAAGTGTACTTGTGCATTGTCGAAGGAGTCGGTAGAATACTGTCGCCGTAGTGCTTAAGGAGTGTGTTACTGCACTGTGGCGCAAGGGCAGAGACGATACATAGTGTATCTGAGGTAGCAGGTAAGCGCCTCGTGCGCAGGTGCGGGGCTACCGCGCAGCTAGACTGAGAAGAGTGAGTTTCAGCACTGTCGCGCTGTGAGACCAATGGAAGGGTAAGACGCTCTGTTCAGGGGTTACCTCCAAGAAGGGAAGGGAGAAGACTGTAGACTCCACACCACCTAGGTTAAGGAAACCTGATTCCTTAGGCCCCCATAGCCACTTCGGGTGAGACTTCGGGCTGCTGCACAGCTCAATGCCGAAAGGGCCAGTGCGCCAAAGGGGTGTTTGTTGCTGCGCATCCTGAAAACCCGGGTCTGTCCAGAAAGCAGCCAACAAGTATGTGGCTCAAAGCGTTCTTTGTTTTATGGTTTCTGAAACAAGGGTTTTGCATAATAGGAGATAATGCAGTTTTTGCACCTAGAGGTGAATTTTTGAAAACTCAATTTCTCGATCTTGTGGATAGTGTGTTCACATAAAACCTACCCAAAAACACCTATAGGAGATTATGGAACTCAAATTATATACTCAATTTGGGTTTTATAGCACAAATTAGCCATGTGTCCCTTAATGGCTTCCGAAAGCAAGTTGCAATTCGCCATAAAACTATAATTGGTACTTGTATCAATGAACCATCAATCCAATTGGACTCAAGGGTCACCCCTCTCTCATGAATGTATGGCTCAGAGCATGTTTTGTTCGATGATTACTGAAACTAGGATTTTCATCAATAGGAGACAATGCAATTTTTTCGTCTAGACATGAATTTTTGAAATCTCAGTTTCTGGAGCTTGTGGATAGCATGTGCATGTTATCCTTTCCCAAACACACATGTAGGAGCTAATCGCATGCAATTTTGTTTATCGGTCTAGGTTTTATTCCCACTACATAATGGCTCATAAAAATATAAGCGAGGCTCATATCGATGAAATATCAATTCCATTGGACTCGTGAAATTATATTACAGTTAGGGGTGCCCCTCTCTCTTGAGTGTGTGGCTTAGATCATGTTTTCTTTAATGATTTCTAAAACTAGGGTTTTGCTTGATAAGAAGATGAGGCTATGCATAATATTTATAATACAATGTTCTTTTATATAGTTCACATAACTTATTAACTTGAAAAAATATCACACAATATATATTCCATGGTGGATGTTCCAAGACAAGGCATGAAAAAAGGGTATCATATTTTAATCACCCTTGGGAAAAGCACCCTTAGTGCGACTTCAAATCCTAAAGAGAAATGGTTACTTTTCACTCATGACATCCTACATTTATAAGGTTGTTTTATTGGTGTATATAGTGTTTACATTTGTCCTCAGTTCATGTGATTGCTTAGTTTTGCAATATTGTCACCTTCTTATTAATGATGCATATGGTCTCTATTTAGAATTATCATCTAGATCCACCCACATCAAGAAAAAAATACGCATATGGTTAGGATCATATGCATATTTCTTAAGAAAAGAAACATTCATATATATAGAGAGAGATATAGATATATATATATATAGATATAGATATATATATAGATATATATATATATGTATATGTATGTATGTATGTATGTATGTATGTATTGTTGTTGTAAATGTAACTTCGGAAGATATTCTTTGTATATTATTATTGTACTTTTATTATACCTCTATCGGATATGTTTTTCCTTCGTTTGGATATGTCATTATTG
The DNA here is from genome assembly GCA_027924585.1 of Larix kaempferi. Classification (NCBI taxonomy): domain Eukaryota; kingdom Viridiplantae; phylum Streptophyta; class Pinopsida; order Pinales; family Pinaceae; genus Larix; species Larix kaempferi. Next base: position 163,940 of record BSBM01001774.1, read on the forward strand.
TAATTGGTCATGTAAGAATATCGAGGTAAAACCTCCATTGTAAGTTGGGGCAATAGTTGTTAAAGAAATGTAACTGCGGAAGATATTCTAGATGTATTTGCATATTGTATTATTGTATTCCTCCTTCGGGAGATGTCACTGATGTAATTGATAACGTAAGAGTCATTGAAAGAGTCAATGTAAACCCTAACTGATTAGGTCGGCCTGAAAATATCTAGAAAGAGTATTTTGTTGTAAAGAGTACAGGTCGGCCCAGTTAGGTGAGTTAGAGTCGACCTAGTTAGTAAAAGGTCAAGTCAAAAGTAGAATATAAATAGAGGATGACTTTCTCATTTGTATTCACTCATATCACTCACTCAAGTTCGCATAGGAGAGAGAGAGAAGTTCACACAAGTGGAATAGAAGCCGATTTTGTCTTGGGGTTTATCTTGTACTGGGTAAATTCTATATTGAGGAAGTTTTGTCGGGGTTTTCTCCCTTGTGGTTTCCCCGAGATAAATGTTGTGTTCATTTTTTTTGTTGTGCTTGTATTTCTTTCAGTGATAGATTGTTTAATGTTATTATGCTAAATAAGTAGAAAAACTAACATGGTATCAGAGTAGGCTTGAAAGAAAACATTGTGCATCCTTCGCAACTGTAGAAACTAGGTCTTCTTATTTCGGGAGCTCTCTCCACGGATCAGCTGAAAAAGAGGGTGCATCTAACTCGCCTCAATAGGGAGCATATTTATGTCGAAGCAAAACTCAATTCTGAGAATTTTCATTGTTGAGTCCCCCACTACAGCCCGGAGAAACTAGGGCATCAATTTTTGGATCATCTACTCACAGAATCAGGAGAATTAGTACTTTTCTCAACTCGCCTTGAGGAGGCGAATTTGCTCATCTAATTAGTTTTCCAAAATCTTGAAGTTGGAAAATTAGGGTTCCTCTAAAAAACCCTAGGTCAAGGTAGAAGCAGTTTTCAGAAGGACAACTTTGTTGGTAAGTCCTACATCTATTCTATTTCCATTTGAGGTTCTCATTTTATCAAAATGGCATTCAATACCAAGATTGATGAGAAGCTTGAAGGAGCTAAGAACTTCAGGGCATGGAAATATAGAGTCATGCTCATTCTTGAAGAACATGACCTAGAAGGTTTTATAAAGGAGGGACTTACAAAACCAGAAGGATATGAGGCCAAGACATAAGAAGAATATGGTCAAGGCAAAGAGGATCATAGTTAATTCTATCAAAGATCACTTGATCCCTCAAGTGTCTTCAAAGAAGACTCCAAAAGAAATGTTTGATGCCTTGACCAACCTATTTGAAGGAAAGAACATTAATAGGAAGATGACCTTGAGAAATCAACTCAAGGGAGTGAAGATCTTGAAGTCTGAGTCCATGCACTCATACTTCTCCAGAGTGTCTCAAATCAAAAAACAATTAGGAGCTATTGCAAACACTGTACAAGATGTTGAAGTTGTGATGACCACTCTGAATGGTCTCCCCAGAGATTGGGAACCATTTTTTCGTGGCATATGTTCTATAAAGAAACTGATCCAATTCATACAACTATGGGAAGAGTGTGTGCAAGAATAAGAGAGAATAGCAGTAAGAGAGGAGAAACTAAATGACAATGAAGATCAAGCTTTGGAAACTCATGCCAAAGGTGGAAGGAAGACGAAGAACAATGTGTGCTCCCGTGAGGACTCTCTAAGAAGATCTCAAAGACCTCAAAAGAGAAATAAGTTCAAGAGAGACCTATCTTCAGTTGAATGTTACTCCTATCACAAGGCAGGACACATTGCAAGATATTGTCCACTCAAATATGGACAACATAAGAAGCAGAAGAACAGATTTCATGCTCATGCAGCGGAATACAGTGAGTATGAGGAAGAAGTCAAACGCAAAGAAGATGAAGACTCCAGTGAAGAGTATGTACTAATATCATCCCTCACTGGTTCAGTATCTCATGGAAGTGATACTTGGCTAGTAGATAGTGGAGCTTCAAAACATATGACGAGATACAAAGAATCCCTCTCACATCTCATACAGAAGGAATCTCCACACAAGGTAAAGCCTGGAGATGACTATCAATATCCCATCAAAGGAATGGGAGAAGCCTCTTAAAAATTGGACTCAGGAAAGTCCATAAACATTAAGTATGTACTTTATGTACCAGGTTTTAAGAATAACCTTCTATATATTTCAGCAATAGATAAGAAAGGTTTTCGAATTGCATTTATATATGTTGAAGTTCTTATGTGGCCAAAGGGGAAGACTATCAATGATGTAGTAGTCATTGGAGTAGAAGAAGGAGGACTTTACAAGATTAAGGTTCATTTAGATGCAGCACTAATGACCAGTACCATGAGCCCTTGTGAACTATGGAATATAAGACTAGCTCATGTACACTACAAAGCCTTACCAATAGTAAGTAAGGTGGTGACTGGACTACCAGAAATCCAGGTTGATCATGGAGTATGCAAAGGATGTGCTCAAGGAAAGAGTATGAAGAATCCATTTCCAAGCAGTGACAACAAAGCTAAAGCTATTTTGGACATTATTCATTCCGACATTTGTGGACCTATGTCCACCACTTCATTAAGCGGGTATGTGTATTATGCTTATTTTATTGATGATTACTCTCGCAAAACATGGATTTATTTTCTGAAGATTAAGAATGAAATTTTTGAAAAGTTTAAAGAGTTTAAGGCTCTTGTATAAAACCTCTCTGACAAGAAGATAAAGATACTAAGGACATATAATGGAGGGGAATACACTTTAGGTGATTTCAAATATTTATGTAAACAAGCAGGTATTAAGAGGGAGCTTGCTATTCCCTATAATCCACAACATGATGGTGTAGCTGAAAGAAGGAACATAACTATCGTGGAAGCAATGAAGGCTATGATCCATGTCGATCAAGACCTACCCATGCATATATGGGTGGAAGCATCTAGAAACGCAGTCTATGTACAAAATAGAATCTATCACAGTGCTCTTGGTAACAATACCCCAGAAGAGATGTTTACCAGTGAGAAGCCTGAAGTTAGTCATCTAAATATATTTGGATGTCCAGTGTTTATTCACATTTCAAAAGAGATGAGATCAAAGTTGGAACCTTCAAGAAAGAAGGGAATATTGTGGGATACAGTGTGCAATCAAAGGCTTACCATATCTACATCCCAAGATTCCGCCAAATTGAGCTCAGTTGGGATGTTACATTTGATGAAGATGCATCCTTCCACAAGTCTAAGAAGACTCATGAGGATGAAGAGGAGCATGAAGCTCCTAAATTTATAGAAACCAATGATGTACTAGACAAAAATATTGAAGAGGAACCTATTCCATAGGATCATGACATGAAAGAACCTCAGAGACATGAGGGGACACCTCATGAAGAAAATCCATGGAAGAGAAGACCAGCTTGGGTACGAGAAATAATACAAGATGCAAGAAGATATGGTGCTCCAGAAGGAAGCAAGAGACCAAGGCCATATTCCAGTTATGTAGCCTTGATGTAGAAGAACCCACATGATGGAGTGGAGCACACTATTAGAGTCTCCTGCAAGGAGACTAGGATGAAGAGAGATCCTACCAAACAAACAAAGATAAGTATTTGAATTGTTGTTCACATATTTATGTTCCTAGATTTAATATGTATATTATGCATGTTAGAATGTTTGCATTAATGAACAGAATATGCATGTGATGGGTAAGTGGCATATGGTGTTGTACAACATCCCATTACTACTTATCTAGAATGAAACCTCTTTGTTGACATACTGGGAGTAGTGCACGCTCTTAATAATGTTCTAGTAGAGATGGAAGGAATCTAGAAAGTTACCATATGAATACGGGATATGGATTAATGTTGTGTTGAAGCATTGGCTAAGATAGTTGCATGACTGTGTGAATTTGTCATTATTAATATGTTTTGGAAACTATGAAATGTTTCTAACCATGCAATTGAACTTGACTTGCAGGAAATATCGTGTACAATCGCCTACAAATGAAGAATGATGAGATTTTTGTAGAAAAAGACTTATGAAATCAATAAGTACAAAGCAACGGTTCTCTCAAAAAGAGGGAGTCAACTATGACGAGATGTTTCTCTAGTGGCCAAACACAGTGGTGGATATTACACCAGATAGATGGTAGAAAACGATATCGAGCAACCTCCAGGACTCAGGACTTTCTACAGAGAACCACATGCGTGCAGATTGAATAAGACTTTGTATGGGCTCAGAAGGCACCTATGGGATAGGATAATCACCCGGAGTGATGATGATTGGAGCTCCTTTGAAAGAAGGACTGGGGTCCGAAAATACCTCCCTCGAAAGAGGGACTAGATTCCAGTCCTTAGGTACTGATGCCAATCCTGAGGTGACTGAAGATCATTACTTGCCAACTGATAGAGTTACATTCCTTAAGTGACTGATGCCGGTCCAGAGGTGACTGATGTCGGTCCAAGGGTGACTGAAGATCAGTACTTGCCGACTGATAGAGTTCCATTCCTTAGGTGATTGATGTTGGTCTAGAGGTGACTGATGCCGGTCCAAGGGTGACTGAATATCAGTACTTTTCGACTGATAGAGTTCCAGTCCTTAGGTGACTTATGTTGGTCAATAGGTGACTGATGTCGATCCAAGGGTGATTGAAGATCAGTACTTTCTTAATGATATATTTCCAATCCTTAGGTGACTAATGTTGGTCCAGAGGTGACTGATGCTGGTCCAAGGGTGACTGAAGATCAGTACGTTCCGACTGATAAAGTTCCAATCCTTAGGTGACTAATGTCGGTCCAGAGGTGACTGATGTCGGTCCAAGGGTGACTGAAGATCAGTACTTTCCAACTGATAGAGTTCTATTCCTTAGGTGACTGATGTCGGTCCAGAGGTGATTAATGTTGATCCAAGGGTGACTGAAGATCAGTACTTCCCGACTGATAGAGTTCCATTCCTTAGGTGACTGATGATATTCCTTGGTGACTGAATATCAGTATTGGCTGAGTGATAGAGTTCTAGTCCTTAGGTGACTGATTCTAGTCCTTAGTGATAGAATATCAGTACTTGCTGACTGATAGAGTTCCAGTATTTTGTTTACTGATGATTGATATTGTTGTTCTAGTATTTAGTTACTGATGATTGATATTGTTGTTCCAGTATTTAGTTACTGATTGTTGTTTTTGTTGTTTCAGTATTCACTTACTGATGATTGATTGTTCCAGCAAAGGATGTTGTTGATGATGATGTTCGTCGAGTAGAAGATTTTTTTGATGATTATGTTCCAGTAGAGGATGTTGTTGATGATGATGTTCCAGCAAAAGATGTTGTTGATGATGATGTTCCAGCAAAGGATGTTGTTGATGATGATGTTCTAACAGAGGATGTTGCTGATGATGATGTTCCAGCAGTTGATGTTGCTGATGATGATGTTCCAGTAGATGATGTTTCTGATGATGATGTTCCAGCACATGATGTTGTTGATGATGATGTTCCAGCAGATGATTTTGTTGTTCCAACAAGAGGATGTTACTGATATGATGATGATGTTGCCAATGGTGATATTCCAGCAGACAATGATAATGATGTTGATGGTGATATTCCAGCAGACGATGATAATGATGATGATGGTGATATTCTAGTAGAAGATGATAATGATGTTCCAACAGATGATACCCCAGACATATGATGATCCAAAACTTCCTATGACATATAGAGATTCACAAGTCAGATGTGCAGCTGTTGATGTTACCCGCGGAATAACTTCCTAGTTAAGAGGGAGTGTTAAAGAAATGTAACTACGGAAGATATTCTAGATGTATTTTTCTATTGTATTATTGTATTCCTCCTTAGGGAGATGTCACTGATGTAATTGATAATTTAAGAGTCATTGAAAGATTAAATGTAAATCCTAACAGATTAGGTTGGCCTGGAAAGATATAGAAAGAGTATTTTATTGTAAAGAGTACAGGTCGGCCCAGTTAGGTGAGTTAGAGTCGACCTAGTTAGTAAAAGGTCAAGTCAAAAATAGAATAAAAATAGAGGATGAGTTTCTCATTTGTATTCACTCATCTCACTCACTCAAGTTTGCATAGGAGAGAGCGAGAGAAGTTCGCACAAGTGGAAGAGAAGTTTATTTTGTCTTGGGGTTTATCTTGTACTTGGTGAATTCTATATTGAGGAATTTTTGTCGGGGTTTTCTCCCTTGTGGTTTCCCCGAGATAAATAATGTGTTTGTTGTGCTTGTATTTCTTTTAGTGACAGGTTGTGTAATGTTATTATGATAAACAAGTAAAAAAACTAACAATAGTCCCCAAAAGAATAAGTGTAAAATGTATTTTTGAGTCTCCCTAGGAGAGGTCGGCCCAGTCAGTTAAGCAAGTCAACCCCATTGGCGAATTAGGTAAATCACACTTAAAGTATAAATAGAGAGGCACCCTCTCTCATTTATATATCACTCTCACTCAAGCAACTTTTCACCAAGGAGGAGAAAAGACAAGTTTGCTGGAGAAGAAAGAAGGAAGCTGCGAAAGTCATCTTACCTTTTGGTTTTCTATCATGGTTTGATATTGTACTAGTGACAAAGCTATTACTGAAGAAGTTGCAGAGTTTTATACTTTATGGTTTCCCCGAGGAAATTTCTTGCATCTTTTGTGTATTGATGTGCTTGTCTATCTTTCAGTTTAAATATCTAACATAATTGAATTAAAGTGCAAACACTAACATGGTATCAGAGCCACTCTGAAAGAAGGCACTGTGCAGTAACGAAAAACTAGGGATTCCTATTTCAAGGACTTCTCTCAATAGATAATCCGGAAAAGATGGCTAGGCTCACTCACGTCAAGGAGGTGCATCTTTTGGTGGAAGCAAATTCCAGTTTGGAGAACTTTCATTTTTGACCCAGTCACTGGTGCCGGGAGAAACTAGGGAATCAAGTTTTTGGAGCTTCCATCCACCAACCCAGAAAAAGGAGTACACTGGACAACTCGCCTTGAGAAGGCGCATATTTCTATCCAAGCATAAGTTCAAGATTAAAATTTTGGAAAATTAGGGTTTCTTTGTCAAACCGTAGGTCAGCTAGCTCCAGAACCAAGTTGGGCATATCAAATTGGTAAGATCTAATTCCTTGATATTTCCATTTGAGGTTCTCATATCAAAATGACAACTCACACAAAGCTTGAGGATAAGCTTGAAGGATTTGATAACTTCCAGGCATGGAAGTATAGAATTTCTCTTGTCCTAGAAGAGAATGACTTGGATAAGTATGTAAATGAGGAGGTTCCAGAACCAGAGGGAGAAGAGGCAAAATCAATTCACAAGAAGAACATGATTAAGGCCAAGAGGATCATTGCAGACTCCATCAAATATCACCTCATCCATCATGTATCACCCTTGAAGACTTCGAAGAAGATGTTCGATGATTTGACCAAGATATATGAAGGAAACAAAATCAACCACAAGATGACCCTGAGGAACCAACTCAAGAATGTGGAGATTCAACAATCAGAAACCATTCAATATTACTTCACAAGAGTTGCTCAAATCAAGTAAAAACTTGAAGCAATTGAAGATAATATTGAAGAATGAGAGATTGTGATGACTACCTTGAATGGTCTCCCAAGATCATGGGACTCATTCATTCAAGGAGTATGCGCCAGAAAGAAGCTAATCACATTCAGCAGATTATGGGAAGAATGCACCCAAGAAGAAGCTCAATTAGTAGCAATGGAATAAAGATGGGGGCTAATGATGACCAAGCCCTAACTACTCATACCATGAAGAATAAAAAAAAGAGGTAGGACCACCATTAGAATAAGTCTAGAATATCCCATAGGAATCATGGACCTCGAAGAGACCTCTCCAGTATTAGGTGCTTCACATGTGATGAGAAAGGAAATTATTCAAGAAATTTCCCCAGAAACCAAGGATCCTCCATGAGAATCAACAAGAAGAGGAATCATCCTCACACTGCAGAAGATGATGAATCCACAAGCAAAAGAACAAAAGAATGTTCTTCAAGTGATGAAGAATATTTATTATAATAAATGAAGGTAACCAGTTACAAGGGTTCATTCAGAAGGCTCCACCTCATAAGGTGAATCTAGAGATGACTTTAAGTATTACATGAAAGGAGTAGGAGAAGCTCCTACAAATTTGGACTCCAGAAAAAAAATAAAGATCAATATGGAAGAACCTCTCATCTAACTCATCATTGGTTAAGATATAGAATAAGGGACACATAGAGTCTACTCCAGTACAAAGAACAAGTGATATACAGTGTAGAATACTTGCTCAACATTTCCAATCATAAGCAAGAAAGGAACAGGTCCTTAGAATCAGACAACGAAGTAGAACACACTATCAGAGACTCCAGTAGTAAGGAAGCAAAGATCAAGAGGGATTCCACCCAACAACCAAACAAAGATAAGTATTTGAACTGTCATTTCTTGTATATCTAATTACTTAAATGATATTGTTCATTTGTGTACATACTTATGTTCCTAGATTTAGGATGTGTATTATGCATGTTAGAGAGTTTGCAGTGATGAACATAATACTACTAATAAAAAATTCCATTTTTATTTCTCTAGAATGAAACCTCTTTGGTGACATGTTGGGAGTAGTGCTCTTGATAATGTTTTGGTAGAGATGGAAGGCATCCAGAAAGTTACCGTATATGGATGAATGTTGTATTGAAGCATTGGCTAAGATAGTTGCATGACTATATGACCTATGTCTATATGCATAAGAATTTGTTTTGAAGATTATGAAATGTTTCTAATCATACAAATAAATTTGACTTGTAGGAAAGATCGTGTACCTACAAGAGAATAATGATGAGACTTATTCTGAAGAACAAGTGACGATGGTTCAGCTACGACATTCAAGAATATTTATTAAATCAATCATACTATAGATATTACACCATATAGAATATGTACAAAGCAAGGGTTATCTCAGAAAGAGGGAATCGAATATGAAGAAACGTTTCTCTAGTGGCTAGACACACTTCCTTAGTGGTGGATATTACACCATATAGATGGTGTAATCGAAGTAGAAGTGGATATCGAGCAACCTCCAGAATTTGGGACTCTCTACAGAGAACCACATGTGCACAGATTGAAAAAGGATTTGTATGGGCTCAGAAGGCACCCATAGGATAGTATGATGAGATTGAGGATCACCTAGAGTGATGGGACATCAACCTTTGTTACAAGGTTGAAGATGAGAAGATCATATATGGGTGCAAGAGAGAAATTACAACAGAGTTCGAGATCTTGGTATCCAGTGACCTATAAAGATGGCATAGATGGATACACAGAAGATCATCAGAAGAGAAGGCTACCAATCACTCCAGTGCAGAATGTCCCAATGTAGAGAGTACAAGAAGCAGAGGGAGGATAGTGCTCAGTTATAGAGGGAGCAGGAAATATCTGCTTCAAAAGGAGTGACTACAGCACAGATGGAGAGACATTATCACTTAGCCTCTATATGTGGCAAAGGTGTTTTCCCTAGTATATCAAGGATATGCTCAGAGTGATACCAGATGTATCCCCTAATGAAAAGGAAGTATATGTGGTACAGTTTGAAGAATCACCCAGGACATGGTATGACAAGATGGACAGTTTTTTGATGAGCTTAGGCTTTATAAAGAGTAAAGCAGATTCCAACCTATACTTCAAGGTTGAGGGCGGAAGACCAGTAATATTGCTGCTATATGTAGATGACATGTTCTTAATAGGAGATGATGAGCTCATTCCAGAAACAAAGACAAGGCTTTCCGCAGAGTTCGAGATGAATGAACTGGGAATGATGCACTACTTCTTAGGCATGGAGGTGTGGCAGAATTTAAATGGGATTTTCCTTGGTCAAGGAAAGTATGCAGTGGAGATTCTAAAGAGGTTCAGAATGATGGACTGCAAGGAAATGGCCACACCAATGGCATCGAACTTGAAGCTACTGTGTGATGCTTCATCAGAGACAGTTGATGCCACGATGTACAAGCAGATGATTGGTTTTTTAATGTACTTGACCAACACGAGACCAGACATATGCTTTGTGTTGAACACTCTGGGCCAGTTCCTGACAGATCTGAGACATGTTCACCTGATTGATACAAAGCATGTATTGAGGTACCTTAAGGGTACAATTGGGTATGGGCTCAAATATGAGACGAATCAGAAGATTAACCTGCATGGTTATGTTGATTCATATTGGGAAATCAGTGCCACAGACGGAAAGAGCACTTCAAGATGATGCTTCAATTTGGGATCCAGTATGATCTATTGGTTTAGCATGAATCAGTCATGTGTGGCACTAAGTACAGCCAAAGCAGAGTATGTTGCAGCATGTTCGACTAGTTGTGAGGCAATATGGCTTCACAAGCTACTTTCATATTTGTTTGATCTCAATTTAGAGGCGACTTGTATCTTTTGTGACAACCAGAGTTGTGTGAAGTTTTCTGAGAACCCGGTTCCATGACAAGTCGAAGCATATTGATATCAAGTACCACTATATCCGGGATATGGTGTAGAGAGGAGGAGTGAATCTCTAGTATGTGGCAATAGACGAGCAGATAACTGATGTATTGACTAAGACGTTAGCAAGAGTGAAGTTTGAGTACTTCAGAGAGAATATTGGTGTTATCCAAATCGATGTTCCTCAAAGAGGGAGTGATGTGACAAGACTGGAAGACGCAAGTGCACTAGGGTTGTATCTAACATGTTGGAAGACACAGGTGGTCTGAAAGGACGTAATGCGACTGGGATGCTCCTGGGTTGTATCCACATGTTTGAAGATGTTGGTGGTTCATGGGTCATAAAGCATCTGGGATGTGCCTGGGATGTATCTTACATGGTGGAATACGCAGGTGGTCCGAAAGGACGCAATGCATCTGGGATGCTCCTGTGATGTATCTACATGTTTGAAGATGCAGGTTGATTGAGAGAGTTGTAATACATATGGGTTGTATCCATGAGGTGGAAAACGTAGATGTTCCTGGGTTGTATCCACTGGGTGGAAGACGCAGGTTGACTGAGAGAGAAACATAATACATATGGTTTGTATCCACTGGGTGGAAGACGCATATGTTCCTGGGTTGTATCCATTGGGTGGAAGACGCAGGTTGTCTGATGGACATGATGTATGCACCTGGGATGTTCTCCACATGATATTATGAGATGATCTGGATACGATGAGATAATAGTAGGATACCTGGGTGATTGTTGTGGAAATGTAATATGTGTTCATGGGTTGTACCTACTTGATGGATTGCTCATGTAGATTATGAAGTCCTAGATGATATCTAGGACCACATACAGCATGAAAAATGGTTGGCTCTATATAAATTCTCATGACGGGTATATTCGAGAGATGTCACTAGTCAATGATCAACAAGATGAGAATTGTTGCAGAAGTGATGATGATGATCCAGCGATGATGATGATCTAGCGATGAGAATGTTGTCCAGAGATTGTGTCCAGCTGTGATGATGATTGTGTCGAGAGAATACCTTTCTAGTTAAGAGGGAGTGTTGTTGTAAATGTAACTTCGGAAGATATTCTTTGTATATTATTATTATATTATTATTGTACTTTTATTGTACCTCCATCGGAGATGTTTTTCCTCCGTTCGGATGTCATTATTGAATTTGGTCATGTAAAAATATCAAGGTAAAACTTCCATTGTAATTCGGGGCAATAGTCCCCAAAAGAATAAGTGTAAATGTATTTTTGAGTCTCCCTAGGAGAGGTCGGCCCAGTCAGTTAGGCAATTCGGACCCATTGGGGAATTAGGTCAAACAAACTTAAAGTATAAATAGAGAGGCACCCTCTCTCATTTATATATCACTCTCACTCAAGCAAGTACGCACCAATGAGGAGAAAAGGCAATTTCGTTGGAGAAGAAAGAAGGAAGCTGCAAAAGTCCTCTTATCTTTTGGTTTTTTATCTTGGTTTGATATTGTACCAGTGATGAATATATTACTTAAGGCAAAGAACACATGATCATAGGATGGGTATGGTTCAAGAAACCATTGAAGAATAAAATATATCCTCTAGTTAATAATAGATATAGTAACGGTACTTAATAGAGGCATGGCTAGAGTGTGTACGAATACACTATTGTGTTTTGTTGATATCACATTCACATGGTTATATAATATCCACATAGAATATTCATGAAATACATATAAATCTTACATCATTATTTTAAAAACCCATTTATTCCTTTTTTATATGTACTCCATTGATCAGGCCGATAAAAAATATAGCTACCTTGAAGCTAAATGAAACAATAAGTCAATGAATGAGTAGAAATGGAATGGGAATGGAAACCATAGCTCTAATTCATGAAATAAGAAGTCAATTCCTTCCTGTCGGAAAAATTCTATGTCTACAAATCATAAAAATAGAGTTGTATGTGATGGAAATGACATGGTAAGGGAACCCCTAGCTCTAGTCCATAATGGTGAGCCCAATGCAAACGATCAATTTTCGATACAATGCAAAGTTTATATGTCGTTGTGTGTTGTAGCTAGCAAATCATAGACATTCAATGACACACAATATAGTACACCCTCCCTCGGTACAAAAATTAAATAAAGCATCAAATTTTCTTCTCATAAACTCCCACAAATGTATTTTAGCAAGGTTGAGAACAACATAATGATCATCTTCTTCTGAAGCAATGATGTGTAAAACCCACCCCACAAATTCAAGTTTATAAATGCCTTCCATTAGGCTAAACCTTGGTTATACAAATTGCTAGAAAATGAACTTCTTAGAAAAAACCATGTGTGAGGAGGGATCCCATAGTGTTGATGAGTAGTTACGAGTCAAATACAATTGATTGCTCCTCGTTTCGATGCTTAATTTGGGATTTATCATTAGTTGTAACTTGTGGGATAGATCCACTCAAAGACACATTCCAAAGCGATCTTGGGGGAATAAAAGTCAAACAAAACAATTGAATCACTTCTGGAGTGGTGACATACAAATTTGCCCCTAAATGAAATTTTTACAATGTCTTCCACTTAGGAAAACATTACTTCGAAAAATCATTAGAAAGCCCCATTGCATGGCAAGGAAAAGGACATGAAAACATTACTCCTAGTGTCATTACATAATGACAAGTTTAACATAGATGATGACTCATTGAACGAATGTTGTATTTATGAGGTTAATTAGAGGGAATGAGAGTTTATGGAGAGATTACAATCCTTTTCAAGCCATCATATAGTTAGGGAGAACAATTAGACAACAAGTAGACTTTTGAGGCAAGCACTAACCATTAACCATTGTCAAAACAATAGACCTCAATCTCCATCCTGATGACAAAATTGTTCCATTTTCTACTACATCAATTCTTTCTCTATGTTATTTGGATGTTTTCCATATTTTAGTTTCTGTCAAAATATGACACATGGATAAATTAGATGTCAAAGATTTTTTTTTACTAGGAAATCTAAAAAAATGAATTCACATATTCAAGATACCTACAAAATTTGAAACCATTGTTATCATTCCTTTTTTGCCACTACGATGAATGGAACTTGCCTTTGCTAGCCTCACCTTCGAGGCATTATCCCGAAACATAAAATAAATGAATTTAAATATACAAAATAAATTTTCAATATTTATTAATAAATTTGAAATAGCATTTAACAGAAAATTCAATACCTTAATCCTTTCCTCATTGGCCTTTCTTTGAGCATCCAACTTCTCATAGGAATTTACCAATAGTTTCCATAGATTTACAAGTATGTCCATTGGTATTTCTTAATCCTTTGATCCCAATGAAGTTTTTTTAATTTTTTATTTTGGTTACAGCAAACCTCATGCGATTTTGGGACATTTACAAGTTGACCTTGTTCACCAACCAACCCTCACCAAATTCAAATTCCATGTCCTATAGGACCATTTTTTTCAAATGAAGTACAATATTGGAGAAGGGGAGATATAGATGGTCTTTAAATATTTGATGGCAAGAATCCTTCAACCAATCAATAAGGGTTGTCCCTGCATATTTTCTTTTGATTTCCCCTGTAACATGGTCATACTCTACCCTAGTACCTAACTTATCGATAAATGAGGTAGAAGATGATAAGGTCAAACTATAATTTTCTGTCCTAGGTGGTGATGCCACGTTGGATGTATCAACACCCTGTTCCCGAACATTTCTTGTTACCATTAATGATTTTTCCTAGAAATTTTTCTCTATCCAAGAGTGCATGGGGAATCTATTGATTCTCGTGGTACTTTTTCATTACTTTCAAGGGGTTGATGTTTTTCAGATGATTGTATTTGAAGGTATTTTCTTAAGGTTTCGAGATCAAATTTTTTCAATTTTTGTAGGGTCTCTTTCCCCAGAGATGTCAACACTGACTCTGGGTTGACATTATTTCCATATCCAATGTAAAATAGGGTTTATTCTTTATGGTTATGAAAATACTATATTTACAAAAACTCTAATTATACAATAAAATTTATAACAAAAAACCAAAAATTATAGCAATTAAGTATTCTATAAATACATATTAAGCATACATTTTTTTCCAATTAAGTATTCTATAAATACATGCCCTCTCAAGTTAAAACTCTAGGTTTGATCATTTGTAAATGTATTTGATTCCTCTTCCTCTTCAATATTTGTTTTTGGTTGCTCTTCCTCTTAAATATCTCTATTTAAATCCTTGTTATTGGTAATTTTTTGGTCATAAGAAATGCTTCAATCTCGATCTTTTGAATCTGTGTTTTCCAGCGAGGGGATAAGGGAAACTACACAATATCTCAAGGTGAACTATTCAATGGCGTTTCTGTCTTGAAAGAAATGGATCAAAGTTAAAATGGTCAAATCACATAGATAAAGGCTCTTCTAGGCTTGGAATGGTTGAAATGGGATCTTTTTTCTCCTTTTTCTTGGTTTTACTTACCTATAGGGGGCCACGTGCACTATTTTTTTTTAATTTACCCTACATTCGACACTAAACCCAGTGTTAATTATCATTGAATTTAGCATCGACCCAACAAAAGGGACCTAATTTAATGTTTATTGTTGGAATAGTTAACCCATCTAGACCTTGGCTAAACATTATTTCATGTTTCCTAGTGTTTAGTACCATGTTAATTCTTCACCTAAGCGCTTACTTGGACCACCTAGTGATATTTGATCCATTCATGCACCCTATTTATGCTTTTAAAGCAAATTTTCTGAGCAATATTGCACTGACGGCTTTTATCCTCCTTTATTTTTCTTTACTGAGTTAAAGCCAACTTTTGTCTACTTTTCTCATGGATAAGGATAAAGCTAGGGCACTATGATACATTAGGAAAGTTTATGCCTTGTTGCCTCGTCACCTTCTTGCCTTTTCTCCCGAAAATCCTCCATCTTGCTACCTTTTGGTCACTCCTGGCCTACCTAAGCTTAGTTAGCCAATTTGTGACCTCTTGCCTTGATTTGGAGACTACTTTTTCCTAGATGGGATATTTTTACTAAATCTAAGCCTACCAATTGTGAGCTACTTGAATTGCCTCTAAGGCATTCGAATTCTCTCTCAGATATGTATTATTTAATGTACACTTACTTTTCATCAATAGATGATGGAATTTTATCCAATTGAGTTTCTTTTCTCATGTGTTTCTACTCAAATTTTCTCTCTTCTCTGCATTGTTATAAACTCATTGTGAATATTTTTCTATGAACTAGATCTAGACTGTGATCAAATTTTCACATGGTATCAGAGCTTATAGGGCATGAAATCTCACTCAGATACTTACATTGAAGCACCAGAAGCAGTGGAGTTTCCACATAAAACCTGGGGCAATTGCCTTGAACCATTGGGGAAATCCTTTGGAGTCTACCCATGTGTGAGGCGCTCTCGAATGTGATCAATCAGTGTCGAAGTAGATTTTGTGAAAATCCTCACAGCAGATCTAAGAGATGGTGTATACCTCACAAGAGTAATTATGATTAAGCAGGAAAATAGAAGAAGAGTGAACAATACAGTATAATGAGCAACAGAATAATATGGTACAGTAGAACTCAGATAGAAGCAATAATACTTCACACACACTAATTAATTAATCACAGTATGGACAAATAAATAGTACAATGGTAGAGAGGATTCGAATGCCTAAGGTGGCAATTCGAATTAGCCTCTCAGAGTGATCATAAGATCAATAGAGTGTCATCAGAGCACAACTAGGTGTCCTCATGATCATCGGAGCGCAATTGGAAGTCTTCATCATCATCAGTGGAGTCATCAATGCTCAAGTAACTGTCAACCATCAGTCAAACTAACTCTAGTAGGTGTAACTGAGTGTAACTCAATGTAACTAAGTGTAACTGAGTGTAACTGACTGTAACTGACTGTAACTGACTGTAACTAAGTTTAACTGAGTGTAACTGAGTGTAACTGAGTGTAACTGAGTGTAACTAAGTGTAACTGAGTGACAACTGGACTGGTAGGTGAAGAAGGGCGAGTTGCTCCCTAAAATCAAGGAAGAAGGGCGCATTAAGCAACTGGAGGGATAAAACTGAATAGTGAGAAGCTCCTGGGGGATGGCTAACTGAGGGCTAGGTGTTGGACTGATGATTGGGATGCATGCAAACCCTAGAATGCATGCAAACCCTAAAGGTGCATGCATGACTGAAAATGTAAATGATCAAAATACCGGTGGGACTAGGATGGAGTATAGGAATATCATAACACCCCCCCTTAACCCATCCTGGGCCCTGGTAACTAAGACCAAAGGTCACCCAATGCAATGAATAATAACAATCAATAAACCAAGGAAGTGGGAAAATTTCATGGGAAACATACCCCCTCCTCAAAAAATAGACTGTAAGGCACACATAAAAATAAATGCTCCAAACTCAAGCATGTGTGATGCTTGGTCATATGTCTGGAGGTATCTTCTTCTTGGGAAGAAGTGGATCATGCTCAAAAAGCATGTGCTTGTACTTTCTCTTCAGATCGAATGTGATGAGAACAAATCCAATAGTATCAGAATGATCCTTGAACCTGTGATTCGAATCAGCTGAGGTAGGATCAAATCTATGAAAGTGCATATAGTCTTTTGTCTTCTCCTTCGAACCACCATGGGTGAGATTATGCCAAAAATAACTATTACATGTTTGCTTGAAATCAAAATCAGATTTAAGACTTAAAAAACAGTTTCTTGAGATCTCCTTTGAACCAGCAGGGGTGAGATCAAAACTATCAACCAGCAGGGGTGAGATCAAAACTATCATATGCATGAGAAATTATCCCAAGCAGTAATTGCTTAGAATCCAAATTAGATCCAAGACTTGAATCATGGTTTCTTGAGATCTCCTTTGAACCATGAGAGGTGAGATCAAAACCAGTAATTGCATGAGAATTTATCCCAAGCGAATGGCAATGGCCATAATCTTCAATAACCTTCTGAAAGCATGAATTTATGATCATATAGTAGTATAAAAGAGGAGATAGCTGGAGAGGAGCGAATGCATTACCCTCAGTAGCTGTTTTGACCTCTGAAATAATCATGTGATCATGATGCAAACCAACAGAATCTGGTGCAAGAGAGGATTTAGGACCTTCTGCAATATCTAGAGTGTGAGCTGGCACAGAAAGAGAAGAAAGTTTGAGCATGAGTGGAGAATCTGCAAGTTCTTTGTCAACAATTTCAATATGAGATGATACTGGTTCATGATCTGAGAGACCATCAAGAGGAGCGAATGCATCACTTTGCTTGCTTTCGAATGGGTTAGGACCAAGTCCTTCATTCTTTCTGCCAAATTTTTCATCCAGGTGAGCCCATATCTCTTTTGGAGTCCATAACTCCTTTGGAGTTTCAACACCATTACGGTATTTGAATTGGAATCTCTGGTGTGCAAACAAAGAAAACATTATTGCTGCAAAGTGCATGTCACTTTTATTTAACCAGTCAATCTTCTCTTCAGGGGATTCGAACTCTCTTTCAAAATAACAATCAAAAAGATCATGGATCTTTAAGTCTTCTATCATTCTTGGTTTCCATTCATCATAGTTGAGTGGATCAAGAGGAGTAATTCCTGATGAATACATTGAAGTTGTAGAGGACCTGCAAAAACAATATAGAATAACTGCAACTGCTATTGCTGTAAAAATGCAGAAACTGTTGCAACTGCTGCACTCGAAATCTTGGTAATAACCTGCAAAAAACTCTCAAGAATGGAGATAAACAATACTCTCAACATGCTCTGATACCATGTGAAAATCCTCACAGCAGATCTCAGAGATGATGTATACCTCACAAGAGTAATTATGATTAAGCAGGAAAATAGAAGAAGAGTGAACAATACAGTATAATGAGCAACAGAATAATATGGTACAGTAGAACTCAGATAGAAGCAATAATACTTCACACACACTAATTAATTAATCACAGTCTGGACAAATAAATAGTACAATGGTAGAGAGGATTCGAATGCCTAAGGTGGCAATTCGAATTAGCCTCTTAGAGTGATCATAAGATCAATAGAGTGTCATCGGAGCACAACTAGGTGTCCTCATGATCATCGGAGCGCAACTGGAAGTCTTCATCATCATCAGTGGAGTCATCAATGCTCAAGTAACTGTCAACCATCAGTCAAACTAACTCTGGTAGGTGTAACTGAGTGTAACTCAATGTAACTAAGTGTAACTGAGTGTAATTGACTGTAACTGAGAGTAACTGAGTGTAACTAAGTGTAACTGAGTGTAACTAAGTGTAACTGAGTGACAACTGGACTGGTAGGTGAAGAAGGGCGAGTTGCTCCCTAAAATCAAGGAAGAAGGGCGCATTAAGCAACTGGAGGGATAAAACTGAATAGTGAGAAGCTCCTAGGGGCTGGCTAACTGACGGCTAGGTGCTGGACTGATGACTGAGATGCATGCAAAATGCATGCAAACCCTAAAGTTGCATGCATGACTGAAAATGTAAATGATCAAAATAATGGTGGGACTAGGATGGAGTATAGGAATATCCTAACAGATTTTTATTAAGCTTACCTCCTAAGTGTTTTTTGCAGGTCTTTTGTACATGTACAACAACTTCATCGATTTGAAATTTGTTTCTTCTCTTACTCCATTCAATTATGTTGAGTGGAAGCTAAATATGTGCGCATATCTCAAGAGACAATGTCTCTATGATGTGTCAATTGGTGTTGTGAGAGAACCAGAGTCCTTTGAAGAGAAAGATGGTTGTTTGAATGACTGTGATAGAGCATTTGGATCCATGTGTCTAGCCATTCCTCCTAGAATGCGCTATCTCAGAAATTGTTGAATACCGAAGCGAGATGTGGTCCATATTGGACAGAGAATTTGTCAAGCAGAATGAAGATATTGGTGAAAATCATTTGGAGAGCAAACCTAGCACCTCCTCGTGTGTTCTCCCTATGTACAACAACTTCATCGATTTGAAATTTGTTTCTCCTCTTACTCCATTCAATTATGTTGAGTGGAAGCTAAATATGTGTGCATATCTCAAGAGACAATGTCTCTATGATGTGTCAATTGGTGTTGTGAGAGAACCAGAGTCCTTTGAAGAGAAAGATGGTTGTTTGAATGATTGTGACAGAGCATTTGGATCCATGTGTCTAGCCATTCCTCCTAGAATGCGCTATCTCATTGAAATTGTTGAATACCCAAGTGAGATGTGGTCCATATTGGACAGAGAATTTTTCAAGCAGAATGAAGATATTGGTGAAAATCATTTGGAGAGCGAACCTAGCACCTCCTCGTGTGTTCTCCCTATTGATGTCTTGAACTCAAACCTCTCAAAATAAGTTTTTGAAGATGAAGAAGAAATTGCATAAATTTCAAAACATACATTTCTTGTTGAAGATATTATCCTTGATTCAATTGCTTCCTCTACATGTCAAGAAGCAGTAATTGAAGAGAGCTCTTCTTTTGTGGCTCTAGAAGTTGAGAAATCATATCTCTCTCCTTCATGTGTGGCTACTAATGATGAAGAAGGTTCAACTAATGGAACTACATTTGTTGAATATGAATACTTCCATCTCCCTCTCATGTTCTCCTATGAGTCTTCTATTTTGAATTCGAAGCAAGAGAAGCCAGATCATGCTCTAGAAGATGAAGAGGAATTTGATTCCTCTCTTTGACATGAGTCTATTGGTGTGAAGAATGGTGATCTATTGAAGGTTATGGAAGATAGATTGGAATTTGGAAGTGTTGTGTTCGCTCTCCTTGGTCATGTGCTTCCTATGTGTTCCTACTTGATTGCTAGCACCAGTTCTCAAAGTTGCACTGAAGATGGAGGACACCATCATTCACTTGGGATTGATTCTCAATATCTTCAAGACTCATTTGGACCCGATATCAAGAATTTCAAGTCTAATTAGCACCTACATATGATATCCTATCATACTTCTACTATTGAGGATTTGATATCAATCATTGCTACTGATGTGCAAGATTGTGGTTCATTGTCTGTTTCGGAAGCTAGATCAATCTTTGGAGTTGTTGCATTCGCTCTCCTTGGTCTCATGCCTCCTCTCTATTCCTACATGGTCACATGCACATTTCCTAAAGGTGCTAAAGAAGTTGGAGACATCATGCATTCGCTTGGACATTTGCTCCTCACACTTGAAGTTGATTTGAAGTCCAAGCCACCACCATCACATCATGGTTCATTTGAATCTGATCTCCCCCATGCATGTTCAAAGGAAATAATGAGGTACCATCTACACATTCTTGTATTTGATCCTACCTCCTTTGGTTCGAAATTCAAGTTCTAGAATTATCTGCATATATTTGGATTTGTTCTCATCATGTTTGGTTTAATGGACAAGTTCAAAGAGCTTCCAGATTCACTTTCTTCCATTGGTGGAGAAATAAATCACGTGTTTTGGGAGCATGACCCTCTTCTTCCAAACAAGAAGATACCTCCATACATCTACTCAAGCATCACACCTACTTGAAGTTTGGAGCATTTTTTTTTTGGGTGTGTGTGACATGTCCATTTTGAGGGGAGGTTTTTTCCATGTGGTTTTCCTCTTTTACCTTGGTTAATTGGACATAATAAATGTAAAGGGTGACCATAAGCCTCTATTTCTTGGGCCCTAATCATATTTTACTCACACTAAGTCATGATTGAGGGTGGGTGTTGGAATAGGTAACCCATCTAGACCTTGGTTAAACATTATTTCATGTTTCCTAGTGTTTAGTACCATGTTAATTATTCACCTAAGTGCTTGCTTTGCCCACCTAGTGATAGTTGATCCATTAATGAGCCCTCTTTCTTATTTTAAAGCATCTTTTATGAGCAAGAGTGCACTGATTGATTTTATCCTGCTTTATTATGCTTCACTGAGTTAAATCCATCTTTTGTTTGCTTTTATCATGGATAAGGATAAAGCTAGGGCACTATGATACAATGGTCAAGTTTCTACCTTGTTGCCTCATCACCTTCCTACCTTTTCTCCTGAAAAGCCTCCAGCTTGCTGCATTTTGGTCACTCATGTCCAACCTAAGCTTAGTTAGCCAATTCATGACCTCTTGCCTTGATTTGGACACTGCTTTTTCCTAGATGGGATATTTTTACTAAATCTAAGCCTACCAATTGTGAGCTACTCGAATTGACTCTAAGGAATCCGAATTCTCTCTAGGAGATGTATTTATTAATGTACACTTATTTATAGATGATGGAATTTTATCCAAAGGAGCTTCTTTTCTCATGTGTTTCTACTTAAATTTTCTCTCTTCTCTACATTCTTGTAAAATCATTATGAGGATTTTTTTGTGAACTAGATCCAGACTGTGATCAAATTTTCACACCTATACAACCCAATGTTGAATGTTAGATAATTGTGGTTGATTTGGGAAGACACTCTAGGTGCTAAGTGCACCAGGATGGGAAACTAGTTTAAATTTTTCTCATTATTAATCAAATTTTTATTTTATATTTACCTAAATTAAGAGGCTATAAGGGTTATGGTGCTACAACTCAAGGGTAAGGGTTATATGGGCTATAATTATTTAAGAATAAGAAAATACTAGATGTTATTGCCAAAAAATATAAGGATGGAATCATAGCCAAAGACTACAATAAGGTATAAGGAATTGCTTATGAGGAAACCTTTGTCCCTGTTGCAAAAATGGCTTCCTTTAGTTTGTTATTATCATTTGTAAAATCATGTGCTCTTGAGATTGATTTAATCGATGTGAAGAATACCTTTGTGCATGGAGACTTGGAATAAGGGATATACATGGAACAACTTGAAGGGTTCAATGGTGAGAAAAAAGAGGAGTCGGTATGTTGAGTACGAAATTCATTTTATGGTAATAAAAAAAATAATGATATTCAATGTTCATGGATTTATCATGAATCAAAGCTATGAGGGAGATCATGGAAACACTACATCTACTTTAAGCGAATTGTTGGACATGTTATACCATTTCTTAGTTATCATAGAAACCTTGATAATTGGTGATGACAAGGGGTTGTTTGTGTTAATTTTTTATTTTTTATTCGAAGCTGAAATAATACCTAAAATAAAATAACAATCATACATAGAAGCAATCACATTCGATGCATGAATTTACCCTGGGGAAACCCTCTATGACTTGAGGGAGAAAAACCCAACAAAATATCCCTTATTATATTGATAGATAGCAGAGAATGGAGTTTACATCAATCACTCCCAATGCAATTAGAGAGAAAGAGAAAGATAAAGAAGAGAGACTCAAAATAATATCCTGCACAAAGAAGAAGCGCAATGCCTTCAAGAGAGAAGAGAATTCGCTTCACATTGGATTCATCAATCCTGTATAACATATTTATATATTCTTCTCATGCATCAGCTTCTATTTTTTGTTTATGAGTTCAGGATGAACTCGCCCTCCATCTGGATGCATATATCTTGCATGTAGAAGTGCACCCCACTTCTCATGAAATGCATTAACTCACTGAACTGACTCTTAGGATGAACTCGCCCCTTAACTGAAAGCTTTCCCACTTAGTTAGGTGGCTAACTTAAGTGTCATCATGCAAGTGTCACAACTCAAGTGTCATATTTTCTTTTAACATAAGTGTTGTTTTTTAGTTTAACATAAATGTCGTCATGCAATAAAACTTAGTTAACTAGATCTTCTTTGTTATCACTTAGTTAACTCTCTTAACTAATTTTTTTCTTGTTAACATCACTGTAGTGATCAATTCAAGTTCTCCTTTGATTTACTAAAGTCTTCACTGAATTTTAACAATTCAAATTTCTCTCTTAATTAATTCTTTATGTCCAATTCGAATTCTCTCATATATTTTCACATCCTATATTTATATATTGTCTTATCTGCATGGTCCATATGTTCCATCTTAATTATCATATCAAATATACTAAGGATATTTTCCCAATTATGTGATCATATTGTTCTACTATCGTTCCAAGTGGTTATATGGTAAAGTAATTCACTCTAGAGGTGGCCAGCCTATAGAAGAGACTTAATAGCTCAACTATGGTTTGTAGTACATCACACACCATACATGCTTCGACATGCAAAGCATCACCTCAACACATGAGGAACCACCTCAACACATGAGGATATGTCTTTGACACACAAGACCTTAGCCTTGACTAGCAAGATTGTACAACATCATCACTTTGACATACAAAGCACTTGCCTCAACACATGAAACTTATCCATTCTTGGGTCTAACTCAATATTCTTCTCCAAGTTTCCTGAGTCCAACTCAGGCTCCAATAAGGAACTACCTCGACACATGAGGCTCAATATTGACACACAAGATTGACCTCGAGAATGACTCATAATGTTGTAACTTTAACAATTTGATTCTAAACAAATTTTTGGTTGTCATCTTCGTTTGAGATAAAGGATATTGGTGTTGTGGATTATTTCCTAAAAATTGAGATCTGGCCATAGATGAAGAGGAATAAAATCTTAATGAGTCAAAGGATATACATAGAAAATATTTTGAAAATGTCTACAATGTTAGACTACAATTTAGTATGGACAACAATATAACTAAATTTTATATTGTCAAAGTTGTTGGCTCATGGAATTGATAATCACCATAATGAAATGACAAAGGTTTGTCTCATAGTATAGTTATAATCATGATGTATGGAATGGTCTACAAAAAGTAATCAAACGGTATCCTCCATGTTCGACATCAACTCATTAATTCACATGGTTAGGGTTCGAAAATTTGGACGGTTTGGATTGAAGACTGTGAGGAACCTCCTGCAATTAATTAATGAAAATGCACGATATATCAGAAATAGCAGAACACAAAAGAGATTTATAAATTGCAGGCCACTTCGAGGGGGAAACCTCCTTTGAGAAATATCAATACAAATAACTCGTGGATGCCTTCATTGGCCTCAACACGTACTTATATACTAAGTCTATGCATCCAATACTATGGATCAATACCATGGAACATATAATACTATGGAATAATACAAACTACAGATCAATACCATGGAACATATAATACTACGGGACGACTTACAAAGCATATGCGTCCAACAACAATATACTAACAAAGTAAAGAGAAGGGTTGACATGGGTTCCTAACAAAGACCTTGGACCTATAATAGTATTATCACATTTTTTTTATTTCCCAAGCTGCGCAAGACCGAGCCACACTCATTTTGGCTCTTCATGAGACATAGATCTTGTTTTATCATTTGGCTATGTTCTCCATTGATGACATGGATCCACGCTTGTATTCTAGTGGCCATGCTATATACATCAGTTATACATATGTATTGGAGATCATGTTCTATCCTTCTAAACATGGCATTATGTCAAAATTAAATTGTACGATGACCTTTGTTTTGTTTCAGGTACCAATTAGAACTTTGATTCTGTGATTCTTGCGCTCCTCCACTTCATTTTTTATAATGTATTTCGTCCATCATTTACCCTTATGACAGCATACATTAGGGGGCATCTTTTATCCATCAAGTCGACACTTCTTCGTCTGTGGCGACACTGAATTGTCGTTCACACAAAAGGACATTATGGATGGAAGAGCTTGGATTTGCTATAGATGTATGTGGCCCTATTTATTCCATATTTCTCCAATTTACCTATTTTTGTGTATTGATTTTAGGACATACATCCTAGTGAAATATTAAAAACTAGCGAGTTACTCGTTTGTGGATCCTTTACCATTCGCGTGTTTCCCCAAAATTTGCACACGCATGTTGCCTTAAGCATTCTGGCGCTTAACATGAGAGTAGTGCACTCTTCACTCCCGTGTTCCTCAAAAATCATGAAAAATAAAAAATAAATTCAAAATATAGGCAGTTGGAGTTGGTTTCCTAACTTCTCTACCTATCCTAACTAATCCTCTCTCGAAACTACTCTCCCGACTTTGTCATAAATACAAATGGAAGGGCATGAGAGAAAGAGATACATTAATTCTTGCAAAGTCATGCTGGAGGAATTTTGCTAGAAGGGAGGATCAAAATAATCCATATCAGGTTTCAAGAGGTGCGTGTGCAGATCAAGGTGAGATGTATTTGTTGCCATACTGCAATCAATAAAAAAATCTTTCATTTCCCATATTGATAGTAATTTGATGAATGAATTGGATATTTGAAAGTCTTTGATATTTTAATGTCTATTTACTTTCAATTTAATTATTTATCCATATGTAATCAAAATCTTTGAGGAGGGTTATATTTGTATTGCAGGTCTTACTGCAAGATTGTGGAACAAAGCTTGGGGATTGAAGATCTTGGATCAACCTCCATTGGTATAAGGTACTAATTGCTCAACTTTAAAACCCTTGTTTATTTCATGAATAATATCTTGTCTCTTATCTGCAAATCCCTTTATTGTTGCTTGAATGTGTCAGTATGTTGGTGACCTTTATTTACCCCAGTCATTAGGAACTTTTTCCGTACAACAAAGAGTTATGTAGATTCCCATAGAAGTGATTGTACTTATAAGGTGAGGAATAGACTTTTCTTGCAAGCAAAGCCCAAGAAGAATTCATAAAGTTTAGGGAAGGATCCAAATTTTCCCCTTGGTTTGTTGGACCAATTGAAGTCCTAAAAAGGATCATACATACGGCATATTGTCTTTCTTTGCCACCAATACCACATTGGACATGATGTTTTCCGTGTATCAATTCTATGACAATATGCACCTGATACATCCCACTTTTTTAATTGGAACCATTTGCAAGTTTTAGATGAGGGAGATCTAAAATAATAGCCAATTTTCATATTGGATTGGCACACTTACAACTCAGCCATCATTTGGTATACTAGGTTAATATTTAGTAATACCTTTGCATTCACACATACGGCGTTGCTATACCACCGATAGCAGTAAATCCCAACTTTTTGACGTTTTTGATAATGTAGTCCATCGGATGTCTGGCATATGGGAGATCCAACACCCTCTGAAAAACAAAACTGTCGGATTTTCGATTCAAATTGTGTCAGAGAACCGACGGATTATTTATATGCAAAAAAACCGACGTTTTTAAAATATCAGTTTCGTCGGATTATCTTCACACATCCGTCGAAATATTGGAAAAAAATCCTCGTATTTTGAATCAAAAGGTAACTGATATTATATAGTAATGTTACTTTAATAATATATAAAATTATTATTATTACTTTTATGGAAAAGATTCTTAAATATTATTATTAGTAAATCTAATGGGTTATTTTGAGTGGTTCAAATATACACGTATTACAGCTCTATATTTTTATTGTTATAATAATAGATAACATCACTATAACTATTATATATTAATATTATTATAATGATACATAACATTATTATTGTTATGTTTTTGGAAAAAAATTATTAAAGGTTATTACATAATATTATTAGTAGTAAATTTAGTGGGATACTTTGAGTGGTTGAATGATATAATCCTTATGTAAAAGATATTGGGGTCAATCCTCCAGGTTGGATTCCTTCGTGACATGTCTTATATGATGTTTTTGTTAGGATATGAATACTTGACAACCACATGAAAACATATGAGAGGTTTTAATTGCCTTTGAGTCATGATATGGGCACCACTAGGAAGTTTTGGACATTAGTGGTGAGTCTCAGGCCTTAACCATGGTTGGGGGACGAAACTCAATCCTTAGGCCCTAAAATAGTCTTCCCTGGCTCGAGGGAAATGATGAGGTCTCAAATCACTACACATGACCCCTCTAGGGTATCATTCCCTATAAGTGGAGATATGGGTGCCAAGGGGAGGTTTTTAGCATTGCGAATGGGTCTTAGTGTCTTTACCATGCTCGAGGTCCAAGAAACCAAAGCCTTGAGTTGCATAAATAAATATTCTTGAGCTTAAGGGCCATGAATGAGGCCTTCAAACATTAAAAAAAATCTCTCTTAGGGATGTTTAACTTGTGAGAGGGTATACTGATGCCATTAATAAATTTTGAACATCAAGGGATATTCCTTGACTTTGACTTACTGGTAACCAAACCTCAAATCAATCTTTGAAAATACCTTTGCCCCTCTCATTTGGTCAAAGAGGTCATCAACTCAAGGTAAAGGCTACTTGTTCTTCTCTCTAACTTTATTCGGTTGCTTGAAATCGATGCAAAACTTGAGAGTTCCATCCTTCTTTTTCACAAATAGCATGGGTATTGCTCCCCATGGAAACACACTTGGTCGAATTTGTTTCTTTTCCAACAATTCTTACAATTGTATTTTTAGATTTAGCAATTCTAGGGTATTCATTCTATAATGTGTCTTGGAAACTGGTGTAGCTCCAAGCACAAGATCAATTGTGAAATCAATATCCCTCTTTGGAGGAATTCCTAGCACTTCATCAGGGAACACATCACCATATTTTTGCAAGAGTTGATAGTCCTCCAACTTGAAAAATTCATTTTATGCTATGTCTAATACATGGGTTTCATATAATTGAAAACATTTTCTAAAGCACCTCTTCAGCTTCAAGGCTAAAATATGCCTAATAAATATCATCTTTGGAAAGTCTTTTACTATCATTGGGTTTCCTTCTTCATTAATGCATTCAAAGGTCTTGTTATAGCAGTCAAGTTTAACTTTATGTGCTTCCAACCAATCCATTCCAATGAGATCATAGGAACCAAGTGGAAAAACATTCAAATTTTCCCATGTGAAGATTCCATCCATCTCTAATTAACATTTCTCCACCACTTCACTAACTTTTCTCTTGGTTCCAATGGTTAGTTGCACCAACCATTAATTATTATGCTTTATTTCCTCAAAAGCACAAATCTCAACCATTTTAGGAGTAACATAATTGTGAGTAGATCTAGGGTCCATTAAGATAGAAATAGATTGCTCAGAAATCTTACCTTCAACCTCAACCACAGTCAATTGATGTCATGCTTAAAGGTCCTCTAGTGCAGCATAAATCCTAGGGATGATCATTGCTACATCACCCATAGTTTCATCCTCTTGGATGTTGTGAACATCTTTTGCACTCCCATTGAGATATGGATAATTTATGAGCAAGTGGTCTTATCCACATCCCTAACATTGAAGGGTCTCCCTTGGATTATCCCCCACAAGTTTTGTTGGATTAACTTCACCATGTGATGATTGTCGTTGTCGATTTTTGAAATTTGGAGGCTTGAATCCCTTCTTCCTTTGATCAAACTTATCATTCTTCTTGTATTTTCATGCCTTACAAGATTCTGTCTTGCTTTTGTTTTGGTCATAAGAATACTTAGCATTCCTTATTGTTTCATCTATAGTTTGAGGTTCATCAAACTCAATTCACTCATTGTATGACTGAGGTAGCCCACCTAGAAAACGATGAATTTTTATCTTATAATCTCTAATATATTTAACATACATCAACAGCTCCAAGAATTTATTTCCATACTCATCCATGGTCATTTGTCCCAACTTTAATTCATGGAACTCTTTCATTTTATCATCATAGTACCTATTAGAGAGATATTTTTGTTCAAAGTACGTCTTAAACTGCTTCTACGCAATATTTATTTCATTATTTATCTTGACTTGTATAAGGTGATCTCACCATATAGATGCTCTGCCATTCAACTTAAATATGGCCACCTTTGCCTTCATGTTTCCAAATCAATCATGGACTTGGAAATACTTCCTCATCCTAAGAATCCAAGCCTGGGCTTCTCCCCGGATTTCACTTCACCATCAAAAGTAGGGAGTTTGGATTTCTGAAATTCCCCATGTGAGTTTTCCTTGAAAGGCCTCTTCCTCTTATTCATATGAGATTAAGAACTTGGATTGTTGGTGGAGTCCTTAGAGGCAAATGACTCACTAGAATAAAATTGAGTATATGTCTTATCTGTAGAAATCCTTCTTGGGTAATGGGACCTATTGTGAGAAATCATCCTTGAGTTAATCCAACTCTGATCACCATTTCCTGAGTTCTACCCATGGTTCACCTTCCTCTAAATTTCTAGCAAGATTTAAAGCATGGCTGCATTCAGTTATTTTTGTTCTTCCTGGGCTCTAATCAACCTTTCATTATCTGCTCTACAACTTTGCAACTCTACTCTTAGACTTCTCGTGGTCTCTATAATATTCGGGGGAGTTACTTGGTTTCTTCATCCATTTGATTAAGTATCTACATTCTCAGAGTGTATATTTTATCCTATGGAATCTATTCCAGCTGCGTAGGAATCATTTGCATCATTCATGGAGATAGTTTTATTGGCCTAACCAAGACCAAAGATTTGTGATTGCAATATCTTGGATGTTTACCCTTAATTGTCATTGGTATGGTATTGTATCTACAAAAGTATTCATATAAGCACACTTCTTACCTACATTGCATCCTCAAAAAATTATAAAATTAATTTTTCATGCATTCTGGAAACGAACCATATTGACATTATTTGTCAAATCAAGGCTACAAACACTTTTCTATTAAGCTTTTAGGAATATTTGAAGTACTTCTCCAAAATCTGATCATGCACATTTATACCCCTTTGGATCAGTTTTCCAAAAACTATAGTCGTGCTCATTTCTAATCTCATACCTAAAATTTGTAGCACTTCAAAATTACCAATTTCGCTCAAATTGGCACTTTTCCTGTAGGTGCATTTAGTAACAAAAACCAACTTCATCCACTTGTAGAAGAAAATCTAGTGAGAACTAGAAAAATTTTGTATTAGACACTTATAATACTTATGATAGAGAGTACTCATCAACCTCTATTTCTCTCATATGATACCCAGGAAACTTCTATAATTTTCTAGAATTCACTACTTTTACTTTTTGCACTTTTTCCATTAGATTATTTTCACAAAACTATCTCCCAATTTGAGCATTTTTTAGTAAATGTTTTTAAGAAGAGTTGTTCAAATTGATGGGTAAGTAAAATGTTGAAATCACAAAAAAAAATCAATTATGAGTTCTTGGGTCACTTTTCCCTTATGTAAGATTTTCAAAATCCCCAAAAAGTGGCAACATAATAATAGATTTTTTATTATTTTAGAATCTCCATTCCAAATGGTTAAGATTTTTGTAAGATGATCAAAAGAGTTTCTGCATCCTTGGTCATGGAATACACTGTCCAATTTTCATCATGAACAGGGATCATGTTTGGGTTTATGATCAATGTCTTCAAAAGGCAATAATTCTCAATTTCTAAAATTTATGAGTTGAATGAGAAATCCAACCTCAATGACATTTTTCTAGCCCTTGGTGTTGCGGATCCAACCCTAAAAAAAATCATCGAAAAAAACTACTCCTATTATGCCCATAGAATATTTTGTCTACTATGACATGGCATATTGATAACGTGGCATGGCACGTGGAAAGGGTGATGTGGCATCATTTCCACCTATACATTACATGGAATCCTCTAGTCCTTCCATGTCATATTCCATTCTGGCCCCTCTCAATTTCATTGGGATCCTCAAAGATTACCGCACTGCAATTTTTAACCATGCTGAAAGGAAGCTGCGAATGATCTGTATCTCATGATCTTAGATCCCAAAGTAATATGGGTCGTTTGTGGCAAGGCACTTTGTCTGTCGTATTTATGTTTCTCCATCTACATGAATGGACAAGGTCCATCGATCGGAGTTGCACGGTTTAATCTCAGTTGTTTGTGGATACATGTGTTAAGCTCCAATCACATCCACTTGTGTGAATGGTCAAGATTTAAATATCCCATCCACTCAATTTAATCTGAGCCACTCCTTGCACTTAGATTTACGCAAATGGTAAAATTTGATAGTATGAGCAGTCTAATTTAATCACATCTGTCAATCATCCTCTAATTCTCAAATTGCACTATGAGAAAAGCAATTTGGCACCTAAACTTCTCTTAACTGAAAAAAACTAATATTTTTGTTGATAACATTACCAAATCCAAACAAATTCCCCAACTTTCTCTAAACCAATCTACCATTACTGCTGATATACCACAAGATTTAATCCTTGGGCTCTATTAAAACACCATTTGACAATTAAACCACATTTTTATTTTTTTCTCATAGACATTTTGTCAAACACTCCATGTGCAAACTATTATTTCTTCCTATAACTATTGATTATGACCGGCTATAAAGCCATGATGTTGCAACCAATAGCTCTGATACCACTCTATATCATATCCATCTATCACTCTAACCATAGGTGGGGGAAAATATGAATTTCATGTTTCTTAATTTCACCCCAAGGTCCATTATAAAATAACATATGCATGTGCAAGTGCATGAATATAAAAACACAATGGAATTAAAAACTCTATCCACACACAATCATACATAAATAAGCATATTTATCACAAGTAAATAAAATCATTTTGCATTCATAGACAAAGAGAATACTTGTCTTTTAACAGAGAAGATCAAAGCAATTGGTTGTGTAAGAGCAATTTTTCACCCAACCATAGGTATCAACTATTGATACCATCCCCAAGCCAGGCTATGTGGCCATTGAGGCAATGGAAACACCTATAGACTTGTCTCTCTCAGCCCAAAACCCATTTGCTCTCATGTTAATTAGTAAATATGCTTACCACTAAGCAATTACAGGAATCTCGCTCAACCATCCCATCCATGGCACTCTCTTCTACTACCCCACACAACACAAGGAAGAAATTCCCTTTCACTACCCCATAGTTCCATTAGGAAATCCAACCCTTATTGTACTTACCAGTTTGTACAGAAAGAGTCCAACATGTTGTATGTTATTGGAGAACCTCCAGTAACATCAATTCATGGCTTCTCAAGTATCTAAGGAACATAAAATAAACAACCGATAAAGGTTTCTATCTTTCCCATCCTATATGCTCACCTACAGCCATCCTCTTCACTCTAATGTCTACAATTTTCCTCCTCGCAATGTTAATTTCTGGTTAATTTCATAGTATGGTAATTGGAAATGGAAAATACATCAT
Source organism: Larix kaempferi (assembly GCA_027924585.1). Classification (NCBI taxonomy): domain Eukaryota; kingdom Viridiplantae; phylum Streptophyta; class Pinopsida; order Pinales; family Pinaceae; genus Larix; species Larix kaempferi. The sequence continues at coordinate 196,295 of BSBM01001774.1, forward strand.
GAAAAAACTCTACGTAATGTAAAAATATACATGGAAAATGAGTTACAGACTCCAAAGGAGATGAGAGGATTGGTGAAATCCAACTGACATTACTTATGACCATAGAAGGAAGGACTCTTACAATTTTATAGAAGTATATTCATACCATGCTTCCATAACTACATGAGAAGACTTTCCCCACCAACCTCACACATGCATTCAATGATTGGATTTAATATGTCAAAAGGAAGTAATTGGCTCATTTAAGGCACATGGAAACAAATGGATGAGTTCCAAGGTTGACACTTGGAAATACATGATTTAATATCCCATGGGCCCTCTTTCCTCTTCCCCTCGTGGAATCATAGCCCCTATAGTGCTCTTTACACAGCCATCCTAGAGCATTTTATTATTCTTCAATATAATATTACATAGCTTTTGAGTCATCATGACAAGTCGACCACATGGCCCATATGAAAATAGTTTTTTTTCACATGTGGTTCACAAACCCCCCAGTGGGGCTGCTACGTCCACGATAAGAAATCACATGGGTCCCACATGAAGAGGCCGCACCCCGTTCACTCTGATTACGAAGCTAACCCGATGGGGACATCAAGTGAGGCCCTTATATAGCAATGTATAGCCACCCAAGGATTTGACCCCGAGACCTTATGCTCACAACTTACAACACTCAACCACTTGAGTTAGCACACCAGCCTGGCCCATATGGAAATAGTTACATATACATGCCTAACCATTCATTAATCTGGTCTTATCCTTGAACTCCACACTAGGGATCCATACTAGCATATTTACATCATTTACATAATTTGATTTAATACATTCCAGGGGTTAAAATTGAGGTATTACATCATCAAAGATTAAAAAATACAAACTATTATTTTGCATGACATAAAAACACTTATTTGTAATAAAATTTTGTTGAGTTGTAAATATCTAAACATAAATTAACTTCTATAAACCCCAATCTTCATATTTGCCCCCTATGAAACTAAAAAAACAATGCTTGATTTGCTGCATGTATCCATGTTGTAAGAAGAAATGCTAAAAAATAAATATAAGATAATTAATAGTGATGATAAATTGAAGTGATAAACCTCTCTTAGCATATAATGGTTTTTGTCTTAATAGTGCACCTCATTTTCTTCATGTCTCTGTAAACATGAAAGATGGCTCAACAAGCAACTCCTTCAACATTGCATGGCAATTCCTTGACAACATTTTGTGATAAACTAGTTTTTCTAGCAAGCCTTTCTGATTCTTCAAATCAACATTTGATGCAAGAGAAGAGCATACTTAATTTTTCAAGAAACTTAGTCCCACTCTGATACCATATTACAAAATCTAGATAGAATTACATCACAAAACAAATGAGAAAGATAGCCTTGTTTCTAGCTATACAGATTTTCCAGCGGATAAATATGGGCAATGCCATCCAAACTCTGCTCAAACCGTGCTTGTTTTGAAGGGAACCTAGTAGTATTGCTTCCAAGAGTAAAAGAGGTCAGACCTTTGAAAAGGAATCACAAATTTATCCTCCGGCTGTGTTGTCACTTCTTCCCAAACTTGAGTGGCATAATCATACTCCAATAATAAGTGCTTAGATGTTTCCTCCTCTTTCATGCATAGAATGCATCGAGAGGGGCCATGTATATTTTGTTTGAGAAGATTTCTATCGTAAGAATGTTTACATGGGCTAAGACCTAACAAAAGACATTAATTTTGGAGATGTACTCAAAATGCAAAAAGTGTTTTCGTAATTTGGAATGAGTTAATGATCAGTTATGCAAGAGAGCCTGATAACCTTCTTTGACGAAGAAAGACCCTTTCTTTTCTCATTCTATGATGCCCTTAAAATGAATGCCAAGAGGAGCAACACCCTGTAGCAAAGAGAGTAGAGCAAAATATTGAAGTTGGAGATGTTCAAGCACAAGTAGTTTTATCCAATTTTTCCATTGACCAAAATGATCCCATTCTATGATTTAACGTAGAGTTTCGATTCATGTGGATGTCATCCACAATTATGAGTTTTCCCAAACCCAATTTGGTAGCTAAGGGAGCATGGCCCATAATTGTCTTTCCATATGCCAGTTTTTGAAACATATTCAAGAATCCAATAAATGTTATGTTGGATTAGAGGATATGTCACTTTACATAGACGACATATACTAGTGCCTCTTCCTTCCTATTTTGCACTATCAATGCATATTATCCTGCTCCCTCTAAAATATTTCTTCTTGAAGGCAAATTTCCACCATTCATTGTTATCAATTTCCATACCAATTTTGCACCTAATGCCAAATTCAACAAGCCAAGATCTTCGATACTAACTCCTCCATGAGCAATGGGAGCTCGGACTGTCTCCCATTTAATCAAATGAATTTTTTTTATTTCATTTACCTCATTACCACAAGAACTTGTGAATTTCCTTAGCAATGGTATTCTATATTAATTGGACCTAGAAGAGAAGAATATTGAAAAAGAGGGAAAGAAGATAATACTAACTTAGTGAGGATAATCTTGTCTATTGGGTTTAACCATCGTGGTCACCATCCTTGCATTTTGCTTTTTATTTTCTAAAGAATATGCATCCAATCTACAAATCTTAGAATATTGAGAGATAGGAGCAATCAAATATTTAAAGGAGGACCATGAGGACTAACAACTAAATCCAAGGATTCAAGATATCCTCTACAACAAACTTGGGGAGATATTCCAATTGTATATTTGACTCTTCTTCAAGTTTACCAAACCCCCTAAGGCTTCAATAGGAGTCTAGAACATGTTTGAATATCATAGCATTTTCAATAGAGGATCCTCCAAGGAAAAGTGGATCATTTACAAACTAGGCATGATTAATTTCCTTCACACCACAAGCCATTGGAATGCCTTCAAGCCTTCCTTCTTCCTTTTCATGATCTAATGCTTTGTTGAGAGCCTCTACCAATGATGTAAAGGAAGGGGGAGAGGAGACACCCCTATGAAATATCTCTTGAGCTATGAAAGTAAGGGGTTGGACCGCCATTTACTAGGGGAGAAATCCATAGTCACCCTATGCATGTTGTAACCCATCTAATAAATTTTTCAGAGAAACCAAATTTTTCCATGACAGAGAAAATGAAACTATGCCTAACACAATCAAAAGCATTAGCAAGGTCAATTTTTACTATCATACATTTATCCCTTCTACTGAAGTTGGAATGAATAGCTTCTTGAACAACAATGATATTATATTGATTTGTCTTTTTCCTATAAAGGCCCCCTGGCTTTCCAAGATGAGTAGCAGGAGGAATTTTTATACCTTGGAAGCCATAATTTTAGTGAAAATCTTGTAGGTTGATCAGAACTGAGAAAGAGAGGGGGACTTTAATCCTTTAGGGACCAAGGCTATTAAAGAAGAATTTGTAGCTCCTCGAATTTTATATTTCCCTCTAGTACAATTAAGCATTTTTTCGCAATTTTTTCTTGATAATATGCCAACATGCCTGGAAGAAGTGGATGGTGAATCTTTATGGTTCCAAGGCCTTCTCGGATCAAACTCCAAATGGAATCCACTATTTCCCTCTCTGAGATTGCCCTTTCAAGAAGAAGATTATCTTCCTTGTTAATCAATTTGGGAATATTGTCCAACAAAGTCTCTTTAGTTTCATTTTTGGAACTACTCTTTTCAGTGTATAGCTCTTTAAAGTGTCTATAAACTTCTTCTTTGATTGCATTAAAATCGACTAATTGTCTTCCTTCTTAATTTTGTATTTCCTTGATTACATTTCATTGAATGTTGCCTCTAGCTTGCTTGTGAAAATATGCAATATTTTATCCCTAGTTGTAAGCCACAAACTCCGAGACTTTAAGCACCACATCTCCTCTTCCTACCTGAACAACTAGTATATTTTTTGACTCGGTGTTTGTTCTTCTTTTAACAGCACTTTCGTGATTGGTTGATTTTCCATTTTTTCTAGTAAGTTTTCCAACTCGAATTGGGATTCCTTTCTTCTACTTGAAGGCGACTTGTATTGTGTTTGAGCCTAGCTCTTTAATTCTCTTTTAACGGCTCTCAACTTTGATTCCCACATGAAGGTGGGTGACCCCTAAACCGAAGCGTTCAAAATTGCCTAAATTATATTTGTAGCTTCTTGTTCCTATAGCCGTAGAGGGTTATTGGACCCATGCCTAGCTTCTTCTGAGCAATTAAACTAATTGGCTTGTGATCTAAATCCGCATGAGGAAGAATTTTGGACTCAAAATAAATTTGATCTATGAGGAAGGAACTATGAACCATGAAACCTATCTAATCTAGCATAGATGTGCCCTAGACCATACCTATGATTAGACCATGTATATAAACCTTTCTTGGGAAGGATGTCCATTAGGTCCCAATTTGAGGATAAATCTTTCAAATATTCCTAAAGGGATTTCTTATGAGATTGCCTCCACTTTTCTCCTTACGAAAATTCGTGGTGTTGAAATCCCCATCAACAATTATCTTTTGTATAAGATCATTTGTCCTGAAGTGTGTAAAGCAATCTCCAAAACTCAATTTTCTCTACATATTTGACCAAGGCATATACATTACATATTCTTATGAGGTCCTTCGTTTTCATATTTTCCAAACCAATCATTATCCAATGTTGCATATCCAACTATTCTATTTTCTTATAGATTATGGTACATAGAAGGACATGAACCCTCATGAAGCTCCTCAAGCATTGATTGCTACTTTGTTTTGTTTCCAAACCTTTAAAACTTATTCAACTTCCACTTTGGTCTGATGGATTAGCAAGATAGAAGGTCTTTCTCCTTTGACTAGGTTCTTTATTGCTTCCACTTTAGTTTTGCTTCTCATTCCTCTACAATTCTAGGAGACCAATTTCATAATCCATTGGATCGAAAGGTTCTTATCTCTTCACATTCTTCTTTCCTTTTGCTTGGATTGTTTGGAGTGATTTTATTGAAGGAACCATCAATACATTTTTGCATGCCCAAAAGCTTTTCTTTAAGAGGCTTGCTCTTCCCTCTTCTCCTTAGCTAATTTCCTCCACTATTTTTTGGTGGGTAATTTTTCCTCCTCAAATTCTTCCATTTCATCTTCTTGTTGTTGCTTTGCTTTCATCCTCGTAATGATACTACTCTAAGTAGCTAGGATCTTTGATTAAGATGTGTTCACTTCTTGGAAAGGCACTAAAGGAAGGCCTTGCGAATAAGAATCTTTGAGCCCTATTTTTTCAAGAACCAATTGATGTGGGTTTTAACATTCTTGCCTAGTGTTCCTAGCACAACTTCTTGGGTGGCTTCCACGATTTTATCTTGGGTATATTCCACGGTATGATCTTTAGAATCTAATTGAGAAAGAGCTTGAAACTGATTAAAAGAAGGGCATTGAAGAGGAGGGGCGAGCAATAACATTTCCAGACTTTATCCCCCTTTTTACAATGTGCCATTCACCCTCCTTTGTTGATATTTTATGTAACTTTGGCAAATATTATTATGTCGGACCAAAAGATTATAGAAGAATAATAAATAGACAAGCCGGCCCACAAGGTAAAACTACCCCAGGAAAGTCTGCCCAATCACCCCAAGTGAAGCCAACCCCACAATGAAAAAGTCAGCCAGAAACAAGTATAAATAAAGGGTGATGCCCTCCTCATTTGTACATCAAGCAAGTTCACATCAAGTCAGTGAGACAAGTGCGCAAGAGAGAGAAGCAGCAACTGGAGGAAGGCTAATATTTCAAGTTTTATCTTATCTTTGTATCTGGGGTATCTTTCTATGAGAGAGCTTTAGCTCGTCATTGTATCGACATGTACTTTGTTGATGAATCTATACTAAAGAAGTTCTGTTGGGTTTTCTTCCTCAAGAGGGTTTCCCGGGATAAATCTGTGTATGTTGTGAATGTCTTTCTTTCAGTGATCCTTATGCATGCAGTTATTATGATATGATATAAATTGAATTAAAGTCTAAAGAATTATGAATAACATATCTACTTAAGTTAAATCTCAACATCCTTCACTAAACCCTACTGTTGGGGAGAAGCTTTGTTATAGTTCTTGGCAAAATGTCTTTATTCATGGCAGATTTTGCATTTAAAAGGGAGTTGCTCGTAGTCTAGCTTTTGGACATGTTCCCAACCATCCATGGATAGTTTTATTGCTTTAGGAAGCCCCTTTTCCAAGTCCATTTTTACGTGTATTATGGAACAAGAGAACATTGGAGCTTTCAATTCAAATTTGTCAAAGTATTTGCCTTAAAGAGTTCCCCATTGCAGGAAAATTTTCATTGCTCTAGCAGTGTAAAGAAATATGTGGAAGCCTTACCACATCAGAACTGCAAAAGTAATGTCTTTCTCCGGATTAAAGGAAAGGGTTTATCTGTTCAAATACATCCCTCTTGGACCCATGAAATATGTCCACTTCTAGAGATTGGGTGTCTATCTTCCTATCTTTCAAAGAGAAATACAAAAAACCCTCTTCCACAAATGTTTTGCTGCAAATCTCTTTTAATGAGAGGCCTCCAATTCTTAGATATCCAGACTTCCATGGCTTGAGGTGAGGGCCAAAGGCCAGTGAACTACCCCACCAAGCCTCATTCTACTAAGGCTACAACTTTAAGTCAACTTTAAGTCAAGATGCATTGGAAGAAAGTTTCACATTAGGGACTGACACAAGTTCGACGAAACACGAAGGACGAGAAGAAGATGAAACACGAAGGATGAGAAGACTGTTGAAGAACGAAAGGCCTCCACCACATTGATGCCCTAAGAAACACTTCCAGCTCTGCCTCCAAGAGAGACTCCATGGGTTGCACGAACTAGAGACAACGAACTTAAGGTTTACTCTCAGGGCTTGACGGAGATGCAATAAGGTTTAACTATTTTAGCAAGTGAAATCAATCCATCTATTTCAGTAATAATATAAATTATTGCAAGGTATTGTTACAAAGAATCCTAGCTTTCTATTACATGTAAACCTTATATCTAACAAAGTGACCTGATAATTTTGACTTGGACCAAGTAGTTAGAACAGCTTTATCTTAAATTTTGTAGCTTTTAATGCCCTACAGGCTACTGCGAGTGGCAACTGCATTTGCGGGGCAGTTTTTACTAAAAAGAAATGCCAATGTACATACTGTAAAATTTTAATAATTTGAATTAAATGTTTTCTACCAAAACAAGTGAATTTGAAATCATAACATGCGCTTTTTCTATAGCTATTTTATTTTCCGAAACATTGGTTCTGTGGCTATTATTGCCCATCTCGCTTTACTTATTATATATAATGTGTTGTCCATAATAGCCACTAAAGGAGCAATGCTTTTTTATTACAATTTGTGAAGAGGGACGTAAATTAATTTGAAGGGCTATAACCCCCCAAAAATAAAGCCAAAAAGATGAGAAAAAAATAAACGAGTGGATATCCGAAAGTTAGCTGGGATATTTCTGAAATCAAAAGTGAAGTCTGCAACCTCTTGTCTGATTGGAAATGAAAAACAAATTTGCATGGTATTTTTAGATCGCAATGATCCCTCTAAATTATGGCAGCATCGCTACATTGAAAATTTTCACATATCCCAAAACTCCCAAAGAATCTAGAAATATGTCGCATCTGCACAGGGTCCAACATAGCAGGACTTATAACTTTAAAATGGCTGATGCCCTGCAATCTATCCTCTTTTCCAATGTTAAGGATGGAGGAATCCATACATTGCTAGCAACATTGAAAGGGCAACAACTGATTGGGTATTCTTCGATGCTGGTTTCAAACACGACTGATTTGGGGAATAATATAAACAAATACACGGATTTATTGTGAGAAAGACGATTTCCACTAACTATTTTCACCTTTTATGACCCAAAAAACCTTCTATGTTTTCCAGGACCCACATACGGAGCCTCAGCTATTTTAAGGCCAACATTATTCCATGTCATTCTAATTAGGCTTCCTCTTTTAACATTGTTTGGTGTACTCTAACCTCCTAGAAATATTTGCATTCAATGCTTAACTGGTAGAGAAAAACATATGCCAACAAGGATTTTACAACTAAAAAGCATATTTTTAGGTAGTGTCCCAAGAAATGAAAAATCAAATACATATGCTAATAACTATCTGTTAAATGAATAATGCAAATCATATCTTGAACTCGGAGGATTGCTATCCATGAAGACTATCAAAAAATGTACATCGAGGACACGTCTCTGAGGGTGAACCACAGTTTGTTGGAAGAATCAATTTTCAGTTGATTAAGATCAGAACAAGACTTCAGTTATTCTTTGCAATACAAATGCATCAAGAAGAATATTGACCTGAAACCTGAATAATGAGGATAACGAGCTTCTCTGCTTGATCCTCATGAATTTGAGGGTTTGCAGTATGCAGCAAACCTACATTCAATTCTTTATTTTATATCTGAGACTTCAGTTCAGTAGCACGACTAATTTGCAGAAACTTGAGTTGAACTAAGAAAACGAATTGTTCTAAACCGTGCTGCTCATCCAAAATCCAATAAATTACTGCATTTTACAATTGTCAATCTAGAAAAACCAGTCTAAGACACCATCTCCACATAAATAATTTTCACATACTTTTAACCAGGCTATAATACAGAAGCTTACAGTGGCATCAACCGCTTATGCTTGAAAAACCATAGAAAAGAGCAAAAAATGATAAGCCCAACAACTCCAGTTATTATCAGAACCCACTTGAAAGCCTTAGGTTCTTCAAACAATTCCATTGGAATATTCATGCCAAAAACTCCTGCCACAACTCCAAATATAGCAACAACAAAGGTTGCAGTTGTGAGCAATAGTTCAAACTGTATCAGCTGGTTCCGAACATTGTCCTGTTGAGGGACATTCTCAAACATTAGAAACACCTCAAAAAAAGTCAATAAAATATAAAAGCAATATGACAACCAGTCCTAACTGTACTGAACTGACCCAAACATCTAATACAGAAGATGCTAATTATCTTGCCAAATTGCAACCCCTGGCCAAGTGGGGAAATATGGGCCAATGAAGAGAACCTCGAATGGAAGGATTTAAGCAATGGAAAGATCCAATACTAGTTGCTAGGTAACGGTACAATCTAAACTCAGACCAAATATAAAGACTTACCAGTTGAATGTTTATGAAATCCTCTGTATCATCTATATACTCCTTCAGCTGAAACCATAAAGATCAGAAATTCGGTAAATCATAAAAACTTGCATTGACTAAAATATGTTTGTCAGACTATTTTACAAGTTCTAAGTCTTAAGAAATTGATGCACCGATTAAGTAATCCAGGCTATTATAACCACTTACTGATGTTAGCTTGTTCAAAGTACTGTCAATAACCACAAAATAAGCCTCAAGTAACATTTCTAACTCCTGAATATGTTCATCATTGTTTTCAGAATCCCTCATACTTTCATGCCTGCTTCGTGCTAAGCTTAGAGTTTTTTCCAACTTCCGAGAATCAGGTGGAGAACATATGGGAGAAACTGGGGCTGAAACTGAAGCCCCAGTTCCAACAGAACCATAACCGAATAAAGATTGATCTCGATAAAAGGCAGCCTCCATTCGCTCTTTTTTCTCAGTTAGATACATCTCAGCCATATCTCCATCATCATCCATAAGTTGCTCTATCTCATCTCGGACCTGCAGTAGAAATTATGCCAGTTATAATCCATTATATAATATTAATCCATTACTTAATAATGTTCAGGACATACACCTTTTGAACCCTGCGAGTCAATGCGACAAGCCTACTTTTGAGTCTCCGAACACGCTCTAAGTTCAGTGTGCTGATCTTTGAAGTCAATTCATCTAATACAGGATACGCTTCAATTTCCAGCTCTGCTGCCTGCAATGAGCACAACAGACAGAACATGAGAAGATTCTTGGTAATAGAAAATATCACCACTGCCAGTATTGAACAAGATGGAGAGATATGAACCACCAAAAGCAAGGGCATGATAAATTCAACCATAAGTTATTAAAATCATACTGAAAAACTAGTATGCTCTTACATTTCCAGACACAAAAATCTGGCCAGTCAAACGCAAACCATAGATTGAAAAATTCAACATCAATCAATGGAGTAAATTTTATCTGTGGTTAAGACAAAACAGGCTGAAAACTGAAAATTGAAAGTGCATCTTCTGAAAGAGGAAATAATCTTGATCAAAGGTTGCAAGAGGGAGAGAATTTAAGGGCTTTGAAATATCCTGAGAGGGTAGGCTAGCTTTACAAGTTAACCCACCTTTTAGTTAATGTCCTAATGGAGGGACAAGCGGAAATAACAAACATTTAGTGAGACAACTCACTGAGAATATTTAATGCTTCAACTTCCTCCTCCTCCCCAACCAAATCAGTTGTTGTTGCACTTGCAGGTAAGAGCAGTAGGAATGTCAATTGGGTCTAGCCTGAGTGGTTGTGGCATGGAATGTTCTCCTCCTCACCCAGGCTCTATTCCTATGACACTAAGTTGCCAGGAAACGTGGGTACGGGGACTGGTACCGGTACGGGGACGGGGATGGGGGCGGGGACGCCACTTTTTGAAACAGGGTACTTGGGTATGTCGGGGGTACTGTGTATATATATCTATGTTGCACAAGTTTCCGGAATGTGGGAACGTAGGGAACGTGGGTACGAGTACCGGATACGTCTAGAAGTTTCCCCCAAATTTGCAGGAAACGGCAGGTTGGGAATGGCAATAATATATATTAAAAAATATAAAAATAAAATAATTAAAAAAACATGAGAACCAAATGACTTAGCACAAACCAGATGACTTAGCTTATTCCTTATATTACGGTTGTAACTAGAACCTCTTAGCAGATGGAAATGGTAATAAAATCAAGATTACCATCCATATCATTGATTATATAAGGTAGAATCTTTCTAAAGTGGAAACTTTTAGAAGTTATAGTCCCTGCATTTGTGGCTATATGTATAGAGTAAGTTTTCAACTTTGTGTCAACTATGATTAAAATGTCTTAGAATATATATGTTTACAACACATTCTATGTTAGGGTATTTGCAAAGGTGTATAAATAATCAAATTTAAATTATTATAAAATAAAAATCAATATAATTTTTATTTAAATGTAATATATGAATCTAGTTTTAAAGTAAGATTTAAAACTATTTCCCATTATTTAAAAGTTTTTTTTTTAATTCATAAAGTAAATACTAAAATATATAAATTTACTTTCTTTTATTTAATATATAAAAAGTCAAAATCGATTTACATTTATTATTGATTAGTGGTAATTGCAATTCAACTTAGGGACGAGTGAATACTCTAGCATGGCCGGTAGATGGAGATCAGTGCACCAACTCGACAAGGTAGCACGAAATAGACTTTTATTGCAACTTAGTTTTCTAGAGAAAAGAATTATGAGTCAACTATGTAAAAGTATGGTTACAAGGATATAGGAATGTTGTTAACAACCTACGTGACGATCATGAATGCATGGAAGCTCCCAGGGAAGGAAACGCACAAAAAAAATTCCCCAAGTTCCCGATTTAAGAGGGTAAAACTTCCTAGTAAGTTCCCAACCATCCGGAACGGTTCCCGCTGGATTGGGAAAGTTTCCTACAAGTTCCCTGGAACGTTGGAACTTCGGGAACGAGTTTCCTAAAAGCTGGGAGCGGTTCCCGTGCTACATATATATATATATATATTAAAATTTATAAAAATAAAATATGTCAGTCACATCATACCATAGTGGAAAGAATCACCGAAAAATCGGCGATGTCCGAAAAATCGTGAGATTTTCCGGACGCCGATTTTTTCCGGCGAAAAAATTGCGAGTTTTAGGAAAAATCGCGCATCACAAGGTTTTGAAAAAGTCGTCGATTTTGCGCATTGTGAGGTTTTGAAAAAATTACCGATTTTTTCAAAAAAATCGCGCCACGACAACAAAAATTGTCGCGCGTCTATCTTCCGGGTTAAAGGCAATTTCAAGGTTTTTTTTTTTGTTATTTCGACGTGGAGAAAGAACAGAGCCGCCAGTTAGAGTCTTCAGCGAGCAGAGCCGCGAGTTGGGAGGACTTTTGGGTCCACATCGAAGCTTCAAAACGTGGGCTGCATTGCTGCAAAACGCAGTGTGCAACAGGGTTTGGTCACTTTGAATACGACGGCCAGCTTCAAAACGTGCTCTGCATCAATTGCAAATCGCGGTCTGCAACAGGGGGTTTGGTTCCACGGGTTCAACTTCATCCACAAGGGCGTGAAGGTCTGCAACTGCAACACACAGGTTAGTTACTAACTTACTTTTAAATTTTTATTTTTTAATTTAAAAGAAAAATTTATCAAAGATTAAATCGATGCTTTGAAAGTTTGAACTTTGAGTTTGAAGTTATAAATTTTAAACTTTAAACTTTACTGTTTGAAGTTATATATCTCCAAACAATAATCATAATATATATAATCTAGATTCTACATTAAATACCAAGACTGAAATAAATGAAAAAATCGATTTTTCCATGAAATAAATGAAAAATTAAAATACCAGGACTAATTTTTTAAAGTTTAACTTTAAAGTTTAAAGTTTTAAACCAGCATGTTGTTAGTCTTTTCCTATCGTGGTTTAATGTCTTTTTTTTGTTTTTTTGTGCCTCGGGTTTGATTTTTGAGGCTATCCATTTCCATTGCAAAAATGCCAAAGGCATTGGACCCATTTTGGCAATATGGGGAGCCTGAAGATGGAACAAACCGGCAGCGATTGAATTGCAAATTGTGTGGGCAACATATGACAGGAGGCATTAGCAGGTTGAAGTACCATTTGGCAAAACTCCCTGGCAATGATGTGGGGCTTTGTAGTGCAGTTGCCCCCGAGATTATGAGAAGTGCCCATGATGCAATTCACTCAAAGGATAGAAGAAGGGAAGAGTCAACTGCAAATAGAGTTAAACTTGCAGCTGGTGGAGTGGCTAGGAGTTCAAAGACACATGATCATCCCACTGAGGCTAGTGGTAGGGTCTCCACGGCCATGGATTCACCTACCTTGAGGGCTGCCTCATCTTTCTTTGTTCCACGGACCGGAAGTGGTGCTCAACCTTCCATCAAGTCTATGCTTAAAAAAAAGCAGAAGGAAGAAGCAGATAAGCTTATGGGGAGGATGCTTTTCTGAAGCGTCTTGCCTCTTACCATCACAAGAAACAATCCCTTTTTTCAACCAATGTGTGATGCCATTGCTATTGTTGGCCCAGGGTACAAGTGCCCTACATATGAGGAGATTCGGGGGCCTATTCTTCAAGCAAAGAAGAAGGACATCAACACTAGATTGGAGGAATTCAAAGAGTCATGGGAGAGCTCAGGATGCACATTGATGTCTGATGGTTGGACAGATAAGAAGGGTAGGACCCTTATCAATTTCTTGGTACATTGCCCTAAAGGTACCATGTTTATCAAATCCATTGATGCATCGGCACAGATAAAAGAAGCAGCATTGTTATGTGAATTGTTGGATGGGGTCCTCCAGGAGATCGGTTTGCACAATGTGGTGCAAATCATAACAGATAATGCAGCTAATTATGTGGTTGCTGGTAGATTGCTTATGGAGAGGCATCCCTCACTATTTTGGACTCCATGCGCAGCACATTGTATTGATTTGATGTTGGAGGATGTGGGGAAAATTACCTTCGTCAAGGAGGTCACTAATCAGGCTAGGAGTATCACCAAATTTGTATATAACCATGCTTTTGTTCTTAGCCTCATGAGGAGATGCACAAGAGACAGGGAGTTGTTGCGTCCTAGAATCACACGGTTTGCCAGCAACTTCATTTCTCTTCAGTCTTTGCTTCGAGTACAGTTTGAGCTGAAGCAAATGTTTGTTTGTGATGAGTGGCGTGATTGCACATATAGCAGGAGAGAGGATGGGAGGGCCATTGCCAAATTGGTGTACATCGACTCCTTTTGGGAAGGAGTGGAGGAAGTGTGCTCAATTAGTGAACCTTTGGTAAAGGCTCTGAGATTAGTTGACAGTGATAAGCCCGTTATGGGCTATTTGTATGAGGCCATGGATAGGGCCAAAGAGGCTATTCGGCCTTATTATGTGGGGAAGGGTACCCCTGGATACAATAGACACATGATGCTATGGGATTTGATTGATACCCATTGGACCGGGATGCTCCATCGACCTATTCATGCAGCTACACTTTACCTCAATCCCGTCTTTTCCTACCAAAGTAAATTTGATTTTGATGGCGAGGTGATGGAAGGGCTCATCGAATGTATTAACAGGATGGTACTTGATGTTGAGACTCGCATGAGTATTAACCACGAGATGGAGATGTATCGGGAGGCTAGTGGACTATTTGGCTTTGCCGATGCTATCCATGCAAGGACCATTTTGAATCCAAGTAAGTGATTAGAAATTAGAATTTATTTAGAAATTTAAATTTTTAAATTTTAATTGTGCTTTATCATTTCATTTGAAATTTGAAATTTGAATTATGTAATCAAATTCTCTTTCTTTCTTATTTGTTGTAGGTGTTTGATGGAGAACATATGGTGGAAGGGCACCAAATTTAAAAAAAATTGCCATCCGAGTCCTCAGCCAAACCTGTAGCTCTTCTGGATGTGAGCGTAATTGGAGTGTATTTGATAAAATACACTCAAAGAAACGCACCAAGTAAGAACTTGAACAAAGCAATTAAATTCATTGTAATTTATTATCCTCTATCATATTGTTTCCCTTGGGCCTCAAGAGTCAATACTCATTAAATTTTTTGTATCACCCTCTGACAGGTTGGATTTCCCACGCCTGAATGACTTGGTGTATGTCCATTACAATCTCCGACTGTGGATGAAGCAGGTAGAGAAAACACCCGAGGTGGGTGCCATTTCCTTGGACAATATTGATGTATTGTCCAAGTGGAGGGTGGAGACTGAGTTGCCTATCATGGAGGAGGCACCTGCATGGTTAGAGGAGGAGCAGCAGCGGTAGGGACAGGAGGAAGAGGAGGAGCAGGAGGTGGAGCAGGAGGAACAGTTTGACCCTGAGGACTTCATGGAGGGTTCATCAGCACCACCTTCTACAGTGGTTGATGTATCTAGTCCCTCATTGGCACCCATGGCCATTACTCGCCTTCCGACATCTACTGCAAGGCCAGGACCTTCTACTGCTAGGGGCAGGCCTGGCAAACAGCCCATGATCTTTTCCCGTAAAAGCGGAAGAGGGCATTGATATTAGAGACAAATAGCTAGCTGCTAGTTTTGTCACTTGTGATTTTTGTGATGTCGTTTTGTATTGGCCCATTGGTTTTCCACTTTTGAGTACTATGTAACTATTGGACAACTTTCACTATCAGGATTCAAACTTTCAGTATCGACTTTGATGTATCATTTTATATTTGGCATGACTACATGATATATATTAGTGTTTTCTCCATATTTATGTGCCAATGTATTTATCTGATGTTGATGTTGCTTTATATGTTTAAAATTATGAAAAAAATGAATATATTTTGTGTTTTTTAATGTTTGCCGCGGTTTGCCGATTTTTTCGCCGATGTTGCCGAGAAGATGTTCTCTAGACCCTCGTCGATTTTTTGTCGATGCCGATGTTTTCCACTATGCATCATACATGTATATTTGATATTTCTAAATTCAATGATTCATATGAACATTCACATTGAAAATTTGAAACATAAAATAATAAATTTGATAAATCATGTGATAGACTCATATCAAGTGGAAGACTGGAAGACTGAAGTTATATTAATATAATTAATAACATTAAATGTTATATGTCCACGACGCCATGAGTTCAAACTTCATTGTCATACTACATTCAAAATTTGCCTAATGGCATTTCCATACATAAAAAAGAAAGTTCAAAACAATAAACATTGAACAATGAACAAGATAGTTGATTTGGCTTCCTCAAGCCATGTCATCAGCATCCTCAAGATCAATGTCATCAGCATCACTAAGTTCCTCTGTCAACAAGCTCTCTAGATAGGCATCACTGGAGTAGTGAGCACGGAGCACTAGCAGTGAGAAATGGAGTGCCACGAGGGTTTAGGTAAGGGGCAATGGCCCACATAACATGTGTTTTAGTGTTTTAATCTTTAATTTTAAAAATTTTAAACTTCTAACATTACAAATCGACCCCCTCAACTGGTGAGCTAAGGTAAATTGCCCAACAGCTGTATCGCCTGTGTACCCAAACATGCAGTACGACATACCGAAATCCGTGCGAGTACCATGTTTTCATAAATGAAGTACCCGGTACATGAGATTGGAATTTGGTATGGTTGGGAACGTACTAATGAAGTACCCAAGTACCTGGTACTGGTTCGTGTACTTGACCCCCCGATACGGGTACCCATGCAACACAGCTATGACATGTTGAGCTCAGAATGAGTATATTGCTGTAACAGCTTTGAGCCTATTGTTGACCTAGCCTTGTGCCCTGAAGAATCTAGGGTTTACCCTAGGTACCCTCCTCTGAATGAGGCGAAGAACACAGTGGTTTTCCCCAGGTGTTGTAACCTGAAAAAAATGGCAGTAAGAATGGAGGGTCTGTGAGCAAGCAGCAAGGTGGTCGGGCTTGTATTAACGTGGAAACCCGAGTTCAAAACGCTATCGGTGTGGCTGTAAATATGTCCTAAATATATGAAGTATTCTACAGGAAAGGAGAGAAAAAGGAAAAGAGTGCAACAACAAGAGGATCTAGATGAGAGATTTTATGCCTCATCCCTTACAAAGATGAAGTGAGATTCTATGCCTCTACCTCGAATCTTGAAGTTGATCCTCCAAGGACATTAGTCAACACCCTACAATTTTGATGAAACATCCTAATCCAAGCGTTAAAATAAGATAGAAAAAGATTCCCATACTTAATAAGTGATTTTGCTTGACTAAAGGGTACATACTTATTAAGGTCATGACAGAGAAGTTCAATCAACTTCAACAATCAGGCATCAGCATCACCAACATCGAGGTATGTAGAGAGTTTGATGTGCTTGACTACATTCCAACCCCATACCCTCATACATGATAGAATCCAATGGAAACGTTGCACTCCTAAAATCTTGAAAACTATTAAGTCTGTTGAATTCTGAATGGGATCTAAAATTCTATTTTTGCATATGAAGTCCATTGAGGTTGGAACCACTCTCAAACATCCTGAAACAATTAATGGCAATGTTAAAAATTTAAGTGAAAGGATGGAAAATAAAAAATAAGGAGAATGTCGCTTTTACTTACTAACATTACCATTTAATATTATTGACTACAATGTCATTTATACAAAACTAGTCAAATATTTTTTAGAAAATCATTGTTTTTAAAAATATGAAAATGACTCCTAAATTTTCAAAATTGGCCTTAAATCCCAACCTCCTCGGCGATTTTTTGGGTCATTGCACGTTCTGCCTAAAAAAATCTTCGATTTTTTCAAGCGAGGTTCAATTTTATCATAAAATTGGTAGGCCATAAAAATCGCAATTCTCAGGAAATCGACGATTTTTCAACTATGGTTCCTACAATGTATAGATTTTGCTCTTTATACAAGCCATACATGAACTTACCATATAGTTTTTTGCATTATGAGTTAGCTATACACAAACCTGCCCTAGGACTACACGAGGACTCCTACACGCATTTGTTGTGATCTCACAAGCGCTAAAGTCCCCCCCTTTTACTACCCCTCCTACAAACCGAATAGATGATTTTGGGGCCCTTAAATGGTCTTAGGGAATAATTTAATTGTTTTGGATCACAAGCACCCTAGGAGGTCTCCCTTCATCTTTTCCTTGCTCACATGCCTTTGTTAGTCACTTTTGGCCACATAACCCCCCATTTGGGTCCTTTCCTAGCCTACTTGATCATTGTTGGGTAGCATAGCATTATTGTGGCCCCAAATCTGCTCAAGGGAGTGAGAAATCTGTTTTGGGACAAAAAGAACCCCCGATTCTTGGTGGGTACTATTATCACATCCATAGTAGTCGGGCTACCATGATTGCAGAGTAGTTTCTAGTATATTTTTTAGCCAATCCTTTACACAGTTTTGATGAGATCAGCCTATGATGAGCAGCATTTTGATGATCACTCACATATATTCAGTGGATCCAGAGTTTGAACAGTTACAGTCTCATGCCAGGACTGATCCCCATGACCTCAGATCGGTGACTGAGATAGCCATTCCTCTATCATCCAGAGCAGATTGATGACAGTGCCCATATTATATTCAGATGCAGTGCTTCAGTGTTATTCAGGTAGTTCAGATCAGGGACTCAGATGCATGATCCAGCAAGTATATTGTGGTACATGTGGGTTGTTGATGTGCTCTTCCTCTTATCTAGGTAGTTTATGACTAGGTATATTGTGATGGTTGTTGGCTCTATCTTGGTGCTTACTGGTTGTTTAGATTAAAAGTGGTTTGCTGCTATTAACAGGAGGTTCTTGATTATACTCGTTGGTCATACCCTTACTCCATGAAGTACTGACTTGTCCATTCCCTTATTTTAGGGCCTTTGCTATCATCCATGGCACCATTAGCCATTTTCTTCCTCCATTCGTTACCCTCTAGTTTTGGTTTTATCCCGACTCACACCTTAGCTAGTGACCTTGAGGACTTCCCCCACCTAGACCTCTGTGTTGGATAGATTCCCAGTTTGCATTGTGTCTCGCCTCTGGAGTGTGATTTTAGTCACAGTGGTTGCTCTCCTCTAGCCCTCGAAACCAAGTATTCCTATAAACAGTGTTGCTAAACACTAGAGCTCGGATCTTAAATGCTATATCTAAGGGATGCTTAGTCAGCAGAAACAGTGTTGCTAAACACTAACTATACATATCTATATTAGCTAGTCAGTGGCCAAGGGACGCGCACTCACCCTTTGTATGCTGTAAGGCCATTTTCCCCTACAGAGAAACAGGGTGGTCACTCCATCGCACCTATGGACAGTGGAGGGCAATGGAGGTCATACCGAGTCATTATCTGAGGCCCGCCAAGCTATTCGGGGCACCTGCTCTTGGAGGTTGGCTAGTGAAAATCTATAAAATGAAATAAATGTGAAATCTTAAATGTGAAAGCTGACAAATAATAAATTGCTTAAAGGTTGCTTGTCTAGAGTCTATTGGAAACATTCTCATCACTCTACAAATTTGTGAGACACCACCATTCCTCGTGTTATCTTCTATCTAGTATATGTCTAGGTGGTCTCCGTGGTTCCTTCATCCGAGAGATTGCAGTGCTGAGGTTGTTGAGTCCTTCCCCTAGCCTAGCCTTTGTTTTTCCACCTTCACCCATGGTTAGCGAATTGTTCAAGTCAGTAAACGAGTATACACTTGAATATCTTGTTTTTAGTAGCTAGTTACTTTGATCTAAACTTATCTTATTCATATTATTTGCATGCTTACGCCAATTAAACATCACTCTATGCTTTGGTCTAGCTACTGATATAATTGAAAGAGCATATCATAACCATTTGTACTTGCAGTGGCAGTTATTCATGGTCTGGATCATTATTTTGATCACTCTTAACCTGGTCAACTTAGTTTGACCTAGTCAACTGTAGAGTCCATGGTGAGTTTGGGCAGACAATGTTCAAGATGCATTATTCATGGCCCATATGTGTCAATTAGATGGTTCCATGCCTCAGACAGCAGTTTCAGATGATGGTTTGATGTATTTTTTTTATGATTATTATTATTACGGACCATTATTTTTATTATTCAGGCATGGATGAGCTTACAGAGGTATCCCTTGATGTTAACACAGTGTATGAGTACTCATTCCTAGTAGATTTGAGCATTATGAGCTCATTGGTGCACTTAGTTATCAGTTCCGGGCATTTACAGGCGATGATAGATTACCACTTTTCTCCAATTTTGCCATGCAGAAATAGCCTATCCAACACTTGCATTCAGCTAGCACATTCTCCTAGGGCACTCCTAAGGGGATGGGGGGTCCAGCCAGTCATTATTACCATATTACCCCATCTCCAGACATTTTGGTGCAGTGAGATTTGTGTTTGGGGCACTTGGCAGTGAGTTACAGGCATTTTGTATTTTCAGAGGTAGTCTTCCGA
The DNA here is from genome assembly GCA_027924585.1 of Larix kaempferi. Classification (NCBI taxonomy): domain Eukaryota; kingdom Viridiplantae; phylum Streptophyta; class Pinopsida; order Pinales; family Pinaceae; genus Larix; species Larix kaempferi. Next base: position 216,318 of record BSBM01001774.1, read on the forward strand.
CAGAGAAATGGCTCATTGAGGAAATCGATATGGCTTAGTGGGGCAAGGAAATGGCGTGAGATTGGTCCAGGATACCTTCATGATGATGTTCACACCTTCTAGCACTTGTTCCGGCATCAGTGGGGTCCACACATCCCAGTATTCATCATTTTGGACATTTTATTATATCTTTGAGGGGGCCACGATTTGGTCTTATGGTCCCTTTATGATGTTATATTGTCATATTATTTGTTATTGTGCCATGGGGCCATGCTAATGAAGGATATGATTACCTCCTAGCCCCACCATGTGCTTATATCATGTGTCCTAGTCATTTGTCATGTGGTGCATCCGCCTTGGGCGATTTAGTGAGTGCACCCCCCTCTATTTGTGAGTTGATCCATATATTGTATTTCCAACTCATCTTAGTCATTGATTATTATTGTTATATCTTTTGATCTCCACCACTCATTCAAAAAGTGGTTAGGGTTTTGGTCTCTCACTCCTATTTAAAGGAGAGACCCCCCTCATTGTAAAGGCACTCTTGGGCTCTTGGATTTTTCGGCATAGTAAAATATTTTTGCAAAACCTCTTGGAAGCTTTGATGAATGCTCTTGCAAGTGCTTGTAAAGTATTTTCTCTTCGACATCATTGTGGATCTAGCTCTTTCCATAACCATTTTTTGTAGGGGCCATGTGGTAGAGAAGGAGGACGTTTTTGAAGGGGGCACTATTGTGGGGAGACTCCATCTCTCCTCCTCAAGACGTCTTGCATCAGGGAGTATTTTTATTGTATCTTGTGATCATATTGATGCTCTTTGATTCATCTTTCTTGCCGTATAGTTTACTTCTTGTCTAGATCGATTCTAACTGTTTATCGTTTTTTGCCGGAGCGGCGCATTGGCTATCTTGGAGCATAGCGATTTCACTTAGGGAGGTTGGATCTCACTCTAGATTGCTTTGATTTGGGAATATCATCAATTTGCAAGGCGGATGCAAGTATTTCCAAGTGTATTTCAAATTATTTTTGTTGTTTCGGGATCCATTCCAATTGTCACCATTAAAACCCTCATTGTTACAACCCTCGTTTTCTAGATCTTATAGATCGGGTACCTATTTGAGTACGGCCATCTAAACCCACTTTGGAATAATTATAAAAACACTAGATCTAAATTTTCAACTTAATCCGACTCCATTTACCCCTGGATCTAGCACTAGTCTCCTCTAGGTGGAACGCCCTCCTTGGGTTTTTGGTCCATTTTTCAAATCTATCAAGTGGGTATGCTTGAACCCCCTTAAATTTCACAAATCTATTCATCAAGCACCTAGATCTAGTCATCTAACACTCGGATCTACTATTTTGGGTCCACTTTGGCCTCATTTGCTTAAACCCTAGGTAGATCCAATTTGGGTATTCTTCATATGAACTAGATCCATCTAGATCTACTTTCCTAAATTCATAGTGGTACATTTCTTCTATGGTTGAGAATCTATATTTTGCCTAAGCCTCCTCAATCAGTTTCTAACTCCCATATACCACTTCGTTTCCCTGGATCTAGATTTCATCCACCAAGATCTACTCTTGTGCATCATTCGTAAACTTTAGAGCGTCTTGTGTTGATTTGCTAGCCCTCATTGGCTAGTTAGGGTCTCCCCCTTGATCTCGCTTTAGCTTATCTAAAGTGAAGAGTTCCTCGATTGACGTGACAGTCAATCATCCTTGGGAATCGAGGCCCTCTTGGGTCACCTCTTTAGTTGCCTAACACCTCCACCATCCTGAATAGGATCACCTTTAGGGGCAACTACAAGTTGTGTGATAACAAGTACACTAATATTAAATGGTTAAAATTGGTCAAATTGTTCCTTCTCTTTTGCTCTTTTGGCACTCTACTTATCACATGTGATTTTGTTCTTACAACACCATTGTAGCATTTGATAATTTTTCTAACCCCAGCACTAGATAAAACAATTCCTAGTGATTTTCCTTGCTTAAAAAATCATTTTCAACTCACTGATTATTTCACTTGCTGATATTTATTAATAGAAATAAATAGCGAAAGCAAAATATAAGAAATAGATTAATAACACATCTCACAAGAGAGAAATCCAAGCATTGAGTGGGGAATTAAGAGAAGGACTTTATGATTTCCAATTCTTGGTCGGGAGAGAGAAAAGGCAACAGTTTGAGAGCAGCAGACAGTTATACTAGTTCGGCAGAGGTAAGGCCGAGCAACATAACCAGCCAAGAAGCTATACGGATAGGTCGTACAGTCATACGATACAGCCGTAAGGACAGACTGTACAAAGAAGGGGCACGGGAGGTAGCAGGCACCAGCCGCCAGCTGAGAGCCACCACAGCAGATTCGAACGTGCGGGCAGTAAGCAGCAGGTCCAGGTAGTGGGAAGAATTTCGGGCAAGGGTCCAGGCAGCCAATTCAGTGCTTGACGGATTAAGCAAAAGGCAATTTTTTTATAGATCTAGTCATGGCAGTAGCCAGTCTCAAATTTGAAGACAGGTGATGGGATATCTCACTTCTTGCCGTGGAAAGCAAGGGTTACATTGCTTTTGAAGGAACAAGATCTTTGGGACCTTGCATCTAAAGTTGTTCCTACACTAACAGATCTAGCTCAATTGGCAGCACATGAGAAGGATATTAAATCCCAGAGAGTGATCATGGATGCTATAAAAGATCACCTGATTCCTCATGTTTGTAAAGAAGACATCGGCCAAAGACATGTTTGAAGCTCTAACGGATTTATTCCAAAGTGATAACATGAACAGGAAGATGATTATGAGAGATAAACTCAGAGATGTCTGGATGACTAAATTAGATAATCATACTAGCTGCCTCATGAAGATCACCCGAATCCGTGATCAACTTGCAACTATTGGGGAAACAGTATCAGGTGCAGAGCTTTTCAGGGTGGCATTGAATGGTTTTACCAAACATTGGGAACCATCTGTAAAAGGACTCGATGCACGAGAGAAGCTCCCCAACTAGGAAAGGCTATGGGACGACTGCATCCAGGAAGAGACTCGGGAGGAATCTAGAACCCATAAGCAAGAAGATGAGGAGAAAGAGAACGTGGCTCTAGTCAGATAGACTAAAAAGAGCAAAGGAAAGGGTTCCAAGGATAACAATGAAGGAGCATCCTCACAACCAGGGAAGAAAGACTTGAGTAAAATCAAGTGTTTCATTTTCCACAAGAATGGGCACTATGCATCTGTGTCTAGAGAAGGAGGGGCAAGAGAAGACGCGGACAACATCATCGACAGAGATTCAGATAAATGAGTTTGCCGCAAAGTTTGAGAAGGACTTCTCACTAGTCTCCTACCTCTACCAATACCGACACAAGGAGTGCATGGTACTTGGATAATGTTGCATCGCATCACATGACTGAAGCACGAGAGATTTTCAGCAATCTAATGGAGAACGACTCAGGGACCCATGTGGAGCTTGGTGACGATGCTAATTATGCAGTGAAGGCGATGGGAACTAATTGGTTCCAACTTGAGTCAAGAGGTTCGTTGGAGGCCCAGGATGTGCTTTGGGTGCCAAAGTTGAAGAAGAATTTGCTCTCATTATCAGTTTTGGAGGACTGGGGTTTTTCCATCACCATCAGGTAAGGGAAAGTACTCATACATCCAGAGGAAACTAGCCCTGATACAACAATGAGCATTAGGGTTAGAGAGGACAAGTTATACAGGTTAAAGGGCCATCCTATAAGTGGATCAAGGGAGAGCTTGGATCATGGATCGATGTCAGTGATAAAGCAAGAGGCTCTGAAGGGTGAGCAGAGATCACAGAATTCCAGTTGGGGAGTCAACCTTCAAATGGGAAGAGGGAGTTAGCCCCTTCCAAAGACTCAATTGGTATGAACTGACATTAAAGGATGCTCAGGAGCAAGTTGAGGCTCTAGGAGCATAGTCTGAGAGAGCAGGCCTTTGAAGAATCATATGGCATTCATGAGTATCGACATTGATGATGAGCCTTCCAATTTTGAGGAAGCAGTAGAACAGCAGGTATGGCAGGATACTATAGTGCAAGATCATGTACAGGATATTGTACCAGGATCAGAGGGATAGCCAGTTCCAGGTGGCTCTTCTAGAAGTACCTTTCTCGCTAAGAGGGAGTGTTGATGTTTGTAGCATTGAACATGTACTTCCACATAGTTTTGTGTCTAACATGTGGAAGTCATCACTAATAACTCTCAAACTTAGGAAATTTACTTTAATTAAGTGACTATTTAAGTGAATGCCTTTTTAGATTAATTGAGATTAATTAAGTAAAGTGCCTAAGTTTTAGGCACTAGTGGCTTAAATTAATTAAGTGAATCTTAGTCATTGATCTCAAGTAGAAGAGATCTAATATCATCCATCGAAGTTAGGGCTTTGGTTTATCTCAAGATTATAAAAGGTAGCCTAAGTGAGAGGAGGAGACACACAAGACACAGAGTGAGATAGTGAGATCTCATTGTATTAGGTGGAGGACTTTCATTCAAGTGTGCAAGGGCAGGGCCCGAGGAAAGGAGCAAGGGGCAACAAAGGAGTAGCAGCCAGGTGCAATAGGCTAGGCTATCTTGTTGTCTTGTATTATTCCTCAAGTGGGCTATTATCCCAGGACAGGAGCCCAGATTTTGTTTTAATAAGATCATCTCGGTGCTGGTTTTCCCTTAAGGGCTTTTCTCAGGGTATTTACCAGAAATTACATGTGCAAATGTGCATGGTTTCCTTGTTGTGCTTCCGCTGATTTATTGATCTTTAAAACTCAGCCGTGTTCTTTATTCAGTAATTTGCTTAATAATGGTTTGCTAGGAAATAATTTCCCAAGCTAGGTTAAGAAAAATTAATAGCGTTAACATTAATTCTCAATTTTCCTTGCAATATATAGAGGATTCATTTTCATCTTGACATGAATGGTTCATTGATTTCCTCCTAGAGTTGGGGGCTAAAAACCTGCAAGTAGACAATCAAAAGGAGGGTGGTGTACCCAAGAATTATGAACAGCATTGGCATCACTCCCTAAGGGCTAGTAGACCATAAACAAGCCACTCCTCTTGTTTTGATCTCATCTTCAATTCATCTATTGTATCTATCAATGCAATCTTGTAAGTAATTCTTGTACACTAGCTATAATTATAATATGCTCTTGGATATCCATTGGTTTCTTGTTTCCATAATCTTCCTCACTCAAGGAGGTGTTGGAAGTGCCATTCATAGCCTTCACTCGCTGGTTTGAGTCTTCCATATTTACTTTTGAGTTTGGTGATTGCATAGTATGGTGTTTTTTAGCAGTGTTGCAAATATAGACAATGTACATCGAGATCATGATATATCACAACTCTCTCAGCTCAATATTATCACTGGAAAAAATCAAGATTTTTTCAAATTTTGAATATATCACAATATTTTGAAAATATCATATCAACAAAATATCATGAGAAAATGGAAATATTGGTTGATCAAGATTTTTGGATTTTTTTACTCACTTAGAAGATGGAAAGAAAGGGATTGAGAACAAAGGGGGGGGTTCTTTAGATGTTTAAAAATTGAATATTTTGTATTTCTATGTTTGTCGATATTTTCCAAGTTTCTTTCTTGACCCTTGGAGATATATTTTCCAACAAGATGTTTGCAACATTATTTTTTGGCATCCCTCCCCTCACATTTTAATCACTCTTCTCCCATCTTTCTATCTCAAGGGAACACTTCAACATCAGTGTGTGAGGTAGGAGGCTTCCTTCTATCAACAACACTCAACCATCATCTACTTTCCAACTTGCATTAGTGTAAATTCTATACTTGCATTATTTGCTCGTTTCATTTCATCATTGGCATATACATGTGGAGAACAAGAAATTGTTAGAATTTTGTAACTGGATTTTGTGATTTCTGGTACGCCAAGAAGGCTTGGCCCTCTTTGTTACTTGTTGTCGACTCTTTGTTTCTTCCCTTGCATTCCATGAGCATAGTTATAGATTAGTCAAACTCAATTAAGGGTTTCACCCGATTAAGAGATTAAATCACCCTCCTCTTCAATTGCTTGCACATCAAAAGGAAAGCGATGATAAACCCTAATTCTTGTTGTTAATTATTTGCAATTGGGCCATATGGGAAAGAAATAGGTTCACTTATGTTACTACTTTCTTGTTTTCATCTTTTTAGTTAACTAAGCTAGCTAGGAACCAAAAGTAAAGGGATTAATAAACTAGTTATGCTTTCTTCCTTCTGTTCTCATTTTCAATTCTTAGATAGCTTATTTATTCACACATTCAATGATAAATAAGATAAAATCAGTCCCCAAGCAGCCATAGGTTCATTAATATCCTAATCAACTCAGTGAAAATGCCTCCCCTTTCTTCTCTATCTATTTCACCCAAAAAATAGGTGACAACTCCACCTACCTAAACTACTAATCCTAGCTAAGATAGCATTTTTGGTAAGGAGTTGGCTTGGTACTATGTGGCTTGTCCACTACCCCTTTCTTTCCCCTCTTTTACGGTTAGCTGGCCTCCTTAGCTGGAATATAGCCTTCCTACATCTCCCATCTAGGTTGGGTTTACCCATTTCTTCCTCAAGTTGCCCAAGCATACCTACATGTTGGAAACTCTACTACGGAATTCCCTTCATCCTTTTCCTTCATAGAGAAAGCAACTCAACCTTTCTCTCCCAAGAGAATGCAACCCCAACCTTTCTTCTCTTAAGGAAAGTTGATTTCTTTGTTTTGCATCAACCCTTCTCTCCAAAGTGAAGGATGCCTTCACCTTTTGATCTCATCTCACCTTTCCCTATAGAACATCCTCCCCCTTTTACCTTCTTACCCAAGTAGAAGACACCTTTCGTCTCCTCAACCTTCTCACAAACTATTTTTTAAAGTAGTTCCCATCTTAGGATTTTACCTATCCACCATGGGAGCTCCATGTGTCAGTATCCTATCAATATGTCTAAATGCATATCAACCAATGTCAACCCTAATGTCCAATAGTGATCCCAACATTGAGGTGTTAATCCCTAATTCCCTCAAGGCCTCAATTTCTCTATTCTCTTGCCAATGCTCAAGCTTATATCCAAACTCAAGCCTACATCCAACCTCAATTGCAACCTTAAGAACATGTTACCCTTTCCTTGTCATTCTTAGCAAACAAACATTGCCTCAACCTCGAATGTGAACCAAGTTGGACACGACTTTGACTGGTATTGGTACCACCTGTTATGATGGTACCAGTAACAGTGCACCTGCAGAGGTGCCCTAGGGAGAGGGTGTCATTTTTCTCACCAGGAGGGGTGTTTAGCCATCTTTTTCTAAGTAGGGATTATGGCCAGACCCTCTGATTTCTCTCTTGGAAGTACTATGGCTTAGTGGCATTGCTGACTGCCTCATGAAAGGGCCTTGAAGCCCTGAGGTTGGTGTCTGGGGCTTCCGGGGATGGATCACTGGGTCACACGACCCCAACTCTATTCCACCACTCCAGCAGTAGATGTTTCAGCATTGAGACACATTTTTATCCTCTAGAGCATCTCCAGTACCCTCCTGGCCCTCCAGCTCACCAGCGCCCTCTCTCTGGGCCCTCCTACAGAAGATGACGTCATCCTTCTTGGCAGACTGTTAGGCTTGATAAGGGGGAGGCGTTGAGGGATATTCACTTCTGTTGGGGTTAGTTGGGGCATGACAACCCCCCTCCCTTCGCAATCTGGCCTTTAGAACGGACCGATTTGCTCATTTTTAGCCTTTGTAGTCATGTGTGGGTCATCAAATCTGGAGAAAACACCCTAATTTATCCACTACTTTGATTATTTTATATTATTTTTGTTTTAATTTTTAATTGACATTTCTAATTTTAAATTGACATTTTAAAAAGGCATGTCGGCCTAGATTTTAATTATTTTTGTAAAAGTGAGTGAAAAGTATAAATAACTTTTCCTCACTTCATTTTTACACATCAACTTTATGGGATTACACTTTTATTTCTAATTTTTGCCCTAACTAGGACTCTTTGAGTGATGTGCACCTCTTGAGGATGATCATGCTTGCTAATTTGTGGACAAATGTTTGAAGGCTTTGCTCTTGTTTCTTTGCTAAGGTGATGCTAAGAGTTGTTTGATTGACACATGCACAAGAAGATATCTAAGTATTTATCTTGATGTCTTTTTGTTAAATGTTGGATGTATGCTTGTTTAAAGGTTGAATGGTAGCCATTGGAGTTGCATTTTGTCCTAGAATAAGTCATTTTCTAACCTTTAGTTACCCTCGCATTGTAAACTTCAGTTTTAGGTCTCCAAAGTTTGTCTTAGCTAAGGCATCATCAACCATTCTTGAAGTTTTTTAAGAAGCCCTAGCTTTCCAAACTTGGCAAGCACCATCTCAAGAGGAGGGCCATCCTCTTCGATGCTCTAGGGTTAGGTGATTGTCATTGATAATCATAAAACCCTAAGTATCCCATTCATTCATCTAACCCTAAATTTATGAGTTTTATTTGTAATTATTAGGTTAGGTTATTTGCAATTTTCTGGGTTTGTTAATATTATCTTAGTTTAGTTTTTTTATTTCATGTTATATTGTAATTTTCATGCATTTTTGTAAATTTTAAAAACTAAGTTCAAACCCTAAAAATCCGTTTTTCTGCTGCCCTATCCAAGCCCTACCCTTTATCAAACACAGGTCTGCAATATTTATTGCAGACCTTGTGTACCCTAGCTGCCTTCACTGCACATATACCACAGCAAACAGCAGTTAGCAATCAGGTTAGGTTTGTTAATAATCATTTTAGTTAGCATTCTGTTGATTTCTAGTGTATTTATTGGAGTAATATCATCAGCATTTATTCATTTTCTGGGTATCTTTTGAAGTGCATTTACTGTAAACTTACCACAGATTTTACATACAAATCCACAGTAAATTGACATTAATTATTGCAAGTGTGTTGAGTGCTTTTAGACATTGGTGAATGTATCCTTCTCTTCTTTTATTTCTGCTGCTATAATTGTAGCCACATACAGGTCTGAGGTACATTTGGGTTAGAACTCATTTGATCTTTGCAATGGTAACACTGATTATTGGTTGTTAATAAGTGGTTTTGGTTGGTAGTGACACATAGACATTGGCAAGCACCAACACATTTAACCTAGAGTTCTATGACTGCCTTATGTCAGAGTATTCTACATCGAACATTATGCTTGGCTTAATTGATACTAGTGGTTAGTTAAATTGTAAATGACATTTGAACTTACCTTGATTTGGATGAACATTGGACCTTTCTACATCTCGTTTATATGACAGAACTGAATTGATTCTTGAATGCAATAATCCATGGTGAATGATCTTCATAAGAGAACTCCTACATTTCATTAGTGATAGTGTCTTCATTGGTTGTTCATTGCTATGGTAATTAATTATGACTGCCGGTATTCTCTAAATTACATTGAGCACTATATTGGAATGATCTTTGGTTGATGGTTGTTCACAATACAATCTTTTGATCCTGCATTGATTTTATATTACATCTGGTGAATGCAACAAGTAATCCTCCATGCATATTGAATCTTGGATTAACCTTATACGTTGGTTAACCACCCTTGATCATAGATTTTATCCATCTCTTGCACTTATTGATATTGGATGACTAATTGTTAGATTATCTTCATCGTTCATTTTGACTCCATTTAGGCACTGGTCTAACTATAAAATTGTATAGAATATAGTCTTGTTGGTTGTTCTAGTGTCTTACAGGGTTTCATAAAGATACTTCTCCTTGGAGGTCTTGCTTCCGAAGAAGTTAGAACTGTGACCGAGGTGACATTCAGTCACTCTTCTTATTTTTGCTTACTGGGAATTAGCCCTACTAATTTGCCCGATAACACCACCTAATCAACCCAATGCACCCTTAAGCAACGCACACAATACTCCTAAAATTAATACCTTTAACACAGCTCAACACCTGATATTTATCTCTCAACAAGGTACCACTTTCAACTAAAGTACAAACCAATGTTACAAATATCTCCAATTTCTCTCGATATTTCCGATTTCTCCCAAGTTTTTCGTGTTGCTGATTTGTTCGATATTTTCATAACTCTTTAGGTCTAAGTTTATTTTTGTCAGTGTTTTCTGATAATTCACGATATTTTCCCCAATATTTCCAATAAGTTTCTTTCCAGACCCTTGACGATATATTCTCGACATGATATTTTCAACACTGGTACAAACCCAACTTATACTAATTTCAACACAAAAATTTGACCCCAACCAAGGTTCCCAGCCCTTAAACAGCCCAACTTAAACCAAGCCCAAAACAACATTAGTTCACATGCCCTTTGTCAAACCATGCACTTGTGTAGACTCAATGGAATTTTGGGCCAAGCTCTTGTAGTTCATGATGAAGCCTTTGTCCTGACTTGTACAATATTCATTCCCTATTTTCTACAACTTGTCAACCAATTAGCCAATTTTTACCTAGGGTTGGCCACCTTATTCAATATTAAACAAAGTGACAAAGAACCCAACACAACCTGTGTACATAAATGAAAACAAGCCATTCACTCTTCAACTACTAACCTCATAGACCAATGCCCATTGCAATTCTTCACTAATACCTCAAACCATGATAATTGTGTCGAATTTGATAAGATTCTAACCCTAGAACACATAAGGATGCGATCAATCTCATTATAAATTTATAAGTCTTGAGATTGCCCAAATTGAAATCAATAACCCATGATTCAAGTACCATAAACTCAACACCAAAGAAAAACACACCCTCAAGAAAAAGGATGCCAAGTTCGTTACCCATCAGACTCCAAAATAACAAGTCCCTACAACAAAGGCCAATGCTAAAAATGGAACCCATAAATGTCATGTGCCTGAGCTTGAAAACTGTGAGACTAACTCCGTCCCACCTTTCATCCGTTAAGGAGGGTACCTGCTCTTCATCCCTACCCTCCTCAAGGCAAGGTGACCTAATGCACTTGTTCGAGTTGTTTTTCACAAGTACCTTCTATACATGTAACTTCATTATTTCTTGTGGTTGCTTCACTGATGCCACTTTGCAACATGTCTCTAGCACAATCGAGTAAGTCCAGGTACAACACTATCTCTCTTTGTTCTCTACTTTAACACATTTCCTCTTCATAGAAAAAGTATTGCTAGAATGACCAAGTGGTGGATAGGATCATTCGCTCTTCTATCAATGCTTGAATTTTAGTTTCCTTCTTCTAGCATGTTGAGATTTTGATTGCATCACTCTACCTCCACTGTCATGTGATTGGTTGATGCTTTATTTTCTATTTGTCTTCATTGCAATAATGCCTTGGTTAGCCCAAATGACTGCATAAGCCCACATATGGCATAAGAACAATTCAAACTTGCATCGCCATAAGGGTGAGTGGAACATCTTGTTGCTCAATAGACCTAGCCTTATCAAACAATAATTCCCTCCTATTGTGAAGCATTATGGACCCCTGCCTATATAACATGAGCAACACCTTAACCTTCTCTCTATTTCAGTTTGTTGGACGTTGCAGATATTTCTTCTCTTCTCAAATTAGATTGCATAAAGTGACTATTATTTTTTCTACTTTGTTTTCTCTTTAAATGTCACGTTTTGTTTGCTTGACTGCTTGTGAGGGCTTTGACTATACTTCATGTCAAATCACAACCTTTGCATTTCACTAGATCACTACCACATTGTATTCACACTAGATGCTTCTTTTAGCTGTAAATTTTCTATGTTATTTCAGCTTGCTGGTTTATGTCAAGTTTTCATAGTTTTTCATCCCCAACCCAGTTTTTGCATTGGCTGGAAATTACTTATAAAAATTACAGACAATTAAACACACTGTAAAAACACTTTTAAGTTTTAAGAGACAGAAAATTAATTTAACCATGCACACCATAAAAAAAAAAAATCAGACTCAGAAATTTTTGGCCAATAGCCCTGGAAAAACCCCCACGGGGAAAACCAGTCAGAGAAAGAGATTTTATTCTTCAGCAATATTCAGTACAGAATTTTTACAGTAAAAATTTACTTATCTCCACCATAGAAATTCACACCCAGAAGCTTCCTCGAAAACTGAGCCAAGCTGCCACCTCGAAAACAGAGCTAAATCACACACCTCAATTTCTGTGCCCAGTCTCGATTTCTGTGCATAAAAATTGCTGCCTCGATTTTTGTGCAAAAGGCACAGTCTGTACGGACCTCGAAAATTGTGCCCAAAATTTCTGAAAAACCATGCTCAGAATTCTGCCTTGAATCCCATGCCTTTGCCTTGGAAAACGTGCCCAAAAAAAACTCCTCGAAAACAGTGCTCTACTGACAGCAATAAATGCTGTGTACGGATTCTCAGTTTCTGTGTCAAATCCCAGCTGTACGGTGTCTAGAAATTCATGCCAAATCTCTGCTGTACGGTTGCCTAGAAAAACATGCCACTTCCCTGCTCTGTACGGATGCCTCGATTTCAGTGCTGAATTAAATGGTGTTGCCTCGATTTGCATGCTGGTACAAAACTGCCCTAGCTGCCTCCTTGATTTCTGTGCAACCTCTCTTCTTCACTCTCTTCTCCTCACTCTTCTCTCAAAAGTGAATGCTCGATATGCCTCCCTTCCCTTTTTGGGTGAATCCCTAAGGTTAGTGAAGAGATTCAATTCAGGTGAGAAATGAATAAATGGATGGATGAGATTAATCTCTCATTAAATCTCATAAAAAATCATTTTAATTTACCTCACTTAAATTTTTACCCAAAAGTGACTTTAAGTTATAAAGTCTAATTAAATGCTCATCTCAAGTCATTTAATCCAAGGGTCACTTTTTCCCCCTTAAGTGACTTAGGCAATAAAGTCACCTAGGGAACACTTCCTAGGTACAAAAACTAACATTAGTCCCATTGATGTACATTTGTGGTCATTCATTGGACTTTATTAAAACTATCTAATCTTATATTACCACTCTTGGCATGGAGGAGGCCAATGTAGTATATGGATTTTGCACTTCGTACTAGCTACACACAAACCTACCATATAGATTTTTGCATAACACATTAGCTATACACAAACCCCCCTAGGACCACAAAAGGACTACTACACACTTTTGTGGTGAACTAACAAGCATTGAAGTTCCTTTAAGTGTCCCTCCTACAATCCAAATAGAAAATTCTCAATTACTAACTTAGTCTTAGCATTTGATTTGATTAATTTTGGAACACTAGGAAGTCTCCCTTGGATCCTTTACTAGCCGACTTGGGCATTGTTAGGCAACCTAACATTCATTACGGACCGAAATATTGCAAGGCACTTGAAAACCCACTTTGGGACAATCAATACCCCCCATCCTTGGCAAGCATGTTCAATTTAATTAGTCAAAATTGGTAAACTTTGATATTTCCCTTTTGCTCTTGTGGCGCTCTAAGTACCATGGGCAGCCCTATGCTTAACACACCTCTATAACATTAATCATTTAATTTGCTGTTGATTCTCCATTTCCTTGTACAATACAAAGGATTTTGTTTGGAACTAACACACGCAATTCATTTATTTCAACAATTGTTAAGGGGTCAAACCCCACAATTAGGCTATCAAAACCAAGGTGGCATACCCTAGAATTAACAAGATTGGCATCATAGCATAACAACTAGTTGGGCATATATAGGTCACTCCTCTTGTTCCAATCTCCTCTTTGACTCATCTATCAGATCTCTTGATACACTCTTGTAGATTACTTTTGTACACTAGCTATCAAATGCTCTTGGATTTCCATTCATTTCTTGTTTCTGTAATCCTCCTTGCTCAAGGAGGTGTTGTAGTTGTTGTTCATAACCTTCACTCAATGATTTGGGTCTACCTTCTCTTTTCTTCACTGTGGAGATTACATCTTGTCGTGGACTTCTGCATCCCCCTCTTCACACTTCAATCAATCTTCTTCCCATCCCTCCATCTCAAGGGAATACTTCACCATCAACTTGTGAGGTAGGAGGATTCCTTCTATTGAGGACACACACACACATCATCTACTTTCATACTTGTATTTAATATGGATTATTTGTTTGCATTGTTTGCTTGCTTCATTCAATTATACATATGCATGTGGAGATTGTTACCCTCCAGATACTCTGCAGTGTACCATACCAGATATGCCAGAAAGGAGGGGTCTTTTCTTCATTGTAAAGGCCAAGTTGGGACTTATTTATGTAAAAGTGTTGGTCTGGTGGAGCTCAAGACCCATGGTCTATTCACAGCAAGTCCTCTTGGATTTCATTCCAAGAAGTGCTGGCTTAGTGGCATTGTTGACTGCCCCTTGATGGGCAAAAGACCCCCATCATGTTTGGCCATTTGTGCCCTAAGCTGGTGTTTGATGCTTCTTGGGATGACTCCATTAAGACACATGGCTTATGGGCTCCCAACCACATTTATGTTTATGCTTTGTAAAAGGTGATTGCGCGTGTAAGGGTTGTCATATCCGTCTTAGCACACTTCATTATGCCCACTTGGACCTATTTTTGTCATGTATTTAACTCCTCTTGGCTCAAGCAAGCCAAATTGATGATGATGTCATCAATTTGGGCAAAATACTTTGTAAGTTCAAACAAAATAAGAGTAGGTCCAACTATCTAAGACATTATAATTGAAATGAAGAAGAGCTCACCCTTCCGTATAGGGTTGTGATTAAGGATTTTAGGTTTCTGTGGTTTGCAGAGTTTGATTTTCTCCGAGAAGATGAAGGGTTAGAATGAGAAAAGACCAAACATCTAACTATTTATATGCCTGGTTAGCAACTCTCCTTCACATTTTCAATCCGAAGATGAATCCAGCTTAGGATTCGAAACGTCGACGACAACCAAGATGCCGACCGTGGATTATCCGGAAACCCATTCGAAGAGCTCACCCTTTGGAGATTTTCCAACGCAGGGGTAAAGCAAAGTAGTTTAGTATTTTTGGCTGGTGTTTCTGTCATTCCAAATATCTGATCCGTTCATTCTAGCAGCATAAGTAAAAAGAGAAACTAATATCTGTCTATGTTTGTTGGGTAAGGGAAGAATAGGGATGACGAAGTCGAGCGAGCCAGGGGAGGACGTTGAGGGAAAAAGCATGTCATTGGGGTCAGTTGGGGCATGACGTCCTCCTTCCATGCTCAACATTTCATCACATTGCAAGTCATCATTTTTATCATTATTTTATGCATTATGCGGCTTAGTCCCCAGCTTGTCGGTGACAAACCCTAAAAATTCATTGAAAAATCATTTTTGAGTTATTTTAGATTTCTTTAGGTTGGTTGACCTAAAAAGGAGGTTTAAGTTAGCATAACAAACATATAAATAAAGCTAGCCTCGTCATTTGTAAATCAAGATCATGGGATCTAACAAAGTTATTTGTATTTTTCTCCTTGTGTACATGGTTAGCTAGTGTACACCTCTCCTTGGGCATTTTTTCAGGATTGCAAGGGTTTTATTTGATGTGAAGGCCTCTTTATAAGTTTTTCAAGAGGTGTTCAAGTGGAAAGATTCTTAGAAGGGCAACTTCTTTTACTTTTCTCTCCAATTGTAGGAGAATTTCTTGTTATCTTGCCTTGCAATGCCGGAGGCATCCAAGGTAAGCCCTAGCTAGGGTTTTTATTGCAACAACCATTGTCTTGTGAAGTGGGACGCCTCTCCTTGGAGAGCCTCTCCCATTTAGATCATTGGCTTCTTTATTTTTCCCTAACTAGGTCAAGATCAACACAACTTAGGGTTTCTTGATCTTTCCCTAGTTCATACAAAATTAATTGCCAATGTTTGAGAGGTATGTTGACTATGATTCCTCGTGCCCAGAGGGAAAAGACATAATCTTGTTTCCCCTATCTTCAACAAAATCTATTTTTATCAAATTTCTATACTAAAATATGTGAAAAATACAAAAATATCAAATATTTTGAAAAACCCTAAAAATATATATATTTTTACAAAATTTCAAAAATATTTATTTTTCCGTGCCTTAGTTAATTTAGTTATTATTTTCTGAAGTTGTTAATTGCAGTAGTATATTTCATATCTTGGTAAAATATTGTGAAAATCCCAAAAAGTTATAAAATCTTCCAATTAGCCCTAAAGGTGATGAGACATCATCTAGGACCTAGAGTTAAGTGATGTCAGCCATAAGGGGTTTTTTCAGATCTGGTTATTGAGTTATTGAAGGTTCATTTCATCAAATAAGTCAAACCCTAGGAGTTTTAGGAAGGATTGGCCAAATCCTAGGTCACCCTAGAAGACCCTAGGGGGATTTGACGCCAAGAATATTTCGGATTCACCTTGACTGCAGTAAATTGCAAACCTGAAGAATGAATCAGCATTGAAACACACACTCCTTTCATCTGTCAAAAGAGGGGCACCCTAGGGGAAATTGATGTACCCTGCCTAGCTGGTTCCCAGGAGGTAAATTTTGTGAAATTCCAACTGTTAGTTTGTGAGATATCTCATGTTTTGTATTGCTGGTTTTTACTGCAGAAAATAATATCAGTAAATTGCATATTCATCACTGCTCCTAACCTTCCAAGTTAAAACGTTTATTGTAGACATATATCATTGACTGCTTAGTAGTGCTTCCAAAAGCTCCTTCACAAATAGGGAGCTTGTAGAAGGCCGTGACTGTTTAGGATCCTTCACAAGGAAGGAGCTTTTGCAAGCTCCTGGACATGCAGGGCCCGAAATTATAAGAAAAAGTGACAAAAATCCACTTGATCATTGTTGTTTCTCATGCCAAAAAATTGCCACAAATTTAAAAAAAAAATCAATTGAATCTATCAATCATGACATTTTTTAAATTTTCAAGGTTATATAAATTAAAAGAGCTCACCCCTCTTAGTGCCTTAAATCTGTTCACACCTACTCAATATAAGTTGTCAATGTAATTAAGTGAATAAACATGGATCTTTCTACACCGGTACTAAGATATTGAACGACTCTCATTCATGTCTTAAATGTTTCTAGCTAGCTTAAATTATTCCTAATGATTGATGTAACAATTTAGGATCATAAACAACATCAAACTCAAAATACCAAAGAATTTGAAAATTTGGTGTTAGTTGAAAGAATCCAATTCGTTCACTTGAGAAACATGCAGTGGTTACAATCTAAAAATGTGGAGATACCCAAGTACTAACAACTCTTGGGAACTTACAGTATTCCTATTGATTGATATAGCAATTCAGGATCATAAACAACATAAAACCCAAGATACCAAAGAAATTGAAAGTTTGATGTTAGTTGAAACAATCCAGTTCATTCATATAAGAAATAAGCAGTGGCTACCATCTAAAAAATATCCAAAGGCACCCATGTACTAACCACTCTTGGAAGCAATAATAAAGATGGAGTTTGAACAACAAACTAAAAAAAGATTGAATCTCATAGTTTATGAAACAATTGGTATGTAAATAGCCTTAACAAATTCATATAGTGGGATGAAGTTGTAGGTCATTTTACAATACATACCATGGCACTAAAGTCATGCAGAATTAGTAAAGGGTTGATTTAATGTCATACAAACCCAATCTATGTACATCACAACATGGACCTAGGTGGGTGAGAAAATTCGCAAGGATTGAACAGATGACCACTACCAGAAGCTTAATAGGCTAAAATAGTTAAGTTCTGAAATTAATCAATTATGTTCTATTTCAATTTTGGAAAATTTCCTTTGTTTATTTTTTGTATTTTTTAATATATACTATTGCCACTCCCGAGTCCCACCCTGTCATTTTCTACAAATTAGGCAAAGCTTCTAACCATCCCAAATACTCATATCCAACATATCCCAACGTTCTGGAAACTTGTGCAACATAGGTTTCTTCCTTTGCATTCCAAGAGAATTGTTAGGTTGATCAAACCTAGTTAAGGTTTTCACCCAAATACGAAGCTAAATCACAGTCTATGTTACTTGTTTCCTGCTCTTTGTTTCTTCCCTTTCATTCCAAGAGCATTGGTTGATTAGTCAAACCTAGCTTTCACCCAACAAAGAGGTTGAATCACCTTCTTACTCTCTAATTACTTGCACACCAAGAGAAAAGCAGTAATAAACCCTAATTCTTGTTCTTTGTTGTTTGCATTTGAGCCAAAAGGGAAAGATAAAGATGTACTTCTGTCATTGCAGTCTTGTTTTCAGCTTTTTTAGTTAACTAGGCCAGCTAGGAACCAAAAGTAAAAGAATAAATAAACCAGTTTTTTGTTCTTGCTTTCTCTGTCTTTTTCAGTTCTTAGATAGTCTAATTATTCATAAATTAGCCAACAAATAAGATAAAATCAATCTCCTAAATAGCCATAGGATCATTAATAACACTAAGCCCCAATCAACTTAGTGAACCTTGCCTATCCCTCGCTAGTTTTCCCAGATTCACCCAAAAATCAGGTGGCAACTCCACCTACCAAAACTAGTCATCTAGGCTTGGATAAACAATTTATGTTTATCATTGAATTGACAGAATATATCTGCAAGAGTAAGATAATATCTAGTAATAATTGCTTGATAAGAATGGTGATGTTACAAAGCCTTGGACAATATATGCATTGGCTGGTCCCAAGGCAAAGGGTGTGTGACCCTTGACTTTTCATTAATCTAATTTCTTTTATTAGTATTATTATTATCATTCCATAAGCTAGGCTAGCATTCTTTGGTAGGGAATCGGCTTGCTGCCCTAGGGGCTGTACATTGCCAATTTACCCCTTTTCTGCCCCTCTCCCAGGGTCAGTTGGCCTCCTACTCCAGAGGACCAGTGTTGAAAAAGTACTAAATGTTGTTCACCTTGTGATGCCTTGGGGTAGACAAGATTCAAGAACATTAAAAAGTGGTCCCTAGTACTTTATAAAGTGAGATACACTTTATTTTTATTAAGTTACTTCATAAAGTGGTTTGAGTGTTATAATTTTAAATAAACTTTATGAGATTACTAAAAATGGGTGAAATATTTAATTGCTCATTAATTATTTAAGTGAGGTGAATTAAATTCATTTAATGAGAAAAGTTGAGCAATTAATGAGGGCCTTAAATCTTAAAAAGTTAAAATTTCATCATAGCCATTGATTTTGATGGAGATGGTTACCTCAAACAAAACTAGGGAAAAGGCATTGGGAAACCTAATTTTCTCATTCATTGTGATCTAAGAGATTTGGAGAGCAAGAGACAAAAAGAGAGAAGAGAAGGGTTTGGAGAGAAGTCGACTGCTCTGTGAGAAAGAAGAAAAATGGCACAAATCCCAAAGTTCTGAGTGTGGCTTGAATCCCAAGACAAGAGTAGCAAGTACAGCAGTAAAGGAAACCGTACAGCAGGCTCGAATTTCAAGACAGGGCCGTACCGTACTGTACCCAAAGTTTGGAGAGAGTCGACCCCTCTATGAGAGAGAAGAAAAATGGCACAAATCCCAAAGTTCCGAGTGTGGCTTGAATCCCAAGACAAGAGTAGCAAGTACAGCAGTAAAGGAAACCATACAGCAGGCTCGAATTTCAAGACAGGGCCATACTATACTGTACCATACAGCAGCACGAAAATTGAGGCAAGGCTGGGCACGATTTTTTAGGTAAAAATACAGCATTTAATGCTGTGTGCTGACCGTATGGGGCATGTTTTTTGAGGAGAAATGCTAGTACAGTGCACCAAAATCAGGAAAAATGGGCACAGAAATCGAGGAGGAGCAGCTGGTACAGTTTGCACGTGTGGGCCGTACAGGCACAGATTTCGAGGTGCTAAATTTTTCACTGTTAGAAGGCCGTACAGCAGATTCTGGAAGTCATTCTGACACGTATTTCAAGAAGAAATATTGAGATAAGTACTGCTGTTGTAATTTTGAACTTTTGCCTGAAAGAATAAAAATCTCTCTTGAACAGTTTTTCCCTTCGGGGTTTTTCCTGAGCCAATTTGGCTAAAATTCTGAGTCTTTAAATTTTGTGGTTTGCCTGTCATAAAATTTCTGAGTTGTTTAAAGTTGAAAAAATTCCATGTGTTTCAAGGAAAATTAAATTTTTTATGCATTGAAGCTAATTTCCAGTCATGGGGTTTGGGCATTAAACTTCATGTGAAAAACTAAACTTGAAACCGGGTTGGGGTTACAAAAATTTTCAACCGGAACATAATCTTCCCACCTCTTCTCCATCTAGGTTGAGTATACCTATTTCTTCCTTAGGTTTCCCAAGCATACCTACAGTTCCAAAGTCGGATCCTATAAAATAGTGGGCTTAGGGGTTGGACACCTATTATATTTGTACACATCCAGGTCCTAGGTTGTTTCCCCCTAAAAAGTCTAGAGAAATGAAGGAAGTGCAATGGGAAACCGTAGTGTAGGTAATGTAAATGCATAAGAAAATATGGCAAATCATACTTAAGATGATGTGAAAAACTCTGAAAATGTCAAATCTCAGCTAGTCCCTTTAAAAATAATAGAAAATTGCATCTAAGCCTCTGATAAGAAGAGTTCTTCTAAGACCAGTGAAAAGAAAACGTGATGATGAAAATAATTCTCAAGTTGAAGTTTTAGATTAAGGAAATATAATGATTTTGTCAATTACATATAAAGGAAAATTCTTCACGATCTAGTGAACACAAGAATAATAAGAAATCACAGATGTCAGAAGAGTAAAGCTCAGAAAAAAAGGAAACTAGCTTCTAACTTGGATAAGTTTTTCTCAACCCTAAGATTGACATGGGAATTGGGTGACTGCTAAAACGAGAACGGAAATGTAACCAGATGGGCAAACAGGAATGTATATTCCAAGAAATAAGAATTATAGTCAATTGGGTCTAGCGTGAGTGGTAAAGAGGACAAGTTGTTATCCTACCAACCCAGGTTTAAATCCCACTTGTACATGTTTGCTCTTTGTGAGCAGGTTGTTGATTGGGGCTCTCCGTGAACTATTTGTTGATTGAGGCTGGCAGGGTACCAGCAATCTCATTCTCACTTTTGGGCTGGAGGGTGGGGCACGTGACAACATGGAAAAAAGATAATAAGAATTGTAAAACAAAGAAATAAGATGAATAATTCCAATTCCAGAACCAAAAACTAAGATTCAAAAATGAAAATAACGAATCTGAAATGTTAGGGGATAGAAAACACTAGATTGAAAGATAGTGGTTACATTATTTAGGAGCGCAATAGAAAGAAGCTTGATGTGTTCTTACTGCAAGAAGTGAAAGCAGTGGGTTTTATATTATTCACTACTCTTAAATACATTTGGAGAGAAGCAATTTCCTTCCATTCAAGCCATGAAGAAGGGAAAGGTGACGTGGCAATTTTATTGGCTCTTCATTTACAGTCAAATAGCTCTCCTTATTAGAGATGTTTTCGGGTCTTCTGTCACCAAGGAAACTAGTTTTAGGTAATTGCAAATATTTATGCTTCTAATTCAGTAATTCTTATGATGAAAGACCAACTGTTGGCCTAGTTAGCCTTGAAAAAATATCAAAATCCCAGGATTTGGAGGGATTTTAATATGATTGGAGACAGTTCTGATAAAATTGAAGGGCTTCCTTCTGCCTGGAAAGGAGATGAAAGGTTTGACTGGCTTAGATTTAAAAGGAGTCTATCCTTAACTGACCCCCTCTAGGAAGGGAGAAAAATGCATATCTTCTTCAAAATTAGTGGATTTTCTTTGTGTAACAATCAAACCAGTAAAGTTAGAATATACTCTAGATCAGATAAATTCTTACTCAATGTAGTCCACTTCAATTTGGAAGATGAGGAAATTCCAGTCAGAATCATCTCATTTACCTTGTATGGTCACTCACCTAATTAGTATTTAATGTTCCTTTATAGAGGGCTCTTCTACTAAAGCCAGAAGCTCTGTTTATAGACATAATGTATCTCATTTAAATGATGAACTCTGTAACCCTTTTGAAACCAACATTTCGGGCTGCTTTAATGTGAATCCATCATTAAGGAGATCTCAATGCAACAAATGGGATGAGGACGTATTACACTTTCCAAGATATATATATATATATATATATATGAGCACTATGGCAGAAATTCTTACTCAATCTACTCCACTCTAGATCAGTTAAATTCTTACTCAATCTAGCCCACTTCAATTTGGAAGATGAGGAAATTCCAGTCAGAATCATCTCATTTACCTTGTATGATCATTCACCCAATTAGTATTTAATGTTTCCTTTATAGAGGGCTCTTCTACTAAATCCAAAAGTTCTGTTTAAAAACATAATGTATCTCATTTAAATGATGAACTCTGTAACCCTTTTGAAACCAACGTTTTGGGCTGCTTTAATGTGAGTCCATTGTTAAGGAGATCTCAATGCTGTTGATTTTTACGAGCTCAGATCTGGTTTTCAGTCTCAAATATTTTTCTGGCAATTATTAACTAAAACACACTGAGTTCACAACAAATCACGAAGTGGAAAATTACAAATCAATGAATCATACATATAACATCACAATTTATTCATGATTTCAAAGACCTGCTCTCCCTCAATGTGCTCCTAGGAGCTTGTTCCTACTCCTGAGCATCCAGCAATGTCATCTCTTACCAACTAGGTCTCTTAGCAAAACTGGAAGGGGCTAAGCCGCTAACTCCCTCTTCCACACTAAAGGTTTACTCCCCATATTGGAAGTCTGTGAACTCTGCTCACCCTTCGAAGTCTTATGCTCCTTGACCTCTGCTACAGACATCGATCCACGATACATACAGGTTGACCCAGCAACCTGTACAACTTACCATGTCTCCTTAGAATCTCCTTAGACCTATGCTCGTTGCTTGGGTAAGCAACCTTGGTGTGCTTTCCAAGCATGCACTTTGTTATGTGGTACCAGTACCAGCGCACCTGCAAATATGGCCCATGGAGAGAGGGTCATTTTTCCTAACCAGGAGGGGTGCTATCCATCCTTGTCTGAGTGGGGGTTATGGCCAGACCCTTTGGTTTTTCCCTTTGGAGTACTATGCCTTAGTGGCATTGTTGATTGCCTCATGAAAGGGCTTGAAGCCCTGAGGTTGGTGTCCAGGGCTTTCAGGGGTGGGTCACTTGGTCACATGACCCCCACCTTGTTTTATCATTCCGGTGGCACTTCTTTCAACACTGAGGCTTATGTCTCTCCTCCAGGTCACCTTCCACACCCTCTCGGTCCTCCAGCTCAGCAGCACCCTCTCTCCTTGGGATCCTTTTGATGATGACATCATCCTCCATGCCAGGCTGCATTGCTTGAATAGGGGGGGGCGTTGAGGGATTTTCACTACTGTTGGGGTTAGATGGGGCATGACGACCCCCCCCCCCCTCGCCACTCCAGACTTCAGTTTGGAGTGTTTTGCTCATTTTTAGCTATTTTAGTCATTTTTGGGTAAACTCTGGGGAAAATGCCCCAAGTTATCCACTGACTTGATTATTTTATATTATTTTTGTTATAATTTTAAGTTGATATTTTATAATTTCAAATTGACATTTTAAAAGGCATGTTGGCCTGGATATTTTGTAAAAGTGAGTGTGAGAGACTATAAATAAACTCTCCTCACTTCATTTTTAGAGAACAACTTATGGGATAAAACACAATGTTACTTTTTTACCCTTCCTAGGGCTCTTGGATTGATGCGCACCTCTTGAGAAGGATGTATTTTCTAGTTTGAAGGCAATTTCTTGGAGTATCTTTGGTTCTTGCTCTTTGCTAAGGTGATGCTAGAGTTGTTTGCTTAACACATGCACAAGGAGGTATCTAATTTTTTCTCTTGATTTCTCTTTGTTAAATGTTCAATGTGATACTTGTTCAAGGTTGAATGGTAGCCATTAATGCTGCATTTTGTCCTAGCTACGCCATTTTCAGCCTTTAGTCACCATAGCATTGTGAGGGACATCCTCTAGAAGGAGTCCTTTGAAACTTGAGCTTTAGGTCTCCAAGTTTTGCCCTAACTAGGCCTCCTTCAACCAACTCTTGTGGTTGTTGAAGAGAGCCCTGGTTTGCCAAACTTAGTAAGTACCATCTCAAGAGGAAGGCCATCTTCCTTGATGCCCGAGGGTTAGGGTAAGACTTTTAAAACCCTAGGTTGGCATTTTCTATCCTTTCCAAAACCTCCATTCTAAATTTGTATTTATTACATAGCTTAGATTTTATTTTTGTGGATTAGATCTAATTTTATGCTTTTATGTACATATTTTTGTAAATTTCAAAACCTAAAAACCCTAATTTTCTATCCTTAAGCCCTAGTTGCAGACCTAATTCTACCCTAGCGGCCTCTTTACCTTCCTCTTCCTGCCTTCGCCCTCTTCTCCCTTATATCTGCCTTCCTTCCCTCCCCTTCCTATCTTCCTCGCTCTCCCCCTTTTCTTCCTATCTCCTCTCCACTGCCCCCCTCTCCGCTACCCCCCTCTCTTCCATTTTTCTCTCCCCTCAGCCTCCTCTTCCTTCACTCCTCTCCTCTTCCTTTTCTCCATTCGCTCCACCCCTTCTCCCTTCTCCTTCCCTATCCCACCTTTCCTCCTTCCCTCTATTCCTTACCTCCATCTCCATCCCTACCTTCTTCCTCCTATCAAAACCCTCGCTCCTCCCTCTAGCAACCTCGGCCTTCCCTTTAGGGCCTCCCTTGCCCTTGGCCTCCTCCCGGCTCCCATTGACCCCTCCTAAGGTTGGCCCTCAATGGAAGCCCTAATTCTGGGCTAAATCAAACCCCTTTCAGATTCTGCATTAGGTCTGCAATAAATTGCAGACCTAGCTTTTTTACTGTCCCGAAGAACCTTAACACCTGCATCCAATACAACTCAAACAAAAGGTTAAACATTTGGAAATATTTTGACTATATCTTGCAAAACTGTCACGAGGTAAAAGAAAACTTAAGACGAACATTTGCACAAATCTGAAAGTGAACTTAAAGTCTGATATTGTCTTTCGTAGATGACAAGCAATAAAGAAGTGAAGTACAAGTTTTTTTTTTGTCTTTTTCGTAAAGTTCCTTTGTTGTTGTGATCATTGTATTGTCCACTGATATACTGCTGATAAGAGGTGCTGCTATACACCTGATGTAATCTGATTTGATGAATTAAAGTTGGGAGAAATTATTTGGTTAAAGGTGTTGTGTATTTGCTTTTATCTTTTGTTGTCTTGACTCCTAACGATTGATACTATCATTGTTGATGAGTATACTATACCCCAAGTTTGAGAACTACTTTGACTTACCTAACTGATTGCTACGAATTATTGGAACATTGCTAATACGTAACTATCATTGCATTGCTGATATAATTCTGTGGTAACCTTGGTTTATGGTGCACAAGTGGAATTTGAACTTGTTTGAATATTAGGTGATATATTCAGTGTTTTCTTACAAGTGCATGATTATGATCTCACTCTCAATATAAGTCTGATATAACTGCTATTTCACTCTCATAAGGCAAGTTAGATTATTGGAATCCCACCTTTTACATTATTTTTGGACATCCATACTCGATGATTGAATAGTTTGTCTTCTTCGTTCTTTAAGGTTATCATCTAAGGCACTGGTCACTAATACTCTTGTCAAGAAGACATAGCTTTCCTTGTCCTAAAGTGTTTTGCAGACCACACAAGGGCTCTTCCCCTCGGAGGTTCCGACTCTCCAAAGAAGTTCAGAGAATTGGCTAAGGTGACAGTGGTCACTTCTCTTACATTTGTCGTCGGATACTAGCCCTGCTAGTTCATCCAGTAACACACTCTATATACTCTCTGCTACTCAATGTTGAACTCTAGAAAACTTGTCACTATCTCCCTCAAAATAGGCAACAGCTTATGATCCAAGTGCCACAACTCGCACAAGCTATCACTGTTATGAACTAGGGCTCGAACACATTCACCTTGTAACCTATATAAATTGCCTTCTCCAGCCCCTATAACTAGTGTTGCTTCTAGGTTAAATTCCTTCAGTTTGATGAGGACATGTTGGTCCTTGAACTCTACTGCATAACCCTCATCTTCCATTATCGAACCTGAAAACAAGTTCTTCCTAAGACCTGGTACAAACAAAACATCATCAAAGTCTAAAGAGTTACTTGGTTGGAGTTGGAAGGAAATAGTACTAACTCTGGGTACTAGGTACTTGGCATCATCACCAAACTCTACCTGAACACCTGAGTTGTGCTCTTTTAGACTAGTAAAACATTGTCTGGTTGATGCCATATGCCAAGATACTCCACTATCCACACACCATGCATCACACAGGAATGTGCTCGTAAAAAGGCAAGATACCATCGAGAAATTCTTCTCAAACTTGGTGGCAAACTTGTTCATCTAAGTTTCTGCAAATGTTACTACCTGCTTCTGTTGTTGCTTTCCTTGGTCCTTCTTCTTGTATTGGTTACAAAAACTGAACCAATGGTCGAACCGGCTGACCCTGTGAACCGGAACCGGAAATAAAACCGGATCATAAAACCAGTCCACCAAAAATACATAAAATATTCAAATTTTGAAAAATTACATATATATTCATGTGCATCCATGTGAATTCAAACCACTATACACAAAATATAAAAAGTATCTCATTTATATAGCAAATAAGAGTGCATAGAACCAAAATAGCAGTTAGCACTGAGTGCAATACATGTCTAAATCAAAATACGTCATCAAAAAGGCTCTAAATGGCCTATAAAAAAGACTAGAGTCAAAGACTAAACAATCTAAATCATCTGAATCCTCGGGCTCAGAGGCCTCCGACTCAGACTAGAGTCTTTCTATAGCTTCGTGGAAGTGTTTAGGGTAGTCTAGGTTCATCCCCCCAAGACCCACTTCCCTTTTAAAAAATAAAAAATAAAAATAAAAACGTTTTTGGCCGGCCGTATGGCTGTTGTACGGACCGGACGGTTTCTTCTAGAAAACCGGTTCCGTACGGAACCGATTCAGTGACTGAACTGGCCAAAAGTGGTTCATGAGGGTAGTTCGGACCGGAAAGGTACCGGAACCGGTCTAACCGGTCTAACCGGCCGGTTTTGCCTAAACCGGTCCGGTTTTTGTAACATTGATTGACACTGTGATGCACAATGACTGTGCTTATGACAAATGAAACACTTAACCTTGTTCAAGTCCTTCCCTAGTTGTGAGGTTGATTCCTCATTCTTTTCCTAACCCTTACTGGGTCCTTTACCTCTACCCTTCTTGATCTATCCAAATAGGGTTTGATTATAGTCACCACCCTTCTTACTAGCCTTTGATTCCATCCGAGTCTCCTCCTGGATACAGTCATCCCACAGTCTTTCAAAGGAAGGAAGATGCTCACAAGCACAAATGCCTTGGACAAATGGTTCCCATGAAAGCTACGAACCTATTCAATGCCATGTTTACTAACTCTGCATCTGCAATCTTCTCTCGAACTACTGCAAGTTGATCACAAATCCGCTTGACCTTCATCAAGTAACTGATAACTAGGTCTGATCTAGTCATCTTTCTATTTATGTTCTCACTTTAGTAGAGGCTAACCAAAGAATTGAACATGTCTTTCGTCGTCTTCTTCTCGGATATAAAGGAATCAAACAATCCTTTATAGCATCCAAGATCATCAACTTGACCTTCACTTCCTTCTTGTTGCGAGCAACTGTTGCGGATCTGTAGGCAAAGTAACAACATCTTTTGACAATATCACAAAGATCACTCTCCTGCAATAAGAAAGTTACCCTAACTTTTCACAGCAAGAAGTTCGAGGCACCTTCCAATCTGTCCTCAAATATAAGTCTAGTTGATGCCATCCATGAGATCTAGTACACAAACTCCCAGATCTAAAAAGTAAGTAATCACAACCTCTGGAACCCTCTTACTGTTGGTCCCTGTTTCTGACAGTTATTTTTGGCACTTGTCTCTAACAATTGTTTTCGGTAGTTAATCTACTATCATAAACCCTTGCGAATCTCCAATTGTTGTCCTTATGTTCGCAATCAAACAAATTAATTACAGAATACATTTAATCGCGGAAATTTAATTTTTTAACATAGCATCAATCACAAAATAGCTACAAAAGTAAATAGCCAAAGCATAAATCAAATATGCACATACACAAATGTTTTCCCCTTCAAATCAGCTTCTCATTCCTTAACACAAAAACTTACAAGGTAACCTCCATAGATGCCAAAAAATGCAGCTGTATGGTCAATAAAACCACCCCAACCCTGAGGAGTACGGCCTCACAAGAGGTGTACAGCCTGCCGAAGAGAAAAAGAAAACAGCAGCAAGCTGCGATACAGCTGAACTTATTTCTCCTTCCTGCAATCAAACTCCTCCCCTTTGCTTGCTTGCCCACTCAACTGTGTACTGAACCTTTCTATCTTGTATATCTTTATAATTTTGTTAAAACCTTAATCTGCCAAAACCCTAAGCTCATCTTGAAATATAATACACAGAATAAATCTAGTCTAAGACATTAATGTAATAAATACACTTTATTAGACTCCGCTGCAAAACATAAGATTTTAAACTTTTCCTAACGTCATTATAAAATAGAAATATTACCCACTTTTCCTAAGTGGTTACTTTCAAAAAAATTCGAACCACTTCCTGCAACCCTTTTGGGCAAATAAATAGACAAGTCAGAAGAGAAACAAGGAATTTATGCCTACACAAGAATTCCTGTTGTAGTTCTCGAAAAAGTCAAAAAGGCTTGTCAGAAGACATCGAAATCTAGCTAAGAGACTAGATTCATATCTCCTAAACTTGGATTCTAGGCAGACCTCTTTCAAATGTAGCCACTGTCACGAATATGGTCACTTTGCAAGGTATTGCCCCAAAAAGGGCAAACAACTTCAAGCTAAACCAAAGCTAGAAAAGGGAGAATTCAAAAAATGGTTTCAAACAAAAATGAAAAGTGACCAACAACAACACCTAAATATATCACAACAACAAACAAATGCCCAAAATAGATTTTCAAATCCTAATAGTAAGCAAAAAAAATATTGCAACCCTTTTGGGCAAATAAATAGACAAGTCAGAAGAGAAACAAGTAATTTATGCCTACAGAAGAATTTGTGTTGTAGTTCTTGAAAAAGGCTTGTCGGAAGACATTGAAATCTAGATAAGAGACTAGATTCATCCCCGAAACTTGGATTTTAGGTAGAGCTCTTTCAAATGTAGCCATTGTCACAAATATGATCACTTTGCAAGGTATTGCCCCAAAAAGAACAAACACCTTCAAACGAAACCAAAGCTAGCAAAGGGGGAATTCAAAAAATGGTTTCAAACAAAAAGAAAAATACTTCAACAACACCAAAATGTATCACAACAACAAACAAATGCCCAAAATAGATTTTCAAAGCTTAATCGTAAGCAAAAAAAGAAATGCTCCAGTCATGCCAATATTCATCCCATGCAATCCCTCCTCCCCTACTTATTTCTGCTAAGAATGGGGAAATCCTTCTTCTATGAGCAATCCTTCTCCTAGTGAGAATCCTCTCTATGGTAAGAAAGGAGATTCCCTTAGGCCTCCCTCTCCTCCTCTATCTCTATGAGATGGAATTCAAATGCCAAAGCTCCAACAGCACCACATGATCACAGAGAAACCCGAAAAAGATTTGGATCCCATGGCCTTGTAGGACTGGCAATGCATTGTAGAGTCATTGCTTCCTATTGCTGGGCTTGCGGTACAACACATTATACATCCTCCAATAAACCTAGCTACTTCTTGTGTCTTGTGCCAATACACATGCCTTTGCAAGTTGGCCACTATTTTTCCAACACTAAAATGTCAGACAACTTTGGAGTTATGGGCAACCTTAGTAGTAGTGCTCCTTCTCCCTTAAGTGCACACAACTTCCCCAAATTGTAGAGCAATCATCTTGGACTTGAAGTTGTTGATATACCCCCTAGAAGTCCCCAGCTTCAGCATATCCCTCCTTGTACACTTCAAAGGCAAATGGCTCCATGTGCATAATTGTGCCCAATGTTATGATTTTGGGTGTTGGTGGTCTTGATAACATATTCACCAACCTGTTGGTGGCGCCCTTCTTATATTTAACCACTAGATGAAATTGTTGAAGATATCTCATCCATTTGAAATGTCTAGCTTGATGGATCTTACTCTGAGTTTGCAAGTACTGCAGCGGATAGTGATCAGTATGGAAAATGGTCTACTTATCCAATAAATAGTGATATGTAAACCGCCTTAAGATATTCCAATGGTCAGCTCACCAAAACCATCCTCTAGCATGTCTATTTTTTAACAGGTCTATATTTCACAAGTGGCAGGTAGTCGAAGAGCCGGGTCACATTTAGCATCTTTTGATGGTTTAGTGGATTTGTCTTCGGTTCGGTGCAATTCAGTTAACTGAAAATCTGATAACTGCTAAATGTGATGAATTTTGGATGGGATGTGAAAATCTATGTTTATCATATAAGGTCCAATGAGGTTGGAACCCCTATCAAACATCCTAAAACAATTAATAATTATATAAAAAAATTAAGTAAAAGGGTAGAAAGGGAAATATAAAAAAATGAAACTTTTTTATTTTAAGAATTTGATATTATCATTCCAGGTTAGGTTGTGTCACTGACAACTTGTCAAGCAAGTTGTTTTTTACCCCAAACAGTGTGACGATCTGTAGGAATCCTACAAACCAAGTTGACTCGACAATGAAGCAGATTTAAAGTCTTAGGGTCTATGTTTTTTGGTCATTTTTTTGTAAATGAATTTAAGTGTCATGTGTGCACTGTGCAGCCTGCCCGGTCCCACATTGACTCAGTCAAGTCAGTATGGACTCAGCCAAGTTGACCAGTTTGGTACCAAACCAGCCAAGTCAGACATTGACTCGGCTAGTTTGGTACCAAACCAGTCACATGAACCGATGTAATGGCTGAGTCAATACGACCACAGATCAACTCAATCAACTTGACCGAGTTCGAGTCTAAGTGGACCAATTCTTAAATCACTGATCTCAATATATCATATTATTATGACAAATGAATCAATGAAGGGCCCAAAGGGGTTGGATTCAATGGTGAGGTGCAAGTAGTTGTTCACCATTGGTAAGGTTCAATTCCTATGAGGGCTTTTCCTAAAGTCATAGGCTCACATCGAGGTAGTGATCGAATGTGCAGTTACAACCAAAGAGATCATATTAAATGATCTCATAACCTATGCACACATAAGTGGATCAAATCCCACCCATGTAAAATATGTTCTTCCCAAGTAGAGAAACGATTAATATGTCATCTAAATATGCTATGACAAATGAATCTATGAAGGGCCCAAAGGGGTTGACTCCAATAGTGAGGACCAAGGAGTTTTTCACCATTGATAAGGTTCAATTCTTGTGGGCTTTCCCTGGAGCCATGGGTTCACCTCGAGGTAATGATTGAACATGTGATTGCAACCAAGGAGATTATTAAATGATCTCGTGGCCTATGCACACATAACTCATAAGTGCATTAAAGCCTACCCTCATGTCATTCAAATTTTAAATGAAATCCACAGAGGTCTATGGATCCATTCCCATCAAGTACTTTGGGGTTAACAATCACCTTTGCAAATGGCAGTTCATCTACCATCCATCCAGATATTCCAAAGAATATGGGGAAGGTTCTTTGCAAAGACTATTTCTTTGGGGAAAAAATGAATCGATGAAGGGATGCAACACGTCATTCATTAGCCACATAAAAGTAGTTGGTACATCACTTAAAACGAAAGGCATTACTAAGCAGTAAGCAATAGTATATACCTTACCTTGTCTTGAAGGTGGTCTCCCAAATATCTTCTTCTTTGATCCAAATTTGATGGTATCCAAATTTGAGATCCAAGTTGATGAAGTATCTTCCCTACTTCAATTGGCCCAATAAGTTATCGATCCTAGGAAATGGGTATCTATTCTTAAGGGTGATCATGTTAAGAGCTTTGTAGTCAATACACATTCTCCAAGTCCCATCTTTCTTGGGTAGTAAAATAAGATGTGACCCATAGGGTGAATTACTTGGACGTTTGACTACCTACTCCAACAAGTTTTGCAATTACTTATTCATTTCATCTTCTTCTAATACAAACTAACAGTACAATCCTATATTTGGCAAAAGAGAATCTAGCAATAATTGTATCTCGTGCTCCATTTTCCTCTTAAGTGGCAGACGTTTAGGCTCTAGGAATACTTCTTTGTAAGTTTGTACACATGTAAAAGCTCTCCCAACTAACATCTTTGTTCTTTTGTACCTCCTTCTAAGGATGCCTTCAGGGGAGAGGACATGGAGGTTTCAAACCAAGATATCAAACTATGGATCACATCCTCACGGGCCATTATTGAGGAAGTGAGACACTACTCTTCAAAAGTTTTATGATGTTTTATAGACTTTCAAAAAGCTTTCAACTTGGTTCCAAGAGAGGCCTTGTTTCAGATATTGAGGGACATTAGTATCTTAGAGATTCTCGATGTTGTTATTATGTGCCTATATGAGGTCATCCTTGGTCATCTTTGCACTATGCATGGTTTTCCATACTTCTTTAGGAGTACCATTGGGGTGAAGCATGGGGTGCCATCTCTCACCAACTTAATTGGGATCTAAATAGACAAGCACATCCAGCCAAGTGATGGGTGTCAACAACACTTCCTGATCTGCATGCTCCTCTTTGCTAATGATGTGATTCTTCTAATGTCTACCCCTGAGGGTCTACAAAGAAGACGAATGCCCTTTCAAGATTCTATGACCTTGAACAATTAACGAACAACCTTGTTAAAACCAAGCTAATGATCTTCTTTTGATCAAAGAAGGCACTTTCAAATTTCTATTTCTACTTTAAAGGGGAGGAGGTTGAGATCACCACAGTCTACACATATCCAGGAGTTTAGTTTTCAAGGCACAAATTTGAACCAAGGTGGGCCCTTCAACCCCTTTTAATAAAGGGCATGGTTCCCTTGTAATTTTAGAGAGACATCTCGTCCAAACTTGATCTCGTGTACTCCATCAAACCTACAATTTTGTAGGACTCAGAGGTGTGGGGACCTAGCCTGCTTGAGTCAAATTAGGCACGTACCGAGAGAGTTCAAAACCATCTGCTTCACTGCAATATCCCAGCCCATCATACAAGTAGACTTTGCGACACACCCCCTCCAAATTGAAACCATCTTCAGACTAAAAGCATTATTGCATTGTCTTTGAAGTTTTGTTGACTCACTTTCGACAAGAACCAATACCCTTACCTCACTTATAGCTCTTCAAAGGTTGTTTCCCCATCTATCCCATCAATCAAGGAGAGCTTGTTGTTGATTATCAGAGGTATCATGTTTCTAACACTTAGTTGGCATATCAATGGATTGACTTCCCCAATTCATGTACATTTTAGATGCTCTTGGGCATCTCTTGCCTAATAAGAAGGAGATGAGTCGGATTATCAATGATGATATATACAGGCAATATATCTTGGTCACTTGAATCACCCCTCTTGGGGGTTGAAGCCCAAGATAGATTTTTATGCAAGGCACTTCATGGAGCTTCGAGACAGCCTCATCATTTGACCCCCTTACACATTACGATATTGGATACATGGGCTCAAGATCCTCTTAGGCCAATCTTAGGTAGCTTCTCATTAGCTTCAAGTAGAGGCTAAGCATCAAATTCCAAAGGTATAAAACTTTGTTGACTCTGCCACATAAAGGAGATCAAGACAAAGGATCACTTTGTATTTAGATGCCTTCAATAGTATGCGACACGTAGACGCTTCTACTATTTGTTCAAGGAGTCTCATAACTACCTCTCCACCTTCCTCTAGTACCCAAACCAATGGTACTTGGCTCTATTTAAGGGCGAGGCCCGAGGCCCTTCAGCTTGGATCTCACATTCTTCAACCACCGCCCCATTTGAAGACTACCCAAATGATCACATCTTTCTTTTTGGTGTTCCTGGTAAATAAGGGCACCAAGTGACAAGCGAAGAGCAGTACCATATCAAATCCAAGATCCGTTAAACTCCAAGGTATGGTCTGGCCCCCTGCTTCGACAAGGCTCTTGCAAAGCTACGGCGCTGCCATCTTAGATCCCAAAATAGTCTACACTAATCTAGCAGACAACACACCTCCTCCTGATCGTCCTCCAAATAGAAGCATTCTCAAGCCAGCTCCAACTCTTCCAGCTAGTCCTCCATCTAGAGTTTCTTCTTTTCAACATTGGATGCTAGGAGTTACAATTTGACAATGGATACTTTGAAGGAGCATGTCTCCCCTTCTCCTCCTTAAGCCACAAGAACTTGCAGACATGAGGCTCTTTGCTTACTTCTATTCACAAAAGCATTTCATCACTTTGGCTTTGTGCCAATATGGTGTAGTTCTTATATGTTAACTTTGCTCTTCTTTTGCTTTTATAGGACTGACCTTAACACTACCACTTTGTAACAACACTTTTGTATTGAGCAATCTCATTTACCTACTTCTTGAGTTGATCAACCTCTTAGCTTGGTGGGCACTCACTAGAGACATCTTAGACTTTCCCTTGTTTGCATTGATCATAAAGGACTTAACATTGACCAAACAGTAATCGTTGGCCCTTCTCATGAAGATGGCTTCCCTCATATCAATGTTATCAAATTCAATCAAACTAGACCAGAATCAATCATCAACTTGAACCGGTTTTGAGGGTTTCAAGCTTAAACCGGTGATTCAAACTGTTTTTGACAGGTTTTGTCCTGAACCAATCAAAACCGACTGGTTTGACTAATTTTGTACCAATGCATCTCCATCCTCTCTCCCCCCCCAAAAAAAAAGAAAAAAAAAAACTAAAAACCAACAACTACCATAAAACCTAATTTGCATGTATTTAATGACGCCCGCCTCTATCGTGGATGGACTTATCCAGATAACTTGCAGCCAATTCCAACATCACGAGATATGGACATTGGTGGATGGTGAGCATATCGATGGAAAAAATGTGCAGATCGAGATTCAGATTATTCTTTAGTTTTATTTGATTGCAGACTATAGTATGATTATTTTTGGACTCTATAGGCTATTTAGAGCCTCAATGTTTAAGTATTTTGGTTCAGTGATGTATTGCACTCAGTGCTATTTTGCTATATCCACCCTTACAATGCTATATACATGAGAAAAATTAGCATATTTGGTGTCCAATAGCTTGGACTTATTTTGACTTACATGAAGTTATGAATATATAGTTTTTAATCAAAATTTGAATCTTTATATATTTTTTGGTTGACCGGAATTTTTTTCTAGTTTTATTCCTAGTTCCATTTTTTGGATTCGACCAGTTCGGTTCATATTCTGATTCTGATAATGTTGGTATGATGAAGTTTTTGTATAGCCAAAGGGGTTGCTTCCAAAAAGGCCAACTGAGAGATACAATGGCTCCTAGATCCTCCCTTGCCTAATCTTGGTTTATACCAAACCTATGTGATGGATAACAAAAAGAATAAGAAGCAGATACAAGAGTTGTTAGACCAAGGAATGATTAAACCTAGTGTGTCCCCTTGTGGACCCCCTATTGTGTCGGTGCCAAAGAAGGATTGTACTCAGTGTATGTTGATCTCATGCACTCAACAAGATCACAGTGAAGAACCAGTATTTTTTTGCCAAGGATAGATGACTTGTTGGATCAGCTACAAGGAGCAAAATAATTTACCAACTTGGAACTCAAATCTGGTTACAAAGCAAGGATCAAAGAGGAGTCAGGACAGTTCGAAGGCTACTATAAAAATTAAACAAGCTCTGTTTGAATGGTTGGTGATGCCTTTTGGGCTCACTAATACACCAGCCACACTTTTGAGATTGATGAATGAAATCCTCAAACCTTTCATAGACTCCTTTGTATTCGATTACCTGGATGACATCCTCATTTACAGCAGAACTTGGGAAGAACATGTCACATTTGAAGCAAGTGTTGTACACCCTACAAGCCAATAAGTTTTAAACATGAAGGGTGACTTTGCTAGGCAAATGCTACTTTACTTAACTTTCATGGTTGTTGGAAATCAGCTGAAGATAGACCCAGCCAAAGTCCAGATGATTAGGTCATGGGCTAGACTAGTGAATCTCACTGAGGTAACGACTTAACGAGCTTTCTTCGAGCTTGTCAGTCTCTTAAGTTCATTCCACATTTTTCAGGTATTGATGTACCTTTACAATCTTTAACAAAGGCAAAGAATAAGTTTCTTTGGACTCCAGCTCATGAGCAAGCCTTAAATAATTTGAAGCAGAAGATATGTGAAACCCTTGTGCTAGGGATTCCTAATCTGCAAGACTCTTTTCAGATTGAGGTTGACACATTGGAGCAGTCCTCATTCTAGAAGGAAGATCAATTGCCTATCATTTGGAAGCCTTCAGTGCAGCTATTCTGAATTATCCTAAATATGTAAGGATTTGTTTGCTTTAAATCAAGGGAAGCATTGGAGGACTTCCATCCTAGGAAAAGAGACAGTGTGGACACTGATCACAAGCCACTGCATTTTTTGAAGATCCAAACAGGGCTACAGCAAGCTAAGTATACCAAGTGAATGTCCTACCTACAAAAATTCAATCTTGTTATCAGGTACAAAAAAGAAGGTCCCAATAAGATTGTTGATTTCTTATCTAGACCTCCTAGATCAACAACTACTCTCGTCTTTTATCATGCAATTACAGCTTTTCTCTTCTGGACCTGCAAGTCCAGTATGAAGGGGGTAAAGCCTTTCATCCCATAGTTGCACCATTGCAACAGCCAACAGGGAAATAGGAAGCCTGATTACCATCTGCAAGATGGGTTACTGTATAAAGAGGAAAATTTGTGTACACTAAATGGTGAAGTAGAACCATGCTGCTAAGAGAAGCCCATACTTCCAGAATCGTTGGACACTTTGGAGCTAGAAAAACATTACTTAACCTTCAAAGGCATATTTATTGGCCTTGCATCTCCATAGATTTTTCACAGGTTTGCCTAAGGCCAACATATCCACAATTACCTGTTGATAGTAGCTGACAGGTTCAGCAAGATGGCTCAATTGATTCCATGCAAGAAGAACATCACTTGGCCAAGAAGCGACTAAGTTGTTCCTCTAGCATATATGAGTACGTGCAGACTGCGATAGTCCATCACCTCACTGCACCGAAGCTTCCCCCCACCTCACACTCCCGCTCCTGAAGCGCACTCCTAGAACGATTCCCCGCTCTCCCTAAATGATTCCCCATGCTCCGGGAGCAATTCCTGTTGTTACTAGATCATGGGAGAAGAAATTAGAACTTGCTTGTGGCAAGAGCCTTACAAAAGCTTAGTAGATAGCATAATTATTTGTCTTTTTCAGTTTAGAATCTAGATTCGAGAACAAGTTATTTCTCTTTTGTAAATATCATATGACAGTTGAAGCTTGAATTGTTAATTGCATATTACAGCTCTTTGGTCATGACACCTTATTTCATTGCATGATCAATGTTATCTCTTATAGTTTGTTGATGACAAAGGTTATATTTTGAAACTTGAAACTTGAAGGTTGATGTTATGGTTGATCATTTGATGACAATGCTACAACTGCTAGAATTTTTATATTATAAGTGTACTAATTTACTAAATGGTTGATGCTTCAACAATTATCATTAATCCACTACATAGATCAATGTTTTAATATTTTCTACAGCTAATTCACCATTTTGCATGTTTTTCTTTATATATGCATCAATATATATAAAAATATGTATTATATAAAAATGCTCCAAAACACTTCGCTCTCAGAATCTTTTGGGAATTGATGCTTCATGCTCACTCCCAACAGGTATGGTCCATCATCTCAGGCAGGGGTAGCAGATTTCTGAGCAATTTCTGGAAGGTGTTAGAGGGTTTGATGTATACCACGTTGAAGAGGGGCACTGCTTTCCATTCCAAGAAAGTTGCAGTGAAAGTGGTGAACAGAACAATAGTCCATTTGCCGAGTGGGTATATTAGGAAGCATCCTACAACTTGGGATGAGAGTCAAGTGATAGTGGCGAACCGAACAATAGTCCATTTGCTGAATGGGTATAATAGGAAGCATCCTACAGCTTGGGATAAGAGTGTAGCTTACATTCAACACTTATAATCAAGCTATTCATAGCTCCAGCAACAAATCCCCAGTTGAGACATGTTTGGGATTCTTGCCTTGGACACCCTTTGATTTGTCATTTACACAAGTCACTAAACTCCAGCCTATCGATGGTGGTGATTAACAGGGAAAAGCTGTGAGATTCATAGAAAGAAACAGCAGATCCACAGGTGTATAAAGCTAAGCAAAGGTACAGAGAGAGGCATGACAAGCGTAGAGTTTATCATAAGTTCAGTGCAGGGGACTCGGTCTGGTTACATCTCGGTAAGAAGCAGATACAGCGTCAAGGAAAGAAGATTAAACCCATTGGGGACCACTCCCTATCATACAGCATGTGGGAGAAAATGCCTTTCAATGGGTGTTGCCACCATACATGGGCATTAATTATTTCATAAATGCAGAAAATTTGAAGTTGTTTGAAGTTTTGAACCCTCTACACTTCATGAGGAAGAAGAAAAGTTGCCTACATTGTCTTCAATTGCAGACCTTGTGCCAAAAGCCCAAGCCGAATTGGAATAAGACACAATTCTGAAAAGAATCTCGTAAAACCCGTCAAGGTAAGCAAGAACAATTTCAGAATTGGAGTAAAATACCAAATTCCCAACAAGGCTAAATGGTAGAGGTTTGAGGCCACCAATTGAAGAATGCTATGGTTGTCTGAGAGACTGTGAAATTACCGAAAATCAGAAGCCTAAGGGCAATTAAAGTAAGCACTGGTTTGCAGATTAATAGCATACTGGAGTTTTATTCTTGTGAGGGTTTCTCCAGTTTAAAAAATTTCTATGTATTGTGCAATGTTGTGAGTGTTGTTCTAACTTCTACATTTATCTGTCCAGTTTTTCTTGGGTTGCATTGCTTTAAGTAGGACAGAGAAATTCATATAAGCACACATGCATAGGTATTTTCTTCCAATAGTCATTCAAAGGAATTCTACCACTGGAATGCTGATCATACATTCATCCTTAGATGAACAGAGCTAACTTTAACAAAAGCACAATTTGATGTTAATACAGTAGTGTGGACCAAGAAAAGAAGAAAATGTTGACAGGATTAAACTCACTGGCAACTTGATACAATACCTGTTTATGAAAATAAATCAATTTAAAGGGATTCAACAAGACTTTAGAAAATTTCATGTTGGAAAACTGAGCTCGGCAAGGCCAAAGTTTAATTAAGAGTTCAACTCGAAGCCTCGAACTCAGCAAAAACTCTGTAGCAAAACTCGTTCAAAATGATTTCATTTACTTTAAGCTTTGGCATTATTTTTTCACACTGGGAAGTTTTTCCATCCACTCATAAGTTGGACTCTTTAGGGAGCAAATAACCCAAGAAGCATGTTTGACTCACCAACAAAGAGCCAGACTTGGGACCAAGTTAACTCGGCTTGACAGCAAGCCCAAGCATAGTTTGATTACGAAGTACTCGGAAAACTCAGTGATTTTGTCAACTATAAGAAAATCAGATAAAGAACTTCTTATATATAATAAGTAACCTCATTGTTCACCAACTGTGCATGGGTGTGTATCAAAAGTTAAAAACTTAAAGCTTATATTCCATATACAAAATGACTAAACATGTCAAACAAAATAACTTCAAGTATGAACATAAATGATAAAATAGACCCTAGATGAAAAGAGTGCATTATCCTTTACTATTGACCTTCACACATTTGACTGCATAGGATTTGCTTGCAAATTCAATTGATATTTTTGAAGTTTCAGGCAACATTTCTATATTTCCATTCCACCACATTTCTTCGTAGCTTTTGTCAACATTTCACTGCAGTTGAACCTTCAGCCTTTGGCAAATTCCCATGTACTCTTTGCGCATAGTTGAGCAAGTGGAAATGCATGCATGGATTGAACATATGTGCATGCAAGCATCTAATATCTATCACATGTGTGTGTGTGAGAGAGAGAGAGAGAGAGATCCAGAAGAAAAAAATTAGGCAAGACAGGAGCTAAAGTATTACTAAACAGATTTCACAATCAAATAGAATTACAACAATCAGGAAATGACAATCTAAACAAGTTTGTTACATGCCTGAGTGTCTAGAAATGTGCAAGCTGCCTCCAAAGCAACCTCCAGTGCCCTGAATTCAAAGGGCAAGTCATCTGCAGATGAGCCACTGAAAAGTTCAGCATCACTAATGGATTTTTGTTGGCTCGACTGTGCGCTCCCTGACATGGCATCAGCCCTCAGTTCTTGTCTACTCGACACTAGTGGAAATCTTGAGCTTCCATGTTCTCTAGAATGCCATAGATTGCTAACCATATCAGTTTTAACATTCAGACGTCTCTGTAGTTCTGCCACATACTGCAGAACGTAGCTATCCAAAGAATTCAACAGCAGTACCTCATCAGCTGTGATTATACACCTTATCTGTTCTAGATTCACAACAATTGCTCTCTCTCGGCCCAGAATAGTTGAAGGATATACAAATAATGGATCCAAAAGACGGAGATCCCTAGCTGGCAAGTCACAACGCTTCATTATTGTTAATTTATCAACCTCCAAAACTTGAGAACTCCCATTTTTATCTATCCTTATCCATGACCGAATCCCCTGCCCTCTCTTTTTAACTCCCAAAAGGTCTAGTCCTTGAAACAGAGGCCTGCCGGGCACAGTCGATCGACAAGGAGCTTCGCGAAGCACAGCAACAGAAGGCCGTGGAGGAAGAAGGGGCTCTTTCAAGTCTGCCATATAATACTGCTTTTCAGGTCCTGAGAACTTATTGTCACCAGATCAGAGTCTCCAAACCTGTGTCTATTAGTTATCAACAAGTGATGTGTGCCTCTGAACAATATATTTCCTTCTGAATTTTTATATCTATTTCGAAAGAAAGGCTTTGCAAGCTCCAATTTCACAAGCAACTAAAACTAATTGCCTCACATTGCTATAGGTGAACCTTGCAATGAGCGCTCCAACTCTACTACCTCATAACTGCAAGACTCCTTGAACAGAGATAAAGACAATCGACCAATGCCATTTTACCAATTCAGAAGGTAACAACCATTTCCAAAAGTCGTCCTCATTTCATGAAAGAATATGTAGGTTGACTCCAGGAAACAAATAGAAATCTCTGGCTCTTGAGCATAGAACAAGTAAATGTCCACAGTGAACCTCCAGTTGGTTCCCAGACGTTGTGAGCTTGAAGTGCAATGCTTGAAAGGCGGTGTCCCTTGTTATTCAAAACAGAATTCAGAGTCATCTCAAAGCAAAATTTCACAGAAGTTTATCATAAATTCCCAGTTTCAACCCCTGCTTGCATTCACACAAGTAAAAGATCAACACACTCATTGAAGATATTCAGAGCCGAATTCAAATTTATCTTAAAGAAAAATAGGAAAAAATGTATTTTATTATTGATTCCCAGTTTCAATCCCCGCATGCATTCAAACAAACAAAGCATCAACCCATTCAACAAACAAAGGCTCCCCCCTTATCGATTCCCAGTTTCAACCCCCGTATGCTTTCAGACAAACAAAGCATCAACCCATTTCAACTAACAGAGGCTCTCTTATGTAGACTAGCTACGGTTCAAAACAAATCTCCCCTTCCTGAAGTTTAATTATCCATTTTCTAACACTATGTAATTTTCCTTGCTATAGTCAATCTGGACAATTAATTTCCTTCTGGCTTTCCAAATGCTCTGTTAAATTTGGCTTGTAGCATAAATCTTAGGGGGTGAACAATAAAATCACCTCTGTAGATTTTGCAAGGCGGATCTTAAGGGATGAAATATTTTCCACTGACAGAGAACAGTCTGCAAATCTATTTAAGGTAGCATAGAACGTACTAGAAGAATATCACGCATTTTGCTAAATATAGTAAGATCAAAAAAATACTAGAAAGCGGGTAGACCTTTTGCATGACGATTGGACAATTCACAGCTTCAATTTTAAGAAATTGAATAGACTATTTGATTCTCTCGTTGCTTTGTAATCTTGAAGCTTTATAATTGCTCACTACATTACTGGATAATTTTCTTTGTGAGACAAATCCTAAATCACTCGGACCGGGGACATCTATTTCGTCATTTTCATTGCAAAAACTCATTTTTTACCGTCAATTACTGTATAGACCTCCCTGTTGAAACCTAAAAGACTGAATCAATAAACAAATTCAACACCCACAACTCTATGTAAATATACATAAGTGGCACAGCAATCCGCTATATATTTACGTGAATTTTCACGACAAGGGAACAGTTTTGGGTTCAATTTTCGACCAAATTCAACTGAAAATCTGTAGTCACGGTTTTAATTTACCGAAACCATTGTAAGAAAGAGCAATACAGCCAACCTAAAAACAATCAAGAATTATCTCTGTTAGGAACAAACCCCCGCCCATGAAAAGTATTCGAAAGCCAAAAAGAATAAAACAAACTGCAGAGGGGGTAAAACGGAAAAACACAAAATCCGTGGTAATCTTACCCCAATACGGCAATTCCAGCATGCTCGAAAATTGATCTTCGGAATGAATGAAACAGCCTACGGAGATTCATGTGCGGAAGAATCGAAGAGTGGGAGAAGAAACTAGGGTTCGAAGATTTAAATAGAGAGAGGCGTGAATGTGTGAAGACCGGCAAACTATTTTTGCAGTTTGTTCTCGATGAAGCAGTTGAAACAAACACCCAAATTACTATAATTCATTAATGGTAGCTCCAATCATATAGATGGAATCGAGAAACTCAGCACATATATATGTTTGGTCGGAAATGATTAAAGCAAGCAGGCTTCCATTTTATTGGATGCCATGAGAGGATCGATCCAACAACACAACACATACACAAAGATAGTTTAGAGATTGACAAATGGACACTGTAGCGAGAATTTTACAAGCTGAAGCAAATAAGACAATCCCCTGGTACTACCGCCCTCGTCAATCTTCTTGCTCCACAGAAACGTGGAGAATAAGACAATCACTCGCCCTTGAAACCAATAAAAAAACAATACGGCCAGGAAGGGGGTGATTGATTTTAATTTCAATAAGACTCCTGAGATTGCTATACAAATCTAGATTTACTCACAAATCTCAGCCCGACATGTGGAACGATTGCAAATCCTTGCGCTACAAAGTAATATTTTAGTTATTTCTACGAATTTTAGTTTTCCTTTTCATCTATATCTTCCAGCTAATTTAAAATATTCGTAAATATTTCTTTTACGCATGCTTCCAACCAATTTAAAATATTTATAATGAAAAAAAGGTGAATGGAAAAAAAGGTGGTGTGTAGCAGGCC
Source organism: Larix kaempferi (assembly GCA_027924585.1). Taxonomy (NCBI): domain Eukaryota; kingdom Viridiplantae; phylum Streptophyta; class Pinopsida; order Pinales; family Pinaceae; genus Larix; species Larix kaempferi. The sequence continues at coordinate 259,464 of BSBM01001774.1, forward strand.
GGGAAGAAATGCCCACAAGTTAAAGAGATGATTCATAAATATTTCCGTGTACCCATACTTCCAACTAATTTAAAATATTCATAATGAAAAAAAGGTGTTCTGTAAGGAAGTGCTCACAATTTAAAAAGATGCTCAAGCAAGATAACTTCGAGAGAAATTAAATTCAAGAAGAGTGAAAGCTCACAAGAAGATTCTATTAGAGATGGAGTGACAACAAGATATAACCAAATGCATTGTCTTTCAAATTTAAAGAGTTATTTGGAAGTTGGAAAGATATTTCTCCAATGGAAAAATATTGGGAAAGAAAGTGAATTATATCGAGGTTGTCCCATTTTATGGTTAAAGGAGGAATCATAAATGTTTTGTTTTGGTTTAGAATGATGTCAATTTTTATAATTTAGTTTTATTTTTTTTATCTTTAGAGAGGATTTCCAAAAAAAATTGATTATATATATACAAAGGAAAAACAATAGTACTTTTGTTTTTCATTCTAAATCAAGAAGTACAAAATATATAACAGCTGATCATTCATAAGGATCGGGTCAAGTATATCACCAATGCATAGTGTACACCAGAGTCAACATCTCATAAAGACAAAACATTACAACAGCCAAAATATTGCTGAAAAACTTCAGATCTGAAAGTGACAAAACTGCACTCCAATGAAAGGATACTGAGAGCTTCCAACACAAAATCACAAAGTCTGGAAAATTAAGCCCAAACATCTAAAGTACCCTGAAATGTCAAAACATTTTCCAAGAATTCTTCCACAAAAAGAATGCCTTCCACACCAGTGAAAGCTTCTTTGGACAACCTGTTAGCATCCATATTTTGTTCTTTGGATAGCTAGTACAGCAAAGATACTTCTTGTAGAGAGCATAAATTTTTGGCCTTAATGATCGTCGGAGAGTCACCAAAGACCTTCATGGAATCAATTCCCAACATGCAAGCAACCGAAAGAAGGCACCACAAGGCTAGCAATTCAGCCTTAGTATTTGTGCCTCTTCCACAACATAACTTGAGATTTAAGAAATTATCATTATTGATTTTTAAAACACAACCTGCACCACAAAAATCTCCTTGAGCAACTCCATCGAAAAACCCCGAAGCAAATGAGGCAATCTAAATATCTCTAAGAAGTCTTGACTTCTTGAGTTTCAGACTAACAGAGGCATATTCCTTATATGAGTTCATAGCTCTAATAACACAGACATCCAAGATCGGGACTCTGTCTTCAAAATGGTAGAATTCATGGTTTTCTAAGTCTCCCAACAGATGAAAATTGGAACTAATTTATGCTCCAATGAATTTTTATACCATTTATAAAAATTAGATTCGAGAGAATCCTTCCCCCATGTCGTCTTTATGTTTAAGTAATCAAGAACCTTAACCCACAAAAGTGTTAAGATTCAATATGCTAAGACAGAAAATATCAGCATTACATTCCATTTCACAATAATAGCATATACAGGATCACTGAAAGAACAACAAGCACAGCATAAACACAAGAGACACAGATTTATCCTGGGAAACCCTCATGGGGAAGAAAACCCAGCAAAGCTTCCTCAATATAGATGACCAGCAAATACAAAGATGTAATCCACAACCATGAGCTCCTTCTCCTCCACAACAGATCTCTCTCTCACTTATGCGCTATTCACAAGTGAGTGCAATGTGTGTTAAATGAGGAACACACCTCGTCTATTTATATACAACTCCGACTTGTATTTTATATTAACTAGGTCGGCCCCAACTTAACCACTGGGTTAAACACCCCATTACAACTGACTGGGCCGACCCCTCTAGGGTGGTCTAATAACCCTTTGACCCACATAACACATACAGGGCCGACCCCCACTAGGGAAGTCTAATAACCCAAGTTACCACATTCCGACAGAGGAATAAACATCTCTGGATATACAATAAGGTCTTCACGAAGGAATGAAACATCTCCGGAATAATAAAGTACAAATATAATATTCTTTGAAGTTACAATATTTCAACAAAAAGTTTGCAGAAAGAGTAGGAAACAAAAAGGTGGGAAACAGTCTCATTATATGATTTGCATAAAGAACAAATACTGGGACCAATCAATCCACGTCTAATCAAGTTATCCCAAGTGAGGATGCAGTTTTCCAAAACTAGCCACATAAAACATTTCAACTTCATGGGAATCTTCCACTTCCATAATCTCTTAAATCACCATTTTGGAACATCAAAAGAGTTATTTAACATAAGGGCAACCTAAGCATATTTGTTCAGACCTGACCATTATCATGGTTACAAGACCAAATCAATTCATCATCTTCATAATTTAATCTTATTCCAGCTTTGTTTAGATAAGCTATATAATCAGACCACTCCTCGGCACAAATACCTCCCATCCCCAGATCACTAGTTGTCAACCAGTAAGATGAGTCAAGGAGGAACCATCCAGGCCTCTTAATGTGAGCCAAAGTCACAAACCCCAGCTCGGATAAGTCTTCTTAAATGAAAGGCGACAAAATATAATTCTCTCCATTACCAATCAATGGATCAATACCTACAAGAACATTTGTACCATTGCCAACTTTCCAATTCATCCCTCTATTATTCCAAGCAAAAGCAATGACGAAACCTCTCCAAAAATTTGAAACATTTCAAGTGCTTTTATTTGGATTCTGATCCATCCTAGTGTAGAACCCTTAATGTATTTCTCATGAAGCACCTCACTCCATAAACCTTTCCCAAAAAAGCTCCTCCATAGGTTTTTCATAATCAAGGCAATGTTGAACCAATAGAGATTTTTAATATCCCAATCCCCCAAACAACAAGGTTTTGATATTCTTTCCCAATTAACAAGCGGTATTTAGTCTTCTCGGCACTTCCTGACCATAAGAAGTTGAACATTAGTCTTCTAATCTTATCCAAAATGGATCGAAGGACATGTGCTAAAGCGAACCAAAAAAACTGGAATTGCAACAACGACAGATTTCAAAAGAACTAGTCTTCCCGCCAAGGACAGACTTCTAAAAGTCCATTTATTTATCATGTTTTCATAATTTTGAACTAACCATAACCAATCCTTGATCCCATAACTATTTGGTTTTAAAAAATATCCCAAATATTTAAGCTCATCTTAAATTTTTTACACTTGATATGGAAGGAAAGCATAAATCTGACTCCATATTTCCTCTTCAACCCCATTCTTCAGGAATAAGGATTTGTGGATACTTTCCTCCATGCCAGATGCTTTACAAAATACACTAATAATCTCGGCAAACACCTGTCACTCAGCCACCAAACCAAAGCCAAAAAGAATCACATCATCTACAAAGAGTAGATGTGCAATGAAAATAGAAGCATAATTTTTTATCCCCCTTAAATTTCCTTCACTTTTAACCACTGAGATTAACCTGCTAAGGCCCTCAATGACTAGTAAAAATAACAAGGGAGAGAGAGGACACCCTTGTCTAATACCTCTACTACTAGAAAAGAATCCATAAGGAACACCATTTATGAGGACCACAAACTTAGTTGAATTCACACAAGCCATGATCCAATTGACCACCATGATAGGAATGCCAATCTGAATCTGAATCAGTCTCAAAAATTCCCAATTGACCCTGTCATAGGCTTTGACAAGATCCATTTTAGGATCAAGGCATCCAAGTCCTTAGCCTTGATGGAATGGAGGCATTCTTGATTCACTCCCACAGAATCCAAGATTTGTTTGTTCCCCAAAAAACCAAATTGTTCTTTAGAAAACACTTCTGCTAGTTTTGGATCCAGTCTATTAGCAATGATCTTAGTGATGAGTTTGTATGCCAGATTGCATAATGCAATAGGTCTATAAATATTGAAGGATCCGGGTTTGTTAGTCTTGGGAATAAGAGTGATGAAAGTGGAATTCAAAGATCCCAACATATATCCCTCCACATTGGAATATTCAACCATCGATAAAAGGTCTTGACCTACCACATCCAAAAAGGCAAGGTAGAATTCAGCAAGCCATCCATCGAGGCAAAGACTATTGTCCTTGGAAAATTGCTTCAAAGCAGTTTCAATTTCCTATAGAGTCACAACTTGACCAAGTCCAACACCCTCCTCACGGTTATAAAAGGAAGCAAGATTCTTTATAATCTGCAGTTGTGATGATAAATTATTATTTCCAGGATCCTTGAACTGCTTGCTGAAATATATTTTAGCTGCAACTTGTAAATCAACTTGTGACTGGATCATGTTCCCATCCTCCTCTTTCAAATCCAAAATAGAGTTTATGTTCCTTCTATAATTGGCATAGTTATGGAAAAATTTGGTGTTACTATCTCCAAGGGCTACCCATATGGCTCTACTCTTGAGTCGCCAGGTCATTTCCTCTTTCTTGAGAAGAAGGGACTTTTGATCTTCCAAACTAAGAAGCAACTAATTGTCTTTCTTCAAGAGAATACCTGATAAACTTGAATTATAAAAGTCTAACAATCTCCTCTTCGATCTTGACTAACTCTGCATTACCATTTTTCTTCCTTTCTTTTTCCCACTTTATGGTCTCCTTCTTAAGACTTTTAAGTTTGAAAACCAAACTTTCCAAACGGTTGGAATCCTCTGGGACAACAATGGTTGGCCAAAATCTCTCGATAAACAAAATGAATTCCTCCTCTTTCAGCCATGAATTATTAAATTTGAAGGGAAACTTACGATTTGCTTGTAAGTAGTCGATCTAGAGCATAATAGGCTCGTGCTTAAATATAGAAGATATAATAGACCAAGTTCTAAATCTGTGAAGAGATACAGTCAAATCCTCATCCATAAGAAATCAATCAAGTATTTTACTGATTCCATTAATGCCACTTCTACCATTCGACCAAGTTGGTTCCATCCTGATAGGGAGAACATCAATTAAACTTGCTATGTTCAGAATATTGATGAAAAAATCTGACAAAGGATCACGTTTGGAAAAATGACCCCATATTTCTAAAAGGGACACACCAAAGTTTAAATTCCTAGCTAGAATCAAGTTCGATAGATTTAACACACCAGAGGCTTCCAAGGAATTCCAAAATAAACTTCTTATCTCTATAGGGCCCATAATAGTTTAGGATCGATAGTGTCTTAACTGAGCCATTGAATCTACCCTCCATCAAAATGCCACCAGCAAATTTAAATGGATTAAAAGAAGACACCATAGGATTCCAACAAAGTAATCCCCCTGATAATCCATTAGAATCCACAGCACATATCTCCCACCCCTAAAGAAAACTGGAGAAGACTTCCACCGCATGCTACTCAACACACATCGTCTCTTGAATAAGAATTATGTCTAGCCTTAGTAGTCTTAAAAAATCGAGATAGGGCCCTATCCTTCTCATCCCCCAACCCCATGGATGTTAAAAGAGAGAATAGACATTAAGCACTCGATGTCCTGGGCTGTTGTGCTCTAAGGGCCCTAGAAAGTTGAAGGTCTAAATCCGTTGATAGTTCTGAATCTACAGCATCAATGGAAAGTTAGCACTAAACAACAAAGACAAGTTATTTAAGCATCCTCATGTAGTAGTTTTTTTTTTTTTAAACAAGAACAGGGAAGGAAGATATATTTATAAAGGCTGTGCACAGCCATTCATTACAAGCTTTCAAAAATAAGTGGCAGAGTAGCAAATGCCTGAAAGTTTGGAGCTAAAGTTTCTAGCATCATGACTGTATAAGTTCTAAACATTGTATTTCTAAATCTGTTCAAAATAGAGCAGGGATAAACCCTGATAAACTGTTTGTTGAGGATTATACAAAAAAACATAGGAGCCAAAACATCAAAAAAGTGGAACCTGGACTAAGACTGAAATTTATCCATAATTTTTGAAATGGGCAGAGGCTGCATCCTTCTTTTCCTGCTTTATCTCCTGGTTGACCGTCAGATTGTCTTGGACACAACTTCCCTGAGTTTTTCCGGTGAGAACAGCGATGTCTTCCTGCAGATTATCTACTTTGCCCATCAACTCAAACAAATTCTTCTCCAGGTCGTCAATCCTGGAGTCCTGGCAGGAAAGCTGGTTGACAGCATAGCTTAGATCCTTAGCCATCTTCTCGTGCCGGTCCACACTGGTACAGACTGCATTGTACGTGTTACGCACTGAGAGCTTGATATCAACCATGGTGCGATTCAGTGTAGCTATGGCCGCCATTATATTCTGCATTGTGCCAGAGCTGGAAGGAATCAACAGACCTGGACGGGAGGGAGGAGTGCCCAAATCGCCGAGAGAGAGCCGGTTCAACGCACTGGAAAGGGGAGGAGTGCCCAAATCGCCGAGAGAGAGCCGGTTCAACGCACTGGAAAGGGGAGGACGAGCCATTTCGAAGCGCGGCGAGGGAGAAGCAGGTGGTGAAGTAAATAGCAGCTCGTGGGAGCTGACAGCACCACTGGGAGCCATGTGCCAAACGCGGGGGAAAGGGTGGCGTGTGGCAGGAGCAGCGGGGAAGGAGCAAGGCACATCACCGACGGGGATGAGGGGGACCCTCTTGGTGCCTACGGACCCCTCCTTATCCTTAATCATGACATTATTAACCTTTAAAATTTTGATTAGGGTATGAAATAAAACCCCATGGCACCATTGAGGCCCTCGACGTGCCCAATATCTAACAAAGTTCCTCTATTGGCCGCTGCATCCGCAAGCTTGTTATTCTCTCGACAGATGTGGAAGAATGAGGTCTTAGAGAAATGAGGATTAGTTTTTATTCTTTGCATGTATCTATAAGCCTTCGAGCCTTGAGGAGCTGCCCCCCTTCTCATTATTTGAATGACATGTCTAGAGTCCCCATAAACTCTGAGGTTGTCAATGCTGAAGGAGGAGACCATATTGAGTGAGAAGACGAGAGCAAGCCATTCAGCCTCATTGTTAGTCTTACTACCTAATCCCCACGAGAAGATTTCCATTTTATTTCCTCCGGGATCAAATAAGACCCCACCCGCACCTGCCACCCCAGGGTTCCCTTTGGAAGCCCCATCGAAGAATATGCTGTAAGTTTTTTGCTCTTTCCACCACCTAGAGAAAGAATCAGGATCCTTCCGGATTTCCCAATCCGAGTAGGAATGTTCCTTTTTGGACTAAAGGGAGCTTGCTCTCACAAAGACACTGCTCCATTTAAATTCGGATAGAGAGAGAGGCTCCTGAGCTGGGATGGTTACTCCTTTCGAGGATAGAGACTCGGCTATCATTGTGGTGGCTTTGATGGATGCTCTGTAACTGTTGGGATTCCTACCCTCAAAAAGACTTTTGGTTCGATTTAACCAAATCTGCCAGCAGATATTCATTGGGACTAGATTCCAAATTCTTTGCATTGTCTTCTTAGTTCTGCCGGGAAAGGAGTGCCCCCAGTGATCGCTGAGTTCTTCAAGAGTTTTTGGTAGAATGGATGGCCTCCATTGATTCCCAAAAACTTGAGCCCATACGCGCTTAGCAAAGGAACATTCCAGAAAAATATGTAATGAAGATTCCTCTTCTTGTTTGCACAAAGTGCACCTTGAAGGTCCTGCTATCCCTCTGACTCGGAGATTTTCTGCCGTTAGTAATTTATTGTGAACCAAAAGCCAGAAAAAAGACACTAATTTTGGGAATGCCATCCGGGTTCCAGACTTTCCCCCAATTTTTGTGAACCCGAGTGTTTGAGAGTGTAAGTTTATCATAGCCTGCCTTGACAGAATATGTACCTGCTTTCCCCCAACCCCGTCGGTCTTTTTCTTTTATATTAACCGGAGCTTTCCCATGCAGGGAGTTGAGGAAAATTTGGAAGGCATTTTTGAGATTAGCAGGAGGACTCAATTGTTTCCAACCCTTCCAATCTCCATTATCCTTCCAATCTGCTAGGTCTTTTAGCTTAGTGATGCCCATATTTTGCAGCCAATTGCGAATAGGGTCTAGACATCTCATTTTTTCCAGGGGCTTGTCTCCATTGATTCTGTCCGTCCAGATATTTATTATTTTCCCGTTACCAGGGATCCAATAAAGATCTTTGGTAATTATAGCTGTTGATGAGGAGATGAGTCCCCAAATTGTTTTTCCCTTTTTGTTGCTAGGCCTTTCCAGACATCTTAGTCTTGAACTTCTGAAGTATTTTCTCCTGATTACTTCCTTCCACCATTCTTTCTTTCCAGAGACAATTCTCCATGCAAGCTTGGCTCCCAATGCTTTGCTTACCAGAGCAGGTTCTCGAATTCCAAGCCCCCCTCTTTTTTTCTTTTCTTTGACCGTCTTCCAACTGACCAAATGAAATTTTTTGTTTTGGGTCTTCCCCCCTTGCCACAGAAATTTTCTTATCTCCTTGCTAAAAGCATTCGGAATAGAGACCGGGGCTGCCATTATGGCGGAAGTGAAAACAGGTAGAGATGTCAGAACAGATTTTATCAAGATGACTTTCCCCGCTAAGTTCAACCATCGAGTGCCCCACAAATTTATTTTTGATCTGAATTTCTCAAGGATAGGCCACCAGACAAAGGAGGAAGGTTTTTTGAGGGAGATGGGAGTACCAACATATTTGAAAGAAGACCATTCAAGACAGGGTTTGAAGTTTAAAATAGCTGAGATGAGCCTTAAAGTGGCAAGCCGACAGTTCCAGGTGTAAATATTGCATTTATTTTCATTCGTTTTGTCCCCGGAGGCCCTGAGGAAGAGTTCGAGGGTTGATTTAAAACGAGCAGCAATTTGGGGGGAGGCACTACCCAGGAGGATGGTGTCATCAGCAAACTGAGCATGGTTTATGGCTTGGACATTTCGAGCGAAGGCAATACCAGGAAGTGAGTCTGAAGCTAGGAGAGAATTGAGCTTTCTGCTTAGAGAGTCAACCATTATGACGAAAAGGAAGGGGGAAAGGGGACAACCTTGTCTCAATCCCTGAGAGAGGCGAAAAAATGAGGTGGGTCTGCCATTTAGGAGAGGGGAGATCCACGGAGCTCCAATGCAAGCTTTCACCCATCTAACAAAGTTTCCATCAAAGCCAAATTTTTCCAAGACATCATAGATGAAGACATGTCTTACTCTATCAAAAGCATTGGCCATGTCAAGTTTAATAGCCATACCTGCGTCCTTGTTCAACTGACTTGAGTGAATTGCTTCCTGTACTAATAATATATTGTCATAAATTTGCCTGCCCGGAACGAAGCCACCCTGATTAGAGGAGATGATATTAGGAAGCAGGTTCTTAATTCTACTAGCTATGACTTTGGTAAGAATTTTGTAAGAGGAGTTGCACAGCGATATGGGTCTGAATCTCCCTATCGAAGTGGCCCTTTTCTCCTTTGGAATTAAAGCTATGAACGAGGTATTAGTACCTCCTCCGATCTTCTCTCGGTTCCTTGTCCAATTTATCATTATGAGTAGATATTTTTTCAGCAGATGCCAGCATTTTCTATAGAAGTGAATGGTGAAACCATCAGGCCCTGAAGATTTTTCCGGGTGTAGAGACCAAACTGCTTTCCTGACTTCTTCTTCTGTTACCATTTCAGCGAGCATACTGTTGTCTTCTGCTGTTATGAGATTAGGAATGTCTTGGCACATGATCTCCATTTCTTCAGCTGAGGGTTCCTCTTCCTCACTATAGAGGGACTTGAAATGGCTTTTAATTTCCTTCTTGATTGCCTCGGGATCCTCTATTTTGGTTCCATCTTCCTTGATTAGACTAAGGATGTTGTTTTTCCTATACCGTTCCTTACATTGAGCATGATAGAACTTGGTATTCCTGTCTCCTGATTTTAGCCATAAGCATCTTGATCGCAGTCTCCATTCCTCCTCGTCTCTTCTGGCCGCCTGCCGAATTTGAACTTCCAAGTCATTTTCTTTCCTCAAAATGGCTTCAGATATCTGCTCAGTTTCCATTTGGTTTTGCAGGGCTTTGAGTTCCTCTTGCAGAGAGGTAATTTCTTCTCCAGGTTTCTTCATGTTATTCTTATCCCATCTTTTAAGAACAGTCTTAGTGTTTTTAAGTTTGGTTTCCCAAATAAACCCAGGGGATCCTGGAATAAATGATTTCAGATTGTTTTGACTTCTTCATAACAGGCTTCATTCTTCAGCCACGATGGATTGAATCGAAAGGGGAGTGGCCCAAGGTTTCCAGGTGTGGAGAAGAATAGAGCAATAGGACGATGATCGGAAGCAGCAGAAGCCAAAATTTTGGAGTCAGGCAGAAGGGGCTTGCTAAGGAAGGAGGAACTGAGAAGGAATCTGTCTAACCTTGCGGCTATGTGTCCAGGTCCAATCCTTTTATTATTCCAGGTATAATTTCCTTGTCGGGGTTTTGTATCCACAAGGTTCCAAGATGCCTGAAGATCCTCCAGTCTCTCTCCAAACTGATCTCTGACCTTCGAACCTCCTCTGCGTTCATTTGCACTTATAGTAACATTGAAGTCTCCAGCGATTACGCAGGAAGAAGGGTTCCTTCCAAGTTGAAGGTCGATAAGATCTTTCCAAAAATTTTCTTTGAGGCCGTGGAGCGTAGGTCCATAGATGTTTCCTAACCAATATTTTTCATTGCTTGATATATCTTCTATTTCCATAAAAAGCCAATTTCTATTGCTGAATGAAGAGTTACATTTGAACTTACCTCTGTCCCACCAGGTGAGGAGCCCTCCCGAGGCTCCAGCAAAATTGACTGCAATGCCTTCTCCTTTGGGCCAGATTTGATTTAGTGCTTTGAGACATTCTGCTTCTTGCATTTTAGTCTCCTGGAGCATGAGGATTGAAGGGGTTTCTAGCTTTTTGATTCTTTTGATTGCTTCTATCTTTTGCTTGCCTCCTAAACCTCTGCAATTCCAGGAGACTATCTTCATTATTTTTTGGAGTGGATAGACACTGCTTTTTCCTTCTTTTCTTCTGCTATTCCTGGAGTTTGCTTTGTGCTGGATAGAATTCTTACGTGCTGGTCTAGGCTGGTTTGCTTACCCGCCGCTTTGTCTCGAGCCGTTTCTTGTTCCCTTACCCCCTTATTTAGTTTTCTGCCCTTTTTTGTCTGGGGTTCCATTTCTTCTTCCCTGCTTTCTAAGGTTTCTTCTTGAAATAACTTTGCTTTTGCTCTTGTAACTGAACCGCTTAGAGCTTTAGGTATCTCGCTTTCAGGCTCTTCCTGTTGTGGTATGGATATTGTCTGGATTTCTCCTTCCTCTAGTTGCTTGGTCCCGGTCTTCTGTCTTTCTTCTTCTCTGACTTGTCCTGTCGCTTCCTCCTGGGCAAGGTCCAATACTTGATCCTGCTCTTCTTCAGTCACTGCAGATGATAGCAGATGAAATTTATTTACTTCTCTGGTATTCTGCTGCTTTCCGATCGTTTCCTTTCTTTTTGGGGTTACTTGAGGATGGTGGGTATTAGTAGACTTTCCTCCCTTTTTTCTCACCTCATTCCAGTCTCCCTCTTGATTTTCTTCCATTTCCTGCATCTTCCTTTTTGGGCAGAGCTTGGCAAAGTGCCCATATTCATGGCATACTTTGCACTTAAAAGGAATCTGTTCATAATCTACAGACTGCAAGTGATTCCAGCCGTCCATTGACAAGCTTATAGCTTCTGGAAGCCCTTTCTTAAGATCTACTTCTACACATATTCGGGCACAGGAAAACATAGGAGGTTTAGGTTCTGACTTGTCAATATATTTCCCTAGTGAGTTGCCGATAGCCTTCAAGTCTTCATCGTTCCAACAGTGCAACGGAAGATGCGGTAACTTGACCCATACTGGAACAACAGAGGGGATGTCCTTCTCCAGGTCAAATGAGAGATCCCATTTGTTGATATACATTCCTCTTGGTCCCATAAAATATGGGCCATTCCTAAATATTAAATCCCTGTCCTCTTTCTTTTCAAAATAGAAGACAAAGAAACCCTTGCCGCAAAAGATCTGCTGGACTTCTCCTTGTATGAAAGGACGCCAGTTTTTGTTTAGCCAAAGCTCAATCGATCTCGGAGAGGGCCACAATCCGGTGAAGTGACCTACCAGACCTTTTTCTGCGAGCGCAAGGGCTTTGCATTTGGATGCCGTAGAGCCCAACTTGACCTCAGGGATGGCGGATTTTTTGACAAATCTCGAGTCCGATGGTCCTGCCTGCTTAGAGGACTGGGGTTGTGCTGCGACCAACGAACGGAAGAGGGCATCGAGGGGCGCCCATCCCGGATCAGGAGGTGGATCCATGGGAGGCGACGGCCTCTGCCCAAAACCGGAGCTTCTTCCGACTTCTCTCCTACAAACGGACCGGCTAGGGTTTTGTTCCCTACCAGTTGATCCTCGACTTTCTTTTTTCATGTCGTAGTTAACGCATATATGGAATTACATTTTCTCTAGCTTTGTGCACTTATCTCCATGGCTATTTATCAAAAACTACTTATACGCGACTCTAAGATGGCCGACATTGTCATTTATATGGTGTTATTCCTTCTCTTTGTGCACTTGTATCTCTTGCTAGTTATTAAAATCATACAAGTCAATAAAACCTGAAGCTCAAGATGCCATACTTCTTCTCGTCAAAGTCTCGAGAGTTCAGTAAGTGCTAACCGTGTTTTTTTTTCAACTCGATGAAGATTTAGGATAACAATAGTATAAAAAATATGTATCCATGCCGTCAAGGTAGTTTATATTTTTTATTGGTTTCCAATTATCCCGATGTAGCAAGTTCAACCTTCCCAAATCTAGGAGAGTTTGGAGCTTTGTTTTTTAAAAGAAAAGTGTACTTTCTCCTTCTTGGTATTTGTGAATTCGATCATGTAGAATAATGAGTACAATGATATTATTATCAAAGACTTTTAGTCAAATTTTTGTGTAGATGGTGAATTTTTAAGTTTCTAAGTTATTTGCAAAATATAAGTGACAATGCTCTAGAAAATCTTGCATGAAATATGTTTAACAAAAACAACTGTGTAAGATTAGAGTTGTACTATTCATTTGTGGTTGATATGTGTATGTTATGATTGGTATGGAACTCTATAATAAGTTGTTATTAAGTCTCCCTCATTGAAGGGGAGGAACTAGAACAAATCCCCACATATACATATATTTTCCCTCAAGTTGTTTCCATAAAATCTTGTAATTGTAATTTGGCAAGACTTCTTGAATGTTTTGGATGAATGTCATGATGAATAAACCTTTCTTCATTCACTCTCTATACAATATTTAATTTGGAGGAACTCATGAAGGGGGGATTTCCTATGTCTTGGGGCATTATGGAGCTTGCTCACTACTTTTCTAAAGAGTAGTAGTAAGTTGCTTATTAATTTTCTTAACAAAACCTGCAAGCATGCCTTGGGCTCATTGTATTCATAAAAAACAATAGCGAGCAAGCAATATAGTGGCTTTTTAAGGCTATTTTGATAATTTTTAGGGTTTAAAGGGTAAACACAATAATAAGCCTAGGGAAGGATGTGATGTGACTATTGAAGGAGTTTATGATGTCAATTGATGATTTTGAGTAAGACCTAATTCATTCTTATTTTATTTTTTATGTTAACCTCCTTGAAAAAGGTTTACATAAATCCCTCATACCTAAGAAAATTTGGTAGTTGTGCATAAAAGAGAGTTCATAATAGTTCAGAATTGTCTCAAAAAGTTGGAGGAGATGTTTACCCTTGTATAGTATTGATTTCTATCACGATTTGAACTTGCAATGATATCCTTAAAATGAGATAGGACCTAATCCCCTATCCACTCTTGAACACGTGATGAATTATACCATGTTGTGTCCTTAAGGAAATTGCTATGTGCTTTTAAGGTTTGAAATCCCTATAAATAATCATGTATATGAAGACAATGAGGCGGGATACCTATAGGTTAGGGAATCATTTATGGATGATGCCATAACATTCATGAACACTACATCACTCTCCTAGACAAGGTATTAAGTATTTCATGTATGCGATTGGAATCATTCACCTTAAAGCCTTAAAGCTAGCCTCTTGAAAAGGAAGCAAAACTTACTTTTGGAGTATGCTATGTAATTGTCAAGCTATTCTATTGAAAGTTACTATGTGACTTTTTTGTTCATGCCATAATAAATAGAATGGATTGTAACAATTGTGCTTAGTTGACTCAATAATGCCAATGTGTGTGAGATACATTATCATTCCTCGAAGTTCACTTGTATTGACAAAACTTGAATTTGGCTGCCTAGAGGAATGTAAAATTTGCCATAGTGTGTAGAGGAAGATTTACTTATGGAAATGTTCTTGTGTTGTGAACTTTTAATTGAAATTTCACTACCATTATTACATTATTAGTTAATAAAAACCACGAATTGGTGTTTGGAATGAAGTTACATTACAAATTGGTATCAGAGGCAGTGGTTATAGAACTAGGGGTTGCATGGGCTCAAAGGATAATGAATGGTAGTGATTTTGATGTCATGGTAAGATACCATGGTGTTATTGTTACACAAAGACTAGTGTTCGATCAAGTTTTGTAGGGAATCAGTGTTGTGGAACTGAACAATTGTTGCTATAGACGATATGAAAAATCCTCAAGTATCTAAAGTAGAGATAATAGGCATAAATCATATAGAAACATAATCCATTGTAAGGACAAATATTGACCCTCATCCAAACATGGTAGAGACCAATAAGAGTTTGAAGGAAGAACTTCAAAGTTGCATGGCAAATAATGAAAAGACAATCAAGGCTCAAGAGGAATAAAATCAATTGAATGTTTCCCTATTGCAAAACTTGACAAAAATTCGAAGACATCTGCATTATAGAAAAATTTCCAAGTAATGTTGGTAAGAGTCATTTACTAAAGAGATCTCAAAGTACCAAAGAGAATATCTCTAATAATGGGACATATATACCATCCAGATCAACTTATCAAGAAACAACTGCTACTAAAGATTCCATTGGCGGAATCCCAAAATACTATTCCCGTAGAAAGAAGAAGAAAAAGAATTCCAAAGATCATTTATTGGAAGAATGCAAAAAAGTGAAACCACTTACTTTTGATGGTGACATGAAATATGGTCAAAAAGTTGAGGCTTGGCTTCCTGGGATCTAAAAATACTTCCAATTATATTATTACTCTATAAATATAAAAGCTAGACCGTTGATCTTTGATTTGAATGGCAGAGCATCTATATGTTGGGACCATCTTTGTTATAAATACAATTAATATATAAACAATAAAGTAAATAATAATATATAATTGCAAATAATATTAGTATTTAATTATTGAAAGGATGCCTTATAAGGATGTGACTTTACGTAAGAGTCACATCAAGCCTTTATAAGCTTGACCTTTCTTATTGCAATTCATCATATCATTATTCAATCGTTATTTATATATTTTATTGAGTAGGAACTGTTCTCAAATTGTAGTAAACGGGTTTGTTTACTTCATCCGGTATCAAAGTTGGTTTCGAAGTCACGCGCCCTCTCGATCGTTAGCTATATGCACATCTACTTTCCCACTATCGCTACTCCATCCTCGTCACCTCCAAGCACCTTTTTCATTGTTGCATTCATTCATTGTTTCATTCTCTTGTTGCATCCTCCCTTCGTTCCTCCACATCATCTGCAACTCCCACACCCTGCCTCCCCTCCTCCACCCTCCACCCTCCACATCCTTTAATCCACCTCGATGCTTGCACACTACCCACACTCCCTTCTCCATGCATTCTCATGTGCCAACTCCACCCACGATCTCTAACCCTCACACCCCCTTCGCCTCTGCTCTCCACCATCTCTCTTGATGTTTTCCTTTCTCCATGCCACCTGCATTCTCTACATCACTCCCTCCACTCCCTCCAACTCCTTTGCCCTCCCTCCTTCCTTCATGTGTTCCTTCCATCTATCTTCCATCTCCGCGCATACCCTTTTAAACCCTAAATTTGTCCACAAAAAAAAATTTAATAATATAAACAATAGTAATAATAATGATTATTATTATTTTTAATAAATTATTTTAATATTAATAATAATAATAATATTAAAATAAAGATTATTATTAAATATAATAATAATCATTATTAAAAACCTAAGCTTGGGAAGCAAAAATTCCTCCTTGTACCAAATCCATGTCAAAGATGAAGGATAAAATGGAGAAATTAGAAAAAGACCATGCTCGAGATTCTAAAAATACTGAATGTCTAAACTCAAGATTAGATCAAATTGAAGCTAAGCTACGGGAAGGAAAATAAGAATTAACAAGGAATGTAAGATACGAGGTCATCGACGTTGTATCATGGGAAATGGGTCAAGTAAGAGCATAAATAAAAACAAGCATAGAAGAAGGATTGGATAAAATTGCAAAGTACTTCATGGATAGAGGTGCCTCTGTCAATATCGATTTGCCAAAAATAAACCAACTACCCCTCGGTTCAATGGATACAACTAATCCTCAACCAAACTCCTTCAAAGTGGAAATTCCAAAAAACATACAAATCACATTCACCTTTCAGGTCTTAACACCAACCAGTCGTACTCGATTTCAATGCATCCAATGAGTGGTTATCCATTGAGGCCCAAGCTAGATTTACCCAAGTTCGATGGTGAGACAAAACAAAGCATGGCTTGAATCAATAAGGTAGAAGATTTTTTTTGCATACATAAAATCCACTCCGATGACGTGAAAATAAAATATGCCTTAATGCAACTTGAAGGCCGCGCATATAATTGGTATATGTATTGGAAGATTACCACTAAGGTGTGCTCATACAAGTGGAACACATTCAAGGATGATTTCTTTAAAAGATTTGAAGATGTGACTGAGAGTTTTTTGTTGTTGCAAAAATCACCAGATTACAGCAAAAAGGTGACGTGGAGGAGTACACCTACGAATGGGAAGCCCTAGAAAAATGAGTGCCAGAGTTAACGGATGATCAACGACTCTAGACACATGTACATGGGCTAAAAGCATACATAAAAGATGAATTAAAATTACATAATATCTCAAACTTGGATAAAGCCAGGCGTAAAGCAAAAATGATTGAAGAAAAGTTTAAGAATTCATGGCAAAAGAACCTTGACAATGGCTATTTATGAAAAAAAGAGACACAATGCAGATATTGCGGAGACAATTGGTCATCGGGACATCAGTGCAACAGTTCCCAATCATATGGATGTCAAGCTGAAAAATAATAAAAAATATCCATCAGTCCTCCAAACAATGATAGAAAAAAGAAGAAAAACACTTGTCGTCAATAAGGCAAAGATTGGATCCTAGGTCATAAATGCGTAGCCAGTCATACATCACACTGCAAAATTATAGATGGGAAAGAAGTACAGGTTTCTACTGAAGAAGATACATATGATTTGGATATGGATACAAACTCACCTGAGATATCAATGGCGACAATCACATGCATACAACAAACTTGTAAAGAAAAAGGTTCAACGATGCATAATAAAGTTGCCACCCAAAAGAAAGAAACTCAATTACTTACAGAAAAATATATTCCGTCGCATTTGAGAAATAGCGATAACATCAAGGTTGAAAAACTCTTATCCTGGGTGACAAAATCATAAAAGATAGGACCCAAGAGGTTACAACTTACAGGAACTATTAAGAATAAAGACATCACAATTTTAGTCGATTTTGGAAGCACACACAATTCGGTGGATATAAGAAGAGAAAAAAAACTTAATCTTTTTGTATACCCCAAGAAGAATCCCAAGGTATCGACTATCGATGATTGACATCTGGAAGAAGTAGGGAAATGCCATAAGATTCCTTTACAAATAAAAGACTTAAATCTACAAATCAATTGTTCTTCCTTACCACTCAAAGGAGTAGATATGGTGTTAGGAGATGAATGGCTAATGTAGTTAGGAACCTATGCTACCAATCTACAAGAACAATATATGGAACTCCAATGGAAGGGAAGTAATTACAAATTAAATGGATTAAGAATCTCTTCACTCAAGCAAAAGGAATTATAACACAAAAGAGGTTTAGGTACATATCAAGATATCAAGAATCAATCCAGATTGTATGTCTCAAGTCATCACTTCAATAAGAGTCCATAATAAAGATGACATATTCAAATGTAAGCTTTGAGGACAAATCTTTCTTTAAGAGGAGGACAATGCTACAACTACAATTAATATACAAACAATAAAGTAAATAATAATATATAATTGCAAATAATATTAGTATTTAACTATTGAAAGGGAGCCCGTATAAGGATGCGAATTTATGTATGAGTCACCATCAAGCCTTTATAAGCTTGACCTTTCTTACTGTAATTCATCATATCATTATTCAATCGTTATTTATATATTTTATCGAGAAGGAATTGTTCTCAAATTGTAGTAAACAAGTTTGTTTACTTCAATCTTAAGTAGGTAAAGAAAATCAATGTGAGGAAGATTACTTGGAAATAGTTTTAAAAGCTATGATAATAAGGTTGAGCAATTTCATGACTTAAAGTTGGGGCAAATTACTATTGATGAGTATGTGAACAAGTTCTTGGAGCTGCTACGATATGTCAATTACATAAGAGATTATAAGGTAAAAATTTAGTGCTTTCTAAGTAGGTTGTCTCAATCTTATCAAATATCATTGACTTTGATGAGCCTAAGAATATTGATGATTCAATTTGGAAGTCTAAATATTGCTACGAGCAGTACAAGAATAAAACAAAAATCAACAAGACATGGAAGGAAAAAAAGAGAGAAAAAATCGAGCAAAGACCGAAAGGATTCAAAACTCTATACAAAAACTAGTGAAGGAGTTTTCAACTGAGTTACCCCACACAAAACAAAACTAAACTAGCTAAATTGATGGAGAAGAGGCCAAGGGTAGCCCTTGAAATGTTGGGTATGTGGAGAAGATCACTTAATCGTGAATTATACCCATAGACAAGAGAACAATAGGGTTGTCTACAAGTTCCAATATGCTAAGATATTAAGAAAAAGGAAGATAATTGTCACTTTTTCCCCTCCAAATTCCTTAAGAAAGATGTTGGACACAACAAAGGATAAGGTTGATCCCAAAAATAAAAAGGGAGTCTATACACAACTGTGTTCATGTGATGGAGTATTTATCGGTGAAACGAGTCGTCCATTTCAAGAAAGGTTGAAGGAACATTGTGCAGATATCATCCATAATCATGTTAATAGATCAGCCCTAGTGGAACACTCGGCAAAAACAACACACCAGATTCGGTTAGAAGAGGCAAGAATCATAACTCGTATTGACCATCTCAGTAAAAGAGGCAATTGAGATCGAAAAACATGAAAATACCCTAAATAGAGATGAAGGTTGGAAGCTTAGTGACACTTGGAAGCCTGTCATTAATACACATAAGAGGCCTAAAAACTCCCTTACCCATCAAGGTTAATAATGTTGATCTCATTGAATATTCAAGCCAACTTTCATCGAATTTAGGGTTTAAATTATATAAAAAGGGGTGTATATATAGATTCATTTATGAAACCCTATTTCTTCATATCCACCTCCATCGTTTTCCTTTGGCGGTTGGCCCCTGATGATGGGATTTGCATGAAAATCTTGAAACGTTGGGATACAACTCTACATCGTAGGTTCCATTACTCTATCTATATATAATCCTTCCCAAAATTTATCGAGATACATTGAAAATCAAATAAAATTAGTCGTGTTGTAGCCACTAACTGCAGTCCTTAAAACAAAGATTAAAGAATGGCGACATTGACTTGTCCCTCCAAGTGATCTCAAGATGTACCTCTCCCATAGAGGATAGCAATCCTTCTTGATATAGTTTGTTTACCTTGGTGTTGAGTTTCCAAAAAACATGAGTAAAATTAAGAGATTCTAAGTGAACCTTGACTTCCTTTAAGCTTATAGTTGAGGCAAGAATCTAAGTGTTGTGGAGATAAACTTGATCATTCATCTAGGAGATGACCAGTGTAGAATAATTTTTTTGAAGATGATAGAAGCCAAAATCCAAGGCTAGCTTCAATGGGATTTTGAGTGCCATGAACTTTGTAAAGTTGTGTATAGCCCTGCCCACATTTTCTTTAAAAGAGTAGTGTGATTCAGATAGATAAATGAGGCCACCTACCCCACAAATGCTTTAGGAACTTGACAGACTCCATCAAAGAATCTCCAGGCATATGATTTGTCAACTTGAAATAATTATATTTGTTTGGGAAAAACAAACTTCTTAGTGACTTGGTAGTGAGGTATTAGGCCTATTCTTCAAGCTACAACATGGAATGTAGGTATTTGTCCATCCTCAAATACTAATGCTTCCTTACTATCCAAATTCCCTAAAGAACCAATAAGGGCACTAGTCTTACTTTCAATTGTGGTTTTCCAAACCAACTTTACATGCATTCTACTAATGTCTCCCTATTCGACAAGTGGTTCACTCCAGACTTGGCTTCGAACTCATTCCAAATAGCCAGAGAGAAAGGGAAATTAAGAAAAATGTGATGACAAGTCTCAACTTCCTTCCTGCACATAAGGCAAATGCTAGGTCCTTCCTTATTGCGCTTTTGGATCATCTCCCAAATTAAGACCTTATTATACAAATCCAACGACATAAACAATTTTGTTTTGAGAGGCACCTTGATCTTCCAGATCTTGGACCACCACCACCTAGGCTCCTAAGGGTCATGATCTTGAGAGGCCAAGTGATTTAGAACTTGTTAATATAATCCATTCATCGAAGATGTGGCACCATTACTTAATAGGTGGGAAATTTGTGCTAATTACATATCACAATGGGATGAAACATTTATTTCATTGACCGTATTTGATTACCAAACAAACTAGGTGGTGGCTTTCCTAAGTGAATATGATTTTGAGACAAGGAACATAAAACGGAAATAAAATAAATTAGCAGGTGCACTCAAGAGAAGCGTGCAAGTGATACATATGGAAACCACTAGTACTTGTGAATTTGATTTGAAAACTAAAGTGAAAGAAACTCTCATGGGTGATGAGCATTTTATCCAAGTAAGAAATGGTTTACAACAAGAACAACCTGATTTGCAAAGACACATTGTACATTCCCTATTCAATAAAGCTAGAAGTACTAATCATGGAATAAATGCATAAGAAACCATACTAAGGGTATCCAGGTTACCAAAATATGATTTCTATAGCAAGGAAACAATAATTTATACCTGGAATGAAGAGGGATGTTGCAAAATATATTGCGAGATGCCTTGAATGCCAAAGGTAAAATTTGGACATCAACATCCAACATGCGTGTTGCAACCTTTACCACTTCTAGAGTTGAAATAGGAAGTGATCACAGTGGATTTTATTACAAGGTTACCCAAAACCATTGAGCAATATGATGCCATTATGGTTGTGGTTGATGAACTGAGCAAGGGTACCCATTTTATCCACATAAAGTCCACATATAAAAGAATGAATATTGCATAAATTTTCAGACTACATGGGATGCCTAACACAATCATATCAGATAGAGATCCAAAGTTTACTTTGAAAATTTTGAAGGAGTTCTTTGAGGGTTGGGTACTAAGTTAAAGTTATGGTATTGCTTATCATCCACAGACATATGGACAAACTAAGAAGACCAATCAAATACTTGAAGATATGCTTTGCATGTATGTTATGAATAAACTAGCTAAGTGGGAGGAATATATACATCTTACAGAGTTTGCTTATAACAATGGATATCACAAATCATTGAAAATGAGTCCATTCGAGGTTCTTTATGACAAAAGATGTAATACTCTAGTAAGCTAGGATAATTTGGTGAATTGGATCATGCTTGATCCTGATATGCTCAAGGAAATGGAATAATAATTTATTAAGATCAAGCAAAAATTGAAGACAACTCAAGATATAAGAAGAGTTACGCGAACAAGAATAGAGTGTACAAGGAATTTAAAATTGGGGAACATGTTTACCTCAAAGATAAACCAAGAAGTAGTTCCCTAAAACTTGGAAAATATGCCAAGCTTGCACTTAGATACTGTGGACCATTCAAGATCCTAGATAGGATAGGGATGGTAGTACATAAGCTTGCATTGCCTAATAATATTAAAGAGCATAA
The DNA here is from genome assembly GCA_027924585.1 of Larix kaempferi. Classification (NCBI taxonomy): domain Eukaryota; kingdom Viridiplantae; phylum Streptophyta; class Pinopsida; order Pinales; family Pinaceae; genus Larix; species Larix kaempferi. The sequence continues at coordinate 281,395 of BSBM01001774.1, forward strand.
TGTTTTTCATGCTTCAATGATTAATAAACATGTACATGATCATAACCAGTAATTGATTGGGTTGTAATTTAGGTGGAACTAGAGGCAAATTTCTAGCCAAAGGCCCTAAGTATCCTAGATAGAAAAGTAACATTCTTTGAAAGTGAGCCATCGCATGGGAAAGATGTAATGGAATCCTTTTTTTCCAACTGAAGCCACATGGGAAATGGATTATGCCATGAAAGAGGCATATCCATTTATGTTCCAAATATGAAACACTACTAAAAGGAAAAAGAACACGAAAGGTGATGTTAATTCCAAGGGGGAGGGGAATGTAATACCCCTATTTTGACCCTTTGGAAACTTTGAAATTGATTATGTATATGTTGAAAATATTTATTTTAGTATCATGATTTGTTGTATGCCATGAGGGAGACTTACCATAGCAATTTTGAAAAACTTTTTTTTTTAACAGAAACGGTTGAAGAGCTTTTGATTATAAAAAAAACAGAGGTTACAGAAAATTTAGGAAGGATTGTTCCCATAGTAGAACAACATCCACCACACCTTGTTCATCCTTCGCTATCCTATAACTATCATGAAACTTTCCTAGTCTATGGAGGCTATAGCTCCTTACAAACTATCAGAGAAGAAGAGTACAGAAACAAAACATAACTATGAAGGGTGCTTTTTTCTTTATGTCCAAAAGGATATCAACATGTAAATGCTTATAACATATCAACCCTCAAAAAGCCTCTGTTCTAGAAATTCCTAAGACTTGGACCTCTGTCCATAAGACAATGATGTAAGGAAATTCCAAAATATGAAAAAAAGAAATCATATCATAACTAGAAAATGCAGAGAGAAGCCGATGACCAGAGAACTAGAAGAGTGCACCATCCGGAGGTTCTACATTTCCTTCCTTCGCTAAGCTTTTGTTGATGTGAAGACCCGAATTGACCAGCTCGTTTTTTAGCATGTCAATCTTCCTGCCCACTTCCATGATTTTGCGATTGACAACCTCCATATTTGTTTCCTTGATGACTTTGTGGGGATGAGCTGTGCTCATGGCTTCCTCCAAATTTAGAACCCTCTCAGCTAACTTGCTGTTGGAGTGCTTGACCTCCGAGTGCGTTGCTTGGGAAAGAGAAAAAAGACGAGTTAAAGCCCTCTTCATCTCAAGATTCTCATTTCTACTCGAGCGGATTTTCTCTTCCAAGTCCTTCAGATAGCTCTTAACCTCATCAAAGATTGGGTTAAGTCCATTCCTCTGCGTAGAGCCTAGTTTGACATAATCGCCCTTCTCCAGAGTGGTGTCTAACCACTCTTCCATTCCCATAAAATCATAATGATAAAGGCCCTGCACAGGTGATCTTACCTCGTCTTCCTGCACATAGACACGAGCGCCTTCCCTCACCGGATTAACCTAGCTGTGAGCTCCTTCATGGTACCAGATGGGTTTCCTGCAACGCAAACAACAAGAAAGAGTCGTGGCCCCTCCCAAGTTAGAGGGCATGGGAATGGAATTTTCCATACCATTGTAATTTTGTCTCAGGCGCTAAGCAACAGGGCTCCCAGGTTTGAAGGTATCTTGTAGACGCTAAACAATAGGGCTCATGTTAATGAAGTCAGGAGCATTCCCCCTGGTCTTTAAAGACGGACCTTGAGCCCAACAAACTATTTGAGTACAACGCATGCAAGCCATCTGTTTGGAGCATAAGATAGACTTCAAGCATTTAAGGTGAGCGTGTGAGGGGATCCAAGAGTGATCCGCAAAATGAATAGGGAGTTTAAGTGTACCTCTACCAACACTTAGAACCATAATTATAGGGAGATGGGTGTTTACACCACCCTATAGGCTCCCCTTCTCGTTGCTCCAAGGAGATCTCAATGTTCCAACATTTATAGAGGAGAGAATCACTGAGTTAAGGGATCCATTTTCCATCTTAGGTGACATGATCACACTCCAGTATGCCGCAATTCAAACCAGCTCCTTTATTAGCCATGGTGTCCACCTGCTTGTTGAAATCTCTTAGAACATGAAGGAAATTTACAGCTTTAAATTCGTTGACGATGGATTTAAGAATATAGTGCATCTTTGAGGAAGGATTCTTTCGATTCTTCGTTATATTCCTCGCTTCTCGTGTGACCATTAGCGAATCGCCAATAACCACCATTTCCTCAATACCCATTTCCCTTGCGAGATCCAACCCTTTGATTAAGGCTAGCCATTCCACACCATTATTCGTCTCTCTCCCAATTCCCCAAGCGTACTCTCTATGCTTGTTCCCCTTGGATTCAAAGATAACTCCACGCGTGCCTTCCAACCCAGGATAACAATTTTGAAAAACTTATAACTTGGGCTATAATTAAAAAAAAGATTCGAAGGATGATTGGGGGTTGGGACTAGGAGTCGACTAGATGGGAAAGGTAAGTGGGTCTAATGAGGGGAATGACCTACGCTTTCTGATGGTGCCATACAATATCCATAAACATCCTTTATATAATTGTCTTATTCCCATTTATCCTTAACTTTATGTTAAACTTGACTAACAACCTAGTCAGATGAAAAGGGAAATCTAATTGTGGGAGCTTAGAAACTCATGTACTAAGTAACTAATTCCTATTTTGTAGTAACTACCTCTTGCATATGGGGAACCAAGAAAAGGGTGGGGAAAAGACTCCTCTCTCACACAAATTCACCCAATTCATTCAAGCAAATTTGAATTTGGAGAGGTGGGCTTGGCAAAAAAACATTTATTGAGGAAAAATAAAGGCTTTGAGGAATACAAACTCAATTTGATTGATATATGATCCATGGAGAGATGAAATAAGGAATAACATGTGAAATTAGACACCATTAATGAGTATTTAGTTGATATCATTCCATGTTTTCTAAAGGTTGCTGGCCTATTAATATGTCCAAAGAACCATAAAATTTATGTCTAAGAAGCTACACAAGGATGGAAATTAAATCTGGAAGTAGGCAGTGACTTGGGATCATATTGGACATGTTCAAGAGCACATACAGGAAGAGCACACCTAAGGGAATAAACAACAAAGAAATTATGACTTCTTATGTTGTGTGGGGCAAGGCAATGAGTGCCAAGAGCTGTCCTAGCTGAGAGATTGAATAAAGAAACAACAATGAATTTCTTGGTTGATGTCTTGAAAGGTTTTAGTAAAGAGAATAGTGGCTTGGGAAACCTTGAAATATTCTTCACTCTAGTGGTCTCATAACCCAACAAAAGGGTGGCATTCCACAATGGAATAACCAATGATTGGGAGGAAAACAATCCCCCCATAGTCAGTTGCCTTGGAGTTTTATTTTTGAAAAGATCATGTATTTTCTCCTTCTTGTTATTTGTGAATTCAATCATGTAGAATGATGAGTACAATGATGTTATTATCATGAGAATTTTAATGAAATTTTCTTGTAGATGATGAATGTTGAGTTTGACTAAGTTATTTGCAAAACATAAGTGGCAAAGGTCTGGAAATTCTTGCATGTAATCTATTTGACAAAAATAATTGGGTAAGAAGAGAGCTATAATATTAATTTATGGTTGACATGTGGATGCTATGATTGCTATCAAACTCTGTAATAAGTTGTTATTAAGTCTCTTTTGTTGAAGAGAGGAAAATTGGAACAAATTCCTGCAGATGCGCCATTTTCCCCTCAAGTTGTTTCCCTATATTTTTGTAATTGGAACTTGGCAAGAATTCTTGAATGTTTTGGATGAATTTCATGATGAATAAATCTTGCTTCATTTAGTCCCCGAACAATATTTTAATTTGGAGGAACGTTGCAACCTTTAAATTGAAAATCTACTTTTCTAAAGAACAATAGCGATATTATCATTATTTTACTTAAGAGACCCATAAGCATGCCTCTAGCTTGCTAGTTTCCTCTAAAATAATAACAAGCAAGCTCTATAGCTGGCTTTTTAAGCCCCCTTTTATTATTTTTTAAGGTTTAAAGGGGTGGAATGAAAGGGTATACATGTTAATAAGCCTAAGGAAGGATGTCATGCACCTCTTGAATCAATTTATGATGTAAAATGATGACTTTGAGTATGAACTAATTCCATTTGATTGTTTGGTTAGCCTCCTTGAAAAAGTTTTAATCCCCCATACCTAAGAAAATTTGGTTGTTGTACATAAAAAAGAGTTTGGAACAGTCCATGAATGTCTTGAAGATTTATAGGAGATGTGTACCCATGTTTAGGATTGATTTGTATCATGATTTGAACTTGTGATAATTTCCTTAAAGGGGGATAGGACTCAAGCCTCCTACCCCCCTTGAACACATGAGACTGTAATGCATAATTGATGATGTAACTATAGTGGATGAATGTAAGTTTTAATTTGTAGTGTTTGTTGCTCCCATGTGATTAATTATACAATATTGTGCCCTTAAGATTTTTTTATGTGCTTTTAAGGTTTGAGATCCCGATAAGTACTCATGTATATGAAGACATGATGCGATAGGCATGCGGGCTAAGGAATCAATTCCAGATGATGTAATAACCTTCATGATCATTGCATCACTACCTCAGGCAAGTTATTAATTATTTAATGTGTGTGGCTGAAATCTTTCACCTTAAAACCTTAAAGCTATACTCCCAAGGAGGAAGCAAAACTTACTTTTGGAGTATACTATGTAATTGTCAAGCTGATATATTGAAAGTTACTATATAAATTATTTGTTCATGATATAGTTTTAAATAAAATGGATTGGTACCAATTACACTTAGTTGGCTTAGTAATACCTATGTGTATGGGGTATATTATTATTCCATATAGTTCACTTGCCTTGACAAAAATTGAATCTTTGTTGCCTATATGAATGCAACATTTGTCATAGTGTGCGTAAGAAGATTTACCTATTGGAAATGTTATCATTCCATGGCCTTTTTTATTGACATTATGTTGCCATTAATACATTATTAGTTCTTCAAAACCTTGTATTGATGTTTGGGATGAAGATACATCACATCAATCTCTATTCCAACAAAGCCACAATGGGCTTGCACCTAGACCTAAGCACTATCGCAAGCACATATGCATAATGCACACTAATGCTATAGGAGAGGCTTGGTGAGGGTGATGACAACACCTCACTTTCATCAACCTAGTAAACTATTATTGAGTTATTTTGAATTCAACAATCATATTTGTAGCATATTAGTGATAGCCTAACTGCTATAGTATCATTCCAAAGAAAAAGCAATACCTTTAGAGCATTAGATTTCGTGCTCTTTGTAAATACTCCTAATGTTTCAATCTTCATTAATATAGAAAAAAAGATCCCATAAAAAATAAGTGTACCCAACATAACCATTTAATACATGGTCCAATGTTTTTTGTTTTTTCGAAAGTTCCTTTTTATCAAAATAAACTATTATTTATTTCTATGAAAGCTTTATTACAACTCTCCTATATATAATTTAGTACAAGTTTAAGAGAAGAATCTCTAGATTCAATGGAAAATTTCAATAGGTCCATAAAACCATTGTGCAAGCATAACAATGTCACCTGCTCCTAACAAACTATCATAATATAAAATTAAGTATTCCCAAGGGTAGCGCAATCGAATTGAGCCTTTCTGATCAGGCATATTTCCCAAGTAGGTCAGGAGATCCATTCCCACTAAGTCCTACAAAGCTACAAATTGCTTTTGCGTCTAAAGTTTAATATTTCCTTCCATCTAAAAATAAATTAGAGAAGAGGGGGGAATCCTAACGCATTGTAATGGTACCAACTTCCTCACTTTGAACAATTAAGATGTGGGAGGGTGAGGGAATTTGTTTCTCTAGAAAAGTATAACTAAAGTGACAAAATATAGACAAAGTAGCATAAAATTTAAATCCTTAAACATGCATCAACATCAAAATCAACCTAGGTCTCAAAGCTAGGGCGTTCATTAGAGACATGAGTGGCTATAGTGGCTAAAAACAAGTAAGAGTAGACATCGAGGATATAAATTATCGAATCTTGAGAAATAAACCAAAAAAGATAATGCCACAAAGAGATAACCCTCCATTTCCAAGTATTTCATTTAGATGAGGGTGAAATAAGAGCATTTTTTCTCCTAGTCACAAAGGGCGAATGAGTGCTTTCTAGCCTCCACCTTGAACCTATCCCCAACCTTATGGTGTTCACTGTATGATTTTCATACCGTGTTTTCCATTTTCCTTCCATCAAAGTTGAAAAGTCACATTGATGAATGTAACACCCCATGGCCCAGATGAGAGCTATTATTGTAATTTGAACATTGTGGTTATGAGTATGTACATAGCATGATAAAATTTTAATAAAAACACCAGATGGCTGCATGAGGAGCAATACGTTGAAGAGGAGATCCAGATATTAACCAAGAGCTGTGAGGGGGAAGGGTTGATCTATGTACCTTGTCTCCTTAAACCTTGTTTTCTCAACCTTATGATAAAAGCCCCAAAACACATGCCCCTAATCCTTATCCTTAGTGGGGGGGATTAATTATTAATTATTAATTAATCTAATGATTTAGTGATTAATCATGCTTAAGGATGGGGAGGTAACGTGAGCCTCCGGGACAACCATGTGGGAACCCAGAGGGGACACGAGTTTGCCTCGGTGATCTAGGCGGACGTGGGGCATGCTGATGCTACCCACGACTTGGGTGGTGGGACACCAGTCCTGTAGAATGCACACGGAGGCACGGGAGATTGTTTATGGAGGAGAGGATGCACGCAGAGCACAAGGGGTGTGTCTGTTGAGTGCAAGAAAAGTGCGGACATACAGGGGGTCGTAGTCTGGAGAATGCACGCAGGAGGATGCACACAGAGAGCACAAGGGTGCAGTGTCTGTTGAGTGCGTGGAGAAATGCGAAAATCCCGAGTAGTTTCATAGGGACAATGAAGTGTATCACTGTGAGTTTGGAGTTCTTAAAGAGTAAAGAAAATTGGGAGAGATCACCTGAGAGCAACCTAAATCGGAAATGCATAGATGAACCTAAACCCTGTATATATCTTTTACCTCTGTTATTTCCACCGGAGACTCTGAGAGTGAGTTGGGGAGAAATTGGTGAGATACCTCTGGTTAATGTGTGGATCTCGGCTCGGGGGTGAACTTGGGAGATGAAATAGTATAGGCTAGACAACTTCTAAGGTTGGGTGGAGCGTGGCTCACATGCAGCTAGTTGCCACATTCCTGTGAATTTCAGATAAGTATCTGTGTATGAATTATGATATTCATGTGTTTAATTATGCTTGATATGTTATTTGCATTGAATTCGTAATTTCCCGTGGAATGCCTGGATTTGCATTCCTAAAGAAATTCAATTTGATATATTATTTGCATCAGAATTGTATTTCGTGTTGAACGCCCGGAATGGTATTTCTCTGTTGAAATAATTCATGGTATTTTTGTGTTGAAATAATTGTCTATTTAGCTTTGTGTCTTTCCAATGTTTGCTTATAAATTATCCTTCACCCTGCTATGGGATTGTTAGTCTTTACGGAGAATTAGGAAAAGATGGAATTAAAGTTTGATATGTTTCTGGTTACTTGTATTTTGAATTATAATTATGGGAAATGCGTAAGGGGGATTGTTTTAATTGCATGGGTTTACATTGTAGATATGTATATGTGTAACGTGAATGTGCGTATTTCAAGGTAAACAAGTCCTATGAAGCTGATATAAGACGTAGTAAATAATTTTTTTATTCTTATAGTCTTATTCTTTGTAAATTGTGTGTATGTGTAACGAGGGTACGTTACAATGAAACCTCACTTTGGAACACAAATCCCCTTTGTTGACCAAACCAAAAATGACAACATCCATAATTCACCATGGATGCGGTCTCTTCCTAAGTATCCCTAACAAAATCTTCAGATCCAGTATCCTCTAATGAACCTTTGACCCTATACACAATGAGAGAGCTAAGAATAAATGAAACACCCGCAATCCTCCATATGTAAACATTTGTTGATATTCTATGCAATCGATATCACAACCAATAATGAAAGGGATAATCCCCAATCCTGACATGCATGGATTTGGGAGAGGGAAACACCATGCATTGACACAACCTTTTCATGAGAAATAATGAGGTAGGAATGGAGTTTATTCCTTCCCTATTTCTTAAAGTTTTAGATGGGATAGGTGGGGACACAAATTCCCCCTTTTAAATTTGTAATTTGTTTTCCAATTATTTGATTTGTCATGTGACGGGTTTAAAGTCCCACCTGATCCTATTCTTTTTACACATTGATATCCCTCCCTCTTATGAGTTTCATCTAATGACATATTTTGACCTCTATGTTAAACAATCGTTTAACTTAGTAAATTTCAATCCTCCTAAATAAAAAGGTTGGGGGGTTGATTTTTGGATGATCCTTGAGATACATTGCATGGTAGAATCTCTAGTTGGCTGCAAATCCTTGCCAATAAGCAAAGAATCACCAATGATAGTGACATTAGAGGTTGATTACTCGCTCAAAAATTGAAGACCTTGGTAAGCTACTAAGGATTCCACCTCATTCGTGATGTACCCTAATTCCAATCAAATGGAAACTTTGTTTGTTCATTGGGATCAAGGATAATCCCCCCTTACACATACCACCCCAAGGTTACCTTTTGATTCCCAATCAAAGAACAAGTGTATTGATTTCTTTGAGAGGACCACTAAGCTCATTTCCCTTTCCCTAGTTGAAGCTTCTAATGGTCTTCCTTAGTGGGTTAGGTGTAGACTTTGTGATGGGGTTTCGGGGGACTACATGTTAGAGTCTAGAGCCATTCTCTCTTTCATGGACTATAATTATTAAGTTTCCCATGCCCCTTTCCTTTTATCAAGATAAATTCATCTAATATCATTTGGTTGTACTAGAATAGGGTGTTTCCATGATCCTTGGTTGCACTTTTTAGAAAAGCAATGCGTGGAAATAGTGTTTTCACACCCTCAATTGAGGTATCTTTTTAAGTGCTTGATTGAGTTATTAAGACCTTGATCCAACACTTAAAAAGTTATTGACCAAGAGTTTTTTATGTAATCACTAGAGACTCAATGGAGGTGTTGACAGGGTGTTGAATAGGCCCTTGATCAAGGATCCAAACAAAAACAAATGGTTGTAAGAATCGGTACCCATAGACAATTTGACAATTAATGAGGGTTGAAAGGAAATAAAAAAGGAGAATTATAAAATTAAATGAAAGAAAAAAAAAAGTGAATGAGAAAAAGAAAATGAAATAGGAGAGAAAGTTAGGCAATGGGAAATGAAAGGACAACGATGCTTGGCCTCCCATTCACCCCGACTCTACCTATATTTTCTTATAATTTTAATCACAAAGGGTCTTTTGGCCAAGAGGTGAAAATGCATATGAGGACTCGCGACGTAAATTGTTGAATGACCCATGAGTTTGTAGCCTGCATTGTAACCTAAATGTGTTGTTCATTATGTCTAAATTGTCATGTGAATTCACTACTAGTGCACTAGATTTGTTGCTTTATTCAATTACAAGATAATGCATGTATTCCATTAGATTGAATACTCTTGCAACATTGTAATTCATTGATTGAATTGTCGGTGGTTTGTGATGGTTTTTGAATGTTGTGCTATATTAAAACTACAACACTACCCTCATTTTATTCTAGCTATTGTATTTGATTACTAGGTACAACCATTAGTTCAAAGGTTACATTGCACACCCAATCACAACAATTTGATGTACTTTAATTCTCATTGAGCTTTAATGGTTTATTATGCAAGATGCAAATGGGTTGATGCTAATTCAATTGAGAATCAATTCTTACATTTGTCTTGCTATTACAACTATCAAGAGATTCAATCCACCCATCTAATTATCAAAATGAAATTGATGGCTGTGAAATGAGAGTCATTCCTTAGTTTCTTTTCTCGGTTTGAATGTTGTTTCATTCATTATATTTAGCAGTTACTCGATTCTTTGGCCATTGGGTAACTAGGGAAGATGAGGGATCCACTTGACATTACCCAACAATGAATTGCTTGGATAGCCCTACTAACATGCTCCTCCATTCAATTGGATCTCATTTGTGGAACACATAGATATGTGCAGGGGCAATATGGGGTGTTCTAATGTAGAGCAAGAAGACACCACAAACCTATATACGTAATTCCTTTTGGGCCTATACCTTTTTCAAACACAATAATTACCATTGGCTTGTATTTGTTGAGATGGAGGAGAGCAATTGATGTGGTTTGTAATTCCAATACTGTGTCCTTAGTTCAAACCATAGAGAATTTCCTACAACAATCTCCATGTAATAAAGACTGTAGAAAGTAGTTGATTAATCTAAGTATACTAGTAATTAAAAGAATGAATTGCTTTGCATATTGAATTTTGAATGTGCATTAGTGCGTGCACGCGCGCACACACACATAGAAACATGAAATCAGAGTCTTCATTGTCATTGCTTCGTTAGTTGGTTGTGTGTGTGTAGGTTACACCAAAAATAAAATACTTATAACCCATCTTGAGCAAATATCTCTACATAACTCGGAGACCACAAAACATTTTATTTTTTTTTGCAGAGGATTCATGTTGGTGAGGTGTATGGGATATAAGCCTCACATCTATGTATCATATTGGTATCATATCAACTGACTCCTTGATTGTGATGTAATTGTTGGTACTTTAAGGAGAAAGCATACCCAACATGGATAACACAAGAGAGAAAGGTTGGAATACCTACAGGCGATCAATGTGTAGTTTAAAGAAGAGATCATGGACTTGAAAGAGAAGGCGTATATTTTTGTTTGGACGATAGAACAATTGGAAAAAGGCCTTGATACCTTCAAAAAACTATTTCCCTTTGATAAAGAATCACTTTGATGAATGTTGAGACTCTCTCACCACTATGATGGCTAATTGGGACAGGCATAGAGTTCAACTTGTGCAATCAGGAGACAAGGTCATTCATATGGATAATTGGCGAGAGTAGAGGTTCACTTGGATGATGTTTTAGTTGCACCAAGAGTTAGCAATGAAGGAGGAGGCATTGGAATGCTATATATAGTTGTCCAAGAGAGTAAGGAAGCAAAGTAACCTTCCATTTCCATTGCAGAATCCGACACCATAATCAAGACAAGCACAATAATCTTACCTTTAGACCTTCTCAACAACATTTTGATGATTTTGAAAATCATACTATAGGCATTGGTTCCAAGATTTAGCAATGAAGGAGGAGGCATTGGTTCCAAGCTTTAGCAATGAAGGAAGAGGAATTGGAAATGCTATAGATTGTCCAAGAAAGTAAGGCAAAAAAGTAACCTTCCATTTCTACTGCAGAAGCCAACACCATGATCAAGACAAGCACAATAAGCTCACCTTTAAACCTTATCAACAACATTTTGATGATTTTGAAAAGCATACTAGAGGCATTGGTTCCAAACTCTTAAGACATGTGGGTTATGATAGTCAAGGGCTATACAAAAGAAGTCAAGGTGTTATAAGTCCCATTGTAGTTGAACCAAGGGTCAAACATGAAGGCCTAGGTCTCATTAGCACATTGGAAAAGGCCATAATCGTTAAGATAATTTTTGTGAAGGAAAAGGACTTCGAAAAGTTAACCTTCTTATCAAAAGATAGAGCAACGGTGAGTAAAGATGGTAGCACACTACCACTACATCCTTCTTGTGATGGATTACAAAAGAGCAATGATGAGGAAAGCTCAAAGACTCGAACTACGCTAACACTCAAAAGAAATAGCAAGCCAATAAGCAATAATAGGAAGAAGAAGGCTAGGAGGTATGCACTACACAAGACATCCCTTGTTTGTTATCGCAACAAGAAGAAAGGCCACGGTGTTTCCAATTGTTGGTATGCTAGCGTATGTTCATTCTATGGGAAAAAAAGACCATCTTGAGGCATCTCTCTAGGAGAAGAAACCCACATGACACACACCCAAGTATTTTCAGAGGAAGAATGGTAAGAAAAATTCCCAATTCAACAACAAACTCAGAGGCACATGGAGAAAAGGAGTGTGTCAAGTGGCCCATGAAACACAAGAAAATTTGCAAGCATTGTAAGTCGAGAGGACATTGGGAAACAAAGTGTTAGAGGCTCCATCCAGAGCTTCATCCTAGGAACTGCACAACTAAGAGAAAAGTGTGGAAAGTGGGGATTGAAGGTTATGAAGAGCATCCTACAATTACATCCCAAGGATTAAATATTTTTTAAAGAGTTATAGAAATAGAGGTGGGTAGCTTCACTAATGAAATGGACAACAAGTTGTGATGACGTCAAGGGAAACCCTGATCCAATTGTTGCCTCCAATGTTGCAACGGAATATTCCCTTCTTGGAGTTGTGTCAAAGATTGATGTATGGAGGTCAATGACATTGGGCACCTTAAAACTCCATGACAATTAATGAAGCAACCATTATTGTGTGTGGTTGGTTCATTTGGTGAATTTGTTGAATGCAAGCTTGAGATTTGTGTGGAGTAGTATCTACAACAATGGTGCAGACCATTGGTTTTGACATCCATTATTTTTGTTTGAATGTTGTGTAAAGCCATGACCATAGCCATTCCTTGTATTGTGAAAATATTGATGCATTCCATTGTGATCAAGACTGTAGGTATTGAATTCAGCTACAACCATACACGTGGATGATTTTTCAAATGCTTGGATAGAAGTAGGTGTTGTGATTGCATACAAAGGTTGTCATCCAAATGACATTGTTGCAAAGACAAACTATACATTATAGTTGTTTCATATTGTAAGCAGTCGATCTCAACAACAGAAGGTAGAACACATTTCCTTTTAATGAGTTGTTGTGTGATGGCATATGATCGTTGGGATCTCACTATTGAATGAGAGCTACCTACATTCATTAGTAAACAAGCAAAGGCCATAGGTCAACTTGGTTTTCCTTGGTTTCCAATATAGCCTGTTCTCGAGTTTGAGAATGAAGAGACTTGCATGTTGAACATGGGAATGAATTATGATGGAAGAGAGCTTCAAATCCAAAGGTTTCTTAGAGAAAATAATCAATGAGCAAACCTCTACACTATAGGTATAAGTTTATCCATAAACTGGAGATGCAGATACAAATATAACCATAGTCAAAAGTCATAACCGAGAGCTTGATCCTGAACTCGAGTGAGAGTTGTATCCAAGAGCCAAATTTGGCAGCCGTGTTCTAGAGAAGTAGACAAAAGGAACATTCATGTAGAGGCGAGTTTCCTAAAATATTTTGGAAACCAAAAGACTATTAGTGGGGTGGTGTGATCCGAAATGGATCTGAACAAAACAAATTATTGTAAGACTAAGTACCACAAATAGTTTGACAATTAATGAGGGTTGAAAAAAATGACAATTGTTGACTTAACTAACTGTCTTGAGGTTTTCTATAAAGACCCAGGTTCTTCGTTGTTCAAGGAACCAACAAAACCCCTTTTCACCAACCCTTTCGGCAACAATCTGCGAGCAGACTGAGGTCTCACCTGAGGCGAAGTAATGGGGGAGCTGCAGAATCAGGTTTCCACAGCTACGTGATGAGTGTTTAAACGGATCTGACGAATAATGCGCCACGGGGCTCATGCTGCGGACTGGGGACTGCGCGAAGATCACCTTCTTCGCGGTCAGCACTTCCGCAATCTCAGACACTTGCATATCTTGCACATTCAAGGACTGCACGGTTTAGAGCTTACTCAACAACAAGACAGTGCAACGGCTAACTACGCTTCCTCTTCAGACTTAACCAGCTTCAACAAGCTATACTTAGTGTTTTATCCATTCATCAATTGTCTTAGGATATTTATCTCATGGCTTATGCGATATGACAGAACACAAAATACTGCGCACTTCCGGTGCTACGCTTCGAGGGAGTCACTCGTCGCGAACTCTATTGACTTAAACGTTTATCCAACTGACTTATGCATTCATTCAGACTTATAAATACTTATGCATCTAGCATTCATCCACATATGCGAAACTTAACATATTATTCCCATCTCATTCATTATGGCGAATACATATAAAAGTAAAACACATAAACTGATAAGCAAGATCTTAAGCATTCATTGTAAGCAAATCAACAGGTGAAAAACACATAAACCATCACACAACCCAGAATTTAATGTGGTTCACCCCCAGGATGGGAGCTACGTCCACAGGAATTGTTGTTGTATTAGTCTTTGGGAAGGGTACAACAGTCCCAGTCTGCGCACTCAGCTGCAGACTCTCTTCGCTCTCAATAAGCCTCTGTGCATGCAGCTTGCAAGGCCTTTACAATGGCTTTCAATACTTAGAAGATTTTACAATGAAGATTACCCACAACAACAATGAATATTCAACCCTTTCCCTTACAAAATTGTGCCTTCTTATAGATCATGCCCGTAGGTCATGTCTTTACAATGCATAGGCAAAAACCCTAAGGTTTCCCAAAACTGTCACGATTTTCCCTTCACCGGACTTGATGGCTTCTGTTAGTGAATCTTCCGTCATGGCCATCCTCTGCACGTGGTCACGTCGCTTTCAGCTTGCCCTGTCGACCGCATGCCGACTGTCACTTTCACCCGACCGTTCCTTCTCTAATGACCTTATGCGATCGGTTCACGTTGTGCTTCCTATCTGCGTGTGATCGGTCGCTTTCCTTTCCCCTTACTCCTTACCCACCTGCTTGGTAATCATGGAGTATCTTAACCAAAAATAGGTCGCTTTCACCCAACCAACCTTACCTTCATTCTTTACTCAAAACAGGTGCCCTGCTGGCACATTGCGGCGCTACTACTTCGCGGAACTGGACCTCAACTGCGTGGTTCCTTCCCTACCGATACTACGCTGCGCTCAACTTCGCAGTGTCCAAAACTGGCTTTCCAAAAAGTCTTCATCTGAACTATGCTATACTTCACAGTTTCGAAACCTGACTTGCATAAAAATGCCCCACTTGGGCCAGACCCAACAGGCCCCTAACACTTACATATGGCTCGTCCTTGAGCCACTTTCCACTTCTGGTTCCCCTAGCTGCTCTTCTTCTTGCAGAGCTAACTTCGCAACGAACTCTTGGTATGTTGTATTCAACTTTGCAACCTCTTCCTTGGTGTCCTGCTCAATTTGCTTAGCGGTCTCCAACACATCAGATGTTATTTCATCATCGGCTTGTTCTTGCACGGAATCATGTCCTTCACGGAGCTCCCTCAACTTTTCTTCAATTTTATGTCTGAGTTTGTGGGATTCCTCTTGTAGGCATTGCGACTTATATCCGACTTCAGTCTCCCTGTCTCGCAGTACTTGCAATTCTTTCTTCAATTCCCTAACTTCTGGATATCTGTGGATTCAGTCCCTTGGCGGCAGGGCCTTAACCTTTATGTCTAGCAGTTCCAGTGTTTCCTACCTATCCTTCAAAGTACTTTGGATTTCCAACAACTCTGGATCCTCTTCCAGGGCAGTAAATGTTTTTGTTGCCTCATCTAACAAAGTTTGGCACTTAGCCACTTCACTGGCTATACTTTCTACTGCAGCTTTCACTTCTTTTGCTCGAATTTGTTGCTGATCAGGTGGTGTCTTAGGCGGATTCTGCGCTTCCAAGGCAACAATCTTCGCCTGGTAACTGATCTCCATATCTTTCATCTCAGCGTTAAGATTGTTGACCACTGAGCCGATCTTAAGAACAATATCTTCAGGCTCTGGCTGATCATCGCATTCGGGAATCTCTGCTACTACCGAAGCGACAATATGTTCTAATCTCCTTCGTCGGTCCTGCTCTTCTTGAAGTTGCATAGTCCTCTTCAAGCTTGATTCCTTTAACTGCTTATAGTTTGCAACTAACTCATGGTGCTAGTTCATCGCGACTACATTTCTTTCATGGATCTCCTCCACAACTTGCAGGTGCAGATTATGTAGACCCTCCATTGGTAGCATTGAGATGTCAATGTCCACATGTTGTATGTCGTCGAAATGTAGTGGTTTGTGCGGTAACCTTACTCTTATTGGGTCAAGTTGGACTATGCGCGGTTTCGATAGCAAGGTCAAGGCCAGAGGCGTTGTCTTCAGCAGCGAAGTGCCCCTTGACTTTCCTTTTGATTCTGAATCTTGCGGCAAGGGTAAGTTGCGTTGTACTTGCTCAAACTTTTATGTTATACCTTGCAGTGTGGTGAGGTTCTTTTGCAAAGTCTCTTGAATCGCCTTGTCCTTTTTTTCTTTGGTGGCCATCAGGTCTTCCATTTGCATTGTTACCGTTGATGCAAAAATCTCGTAATCGTCATCATCGAGCTTGGCTTATGACTGGCCCTTAACAGCTTTCTGTTTCTTCTTCTATACCTTTTGTTGTACAGGACTCTCGGCTTCCTTCCTTTTTCTCACCCACGACTCTTTAACAATAGGTGTAGGAATGGGATTACTCTTCGGGGAATCACTCTCGATTTCCACCACTCCTTCGACTTTAAATTCAGGTATCCATTCCTTCATAATGGTGTTGATGTCTTCTTCGATCATGTGGTAGTTCCCTTGGAACCATTCCAGGTTCTTCTTCTGCGCTTTTGCTGAAATATAGATAGAATGCATATCAGCGAAAAAATTGATAGTGCGAATATATTTAGTTGTTACCTCTTTTGATATCTGCGGCTTGACAATGATGACTTCACGCAGCTGCTCATAGTAAGTTTAGAAGACTTGATCTGACGCATGCTGTCGTTCTGATATCTAATTCGCCCAAAGGTTGGCATAGCGGGATCCTCTACAATCATTGCTGTCAGTTATCAACCCAACATAATGCTTCGGGTCCTTCCACCCTACAAATGCAATCGGCACCATCAACCAGGTATAGTGGAAATTACTGCCATGCGTCTGTGTATCTCTCACTTCTTCTAGAAATTCATTTAATAGGTACTAACACTAGTTAAATCTTCCCCCCCGTCACGGCCTTTTCCCCAAGGATCATTGTGCCAACGGGTACTTCAGCAGGTCTTTCTTTTCACAGAATCTTTCCTGCTAACAGCTGTGTTACGAACTGCATAGCTTCGTCGTCTATATCGTCTATGACGAAGCCTCTCTTTCCTTTCACGACGGTATGTGATTTTTTCATCTTCGCGGTGACCTCCTTGTCCTGGTTCTTTCCTTGAAAAAACTGCTTGGGGTCCTCGCCTTGCTTGCTTAGCCCCGTGATGCGATGGATCAAGTCGATGTTCAGGTCGACATTACGATCCAACCATAGGTTTCCTTGGTGGGTGCATGACATCAGAGTGCGCACCACCACATTCAGCTCTAGGGTTCGATCGAAGTGCGGGAGCCTCAACAGATTGAGCAATCTCGATTCGACTACTCCAGATAACCAGTTCTGCGTGACCAGCACAGGATTTCCTTTACGTCCTTCCGCAAGCACATGTACTGATCTGGCTAGAACTTTGGGAATTTTGGCTCAGTCGGGTCTTTCTGCATCTATAGCAGGTCGAAGTATTCAAACTTAGATTCCGCAATCTTCCCCAACAGATTTCTGTCTATCTTTACATGCTTTGAGATAGGTGAGAGCGGAATCTCGTACTTTGCATTCTTTAACAGTTTGATGGCTGGTGCATCCTCTGTACGCGGCGAGATACATTGAGGGGTCAGTTGAAGTGGTATTTCCTTGTCGCCCAGCAGGAGTACTGGTTCTGTGGAGCTCATCATCTTTGGTTTTGATTTCTCTGCTACTGGTCCTTTGCCTTTATCTTGCATAATTGTAGAATGTTGTGGGGAATGGCGTGATCCTTGACCTTGCTCGGTAACAACTTTCTTGGCAGGGGTTCTCATCAACGCTTCGATCCCTCCGTATTTAAACATCTTCACAGTCTCCTTGAATGTGAATTCTTCCTCAATGGATGAAATTTCGAACATTCACTGGATGCTCGTTACAGAATTACAAGATCATTGCTCGCTCACTGTAAACAATTTCAAAGTATGGCTCGCAAGAAAATTCTAGAGTCTTGGTAATGCCCACGAGTCCAAATATAGGAGTATTTATAGGCGCAATGAGGCCCAGTTGCCCCTCTCAACGGTTAGAAAATCATTAAATGACATGTCCATTGGCCAAATCCTCCACGGATTTGGGTCCTTTCCTTCATTAACTGCGTCAGAACGGTTATTTCTGCGTTAAATGCTCAAGCGGTCGTCGGCAAAATCACTGTATAATGACTATTTTTCAGACCGACATTCTAACGGCTAAATTCTTGGAGTGTTGTGTCGAACTGCACGGCGAACCGTCACTACTCCAGCGCAGTTACTTCACCGTGTCAAGCTTCTTGGTTCTGAACTTGAACCTTATCTGCTTCATTGGATCTGCGCAGCTACCTGTTTGAGCTTTGAGCTGTGCAGTTCTGCTTTTTCCTTTTTCTTTTTCTTTTCTCTCTTTTTTTTTTTTAGACTTCGTAGCTTCATTCTACAGAGGGTTCTACGAAGTAGGGCTATACCGATAAGGGTTTAGCCTACTTCCATTGACTAATCCAGGTAGATTATCTCTAGCTAACGTGGCTAACTGAGTTGCACCACCGTTAGTAATATGTACAACAGCATATGGACCAAGCCAATACATCTTAAACTTTCCAGGAAATTTAACTTGCTATCATACAGGAGGACTAGATCACCTAACCGAAAGGACTTGTTCTTGATATAGCGATCATGCCATGCTTTTTCTCTATCTTTCTGCACTTGTTGGTGAAAGCCTGCGATGAAGCGATCTTCCTCCAAACCAACCAAGTGTAGGAGCCTTTCTTCTAGTGCCTCTTGATCTTCCATGCCTGTAAATGTAGCTATTCTCAAGCTGGGAACAATGTACTCCATAGGCATCACTGCTTCCTGTCCATAGGCCATGTGTGTGGCCACTCAATTTCTTGCAAGTAGTTATGTATGCCCATAACACAGTTGGAATGTGCAGATCCCAGTCATCCCTATTCACATTATATACCTTTGTTAGTGCATTCTCCAATACCTTATTGAAAGCTTCCACGGTTCCATTTGCTTGCAAATGGTATGGCGTACTCCTCTGATGATGAATGTGGAACTCTTCAGTCAAAGCCTCAATAGTTCTGTTCAGAAAATGAGTACCTTGATCACTCATCAAAATCTTTGGGCATCCAAATCTGGTAAGGATGTTCTCAAATATGAACTGTGCGGCAGTAACTGTGCTACAGTCCTTCACTGGCTTCGCTTCTGCCCATCTGGTGAGATAATCGGTAGCAGTGACAATGTATCTCGAACCATTTCTCTTCCTCGGTGGGTTTATAGGTCCCACGAAATCAATGGCCCATTTCTCAAATGCCTGAAATGTCAATTGCGGATTCAAAGGCATTTCATCTCTACGTGATGGATTTCCTGTCATTTTACAGACATCGTCATTCTGACAATGTTCCTTTGCATCTTTGTGGATAGTAGGCCACCATAGCCCTGCTCGCAATATCTTTTGTGTAGTGGCTCTACCTGCGTAGTGGCCTCTCGATACACCTGAATGTGCTTCAACCAAAATGAATGGCTTCTTGTGTTCTAATACACATCTGGGCAGTACTCCATCTGGTCCCAAATTGTATAGCTGTCCCGCAATTATGGTGAAGTCTATTTCTCTTACTACCAGCTGCTTCTTTTGCTGCGTAGTAAATTATGTCGGTGCTAACCCAATAGTCAAGAAATTAACATAGTCTTTGTAGTAGTCATCTGTGATCTGTATAGCAAATAATTGTGCATCAGGCAGTCTGTCTTCTAAATTGGTGGGTTCTTCACCTAACTCAATCCTTGAAAGATGGTCAGGTCCTAAGTTCAATCTGCCTGGTTTAACTACAATTTCAAAGTCGTACTCCTGAAAGAGTAACAACCATCCACAGATTCTTCCCCCTAACACTGGCTTATTGGCCAGGTATTTCAACGCTAAATGGTCAGTATACATAGAGAAGTGCGCACCGAGCAAATAGTGCTTGAATTTATGTAGTGCGTAGACCATAGCTAGACCCTCTCTTTCAGTGGTCGTATAATTCTTTTCTGCAGATGAGAGCTTCCTGCTCGAAAATGCAATGGGATGGTCAATACTTCCCTCTCCTGGTTGTGCTAGTACAACACCCAGTGCTATACATGAAGCATCAACATGTACATGAAATGGTTTCTCCATGTTTGGAAAAACTAGGATCGGCGCAGTCACCATTTTCTCTGTTAATGTGTCTAAGCCTTGCTCACATTCGGTGTTCTAGATGAACGGCGCGTCTTTCTTCAACAGTTTCTCCATTGATGTGATTATCTGCACATAACCCTTTATAAACTTTATGTAGTAACCCATATGCCCCAACGTGATGTGCAACTGCTTTACTGAATTCGGTGCTGGCACGTTCATTATAACTGTGATCTTCGCAGGATCAACCATCAAGCCTTGTCTGCACACAATGTGTCCCAACATAATTCCATAGGGCACATAGAAAACACACTTCTTTAAATTTAGTGAAATTTGATGTTTCCTGCACTTAGCTAACATCATTCTGAGGTTCTCACAGTGGTTCTTCAACAAACCAAAGACAGTCCAATCATCAAAATATGCTTCTAAAAATTTATGCATGAAATGTTTAAATGCTGCAACAACTCTAGAAAAGATGGCAGGTGCGTTCTTCAGACCAAAGGGCATTACGGTATACTGGAACGACCCCCATTCAATAGCAAAAGTTGTCTTGTGTCTATCTGCTGGATCAATTCTTATCTAATGGTATCCAGAAAATCCATCAATAAATGATTATGCCTCATTTCCTCCAACATTATCTAAGACTTCATCTGTAAAAGGAGTGGGAAATGGATCATGTAGCGAAGCATCATTTAGCTTCCTGATATCCACGGAGATCTTGATCTCACCCTTGGTTTTCTTGTTCTGGATAATCATTGGGCTTATCCATTTGGATTCTTCAACCGACTCAATGATCCCCGCATCGAGCATTTTATCAAGTTCTGCCTTAACTCTTTCTTTATATCGAGGATTCAGTCTATAGGGCCTTTGCTTAACAGGATTTGCGCCTGGATTAAGAGGTATCTTCATAACCCCTAAGTCGCCCAAAATACCTTTCATTTCTGTAAACTTTGTCGGAAATAAATCCTGATATTCATGTAGCAGGTCTGCGATCTCTATGACCGTCTTATCATCCCAGTAGTCTCCAATAGATGCGAACCTCGACTCTTCACTTGTGCCAATGTTCACTTTTCTTGTCTTCACAGGTCCACTCATGTCTGGAATTTACAATGAAGGTCCCTCTACATCGCGCACCACCTTCTGACTCTGGTATGTTTACATTGCGCGGATCCTCCTCATCGCTCTCTTCTTTATCTTCAAACTCTTCAACTAGATTATAACATCCAAGGGCATGCTCTATCTGTCTCTTCCATTCTGGTTGTAGGTTCGTAGGTACTTTGATATCCTCAACCACCCTCTCGTTGAGTTCCTCTAATGCCTTGTTTATGCTTGGACATTCTGCTTTGAATATTCTTTCCTTGATGATCTGTAAAGCTTCATTTATACTTGGGCTTTCATCTTCAAAACTAAAACTTCTGTTGAAGTTCGCAGTTAGGGTAGGGCAATCCATAGTTCCTCTGCGCAACTCCATGTCTAGATACCACTTCTTTGGATTCTGCTCCTCCAATGTGTGCACAAACAGATGCACCCATTCTGTCTGTGGTCTCTCCTCCCATGCTTGTGAATAGATTTCAATATGCTCCCTTGGATCTGTCTGTCCATTATATTTTTAAAAGGGTAGTGCAACCTTCTCAGCGAACCTGATCTGCATCTTGATTCTGCATTGATCCCATGTTGTCAATGTTTCCTTATGCGCAACCCACCATCTGGAAGGTGTCTTGCGCAGTGCCATATCTAATGCCGGTATGCGATGTTCATCTGCAATTGCTACAATATATACTTGGATAAATGAATAAACATTAAATGAACCATCATAGGTTGGGATTGGACTTACCTCGGTTCCAATCCAACGTAATGACTTTGTGATCTGCGCGCATCTTCTTGCAAACACTTCATGCATACGGCCTTGCTAGTTCTCCAGTCTTGCGTCAGAGTCTGAGATACAAGAACTGTCACATCGCCAACTGAGTGTTCCATCCGTAGTAGGATTAATATAATCTGCCCAATAGTGCTGGATAAGACTGACTATCATCCACAATCTCAATAACCTCGAAGTCTGCATGACTTCTCACTCCATCAATGCCAACAATAACATTGGCTAACCTTCCAAAAGGTATGACTTTCTCCTGGTTGGCCATTCTCAACTGTATGGGTGACCATAACAGCTTTGGTTGTCCCATTTGCTGCCATGTCTGTTTAGTCAAGACATTTACTTCAGATCCTAGATCGAGGATGATCTCGTCCATCTCATAGTCTTCTATCTGCGCACTGAGCCTCATTTCTCTGCCTGTTCTCTTATGGCTTTTAATATCATGAACTGTGCCCTGGGCAGTATCCTTCTTGCTGTGTGGTTCGTATTGATTTAACAACTTTTGTAATTCCGCTACAGCATCTCCACTCTTCAATAGTTTCATGCAACTCCATAGGAACTGCACAACAAAGGTGCCTTTCTCTGCTACGGCGCTCGTTTTGTCATAAGCGGCCGGCATATCCTCTATATGCGGTATTTCACTTCGCAATGGGATTCTTGGCGACCTCGGTGCTGACTCTTTGAAGATGTCCCGCGCTTCTTCAAAGATTTCTTTATTCTTCTCGAGGTTAAAAGCAGGTGTTTTCCCAGTAGCTTTTCTAATCCAGATCGTTTCAAGAGGAGTCTACTTAGTGTCAAAATATCCAGAAGTCAAAGCTTCTGCTCCTCTATCCCTCCCTGTAGCAGTGCCACTTCGTGTCACTACATTGATACTTGGATCCGCAGCCCTTCTCTCTGCTGCGATCAACTGAATGTTTGGCCTAGAGACATCTTGTTTTCTTTTCTTCATTTCTGCCGCTAGCACTGGGCAGAACTCAATAACATGATCAAAAGATTTACAATAATTGCAAGTAGTACATTCATTGGTACAATCTCCAGATAAGTGACCTGCCTGGCCATAGTTGTAACAGATCATCTGGCCTCTTCCCCTTCCTTGTCATGGGCCAGTATTTCTTCCTCTTCCACGGAATCCTCCACGACCTCTATATGCGCCTTGGTCATATGGCGCATTATCTTGCTTCTGCGGAGTTGCTTCTTGGACTCTGTATGCTCCATGTCTCGCTTTCTTTCCTGCATGAGCTCATATGCCCTGCAACTGGATTCATCATGTCCAACTAACTTACAGAAATTGCAATATAGATTCTTAGGGGTGTGCACATACTTATGTATTAGATAACAGTCTTCAAGCCTGTGGCCTCGCATTTTACAGATTTCACACCATGGTGCTTGATTTTGATTTAGTGGATTTGGCGCTCCACTGTTAAGGTACTCCTGAAATAAAGGACAATGCTCTCTAGTGTTCCCTTCTCCTTTACATCCTGTACACCAGACTTCTTGTCTCTGTTCTTTTCCCTTCTTCATATCCTGTAGTTGTAGTGTCAAGGTAGCTAACTGTGTCTGGATCTGAGACATTCCAGTGCTAGTCTCTCCTATAGGTGAAGCTTCTAATTTCATCGCAATCTCCAAGGCTTTGGCTTGTGAAGCTACTTTCTGTTGCATCAACAATAGTCTAATATGGGGCAACAATGCGGCTATAGACCATTCTTGGTGCTGTTGCGGTGCTATGGCGAAACTTACTTGGTCCAATAGTGTCTTAAATTTCTGGTCAAATTCCCAAACCGTCTCATTAGATTTTTGCTTAATTTCCTTTAGTTCTGTTATACATTGGGATTCTGACTTCATTTTCTTGAACTCACTCAATAGTGTAGCCTTAATCTCTGTTAAGGTTCTATGATGTCCAAAAGAATATTTCATGAACCAATTCAAGGCTCTATCTCTAAATGTGGTAATGAGCTGTGCTTGCTTAACACTCCATACGGATTCACATAGAAACCAATGTTGCTGAGGGTCTTCTAGACATGTTCCTTTGAATATCATAGCTTAATATCATCAGTCATCCTTCTCCTAGGTGGTAGAAGGTTCTGTGTAGGGTTCTAAGCGACAAAAGTAAAGTTTGTATTTTGCAGAATGTTCTGAAGTGGAATATTCTGAGATGGGCTAGTCGGATTCGGAATGGTCTGAGTCAGGATGGTCTGAGTACTCAATCCCGCGGTGTTACTGGTATTGACCCTCTGAGGATCAGGAATATTAACAACAAGAGGGGTCTGAACTAACGGAGTCTGAGAAATAGGGGACGTGGTACTTGCAACCAGCGGGTTCTGCAGTGTAATAGATTGATAAGTGGTTGATAGGGGTGCAATTTGGTTATCAGGCGCGGTTTGTAAATCAATATCTACGCGGAGTCCATGTTCACTGGAGGTCTTCTTAGTGGTATACTTATATCTTTTTCCACTTCTCAAATTATGTGTTTCTTCGTCAGAATCGCTATAGATGCTATTGACCATTACATATTCAAAAATGTCTGTAAACTTTTACTACATTTTTAAAACACCTTTCTCAGCTAAAAGCATTTCAATGTATAAACTCAAATTGTTGAGGTACTTACCTCTGAAACCTTTGAAAAATTATGCTTCGGTTGCGCTGTAGGACTTCAGAGTGTCCACAATGAACTTTGTCACGAAGCCTTCTAGTATACTGTCAACCCAAAAGTCGACTGCTCTAAAAAATGGACTATCTACTGCTTTGAGCCTCGCAATGAGCTCTGGAGTCCACTCGATTAGTACTTCTGGTGAGACACTGTTCTTACGTTATGTGAGCCTTGACAACCACTCGTGCAACTCATTTCCAAAGGATGCCTAAAAAATATCATGGATATCTTTCCACGTGTATTTGTTCAACCAATCTATGTTAGACAGATGCAGATTACTATTCTCCTTCCTTGCGAAGTCTCTTTCTGTCTTGTCACACCAAACCCAGATTTATTTCTTGTCTGGATGCCAAATTTCTGCAATCAACGGAACCTTTTCTTCCGAGCACATCACTATTTTTCAAGCGCGGCAACTCATCACGGATTCTTAACGCGACAATGGAACCATTTGTTGGCTTAACTAACTGTCTTGAGGTTTTCTATAAAGACCCAGGTTCTTCGCGGTTCAAGGAACCAACAAAACCCCTTTTCACTGGCCCTTTCGGCAACAATCTGCGAGCAGACTGAGGTCTCACCCGAGGCGAAGTAATGGGGGAGCTACGGAATCAGGTTTCCACAGCTACGTGTGAGTGTTTAAACAGATCTGACGAATAATGCGCCATAGGGCTCACGCTGGGGACTGAGGACTGCGCGAAGATCACCTTCTTCGCGGTCAGCGCTTTCGCAAGCTCAGACGCTTGCATAGCTCGCACATCCAGGGACTGCACGGTTCAGAGCTTACTCAACAACAGGACAGTGCAATGGATAACTGCGCTTCCTCTTCATACTTAACCAGCTTCAACAAGCTATACTTAGTGTTTTATCCATTCATCAATTGTATTAGGTTATTTATCTTATGGCTTATGCGATATGACAAAACACAAAATACTGTGCACTTTCGGTGCTGCTCGTCGAGGGAGCTGCTCGTCGCGAACTCTATTGACTTAAACGTTTATCCAATTGACTTATGCATTCATTCAAACTTATAAATACTTATGCATCTAGAATTCATCCACATATACGAAACTTATATTATTCCCATCTCATTCATTATGGCGAATAAATATAAAAGTAAAACACATAAACTGATAAGCAAGATCTTAAGCATTCATTGTAAGCAAATCAACAGGTGAAAAACACATAAACCATCACACAACCCAGAATTTAACGTGGTTCACCCCCAGGATGGGAGCTACGTCCATAGGAATTGTTGTTGTATTAGTCTTTGGGAAGGGTACAACAGTCCTAATCTACGCACTCAGCTGTAGACTCTCTTCGCTCTCAATAGGCCTCTGCGCACACAGCTTGCAAAGCCTTTACAATGGCTTTCAATACTTAGAAGATTTTACAATGAAGATTACCCACAACAACAATGAAGATTCAACCCTTTCCCTTACAAAATTGTGCCTTCTTATAGATCATGCCCATAGGTCACGTCTTTACAATGCATAAGCAAAAACCCTAAGGTTTCCCAAAACTGTCACGGTTTTCCCTTAACCGGACTTGCTGGATTCTGGTAGCGAATCTTCCATCATGGCCATCCTCTGCGCGTGGTCACGTCGCTTTCAGCCTACCCTTTTGACCGCATGTTGACTGTCGCTTTCACCTGGCCGTTCCTTCTCTAACGACCTTATGCGGCCGGTTCACGTCATGCTTCCTCTGTACGTGTGATCGGTCGCTTTCCTTTCCCCTTACTCCTTACCCGTCTTCTTTGTAATCATGGAGTATCCAAAAATAGGTTGCTTTCACCCAGCCGACCTTACCTTCATTCTTTACTCAAAACAGGTGCCCTGTTGGCACATTGCGGCGCTACTACTTCGCGGAACTGGACCTCAACTGCGCGGTTCCTTCCCTGCCGATACTGCGCTGCGCTCAACTTCGCAGCGTCCAAAACTGGCTTGCCAAAAAGTCTTGATCTGAACCGCGCTCTACTTCGCAGTTCCGAAACCTGACTTGCATAAAAATGCCCCCCCACTTGGGCCAGGCCCAACAACAATACAAGGATTTTGGAATTATATGAGAAAAAAGGAAGAGGAAAAAGTAAATAAATATGAAAGAAAGTTGGGGATTGGTGAATAAAAGGACAATGACGCTCGACCCTCCATTCACTTAGCGCCACACATATCTTATTATAATTGGACCTCACAAAGGGTCTTTTGGTTAAGAGGTGAGGATGTGGAAAACGAATGATTGTGTAAATTGTTGAATAACCCATGATCTTGCAACCTACATTGTAACTTGAAATTGTTGTAATGAATATTTAGCAACCATTCAAACTTGGATTTTCAATTTAGGTTTCTAAGCTAAAATATGTGTTGCTTGTCATGCCTAAATTGTTGTGTGAATCCATTGTTGGTTCTCTAGTTTTGTTGCTTGCTTCAATTATGAGATAATGCATGAATTCCGTTATTAATTCATTTGTTGAATTGTTGGTGGCATGTGATAGTTGTTAAATGTTATGTTTGATTAAAACCATAACACTACCTATCTATCAATTGTATGTTAGTTGTTGTATTTGATTACTAGCTACAACCACTAGTTCAAAAGTTACACTGCACACCCAAACATCGTAGTTTGATGTAGTTTTATTCTAATATGATCTTTAATTGTATGTTATTTAAGATGCAAATTAGGTTTCATGCTAATTCCATTGAGAAGCAATTATTACCTTTGTCTTGCTATTAGAGCATTCAAGAGATTTGGGCCATCCATTTTGAGTCACCCATTTGAGTACCGAAATGAAATCGATGGTTGTGGAATTAGAGTCATTCCATAATTGCTTTTCTCATTTTGAATGTTATTCTCTTGCCCTTGGGTAACTAGCAAAGATGAGGAGTTGATTTGGCATTATCTAATATTGAATCGCTCGGTCAACCTTACTCACATTCTCATGCATTCAATTGGATCTCATTTGTGCATAGCAGAAACATTGGGTGTTCTTATGTACAACAAGAAGACTCTATAAACCTATATATGTAACTCCTTTTCATAACTATACCTTTTTAAACCAAAATGATTCCCATGGCCTTGTACTCATTGTAATGTGGTTCATGATTCAGAGTATTGTGTCTCTATTCAAAGTACAAAGAATTTCAATCTCCAGGTAATAAAGGTCATGGAAAAGGAGTTGATTAATTTGAGTATAGAAATTATATGACTAAATGGATTTGCATCTTTAGTTTTGAACTTCACACACACATATATATATCGATGTTGGGAATGCCTTAAGTAATGCATGACTGTCCTTTGTTAGTCCCTGCCAAGAGCAACAAGGACTTTTGAAATCTCTATGAGCAAAGGTATTATTATTGGCATGGATTTTAAAGCAGTTTATCCTATGCTTTTAGGATGTATTTGTCTTTTGAAATTTGAAGGATAAAAGGTTGGTAAGTTGATGAACGATTGTCATCCCCGAGTGGAACCATCCGACCGATGATTGTCGAAGTGCATCTACAACAAGGATTAGGTGCCAATCAATGTACTCAACACTGGTACATGGAACAAATTCAACAAAAGCGAGTCCATTAGATGGAATGAATTCCTTCGCCAATCTTTGTCTGCCATAAACTTACAGCTTGATTGTGTTCTAATTCCTTCTCTGGTTATTCTTTCTTAAGTTGAAAACACATATAAATATCCTACTTGCTATAGCCCGCTTGATTGACCCATAATTTGAAACACATTTATACATGCAATATATATATATATTGCTAGCTTGGCCTTGGTTGCATTCCTTTGTAGACCAGTTAACTCAATAAATATTCTGCTGAAAAATTAACTCAATATATATATGGCCGATAGTAGCTCATGCAATTTATGTGTGGGATGATGGAGCTTTATTAATGGTAATTAAAATAAATGGACACGAAATATTTCAAACCATCATCACCATGGAAGCCTCGGCGCCAAAATCCATTCCTTCTCACGAACACAATTTCAACATATCTGTCAAAAGCTATGAACGGTTGTCATGCTCTACAACTCCTCCATCATTTTCAGCCAGCCATACAAAGTTTGTGCTCATTTGTTTAGTTTTGGAGAACTCAAAGTCTATTTTCTGTCATGAGGCAACTCATTCCATTTTACTAAATTCTAAATATTTAGATTTTTAAAAATATCAAAAACTTTCTATCAAAATTTCACGAAACTATTATATTCAACAAAATTCTTAACAATCGAAACTATGATCTTGACTAGAAATCATAACAAATTTTAATGACTAATATATGTGTGACAAGGTTGGCCAAATTGAAGCAAATTAATTTAATGTTTTAGGAATGCCGACTAACCTCAACCGCGTGAACACTCTTAGGATGTTTGATTAAAATTCATCTTAAAATTGGATTTATCAAGCATCAAGAGGAATTTAATTTCTTGAGGTGTAGATTTTTTTATCTTAAGTTTTTTACACTTCAAGACTTGGTGCTTGATTAATCCGGGTTTAATATTATTATTTGGTTTTAATTTTTCTTGCACCGAGGTGTTCTCAGCCAAGTATGAGGGAGATGTTGTAACTTAAAGTAATGTTACCAAGAATAAAAAAGTAAATAAAAAAATCCATCTTGTCTCATAAAATAAAAAATTACAAAAAATAATTAAAAAATCCATGTGCGTGTATAAAATAAAAAAAATTAAAACTTAAACATAAATCTATGAAGCAAGAGAGGGATCAAATTTCTTGATTTAAGATTAAAAAAAATTACACCTAAAGAAGTTAGATCCCTCTAGATACTTAATAGATCCAGATTTAAAATAAATCTATACTATTTTATGAATCGACATAAACATTTTTAATTACATTTTTATTTTTAATAGCATTGACAACCACAAACAAAATATAAACAAAACAACAAACAAGACAACAAACCAGATATAAACAAAATCACATCTATATTGATCATATATAAAAGCTTGATTAATTTCAACACCCAAAAGGCACAATCACATGAAAACTAATCATGAACGTTGAAAAGATCTCCGCCACAATTTTTTACTTTGACTGGACTGTGGTAAACACATCACTAGAAGATAAATATTTTAAAAAGTACAATGTTGAAAAAGAAAGAATGATTGAAATTTAGATAATTCAAAGGATTTATAAAATTTAAAATTTAAATATAAGAACTTGACAGATCTTCGCCTTACTATTCTAAATCTATCATGTTTCCGCCATAATATTTTACTCTGTTTGAACAATGATAGAATCAATGAATACCAAATAAATATTTTAAAATTTTTGCTTACGGTACATATAACATTAATTTTTAAATATGCATGTGTCCAATATTTTATACTCCTATTTTAAAATATACTTTTGATGCTCACACTTACGGAAATGTCAAGATATGCTATTTCTTTTCTTATATTTCAATTTATTAGTAAATTTATATTACTTTTATTTTAATTAAACAATGATAGAATCAATAAATACCAAATAAATATTTTAAAAATTTTGCGTAGAGTATGCAATATAAAAAAATTGCTTATAAAACACAAGGAAAAGTGGATACCATGATCATTCTCGGGGAGAATGAGAGGAGGAAAAGAACGTAGAGGACAATAGTAGTAATGACAACTTGAAGAGGTTAACTTGCTTGAAGAATGGTGGATGAAGAAGTCAAGGAGCCTGTCCACGAGTAGCAAAGGCGTTTGTGAGCCATTGCCATCTACAATTTTTGTATTTATGAGTGAGTAACAATGCACAGTCTTGGTGTATAACTCACCCCTCTGTATTTACCTTCTAAGCAATAAATAGAAATCCACATACAATGTTGGTTTTCCCATTTGGGTTTCTATGGAATAAAGTCTTTGTGTTAATGTGTTGAAAATGGTGGTTGATAACTGTGAGACAATTGTTTAATCTCTTTTTTGATGCAATAATGGTGTTTAATCTCTGTTATTAAACCACGGTCACAACTAAATGTACCATTGGGATTTTTTTTTATCACAGTTGAGTGAATTTAATCGTGCTTGGGGCATTGTTTTATCACTATTGGGAAAATTTAATCGTGCATGGGGCATTGTTTTATCACCGTTGGGCAAATTTAATTGTGTTGGGGCATTGTCAAGCTCGAGCAACGAGCACCACCCGTGTCCTTTTGGGTGAACTTGATGCCCAACCAACGAGCAATAGCATCGATCTTCTTGTGCATGATTCAGGAGTCCGCATGGTTCTCCTTCCAACAAAAAACAGGCTCAATGTCCCCTTCTTCCTTCAAATTCCATTCCCACGGCACATAGGCCAACATATTCTTCACCACCCAATATAAAGCAACAAAACGACCATACAGCAAGAGGCAGGAGGCGGTATTCCCTAGGTCATAAACCCAGTCTCAAGCTCTTTGGCCTCCTCCGCCAGTTGTTCCTCATCTAAGTTTTCCCAAAGACCAACCCCTAGGTCCTCCATTTCCCGCTAGACCTCATACAGAATATTCAACTTGAAGAAACAAGCCGCTTGAGTAGCCCTTAGGCATGCCTTATTCATTCACCCACTCCCTTCCCCTTGGTTTCCTTTGTCAACATGATGGCGGCCCCTGACTTTCCTCGCCATAATACCTAGTAAATTGTTGCTCCCTCCCCACTCTGAATACCACCGACTAAGAGTGGGATGGGTTCGCCAGTAGATGCCAAGCAACATGAAACTGCCCATGGTGATCAACATGCTCTTCCCCTGGTCATTTAGACATCTAACCCCACGCATCATGATGATCTATGACGGAAAGCTCCACATTTCCAGCCAGCCCGACATATCCATGCATAAATCTTCCCCTTGCGCCATAGTAATTACCCACGCACAAAGGATTATGCATAGATCTTTAGTCAAGTGCAGGTGTACAGGGTGATGTGACGGGCTTCTGTTATCCACCCCCTCTGCCTCAATAACCTTAATTCCTATCCTCATACTACCACCTCATCATGCATCTTGACGTGGCCACAAGTGGTCGTACCCCTTTCACCATGATCATTAACTTGCACCCACATTCGGGAAGTAAATATAATGATTTGTTAACTGAGTTAAATTTAGTTGATTGAGAAAAATAATCTATTAAATTTTAAACTTTTACAAAATCAAATTTATCTTTAATACTGATTTTAAAATAATAATAAATATTTAAATATTTAAAAAATTATAAAATCACCTATAAAAATTATCGAAATATACTTGATAATCTATATCTACAAAAATGGATTTGAAAAAAGTATTGATAAAAAACAATGGTTATTGATAAAAAACAATGGTTATTATAAAGTGTTGGAAAAAATAATGATAATCAAAGTGTAGCATGAAGGCCATCTTCTATCCCACTTCATGTAATTACACCGTAGGCGTTTCACCAACGAGAAGCATAACCATCCACGTCGGCTAGTTTCCTCACTCATAGAGCGAATGGAATGCTTCCACGTGGATGGTGTCGTCGTGAAGGTTATGTCCTCTTACTGAAAGGTTTTATCCTGGTTTCTTAACCTTTACAAGGATTTCTATCAATCTTCTAATCTCATCATTCCCATTGCCGGTGGATTCAGCACCAACCCCTAAACTTTGAAGTCGCAGCTTACCAAGCCTGGCATAGATGGCTGCCAGGGGTACCCAACAACGTCGCAGCAACATGTAGAGGAATCGTTTGGCTGTTCCCCGCAGCCACAACCTTCTGCCATGGCATGATTCAAGATGCTCGCGGCCTCCGGGGTTTGCGTCTGCTGCACTGTGCGTAGCCCTGCTCGTAACATTCCCCATAAGCTTCCTGTGCAATTAAATTTAACTGGTCCTATCTTTGACCCTCCCGCTATGGTTTCCATCGTTTCCCATATATATCTCTTTGTTTTGCTTGGCGCAAATGCTGCCAGGGGCTTCCAACAACGTCGCAGCAACATGTAGAGGAATAGTTTGGCCATTCCACAAAAGAATCATCGGGGAAGTCATCTTTGAAGCTCCTATGATGGGAATCTTTAAAGGAAGATTGCAAGGGATCTTCCGAAGGAGGCAATGAATGATTTTCGGCATAAGATGACAATACGCTCCTGTAATCACTACTCGATATATATGTTTGTGGGGGTTGATCTAAGACACTAAAATAAATGCGATACTTGGAAAGCAAAAGATACAAGGGGGAACCTGAGAAACAATCCTGGAGTTGGTTTGGTAATCATAGGTAGAGGCTGCAGGTCCCAATCATTATCCATAGAAGGATGAAGTACTTGACAACGCAGGTATGTTTCACGCCTCGCAATCCCTATCAACCATAGGCGACCAATTCCTCCTTGTAGAGCACAAAAGATGAGACTGACAACCCTGTTGATGCTCCTTCTACCTTGGGATACTCTGCAAGCCACCTGAAATTTCCCACGTTAAATTTTTTTTCCCTTATTCAAACGTCGATCCACCACTTCGTCCAATTCCATGAACTTCATAGCAAGGTGGTATTCATCTTTGTTTCCTCATGAAGAGAACGCAGATATCTTTGTTTAAATGGGAAGGATCTGAAGCTGGGTTTTTTTTTTCCTCGGAAAAAATCGTAATTTTATTTCAAATAGATGAACAAAATTACACTCTACACATGTAGTAGAATCACTGAGATCCCTACATTGTCACATATTTACTGTCCCATATTGACATCATATCTAATGTCCCATACAACAAGTCACTGCTGACCATAGTTCCCGCATATATCCAAATACATAAGAACTATTACTAAAACAAAACCATCATTTGTCATCAAAAACTGAGCTATTGCTCAATTCTGTGCCTCAAAAACCTCATGAAAAGGTCTATGATAATAGCTGAAAGTGCCTCCAGGAGAATGAATTGTAATCCTCCAAATACCAAGATCTAATTCCTGCTGCGTTGCATCCTTAGAGAGATGATCAGCCATCCCATTCCTCTCCCGGTAAATATGAGTAAATGAAATGTGATTGAAGGACTGCTTCAACCGTATCACCTCCTCTAGGATAGGTGATAGTACCATCACATGGCAAACTGTGATCTCCTTAGCCTAGTCAATAACTACCATGGAATCTCCAAAAATCTGAAGTGATAGGCAGCCTTGTTCAAGTGCAAATAACATCAGTAGTTTAAGTGACATGAGTTCAGCGAAGTTATTTGATCCTCTCCCCAATCCAGCCACCAGATGAAAATAATGGTCCTCAGCTTTGTAAAGAATTCCCCCCCCTCCACAAACCGATCCGTGGTCCAATGAAGCTCCATCAAAAAAGGCCCATGGCAATGACTTATCAATCTGTTCCTCACGCACAGAACGTGTTCTAATCGCCTGGGAAGGGGCCATGTAATGATGGATCACCGCTACAGCGTTAGCCCCTACAGTCTCCATCGGTACCCTGCGATCCTGGAAAATGTGCTGATTTCTAGTAATCCAGATCCCCCAGGCGACAATACACGGTATGGCACATATGGAAGAAGTATTGTGTAATGACCACCACCCCTGGAAAGCCGCAAGGACTCTCTCGCCCCTCCACCTCATCTGCATATGCAAATAATTTCTAATATCATCCCAAACCGCCTGTGTAAACCGACAATGTACAAATAAATGTGCAATAGTTTCTTCCGCATCCCGACAAAGAGGGCAGATCCCCGGACCCTGGAGAAATCGTTTTTGCAGAATGTCCCAGGTAGGTGCCTTATTTTCTAGGATAGCCCAGAATAGTAATTTCGCCTTACTCGGACATCTTAACTTCCACAAATATTTCCACCACCACACCAATTCCCTGTTATGTACTTCACATTCAGCTAGATATATCCATTTTTTGGTGTGTAAATACCCGAGGGATGGTGATCCCAGATCAGTTCATCAGCCCTATCTGTCAGTCGAATATTTGTAATTCTTAAGAGCCGCAGAAAATCCTCCCAAGCCCCCTGCAGATCTGCATTGATCTCCAGTCGCTGTGCAGAGAACCACCCCTGATGCCAAAGAGAAGATGATCCCGAATCCGCTATATCAGCCAGAAAATGACAGCCTCTAGCAGCCAAATAAGTCCTCAAGACCGCAGGGAGGACATGTGCACCCCTACAGCCAACCCAGGGGTCCAGCCCAATTCGGATGAGACGTCCATTGCCAATCCTCCACACTAATCCAGATCCGACCAATGAGAAATGCTGCACCACCGCCTTCCAGACCACAGAGCAATTAACCCTCGACTTATTTCCCAGCCTGATCCATTCGAGAAGAGTAAGAGGAGCAATATATTTATGATATACTACTCTAGTCCAGAGACTTTGTGTATGGATAAGTCGCCACGACACTTTGGCCCCCAATTCTTTTGCAAACATAAAAATATTCTTTAACCCCCATCCTCCTAGTGCTTTTGGAACAGCAATTCTTTCCCATCTGACCCACACCAATGCTCGATGCTCACTCTTCCCCTTCCAAAGAAAAGCAAAACACAATCTTCGGATCTGCTCCAGGACTCCTTTGGGGATCCAAGCTGCGTTGGGGTTTCACCTTTTTCTATTCTCTGCCCTGAGACATATTAGCGCCTCTCTCTAGTCACCCAGGTTTGAGCCCCAAGGGCCTGCACGCGCGTCGGGGGGGGTGAACTGCTCTTGTAGGAAAGCACCCTGCGTATGGATGGTGGGGAGAGGGCCTGCATGCAGCCCGCATGGCTAGCATGCATCCCAGGGCCCTCGTGATTCCC
Organism: Larix kaempferi; assembly: GCA_027924585.1. Taxonomy (NCBI): domain Eukaryota; kingdom Viridiplantae; phylum Streptophyta; class Pinopsida; order Pinales; family Pinaceae; genus Larix; species Larix kaempferi. The sequence goes on from BSBM01001774.1 coordinate 316,672, forward strand.
TTCCAGTCGAGTGAATGTAGAGGTTCATCGGTGGAGCCAGTGGAGACTAGCGCGTGGAGTGGGAGACTGGAGTAGGTAGGTAAGGACGCATGGAAGGGGGAGGTGAGATTACGTGGAGAGAAGGAAAGGTAGGGCTTAGGTTAGCTTAGGTTAGTTTAGGTTGAGAGTTAGGTTTAAATTTATTTATTTATTTTTTTGGGTGTGTGCGTGTAACTTGTGGTAAATGAGCAGGGCTTATAATAAAAGAAAAGAAAAAAGAAAATATGATATATATATATATATATATTGTTTAATATAATATATGAAGTAGTTACAATCTATATATATTGTTTAATATAATATATGAAGTAGTTACAATCTATATATAAATGTTCTTATAAAAATCGATTAATATTTTATTTATTTATTTATATATATATTAGAGTATAGAGTTTATTGATGTACAATTGTTTTATGTTGTTTAATTGGAAGTTTAATGCGTAACTCCATGTATGTTTTATTACAATGACAATTGATATGTTGATATAGAGCATATGTCTTATACTTAATCACGTATATGATTAAGGCAATAGTTAAAGAATATGATAATATGTTGATATTCAAATGGTAATCATATGATTTTATTGCCACATGCTACTAGAGTATTAATATTTACCATTAGCGTTCTATAACATGGTTGCTCTTTTATGAACAAAAGATAGTAATGTTAAGAACTGAGACTAGAGACATTCTTAAATCGTGGTTAGTTGAGAACTAAAGAAACTCTTATTAAAAAAATTAATGCTGATTTGACATTTTCAATATATAATTAAAAATTAACGGTAATTTGTTGTAATGAAAATTAATTAAACTCTTATTAAAAATTGATGGTAATTTGTTATAATAATTGTTTTATTAAAATTTAAATTATTTTATAGGTGTTAAAAGCATGTTTAAGGAAATTTTAATTTTAAGTTTAAATTTTAAATTTCAGTAAAAGTTAACTATGATTAGTTAGCCCCCACAGCGGGTGAACCACGTAGATGATACGAATCACCATCCCTCAACCAGCTCGACCCCGGGGTCTGTGCCTACCACCCACCCTGGCCACTTGTCCCACAATTGCCTTGGCCACACGCCTGCTCATATCCCCGCTCAAAATTCAGGCCATGCACCTCCCCACGTGCTCACCCCGAAGCACACCAATGTCACCTCCGGGCCCTCTACCACCCACGTGCCCCATGCAGTGTTATAACTACCCCACCGGCTCGGCTGTCCGAAGCCTCCGACTGCTCCAGCTCCACTACCCTTCCTACGTGTGGGAGGTCTCGTCTACCACTCCGTATCAGCCTAAGGCTCCTCCATTGATGACTCCCGTGCCGCAGTTTGATGAAGGTCGTCCTTCATTGATCATTGTTTTTAATGGACCCCCGGTTGATAAGCACTTCGTCTTCATTCTACTGCCTCATTCTGATAAACGCTTGAGCGAGCTGCTATGCAAAGGTTCCGCCATTTCTCTGCGGGAGAGGTTCTGTTCTCTCTGCGCGAGCATTTCCTGCTTTTGCACTAAGCTCCATCCCTTCGGCCCACTATCTACCCTTCACCCTGGTTCGCCTCTAATCTGGTCGCACACCCTTCCTTGTGCAAGCACGTTTTGGAGGGTTGTTCTCCTGCGCACTGTCATCATACCGCCCAAGAAGCAGCCCCGCACCCGTCAAGCTACTTGGCAAGCCAGCGCGCAGCCGCAAAGCTTCTCCTCCTCTCCGCCCATCAGACTCATGCAGGGGGTGGTGGATAAGGCTTATAAATATCACTCTGAAATCCCTGTCCAAGCTCGTGCATAAATCACTGACGCTGAAGATGACGCTCGTGTCTCCCGCAGCTGCATGACCGATGAGGAAATTAGGGAGGAATTTGAGGCGTTAATCCCCGATCCTGACAATACCATAGGCCGCGCTACCCTCTATCAGAAAACCCTGGACCTCCATTGGACTCATATGCAGGTACTTGGGATACTCACTGATCATAACGAAGCTCAAGCAGAGATCCTGATGCAGCTGGACGAATTGGTGGACATGATGAAACAACTCTTGTTCAACCAGAAGCAATTTGCTCATCGGTTCGACATTTCGCTTCAAAAGGACCCAACCACTCAACCTGTTCAGAAGGATTACAACAGTAGCTAGGCCTCGCCGGATATCCTGGTTCTTTTTTTGGTTTTTTGACCATACTAGTTTACTGCTTTGCTTCTTTAGTTCTCTAAACATGTTAAGAAACATCTACTGTATTTTTTTGAGGTCTGTTTTCTCTACCATGAGAGGGCCTGTGGATTCTGATACTCTGTACATTTGTATTTTGATAATATAAGGAACTACTACTAGCTTATAAAAAAAACTATGATTAGCTAGGGGTTAGCACTTAATGTTAATAAGGTTAATTAGATTAAGGGGTCACATTTAAATTTAACTAAAATATAGATATTAATGCTTAACCATAACTTTGAAGTAGTAAGACCCCAAAATGCCTTCGACCGAGAATTCAACTACTAGTTGAAGGGACGAGACAGACCCGAAATCTCAAAAACAAGAAACCACTGAAACCAGCACGATGACCTGAACACTAAGACTCTGAGTTCACTACATGACAAATCGTTTAATGAAAACGACCATAGAGTTCAACACGCTAATCCTGACAATCTATTGTTTCATGATGCAAGTTATTCCTTACACATAAGTATAAGTGTATGCATATCTAGATTTTAATTCTATTTGTATATAATTTCGCTTATTTAGTTTTGCACTCCTTACTTCACTTTATTTTAACATTTTTTTTCACTTACCTTAATTCTTGTTGCCAGGACTATCGCATTGGCCACATTTGAAGTTGTCACATTGGAAGCAGCAATTATTGGAGAACCACCCCCTTTCAACTTCACCCCTAACTTTACCTCCCATAGCAGTTCATCTATTTCAGAAAACATCACCCTTAATCCCCAAAACCCTTCACTTGCCATACCTTCCTTGTCAAATCCAACCCCAACCCTTGTTGCAACTACTGTTCAATTCACATCGCTCAACCCTTCCAACAAAATTTGGACCATCCAAGGGTGAGTAACTGCCAAGACAAATATGAACACTTACACCAATAAAAAAGGGCCAGGCCAACTCTTTGGGTTTGACCTTATTAGTGCTACCAAAGATGAGATTCATATCTCTGCTTTTAATGACTTAGCCACATCCTTGTACGACACAATACAAGTTGGCGTAGTATACACGATCTCAAATGGCACAATCAAACTAGTCAACCCAACATACAACCATTTGAAAAGTGCTTTTGAGATTTTCCTTAACCCCTCCTCAACAATTCAACCATGTGTTAGAGGAGTGCCCATTGATCCCTTTTCATTGCTTCCACTTTAAATCTATCCATGACATCCAAACTACACCCCTAAATTCCATGGTTGACCTTATTGGAATTGTCATTTATGTTTCACCTGCATCAAGTATACGCAAAAGAGATGGCTTTGAAACCATTCACCGAACAATTGGCGCGAGGGACATGTCCGGGTTTAGCATAGACATCACACTTTGGGGGGAGCACTACATAATTGAGGGTGTCCAACTTGTCAACCTTCGAGGTTTAGCTACTCCCCCTATCCTTGCAATCAAAGGTGGATGTCTTACAGAATTCAATGGAAAAACCATTGGAACCATCTCCAATACCAACCTCCTTATAAACCCAGACATTGAAGAAGCTAAACTTCTCCAATCATGGTTTGATGAAAATGGAATCCATTCAGCCTTGCCATCATTAAGCAGAAAATAAAACTACTCTACTTCCAACTCATCCAAATGCATTTCCATCTCTGCGCTCCAGTCTCTCCAACACTCTGAGAAGGCAACTTGGTATTCAGTTGTTGCTACAATCACCCATATTAACGTCGATGACTTTCATTTCCTTGCATGCCCTCTATTTGTCGATGGGATACAATGCATGAAAAAGAATTCCCACAAAGTTGGCAATACTTGGCATTATGAAAAATGTGATGGGGAGTTTACTGAGTGTGATTACCGATACATACTCAAAATCGAACTAACAGATGCTGTTGGACAATATATGGTATTATAGCCTTTGATGATGCTGCAAAACAACTCATGGGGGTCTCTGCAAAAGATTTGTGCCTTTTAGCAAATGATCCAACATCTCTCATGGAAATTGTTCAACGTGTTTGTGCTCAAGAGTACCTTTTCACCTTATCGGTGAAGACAAAAACTTTTAATTCAAATCTTCGCTTGAAGGTGCTCGTTGTCATGTCCGAAGAGGTTTCACCATCATTGGCAACAATTGACCCACTTGATGAAAGCGACAACATTTTGCTCAATAGGCGTCCAATTGTCCGCAAGCTTTGAACTTTACCTTTACATTCACTTTTTCCAAGTTTGACTGCTTTTTAGTCCCAACTTTGTTTAGATTCTTCTCATACTTACCAACTACAACTTTTTGTATTAACATTGTTACTAATGTGGTAATTGTAACTAGCAATGAACAATCTTGAATATTATATATATATATTTTTTTGTAACATTTAGTTGACCAACATATTTATTTTAACCTATCTTGCCACTTTCTAATATGTTGCCTTTCTCTTAGTTAGTAATAAACAACCTAAAATTAACATTGTTTTATCAAGTACTATTTCTAACCTTCATAAACAATCTTATATATGCTCTTGTTTTATACTTCATTTCTTTATAAACAATGTTCAGAAGTGCCTATATTTATTTCTTGCAACAACTTATCATCATTTATCCATGCTTCCCTTATCTTTTACAATCTACCTTTGTTCACTCTTCCAATGGTTAAATATATAGTATGTTTCTCTTTTGCCAAAGGCACCATCAAGATCATAACCACCGCACAATTTTTTTTGTAGGCATGTCGACAAATCTTAACACTGATCAAATCAATGCACGCAGAAGAGTTCTATATGCTCAAAAAAAACAACAACAACAACAAGCATCAACGCCTTCTATATAGAGATGCTTGTCAACTTGTTAATATCCCTTCCCCATTTCACGTTGTCCAACATTCCCTAATACCCTCTCCACCATCCACATCTGCAGCACCCCATTCAACAAACTCTAGCCTCGATGGTGCACAACAACGAATCCGTACACTATTGGACAAACTATCTCCCATGAATGTATGCTCTATATGCATGGAATCTTATCCTGGAATTAAAACAAACCACTTTTGTCGTGCATATGCATGTTCTCATTGTATCGCGGAAAAAATGTCCACTGCTTTTCCTTGGCAAACAACATGGATCTTGGCATACAACCATTTGTACTTGCAAGGATTACTCAAGTTGAAGAAATGCTCATTTCTCGTGTTAACCCAATCTTACAAGTCACTCATGCCCGTGGCGGACAATATACATATTCTGGCCACACTATTAGCTTCCCGCAAAACATTTCTAGCATTTCCACTTCCCTCCCTCATTTACTTTCAGACATTGACATCCTTATTGCTTGCAAATGCATCCCTACAAACAAGCCTTATGAATTCTTTGTTAGTTGAGCACTTGTTCTTGCTGCTATTGAATACAAACTATCAAATGACCCATACTACAAAGATGTTCAAGTTAACCAATTGCATTATCTTCTTTGCCTCTTGAACCAACAGACATTTCATCCCTCCTTCGTCATGTCACACCTGATGAAACCCCATTTGCTGACCATACCTCATCTTCTACTGTTCAACCACCTAGCTTCCTTGAACCCCATGAAGTACAGTTCTCCACTTTTATATCTACAAAACAAATTGTGGAATTGAGGTTGATGAAATCAAACGCTTCTTAGCCACAATCAATGCACCAACTCCACCTTGCATTGACTGGTCGCCAATAAATGCTTCCCCTATCAATGAGTACAACACAATAGGCCTCCTCTCCATGGCCTTCCCAACCTTGTTTCCCACTGGAGTTGCCATGCTTAAACAGCCACACATTCAAGAGGTTGGGATGGACAATTATGCACTGCACCTTCTTCGATACCATGACAATATATTTGTCCAACATCCTCGATTTCGTTATTACATATATAACCTCATGATGCGCCACCATAGCCATTCTACTACTTTTGTATTTGTCAAACGGAACATTGAATATACATTGCCTCCAACCATCTCAGAACTTGTACATCAATTACAAGACATGCTCGATGCTAATATCGTTGAACGAGTCATGCGCTTTGGCTCCACCCTTCATGGGACACGTTCCTATTGGAATAAAAGTCGGGGTGAACTAGCTAACATGATCAATCAACAAGAGACACCAACATTCTTCTTCACTCTCAGTGCAGCTGATACCAAGTGGTCGAATTTGCATTCTCTAATGCCTGGACAAGCTCCAACCACTTCAAATCAACAAAACCAATGGAGGATTCGCAACCTTATTGCCAATCCACATGTTGCATCTCAGTACATGCACAATAGATTCAAAATATTCCTTAAAGAGGTTCTTCAAAAAGGCCTTTCTACAAAAGACTACTGGTGTAGGTTGGTAACAAAACATATTCTCATCAAAGTTGCCTATATTCAGAACCTCAAATGTACCTTCCTAATATTTATAATTTCCATGTAGGTATGAATGGCAACATACGGGCCCTTCGCATATACATGGATTCTTATGGCTTGAAAATGCACCCAATATGGACACCTTAGATTGGGCGGATGCTACCAAGGTCGAAGATGCAAAAAAATACTTTGACAAATATGTTCCTGCATGGAATCCTCGACCCAACGATTCTACAACCCCATGCTTCCAATCCTCTACTACAAATGATCCATGCACCATTGGATCACATTCCATACTCGTAGCTAACCACTTGGTTGATTATGAAGACCTTGTTAATTGTGTTCAAGGGCACACAAAATGTTCAGAATCTTCTTGCCTCCGGAAAAAAGGATCATCTCTTCAATGTCGCTACGGATTCCCGTTTGATCTACAACCTACTTCTTCTTTGTTCATTGATGCAAATGGCCAAAAAATATATAACCCTGCAAGGAACAATGCCCTCTTAAACATTCAAAACCCTTCCATGCTCTCAATTTGGAGAGACAATGTTGATTGCCAACCGGTTCTCTCTAGACATGTTGTCCTCAAATACATTTCAAAATATGCAGTAAAGGCATAGCCCAAATCAGAAAGCTACCATGCAATTATTTCTCATCTTGCACATGCAACTCCAAATGATAGCCCCATCCTTCAACCAATTAGATGATTCCTGTCAGAAACTGTTGTAGATCGTGACATTGGTGCAAAAGAGACTTGCCACATGCTCCAAAAACTCCCTCTTTCCCTTTGCAGTCGCTCCTTTGTATCCTTGAATGTTAGCCAAAGAGTTTTTCGATGTGTTTCCAATGACTCTCCTGACACCCTGCCAACACCCACCTTCATTTTTGCATACATGCAACGACCCCCTGCACTTGAGCACCTTACCCTTCTTGAAGCTGCACGTTCTTGGTCATTCTCTCCTCGTAGAAAGCACTACCAATGGAAACCAATCTACCCTCCCAAAATTGTCCGTGTCTTTCCTCTCTTCACTACCATTCCACCCTTTATTGTAGATTCCTTTGTTTCATTATGTTGGAGCGAGCTCCTCCTATAGAAAACCTTTCGCACCCTCCCCACCAGTATCCTTCGCTGCCTGTTCCTATGTTTTTGTTCCTTCTAACTTTCCTCTTTTCCTACCGGCGTTCGTTTTTGCCCCTCAAGGGGCAAATGCTAGTTTTAAGTCATTTTCTTTTCGAGTGCATAGTTATTGTATCATTTGAACGACGTGTATATATAAAGCAAGGTCATTTGACTCATGTTCGCGTGGGACAAAAAAGACTCGTCATGGTTTTGAGTGGTTAAGGTTTTGTCTAGATGTCGTGGCTCATTCAACTCTTCATGGTCACCCCAGTCAACTCATTGTTGTAGGGCCATTTCATGATGGACATGATTGTTAATTTAGGCTCGTACATGTTATTCCAAAGCTAGTGCATTTCTTTCCCCTATTGAGGAAAGGGGTTCTTCTTATGGTGTAGGCTCTTCCAATGGATCGAAGAAAAAAATAAAAGACAATTGGTCTCCTTTTAGCACTCTTGCTTATATGGTTACTTCATAGTTTTTTGGTTTTTTTTTTCAGGAAAAAAAGATCACAATTCAAGATATTATTAAAATCGACCCACTTTGTTTATAGGTAGGAATGCCATATATTTTATAACCATATTTTATAACCTTCAAGTTATTTCAATTTCAGGTTCACTATTCATCTAGACTGTGTATAGATACAGTCTCATAGATATATTCAAAAAAAGAGAAGTTAAAGAAAAAGGTGCTTTTGTCTCGCTATAAAACACTATGGTGCCCTGGGTCATACAGATACTCCTTACTCACATCTTTGTCTACTATCCAATATTTAGATAGTATTTAGAAATTCATGTATTGAGCTGTAAAGCTTGTTTTGACAGAGTGTTTGCATCTGTGTTCTTATCTTGATGGACATGTATAAATGAGATAGCATCAAAAAATACCAAATGTCTGCATATATCATCAAAGATAGGCCTGAGGAAAATATTTTTAGGTGGCTTCCTATTTGATAGGCAAGTAATAACCAAAAGGGAATCATTGATTACTTGCAGCTCCTTTGTGCCGATATTGGCTGTCAATTTGATAACTCTTTGGGCAGCAGAAAACTCAGCTAAGTTGTTTGTAGTGATTCCTACGTTAGCTGAGAGCTTGTAAAGAAGGTTGTGTGCAAGATGTAGGAAGGCCTCAATACCACTTGTAGAAGGAGACCCCTGGGTGGTGTCGTCGAAAGAACACCAGGGTGTGGTCAGATTCCAAGTGACCGGTGTGTGGGCATGCCGAGAGGGATATGCAACTTGTGGGAAGTGTTCCAAAATAGCGAGGCTCATTGCAGCATAGGAGAATGGAGGGATGCACAGGTATTGGAAGACTTTTTTGTTCCTAGTGAGATAAGCTCCCCATATCATGAGGAGGGGGAGAGCTCTGATGTCATCGTGAGCAGGATCAATCATCCACTTGCTGAGAGCTTCAGTGATATCAATGCCATCCCATACAAGTCTTATGCCTGTAAATTGTTCTGCGTAGAGCCACATATCAGTGAAGAAGGAACAATGTAGAAAGATATGGTCGATTGCGTCCTCACCATTTGAGCACAGTGCACATATGCTGGGACCTTCACCAAAACATCTTCTGATATGGTTCCAGACTGGTATTTTTCCATAGAGAGTTAACCAAAAGAACATATTATTTTTCAATGGACAATTCAATTTCCAAACCTTCGGGATCCACCATTCAGGTGCTCCATGATCTTCAATCTCTCCAAGAGTTTTGTAACCGATTTTTGGAGTATAAGTACCTTCGACCACATTGCTAGCCCAAATCTATCGGTTTGGTTGTTCCTTAATGAAAAAGGTGGCATTTTTTTAAGTCCTGAACATATGCTTCCCACTTTCCTTTATAGTTGATGACAAAACCCATATGTTCAGTCGAGATCCATGCTTGGACAACACGTGAAGAGTTTGGTCTATCTTGAATGTGTGAGAGGAATACATATCCCCTATCAATGAGAGACTCAATAATTCTTGCAGGGAGACGATAAGACTGTGAGCAGCCAACCTAGGGGTAAACCCCTAGTCTGATGGATTTCCCATTGCCTAGTATCCATATAATCCAGTCTTCATTGAGATCGTTAACCATTGCTTTCCACATGTTGAAAACCCCTCTGATCAATTTTGGGGTAGATCGAATCCACTCCAGGATAGTCATGGGCGACATATATTTTCTATGGATAACTTTGACCCATAATCCGTTGCCAAGAATTATTTTCCATATTCCCTTCGCAACAAGTACTTTGCAAAAGCTTGGGAGATGCTAGAGTCCCCATCCCCCTAAATTTTTTGGTAATGTAATTTTTCTCCAAGAGATCCAGTGGAAAGAGCAGCCAATGTACTTATTGCTCCAGAGAAAATTTGAGCAGATCCTCTTGTTGTAGTCCAGTATGCTGAGAGGGACATGCACTAGTATGAGCCAGTAAACAGGGATTCCTTCCAATATAGATTTAATAAGTACCAAACGTCCAGCTTTGGACATCCATTTGTTGCAGTATCAGTTTGACTTTCCTTCAATCCCGCTAGTGAGCCAGGCCCAATCTGATACGCATCGCAGTTGGAAAGTCATCGACGTTGATGCAACTTCAACAAGTTTCAACTTTGACACGACTTCAACTCGATAGGTTATCTTTGACGGGTTCTGAACTCGACACAACTCCGATGAGTCTCAACTTCGACACACCTCGACATATTCACACCTTCGACATGTTCAACAACCTCACAGTTCGTGACATCGACAAGCAGCGTCAACATGCGACCAGTGACTGACGAACTTTGATAGACTGTCTCTCTGTCTTCCACTCACCTGTAATGGTTGAACTGTTGAACCGTTCTAATTTCCTCTTTGTAACTGAACGTAACGGGCAGGCACCCAAGCATCTCAAAAATCTATATAAGCATGTATAATATTGTAACAAACATCAATCAAGGATTCACCTGCTTACATCTAATAGAAGTTCAGTTCGCATTCCTGCATATTGTCTGCCCATATTGTGTTTATCTGTGTAGTGTAATCCTGCTTTGCTCATTCTGCTTATTCTTAATTGCTTCCGCCATAACAGAGCCGACTCATTCAGTTGAATTGTTGTCCCCCTCGTGCTTCCTGGACACAACCCGGATCAATGGTATCAGAGCAGACTCAAATTAGAGCACTCAGTTTCGTGTTTAAGTTCTGCGTATACACTTCTCTCGAAGTTACTCGACTTATGCCGGTTCAAACTCGCTCACAATCTCAACAATCCAAGCAGACGCTACCTCGAAAGATGGGAGAAGAAACAAACGATAGACATGCAACCGACGAGACAACACAACTTATTGAGCAAGCTCTGGCTCGACAACGGACTAAAATGTTCGCCCAGTTCAATGAGATTCTCATGCGATTCGCTTCGACATCCAGATGATATTCAATGAGAACTCACTCCGATAAAATCAACCCCTTCAAAGTGAAAATGAATTTGGACATACCGAATCTTGAAGGTAATATTGACGCAGAATCCGTCGACAATTGGGTACTACAATTGGAATCCTATTACACTATAAATCAACTCTCCGAAGCTGAAAAGATCACCATTGCATCCTTAAATATGTCAACCTCTGTGCACTGTTGGTGGGAGAAACTCTTGACAAAGATGGACAAAAGCGGAGACCCCATCGACACATGGGATAAGTTCGTCGAACACATCCGAAAGGAATTTTACCCGCCTAAATACCTCGAGCAACAGTATAAGAAGTGGCAGCAACTAAGGTAATGGAAAGACTAATCAGTATAGAGTTACACCGACGAGTTCTACCGACTCATGGCTAGATTTGGCGTCTAAGAAGAAGAAAAATTGCTTGTTCTGAAGTACATCAGCGGAATGTCCCAGTACATTTAGCAGGAGATGGAATTTATGACGGTCAATACGCTTGCGGATTCTTTCCACTACGCCAACAAACTGGAAACCAAGCAGAAAGGAAAAGCACGTTTCGCGACAAAGTCGACATCAGGACGACCACCTGACAAGAAGGCACCAGTCGACTTTGACAAGTTGAAATCTTCTCAGTCGACACCCGCCAAAGCCAGACCACGGTAAGAAGCCTTTTCACAAGAGAGAACATAGCAAACAACCGCCTACCGGAAAATGGTGCGATTACCAACACTCATCTTGGCATGATACGTCTGAATGCAAAGCTCGGGAGACATTTTTGACAAAAGTGTCGACCTCTTACGCGTTCGACAAGACGGTGGAAGAATCTGATCCAGACGCAACGACCCTTTTGACCTCGACCACTCCAGCAGCCTCGACTATCATCGACGAGGAGGAACGAGAGCGCCTGTTCCATACACGCATATGGGACCAGAGCAACCCATTGAATCTGATTGTGGACAACGGGAGCCAGAAGAACTTCGTTTCTGAAGATCTCATGAAGAAACTAGGTCTTGTTACCACTCTGCATCTTCAGCCTTACAACATCGGTTGGATGAAGGATGGACAAGAACTTCGGATCACTCCTACTTCATAAAGCCTTTTGAAGATGAAGTACTTTGTGATGTGGCACCACTCTCCATAGCCGACACCCTGTTTGGGAAACCTTACCTCTGGGATAGACATGGAAGTTATCAGTCACGGCCTCAGAAGGTGATTGTCAGAATCTGAAATCAATGGCTTAGCATACCAGAGCGTCAACCTACACCGACGGTAGCACTGATACCTGCCAAACAGACAAAGAAGCTCATCAATCATGCTCAAAAGTTTGCATTAATCATGATCAAGCCACAACATTCTAAGAGGACTGCAGCAACGAGTCAAGTCACTGACCAATGCAGTTCTCGACAGAAGCATCAAGTCGATCATATTCTCGATGAGTACCATAACCTCTTTCAAGCTCTAGACAGAGTACCTCAACATTGTTAGGTAAAACAATCCATTGAATTTGTTCTTGGTTCTTCTTTGCCTAACGCATCTGTTTACAAAAGATCCATTCTCGAAAATGAAGAGATTCAAAGACAGATCCAAGAATTAATCGACAAAGGTCATATCCGACCCAGCTCCTCTCCTTGTGGAAGTCTAGTCATCCTAGTTCCGAAGAAAGATGGGACTTGGCGCATGTGCATCGACTATAGAGCTCTCAACAAAATATCGGTGAAGAATCGGTACACTCTGCCGCAGATAGACGAGCTCATTGACTGTCTGAAAGGTGCTAAATTATTTACTAAGCTCGACCTCAAGTCAGGATACCATCAGATTCCAATCGAGCCCTCAGATGTGTGGAAAACTGCTTTCAAGACCAAGGAATGATTGTTTGAATGGTTAGTCATGCCTTTTGGATTAACCAACGCACCTGCAACCTTCATGCGACATATGGATAACCTTCTTCGACCTTTCATCGGCAAATGGGTTATTGTCCATCTTGACAATATACTGATTTTCAGTCGATCATGGGAAGAACATGTCGGACATCTTCGACAAGTCCTCGATACTCTCCAACAACATCGGCTTTATCTGAACATGGACAAGTGCTCATTTGCGATGACCAGCATCAAATATTTGGGGTATGTAATTGACTCTACAGGCATTCACGTCGACCCAGAAAAAGTACAGATCCTCAAAGATTGGCCCATTCCTAGAAGCATTCAAGAACTAAGAAGTTTTATTGGTTTGGCGAATTTCTATCGACGATTCATACTTGGCTTCAGTCACATAGCCTGGCCCTTGAATTAGTTGACAAAGGAAAATGGGAAAACTGTCTTCCAATGGACAGCAACACAACAAGCAGCTTTTGAAGAACTCAAACACAAGCTCTGCACTACACCAAAACTTGTGTTACCTGATTTGGATCAGCCCTTTGAGATTGAGACATACACATCGAACTATGCCTTTGGCGTAGTGATAACTCAATCTGGTCACCCAGTCGCTTTTCATTTTGATACTTTTAACGGCATAGTTAGAAGATACTTGACGTACGAAAAAGAACTGTATGCCATTGTGCAAGCTCTCAAGCAATGGAGGCATTACATCCTTGGCAAGGAAACGGTCATTCCCACTGATCATAAGCCTCTACAGTTTGCTCTAACACAATCAAAGTTGCAGACAAACCAACAACTCAAGTGGATTAATTACCTACAACAATTCTAGTTGGTGATTAAGTATCGGAAAGGTAAAGCTAACGCCGTCGTCGATTGCCTCAGTCGACCACCCATTACTCTCCTTTTGACAGTGATGAGTATGTAGGGATACGACACTGTTACACCAAAATGTCGTCACCCTTGTGCAAGTGTCACAAGTGTCGCAAGTGTTGCAAGTGTCGTCGTCATGACCTAGTGTTGTCATCATGACCGTTGCAAGTACCGTTATTATGACCAAGTGTTGTCATCACGACCGTTGTGATAATGTCGTCATCTTAACCATTGTGTGAACTCTTTGCTATTTTACCTAAACCCATTTTAGAGTAAAAACACATCCCTCAAGTTTCCCATGACTGGAGGGCTTAACTGACATACTGTTCAAGGTCGTCGCAGTCTGCCCTTGTGCAACATGCAACGTCGCAGGTTGTCCTAATGCAACATGCGATGATGTCAGTTATTTGGATAAAAGAGTATCTTCGAGCCCATTCTCGAAGATGAGTGATGTGGAGGCCTATCCCTAGGCTCTAGGTGAGGTGGCACTTCAGTTCCTAACCTTATGGGAAGATCCCTTAACCATCTCCCCCTAATCCTCAACCTACCTTATCTCTTTATCCCTATATGAACACCCACTCTCTCCATGAGAAGGGAGGAAGGTCTATGGTACCCTTATGCTGATAGAACCCATATTGGTGATTGGGAAGTTTGTACTACCTTGGAGGCTTCGCTTGGACTTGTTGGATGGAGGATGCGACGTTGAGGCTTTGGTTGTAGCTTCATCCTTTCTATGTATTCCCACTTTTTTATACATTTAATATAATCTCTTTCCATAAATTGTTGTCTCATTGATGATGATGTTTATAACTTTCTTCCTCAACTATTAGTTTAGATCAGTTATTGTTTAGATATCTTGTACTGCTCGTGTTGTTTCCATATTGTCTTGACAGGTCTTGCAGCTGGAGATCTGACGACCATGAGACTTGGAGAAACAACAAGGAGAAGGATCTGCGATCTGAAAGGTATGATATCTAAGTACTCGATCTGTAACTAGATCTAGGAAATGAGTTTTATATTATGTTCTATTTGTTCTGGACTTACATTGAGCTAGGGAGATCACACCTTAGATCCGTCTTTGGTAGATTGTTCGATAACGACCACGACCACTTGGCCACAGTTATATGAGGACGACAACGACTTCTCAGCAGTCTACTGACAGTTACAGACTAACAAGTCATCAATCTTAGACTCTGACTACTTCCTGAAAGACACCTTGCTATACAAGCTTGGACAACTTTGTGTACCGACCAATGAGCACCAACAGCAGCTCATCTGGGACGCGCACTACAACAAGACTGGAGGACACTTTGGAGTAGCAAAGACACTTGCTATTATGTAGAAGTATTTCTTTTGGCCTACACTTAAATCCGGCGTCGACAAGTACATTCGATCATGCGTGGTTTGTGCCATTGCTAAGCCACCTAATCGACGACAGGGATTGTACACACCTCTACCAGTTCCTAGTCGACCATGGGAATCTATTTCTATGGACTACTTGACGGGTTATCATCCTACTAGACGTCAACATGACGCGATCTTAGTAGTAGTCGACCAATTTTCCAAGATGGCCATTCTCATACCATGTAAGAAGACCACGACAGTGTAGCAGACTGCTCAGCTCTTCTTTGCACATGTTTGGAAACACTATGGTTTACCCACAACCATTATTTCCGACCGAGATGCCCAATTCGTCAACATCTTTTGGAAGACCCTCTAGCAATTACTAGAGACACGACTCTCATTGTCGACAACTTTCCATCCTCAGACCGATAGACAGATGGAAGTTTTGAATCGCTTGGTAGTACAGCTGCTTCACATGTACAATCACCAGCATCGACGCACATGGGATGAAAGTCTTCCATATATCCAGCACAACTATGATCGTGCTTAGTACAGCTCTACAGGCAAGATTCCATTTGAAGTCTGTTACATATTTCAGCCCTTAGCGCCTATCGACTTGATCAGCTCCTCGACATAGCCGAGCGATAGTGAATACAGCCAGTGAGAAGTTGATAAAGTAGTCAAGTTCAGAGATCAGATATGCGACATCCAAAAGCAAGCACAGTAAATGTTGCACAGAGCAAGCGAGAAAGCTAAGTCCCGACACAACAAGAATCATATTCCTCATTCATTCCAAATTGGGGATAAGGTTTGGATACATCTCAAGAAGGAGCGCTTCACAGGCCCATTCAAGAAGCTCAAGCCTTTGTGATATGGTTTGTACAGTATTCTTCGATAGATTAGCGAAAACGCCTTCCAGCTCGACATTCCTGCATGCCTGGGTCTGCACCCAGTATTCAATGTGGATCTACTTCGACCATATCATGCACCCTTGTTGGAACAAAATGACTTACAGACAACAGAACCCAAAGGCATCCATCCAGATGTTCAGGAGCCTCTTCCTTACGACACCATTGTGGGACGACTAGTACGCCATACAAGGACAAACACAATTCCCTTGTTTCAGGTTGCCAAGGCTGTCCAGATCCCATCTCAAGGAAAGTGGTACTCTGTTACTGAAGTGACCGACAAGTTTCCTCACCTTCGCGAGCAAACAATGGGGTCCATTGTTTCTTAATGAAGGAGGTCTGATCCGCATTACAGTTGGCAAGTCATCGACGTTGATGCAACTTCGACAAGTTTCAACTTCGACACGACTTCAACTCGACAAGTTATCATCGACAAGTTCCGAACTCGACACAACTCCGACGAGTCTCGACTTCGACACTCCTTGACATATTCACACCTTCGACATGTTCAACAACCTCACAGTTCGTGACATCGACATGCGACCAACGACTCATGAACTTCGACAGACTGTCTCTCTGTCTTCCAGTTGACTGTAACGGTTGAACTATTGAACCGTTCTAACCTCCTCTTTGTAACTGAACATAATGGGCAGGCACCCAAGCATCTTAGAAATCTATATAAGCATGTATAATATTGTAACAAACATCAATCAAGGATTCACCTGCTTACATATATAAGAAGTTCAGTTTGCATTCCTCCATATTGTCTGCGCATATTGTGTTTATCTGTGTAGTGTAATCCTGCTTTGCTCATTCTGCTTATTCTTAATTTCTTCCGCCATAACAGAGCCGTCTCATTCAGTCGAACTGTTGTCCCCTTCGTGCTTCCTGGACACAACCCAGATCACAATCTCTAGCGGAGTAATCATTCGGCTTAATGACAAAGCCCAGGTAGCTTATGTCAATAGTCAGATCAACCATCTCAAAATCATATACTTGTGTTATTCTATCCACTGCCTCTGGGGACAGATTTAGGAAAAAAAGCATAGATTTTTGTGAGTTTATCAACATACCTGTAGATAGCAAGAAGAGATTGAGAATAGCTTTGATCTTCGTAATATCCCTTCTACTTCCATCAGAGAAGAGGAGGATATCGTCCATGAAGAGTAGCTGGGTGATATATACCTGTCCTCCAAAACTAAAACCTTTTAGAGCACCTATAGTCCAAGTGTGCGTGAGCAGCCTACTGAGACCTTCCATGACCAATAGGAAGAGGAGGGGAGCAAGCGGGCAGCCTTGCTTGAGCCCTCAGATGGGTTGAAAAAAACTAGAGGCCGAACCATTTATAAGGACAACAAAGCTAATTGACTGCACACAAGAAAGAATATAGTTGTTCATCTATAGATCAAAACCTATTTGTGTGAGGACCAGTTTGAGGTACTTTCAATTGACCCGGTCGTGTGCTTTTGTCATATCTGCTTTGATAACCACCACTAGAGCTCGAGTCAATTTTATGGAATGGAGGACTTCTTGTCTGATCCCGATGGCCTCGTGGATTTGTTTGCTTGGCATAGAGGAAAATTGTTCCAACATCATAGCTTCAGAAAAGATCCCCCTGATCCTATTTGCAATCACTTTTGTTATCATCTTATACACATAGTTGCATAAAGATATAGGTTGTAGGTTGCCCATGTTGTTTACCTTATCTAGTTTTGGAATAAGAGTGATGAAGGTCACGTTGAAGGAAGCTAGGACTCTTCCATTTTGTCTAGAATCTTCAACCACTACCAAGATATATGTACCAATATGGTCAAAAAGTCCCAGGTAGAACTCAATGGGCCATCCGTCTAGGTTAGGACTCTTGTATCTTTGCAGAGTACCAATCGCTGCCACAAATTCGTCTTTTGTGATGGGTTGTCTAAGGAGTGCATTTTGTTTATCTGTGACAAAAGATGGGAAGTGTGCGACAACCTTGAGCATAGGGGAAAAACCAGCCTCATTGTCCTCCCTGTATAGATAGGAGAAGTGTCTTACCCCCACATTTGTTATCTCAGAGAAGCTTGTGACTCGAATTCCATTTTCATCATCAATATCCTAGATAGAGTTCATATGCTCACGGTGTTTGATGTAATTGTGGAAGTATTTTGAATTGTTGTCACCCTTGTCAAACCAAATAGCACAACTTTTTAAGCATAGGTTAGCTTCCTCATCATAAAGAAGCTTTCTGCTTTTCTGTTCGAGAAACAAAATCTTGGCTTTAAAAGTTGGTGTGATGTGCTCAACTAGTCGCTAGTAAAGATCGTCCAGCTGTGTTTCCAAATACTCAATTTACTTACTTCTAACTCTTCTACAATGTTCAACCCATGGGACCGTTTTCTCTTTCAGCCTTTTGAGATTGTTCAAGAAATGTATCGCTGCCAAACTTTGAGAAGTGGAGTCATAGGGGATCCAATTTTCATGCACCAAATGGTGGAAGTCCTCCTCGTTGACCCAGGTGGCATCAAAATTATACGGAGCATGCGGTTTATTTATCTAACCTCCAATCTCCAGGAACACTAGGTAGTGATTAGAATCACCTCCGGATCCGATCCATTGTTTGATGGAAGAAACCTCATTGAGAAGCCTTTCATTTAGGAGGTATTTGTCTAATCTTTTTGCCACCGCCTGTGCGCCTACTCTTTTGTTCCTCCATGTAGGCTTTAGGATCATTGGTGGGAGATCGAATAGTCCTTCATGTGCCAACTTCCTAACAAAATAATCTGTAAGTGGATCTTTGTGAGCCGAGACGCCCCAAGTATCACTATCCCCCATGGAGAAGTTAAGGTCACCAACAAGTATGAAATTGTAAGTTTTAAACCTGTGCAAAGAAGCAAAGCATACAGATTCTTTAATCAAAATAGAGATTACACCACAACATTCGCACATAATACACTGAGATTTACCCTGGAAACCCTTAATAAGGAAAACCAACAAAACTTAGAGCCGCACCTCTTATTTTCTCATGATCATTACAAATCACTCACAATACAATATAGGTATTCCGCATCATCCAATACCCTAATTCGTTAACCCAGATTAGAAAATAGACCCCAATCACTTGACCGAGATTAAATTACATATTTTTAGAAATTTCCCCATAATAGTTGAAAACAACCCAACAAAATTTTATGCTCGTTGTGCTTCGCGGAAGGGGGGGGGCATCGGCATGCCCCCCCTATCCCCCATGAGCCAGTGTCACGCACAATGCCCAGTGCATACGATAGAGCACTAGATGGAGGGGATTGACCACTACGCAGTCAAACGCATACCCCCCCAGTCAAACGTTCACCCCCTCGGTGAAACGTGCAACCCCCCCCAACCAACCCACACACACATGTAAAGAATATAACATATACTCAACATTCTCCCACTTGTTGTTTTCTTTGCATACATGGGGTACAATATTTTATTGGATCAGCAATCCAAGGCACGAATGCCCATTGCTCCTTTACACCAAGAGAACTTCTCAGTGCTCACAGTTTTTGTCAATTAATCTACAACATTCTTCAAAGTGTCGACTTTCTCTAGTAACACCTTCTTGCTTTCAACCATGTCTCTTACAAAGTGAAATTGTACATCAATATGCTTCGTTCTTGAGTGATAGCAGGGTTCTTTTCCAAGAAGATTGCACTCTGACTGTCACAATCTAACCTTACAGCTTGTTGTTCAAACCCAATGTCCGAACACAATCTCTGCAACCATACAATCTCTTTACTTAAATGAGTGGCTGCCATGTATACAGTTTTCGTAGTTGATAGTGCTACTACAGCCTGTCTCTTACTCATCCAACTGATAGCACCTCCAAATAGGTTAAATACATACCCACTTGTAGATCTTCTATGATCCAGATATCCATCTCGATTAGCATCAACAAATCCATGTACATTCAACACTCTGTCCTGTTTAGTTCTTCCTTGGTCAAACACGCTCACCCCCCCCCCCCCCACCACCACACACATGCAAAGAATATAACATATACTCAACATAAATTATGAGGCTGATGAAAACCAACAACAAAAAGGTTATCCCAATAATCTTCTTTGTTTATGTGCAGACCATATAGATTAAGAATAGTGAAGGACAATCCCAAGTCTCTGGAAACAAAGGATGTACTAAGACTAATGGTAATACCCCAGCAAGAGGTCACAGAAATCGTGGAGGCCTTCCAACAAGTAATAATGCTTCCCGACTTTCCCAAAGCGTCCAAACTTGTGAAATCCCAAACGAAGAGGAGCGATTTTAACTCATAAATAATAGAATCATCAGTTGCAATAGTCTCCTGTAGGAGTAAGATATACGGGTGATGAATGGAGACTAATATTTTAAGGGCCAACTTCTTGGAGGCTTGGCCCAAACCCCTCACATTGAGCGAGAGGCGAAGCATTAGAGAATTAATTTCGAGCGCGTGCGTGCTAAGGCCCCCTTGATGGTTCTCTGTATACCACCACTAACATCCAATACAACTTGTGCTCTAATTGAGGCCATAATGGAACTACAACCCCTAAGATGGTTCGAGATTCCCAGAATGCGAGTTTGTAGCCCATTATCAAGTGTTGGATCATCACTTTTCTTCAAAGTGGACCTAGGCAGAAAGTGGTACCTAGGAGATAGAGGCAACTCTCCTCGGTAGGGTTTTGCAAGTAGGAGTGTGAGAAAATGGGAGGGTGAGAAGTGGAGAAGAGTTATGGGGTTCAATAGAGGTAGGATTGAGAGGTGGAGGCCCTGTAACGAGTTTAGAGAGTGTGGTATCGTGTATGAAGGAGGGGTCTAAAGGAGGTCTAGAGTCAACCGAAAGTGTGGTATGAGGTGGTGTGGGAGCGAGTTGACTTTCATAGGTAGAGTTAATGGAAGGTGAAGTAAAAGGGAGGGGTGTTGAAGTATGTGCAAACACAGAGTCGGTGGATAGCTTACCCAGAAGAAGTGGCTGTTGAGACCCCATTGAGTGCTCCAGAAGAGAGCCAGTCCCAATCTCATGTACCTGGAGATGTGACTGTGTAGACCCCTTTGAATGCTCTAGAAGAGAGCATGTCCCGAACTCGTGCTCCACCGTTGTTAACCAAACAGGATCCTGTGGGACCAACATTCCATTAGATACCAAAGACGGAGGGCAAGTGTCTTGTGAAGGATGGGTATGTGCCACAACGGTGCTAGAGAAGGTAGACACCTTAGTGTAAGTTGACCTCGGAACCATTGACTTCTCCAATGGCATACAAGGTAGGTCCGGAAGCTTAAGGTTTGTCTGCAAAGACTGTGTAGAAGGTTCCACTGACCCAGGGGATAGGCTAGTATTTTGGCTCCAGAAGTTGCGTACGAAGGGTAGAGAACAATCATTGACCAGATGTCCATACTCATGACATCTATTGCTGCGAAATGGTAACCCAATGTAGTCTAGAACCTGTGAGTAGGTATAGGAACCCTTCGTGATGTTAATTTTTTCAGGAAGACCATCTATGATATCAAGGTCGACAAGTATCTTTGCTACAACCATGTCCCTCATGACCTCGAATGTGTCATTCGAAAGAAGAAAAAGACCCAGAGATTCTCCAATGTGAGCTAAAATCTCCTGACTCCAGAGCTCAGGTGGTAGGCCCAGGAGTTTTACCCAGGTAGGATGTGAATAAATATTTTCTCGGTGTGCATCGAAGGTGGGAGTCCACCTTTTTACCTTGAAAGGAATTGTTCCCCAGAGCCAGTTCCCTTCTAAGATCTTCTGGACGTCTGCTCTAGACTTCAAAATAGCCCCCAAACAACCCTTTGAGAGCCCTAAGCACTGTGGAGTGTAGTTAAAAAAACTCCAAGCTGTGTTTTGGACCCATAAGAAAAAAATAGCTGGTGCCATACTACCCCCGTGAAAATGGAAAACAATGGTTTTTTCTGTCATGGAGAAGACTTTGTACATTGGTACATCTTCTCCTAGAGTGAGATTGATCTCCGACTTAAGTTTTATGCACCTTATTCTCTTTCTGCCAGCCGGGGAGGTTGTGACCCCCAGGGCAGGGCCTTTTACATATGATGATTCTCCATAGTACAGTCCAGAACGTTCAGAAGAGCCGATGGTGTTGTAGATATTTCTCCCTACGGATAGGTAGAAACTCTCTTAGGATAAAGCAGGATGCACTGACTCTATGCTAAGACAAAAAGGAAACAAATGCTACCTTGAGTTCCTGAACTAATCTTCGCAACAAGATTAAATGCATTCAGAAGAGATGAAAGATGTAACTCACCTTCCAATTCGACGTTTGTCCTGCTTCTAGCTCTTGATCCCGAAGCTCCAATGTAGAACCTGTTGAAATCAAACAAAGGACAAGCATGCAATCTTCCAAATACCTCGAAGTAAAGGTTAAGTTCAAATCTAAAATAGATACATTTCATATCAAAGATTTATACAATACACATGAAATCGGAAAAACAAGACAAGTTATCTTATATTACAAACTTGAAGAGTACTTACAAAGGTTGCTTGATATCCAAGCCAATCCTCCAACTCCAAGTGCTTCCTCTAGCTATCTCTGTAGAAGTCTGAAGATCATAGGTTTGATGCCCCAAAAATCCTCTCTTTGGCTCATGGAAAGATTATCTCTTATAGCACATGGGAAGGTTAACCAACAAGAGAGAAGTGTGGATCTATGGAGGGTTTAGTGGATCAGGCCAGCTAAACAAAGAAGGAGTTAGGATCGAACCAAAGATGGTAATCCCAATAAAATCTCCTCGAAGGTTGAGATCCCAAAATCCAAGGCAAAAAGGCTAATTTTGGACTACCGCGCCCCTACCACTGAGCATAACGCAGTAGTATCGCGCCCCAGAGAAGGAGCAACGCGCGGTAGTGCTGACTACTGCGCCCCTGTAGATGTGCAAGGAGCGGTAGTGCTCACAAACAGGGCTAAGTTGGGTTGGCAGATGGCAGAAAAAGGTTTTGCTTTCAGTGTTCAGTCAATGGTTTTCACTCTGGATGTTCAGATGATCTTTAAGGGAAATTGTCGTTTAGGTCGCTAGTGCAAGGATGCGACACTAATACATAATGTGTAATATTGAGGTATAACAGGTGGTAAAGAGAGACTCTGGTATGAAGACGTGATTATGCCAGGTTTCCCAGATAGTCGGTGGTTTATTGGAGTAAGTGGCTTGAGGAACCTCATAAAATGCGTGGAGTTTATTAATAAACTATGGGTTGAGATCCTGAGGAGCATTTGTGTATTCCATGTGCCCTTCCATGAAAGCCTTTGTAGTAAAGGCAAAAATCCTGTAGGGTGGCAGAAAAACAAGGACAACTGTAATAGGACACACCCTCAACATAGCAAATAAACGCACCTTCTAGAGAGATCAGGGACAATTAGGAGAGGGAGACATAGAGAGGGAGGGTCAATTCATAGTTGAAAAAGGAAATTTCATCTTTACCCATTTCACTTGGACAAAAACTATGGATTAACATTAATATTAAACACTCATGAATTATTTTACAAATTTAATGGTTTGGAATCAGTACCTTTGACATGAATTTCTCACTCATCCTTATGCTCATAAGTTTTTTCATATGAATTTCTCATTCATCCTTATGTTCATAAGTTTTTTCATTGTAGAGTTTGTCCTTATTATTTTTTAAACAAAAACTGAAATTTTGTGTATATTAATATGTTGAGCACAACAATTCTTTACAACAAACAATTCTTGACAAAACTGGAAAGGAGGTTTTATAGAGATCATTTAGCACCCTTTCCATACAACTTCCTTCTATTTGATTGAGTTCCAATTTTTTTTTAACGAACTTCCTATCTACTATAACTGACTGAGTATACTCTTACAAATTGATTACATATAAGAACACATAAATACATAAAAACCCAATATATAGACAAAACCTAACATTTCAAAGCTTGTTCATTCATGTCCATAAGGCCCATGAAGAGGCCGAGTGACCGAATTGTCTTCCATTGGGCGGGCTGCATCCGAGAGAGAGTTTTGGCCCTGGCATCCTAGTAACATTTGCATTATCTTCATGAGATCCGTTCTAACTTCTTCTGTCAATGCAATCTGATCCCTCATGTTGTCGTTGAGGTCCTCTATGCGTGATTCCATACATGCCAATCTGTAGCTATTGTGGCGCACCTCCTAGGTGAGCCCCATGACCCTTTGCAACACTACACCGACTCCTCCCCGCACTGCCCTTAAAATTTTCTTAAAGTCCTCCAAATTCCCTTTGAATTCGCATAAATTTCTTTCCAGTACGCCATTTTCCTTGTGTTTCCAACAGAGATGGGCTCGTGGTTCCTGTCCTCTGAATCAACAACCTCGCACAAATGCAAAGTGTAAGTCTCGCCACTGGAAATCTAAATGCCTTGCATCCATAAAGGGGATACACTTAAACACAGAGCCAAATCTCTGCAGGACTCTTCCACAGAAAACCCTCCCTGAGCGAATGCATTCTCATTGGCATAATCCATATGGCGGTGGAGCAGGTTAAATTATCTGACCTAGTTGGTGAGTGTTTGTTCCAACATTCAGGTGACGAGACTGGAGTTCGCAGAGCTCTTAAGGGCGCATTCAATGAGCCCCTCACCTCTTAACTTACCTCCATGTGACTTGGCATGCAAGAAACCTTGTCACGTGTCTTGATAATTGTGAGGGGAGTTTGGGGTATGCAAGCTCCCCCCCCACTAGCAACAAAAGGGTGAGACAAAGAGATCTTAAGCCTAACCTCTCTTGGGGAGAAAGAACCCCTCTTCTTCTAAAATTTTTTTAAAGGTTGATATTCCCTTAATACCCTTGTGAAATTTGCAAATCATGGAATCCAAGACCTGGATGGAGGATGATCATCTAGAACTATTGTTCCGAAATTGAGACGAGCTCCTTGGTTTTCCTTTTGGTCAGCCTGCTCGTTGTATGTACAAAAAATGAACATTAATAAAGGGGGAGAGATTCATAATGTGCCTCTATACTCTACTGCAGTAGGAAGATCTTTCCTTAAATGGGCTTCTCATTTTTTGAATCACAATCCTTGAGTCACCAAAGACAAGAATATTTGATATTTCTAGCTCCGTTGCAATCTCCATCCCTTTCAACAGGGCCAACCATTTTGCTTGGTTATTTGTTTTTTTCCCAATCTCCAAGCGTAAGTTTTCACTATTTTCCTCCAGGATCCAAGAGGATCCCTCCCGCACCTGCCACCCCGGTTATCCTTATTGATGATAAAGACAAAATATTTCATTTTGGCTCTTGGTTTGTAGTTTATGTAGGCATATGCATGAAGCAATGGCCTCCTTTCTTTGGTCTCTCCTTCAAATAATTAATTTCAACCCCTAGGCACATTAAGATTCCAACTCTACCTTTACACTTTTGTGATCTTAAATATTTGTCTTGCAACGAAAGTTCTATTTATGCTCCCTATAAACCAATAACAAGCATATTGATGGGCCACTAGTTGTACTAGTATTAGGGTTTATCTCCTTGATCTTTTATCTTAATTTGTACCCCTTATAAGGTTTAAAGGTGTAAGCCCTGTTGATTAAGGACACTTTGCTAAGTCTATGTGTATTTTACCTTTAAATAAACTTTGAGTAGTAGAAGTAAGTGCATTCCTTATATTTCGTCATTCTTTTGGTTAATTCTATATAATGTAGGACTAGTAATTGTTTGAGCATATTCAAATAAAGAAGTGCCGATGAAGGGAGGCATGAGGATATGAGAGGATTATGTCCCCTCTAGCTTTGAGCATAACCAATCCTTGAAGTTAGATTAACTGGAGCCATTTAAGAGTTCGAATCAATAAGAGACAACCAATGCATTTTAGGAGTTAGATAGTGGAGACATTTTAGCTTGAGTTTTCGAACCACTCAAGACAAACATCCCTAATCAAGGGAAGAACTTAGATCTCTTTATAATCTATGTTGTATAAAGAAGAGATTGATCCTTTTCGTTGGGGGCTCCTATTTCTAGTATTTTTTAGATTCAAAACCATGAGTACAATATTTATGTTATGTAAATTCCATCTTTATGAATAAAGTGAACTTGTTGAAGTAATTGAGGTGATATGATCTTTTTGGTTCCTTGCAATACCTTGAGTAAGGGCCCACTCAAGGTCTTTGAGGGACCCTTATATTTCCAACATTGTTCTTTATGCTTTTGCACTTCTTTAATTTTGATTACAGTTCCTGTAGTAAAGTTACATAATCCAATTTCTTGCCGTAATTTATGCTAGTTTACTTTAATCTTGTTATGTTATGTACTGGTCAATACTTGGTTCATATTCATGTGTCCTATAACAATATTTATCATTGAATAGTGTGTTGTCTTTAGTATTTTAATCCACAAACCAAAGTTGACTTGCTCTTTTCCTATTGATAACTTGTATAAAGTGGTAATTTCACTAGCATGTTGGATGAAAGACCAGGGGGTTCAAAGAGTTGGCTTCATCATCTTGTTAATTCATGCTTTCAATAATTAATTTCAATTTATAGACCTTGTTTACTTTCATTTATATCCTTTTCTTTGCAAGTATATTATTTACTTCTTTCTATTTATGATGTTCAATACTTCATAGTACATCCTCCAAATCTATGGCGAATACTATGGTTCATTGTTTGACTGAACTCCTTCAACTTAACTCTTAATTCAAGAAGTAAAGATCCCATATCTCTCTCTTCCCTTGCATATAGTAAAAAAGTCAAGAGTGAAGATCAGGAACTCACTGGAATGAAGAGTCAAGAAGCATAAACTATTGAAGTTGAGCATTTCCTTTACATAATTCTTAGACTCATTTACAAATTAGACTTATGTAGTTACATACAACTCATAGATTACTTTTGTAGCTGCATACACTTTGCACAACAATTAATAAGTTTGCACATTCTCTGGGTTGGCAAAGTAAAGTAGAGGCTCTTGTGATGCAATAATCTTGTTGTAATCTTAAGCCCCATTACTTTTTGGTGTTTTTGGCGAGGAGGTGGTCAGCCATATATAATTTTTATTTTTGTTGAGAAATTATATATATATAACTCTTGTATTAAGAGATAACTATGGTGGGTTTTGTAATACCCCAATTTTGACCCTTATGAAATATTGGCTTATAATGTAAATATTGTATACACACGTTGTATGTTTCCCTAGCGTGGAGCTCAAGGCCAAGGCCCCACTAGTTTATGCTCAGATTTTATTTAAATTAGACACGCTTTGATATTGTGTTACCCACGTGCTATTAAGCCATGGGATATTGTAAATTGATGTAAATATTTAATATTGAAATAAAATACCAAAACTGGCTATGGGAGCAACAAATGAGAAGGGGCCATGTGTATCCACTAGGGAGTGGTGAGGGGGTTGTGGGATTGAACCATAGGCTGCCATATGTCACCTTGAGAACCCATTTGACTTACCTTGCTGACATTTATTTATGTTGTAAGGAAGTGGTTGAGGAATTCAGTCCATGGCTTCAATGGAGCATGGGCAGCCCAGAAATTCGTATGGCAGAGTATGGGCTTTGTTTTCTTGTACCACAAGCCACTCTACCTCATGGGAGTTGCTTCTTCCTCATCCCCATTCCATTGTGAAACTTACCAGCACCATTTTCCATCCAAAAACGAATTGCCAGCAGAGAGAAAAACCAGAAATCGCGACCTTGAGAGAACCCACGTTTTGAAGAGCCAAAGACGCCCAGATTTGGCATTGGACAGTGAAATCTAATGGGGGTTCCATTGGTATGAACCTTGGGGCGAATTTGGGAGCATTAGCTATCCCGAAATCCATAGGAATACCCAGTTTTTGCAGCCCAAAAAACCAGTGACGGATTTGAGTTATTTGGTGAGCAGAATGGTGAGAAATCAAGTAAGAAATGACTGTGCAGAGGTTGGGTGTGCTTGATAAACCCAGTGAAGGCTAGGATCTCAAGGATTAGCAGCTGGACCTTTCTATGCCCATCCTGAAGAGCACTGGAGGGAAGAGTTGCCTGAGGGACTGTGTAACAGAGAAGGGGATCTTCCTTGTGTTGGATGTGGTAGGTAATGTGGGTGCCTGACGGTTGAGTTCGCTTGAGATGCCTGTAGCTCTGTGGTTGAGCTCACTGGCTTAGCGTTACCCTCCTCTATCTTCTTGAATGCTTGATAAACCCAACGGTGTGTTGGCTTAGCATAGCTGATGACCGAAATCATGGCTGTGAGTGAGCCCAGCTAGTTCTTCCTTAGTGGATACACAGCCCAGCTCGGGGGTGATATCTTAGCTGAAAGAATATAGGTTGGATAGAGATCTATGGTTGGGTGGAACGTTGCCCTCCCGTAGCCAGTCGTTGGACATTTACATTTCAAGATAAGTATTCTTGTGAATTAATTTATATACATTCTGTGTTATGCAATGTGTTCAATCTGAATGTTAAATATTCATGGTAATCAAATTAAGATGAAATCTGTGAATAACATGAGAAAGAGATTGAATCTCTGCATATGGAATCACCTTTTTGCTTGAGATAAACATGTTGATGCATTCCATTCTGTTTGTGTATTATTATGTTTAATTCCGCTGTGTTTTTATTGAGTTGACTCTGCACACAGAAGTTTTTAATTGTTATGAATTTATGAGTAAAAAAAAAGAATATTGGGGCTAAGTCTGCCAAAAGCCCCGTATGATTGGTCATGTTCTCTCCCCTGCATTTGGAAGGCGGGAGGGGATGTTACAGGTTTTCACCAAGAACACATATTATTGATGCACATGAAATAGGTATAAGCAACCAATTGCAAATAGAGAATTTTGAACATTTTGAAAATATAACTCCACAATTCACAACAACAATCAAGCTAACCCACGAAGCCTATTTATAATTATTTTTATATAGAATAAAATATCTTATTAAGATATCTTGAAATTAATTCGACCTCTTATACATTTGTTCAACTAAACTAACTTAAATAGATTAAACAACCAAACTAATTCAAATAGGTTAAACATCTCCCCCTCTCCCACACAAGAGCTCTCTCCATAACTTGTCACTATAAACTATTTACATAGTGATACCCTATCCCAACCTTTGAATAAGAGTCAAACATTTTGTTTCACACAAAAACTCTACTCCTGAAAATTTGACCTTATATAGTGATGCCCTCTCTCAACTATTAAACAACAATAAAAATACATATTTAATTAATTTGACCTCTTCCACACGGGTTCAACTAAACTAAAATAAGTAAAACATCTCCTCTCTCAAACAAGTGCTAAGGATGTACTCCACTAAGTTAAACCTTGACTATCTCCACTAAGTTTAACCTTGACTATTTACATAGGGATGCCCTCTCCCAACCATTAAACTACCCTTAAACAACTTCTATGTCACAAAAAAAAAACAAACGTTACCATATCCTATAAAAGCAAATACAAATACTAATAAAAAATAATAAATCTGAATTGACAGGGTTTAAGCGAGGGTTTAAAATGATGGTCTTCATCATGGGTTATGAAGTTGAACTTGTACAATTTCCATCCCTGGATAACCCATGGCCTACTCGGCGATCTCCAAAGGCAGAGCCAACCTTACAAGGCTCTTACACAATTTCTTTTCCCCTGCCTCGTGTTACGTACACTCATGGTCAAATGCAGATGGGTCTTTGGGATCTCTGAATCGAAGAGAGTATTGGGCTACAAAACCCGATCACAACAGTGTATTGTGGAATGCGACACTCACAGCATGGTGTTTGAACATTGGCAGAGCGATATCGGACGGGAGGCCAAGAGGGTCTTTATGGAGGAGCAGAAAAGCAATAGGAAAGGAGGCATTATTTGTCATTCAGGAGATCAAACGATTAAAAAATGATCCCACGCGTTTGGGGAACTTTATGAAAATCCACGTCTCCAGGCTGTTGAAAAGTGATCTTATTGCTGTTCTTACCGAGCTCGAGAGACAGGGGGAGGTTCATTTAACGCTCAAGGTAAAGTTACACCTGGTTTAGGCCACTAAATTCAGAATTTCTCCGTTTCACACTGCCTTTTTTCACTACTTTATCTCAATGGTAAGGCCAAATAAACACATTACACTAAATCCTTCTTATTTTTATCTGCGCTCAATGTCAAAGGATGACAGTTAATCATTAATTAATAGTGTGTTTTCCCCACTATACCACTTTAACGGAAATTCAATGATTATTATGGAGGTCAATAGCTCTGTATTATTCTGTAACAGAGTACGCATTTCAAAATTAAAATCGTATTCTGTAGACAATACTGTTTATTGTTTGTTATCAACCGTAGAAAACTTCCTCTGTTCAGGTTCTAAAACCAAACAAAATATGTTAACTTCAAGCACTAGTAACTTATCTGTAAACTCTATATAAAGTTTATTTTAAATTTCAACCCCTCAGGTTCTAAAACTATACAAAATATGAGGATAACTATAAGCACTAGTAACTTCATTTATTCTGATTAGACCATGATGATGGGTGGTGGGTGGTGTGTACACTCAAAACGTTGGGAACACTAAACTCTAACACAGTTCAATTCAGAAGATTACACACAATTTATTTCAAATTTGAACCTCTAGTAACTTTATTTGCCTTTCTAGGCGCACTGAAAACTTTCTGCTTATTTATTGGTGGTTGACATTGTTCCGAGGCAAGATAAATCTATTGGAAGTGTTGAGATTTGCATTGCAGTGTTAACGACAACACTAGGGATTGATACCCATGACGCACATACAGTAAATCAACCCTAATCTCTGCCATGCTTGCCATTGATTGACCAGCAGACTGATGAAACACCCGTGTTCTTTAGGTATGTTATTAATTTTTAAAATTGGTTCTGTGCATTGCATATTTTGTAAAGCTTATGCAGTGTTTAGAATCAATTGAAGCTATTGCCAAGGTTCTCAAAAGTTGATATTAGAGAGAAGCGATGTTGGTTTGAAAAAGCAGAAAAAATGTTAAATTTTTCAATGCATTACAGTACTACTTTTGTTCCAGAACCAACTTGAATCAGGGAAGTAGTTTTACTAGGCATTTTCTTCAACCAAAGAAGATTGCGTTCACATGTTACTAGATTTGGAGTAATACATGATAAAAAAATAGATTGAAATAGCAGAGGAAAATCTGTTTTAGGATTCATATGTTTGAACTGCAATAGATCCTACTGAAACTTTCCTCACTCTAGGTCCCCGAGGAGCTCTAAATTAAAGGTGAATATTACCATAGTTGATATAGTATTTCGCAGTGAATATGATGAGTATTATCTTCTATGGATTGGGACTTTAGATAAATCTTCGTTTTCCTTAAAGAAATTACTAACGCATTGATGTTATGCTTGTGACTTGCAATGGACTGCTACTAGTAACATAGTATATATATTAGAGGACAACCTTGGCAAACCAGGGGAGGTAGAATACAGGATGAAGGGATTAGCATAGCAATATCTTATGCAACTGGAATTGGCCAGGCAATGGACTATGAGGCAAAAGTTATTAGTAGCTCTATTTAAAGGGCTGGAAATCTATGCAAATTTAGATCTCAATAAGCTGCTAGCTACTGGAGAATCAAATTTGGCAATTAAGTTACACGATAGAGAAATGGGTTAAAAGGGTTAAAAGAAAATGGCACATGTGAGATCTATTGGAATAAAGCAAGACCAGGCCAAGAAATTTTATGAGATTTAGTCATTCGTATAAGAAGTGTCCTGAATAATTGGGCTGCCTAGTGGGTAAATAAGAGAGTTAATCGTATACTGACATAGGTAAGAATTGTTATCTTTCAAAATGGGACAAAGGATAACGATTATGTGGAGGCATAATCCTAAGACAAAAATTGCTTATGAAGGGATGCAATGAGAAGCAAATGCATTAAAGCAACTATTATATTATAGGGCTTCAACTTGATGGTATGATAAGTTTAAAGGAATAACTAAGAGATGCATCTTTGATGATAAACAAGGTATGCTTTTGTCCATTGACACCATGGGGAGATGCTTTGTCTAGGAAACTATATAGCTAAGGTTCAAGATTAGTGTAAAAGAGATTGGATCTTTATAGAATATATTTCAAGTCGAGATGAAGAAAAGTGAGTGATGCAAGAACATCAACAAAATTCCTCTATGGGGAGAAGAATGATGAGTTTATGCAGGAAAATAAAGTTCTGCAAGATAGACTGTGGATGACGGAGGATGTAGGCTTGTAGAGTGAGGTAGTGGGGTTAGAAAAAATATTGCAAAGAAGATTTACAAAGATAAATGCGGGTGGACATGTGTGGATGTTGAACTATGCAAAGAGAGAAAACTCTGCATGGATTGTAGTTGCAGTGGTGAAGCTTACAAAGGCTAAGGATTGTCGAGAGATGCAATTTGCAGAGTGTAGGTTTGTGGGTGATGAGGAGTTGTTGCGACACATGTAAAGGACTATTATGGGTTGATGTTTGTAGAGTGATAGAAGTGGTAGAAGCATTGCGGGAATTAACACTATCACAGATCAATGAATGAAATGGGAATTGAATTGATAGAGGCAATACATGGAGAAGTTGGAACACTGGAAGATAAATCATTAGGAATTCAAACCATTAAAAATATTCATTCAAGAATGTAAAAGGGATGATAAATTTGTAGAGGGAGTCAAAATAAAGAAATGGGATTTAAGAGTAAGAGAGATAGTAGGTGGAGCACTTTAAGATGGTAGGATAAAAGATTGAGAACCATGAACAAGGAATACACACGATGTACTTGTTGTATGAGTAGCTTAATATAAGTTCATGTTTTTACACACAAATCTCTACGTCTGTTCTATGCTTGTCTAGTCTATGTCACGCCGGTGCATGTTATGCAAAGATCTCACATTGTGGAACATTGGTGGCAAGAGTTTTCAGTTGTCGTTTGTGTGATTTGGTATCAAAGGTTTGTTGGCTCTTGGAATGGTGTACTTAGATCATTTAGCGGATTTGGCTGTAGGAGTGTTTTGTGAAAGTTTTTGAACCCCAACCCGGTTTCAAGTTTTGCAACTTCTCTGCATGTAGTTTAATGCCCAAACCCTAACATGCACATAATTTTTCTCAAATAAAATTGTTTTTCTTGAAACACATGAAATTCTTTTCAATTAAATAACTCAGAAAATTAATTTTCAGCCTATCTTTTCAAACTCAGAAAATTATAACAGCCATTCACACATTAAAATGACTCAGTGTTTTTGACCAAATTGGTCCAGGATAAAACCCCTAAGGGAAAACCTATTTTGAGAGAGATTTTATTTTTTCAGGGAAAATTGTACAAATTACAACAGCAGTACTTATCTCTTATTTTTGCCTCGAAAAATGTGTCAGAAAACACTCTGAAATCTGCCATACAGACTGACAAAACAGCTCCTCGAACTGTGCCTGTACGGCCTCACACATGTGAACTGTACATACAAGTACAGTACGGACCGTGCCTCGAAATATGTGCACTGTTACAGCTTTTCTCTGCCTCGAACTTCGTGGCCTGTATGGTCTGTCAGCAGCAATTAATGCTGTACCTTTCCTAAAAAATTGTGCCAAATGATTGCCTCGATTTCTGTGCAGATGTACGGACTGGTACAGTATGGACTGTCCTCGATTTCTGTGCCAGTTTTCTTCTAGAAATTTGTGCTAACTTCATTGGAAATCGTTCCCATCTTCAAGCTCTTGATTTCTCTGCTGAATTTTTTCCCAATCTCTCCTCTAGGTCGAATTCTCTCAAACCCTCTCTCTTTTGCTCCTCCAAAAATTCTCTTTTGGAAGTGCGAACAATGAATTAGGTTTGCCTTCCCTTAGCCTTTTTGTTCGTGGTAACTTCCCCCTCTTCATCCAATGGCCGAGATTAGATTAGATCAAAGGCTCTCAATAAAAGCTCATTAAATAATAATTAAATGACATTTAGTGCACATATATCATTTAATTATGTGATGACCTTTTTAATAATCACTCACTTGAATTTATCACTTAAATTAACTTAGGATATAAACCATGACTTAAAATTTAATAAAGTGACTTTATAAAATTAAAGTACTTCACACTTTATTAAAAGTCACTAGGGGTCACTCTTTTAAAGTGTTCTTGTCCACCCCAAGGCAACACAAGGTGAACAACACTTCCTTGATAACTTTTCAACATTTTGAACTTAGGGCAAATAGTGGATTGGTTCTAGAAGAGTGAAGTTGGAACGAAAGAGTGGTGAAGCAAGGAGTTACTATTAACAGAGAGTTGCATGCCTTGAGAAGAAGAATTGAAGAGTTAGAGGAAAATATAGGGTAGAGTTAGCAAGTGACCCTAAACCAAACTTTTAGAGGAAGAATTCGTGGAAGAGGATATGTCCGGAGGGATGGATGCCTGTCCAAGGGAGATGGAAGATCAGTACTGG
The DNA here is from genome assembly GCA_027924585.1 of Larix kaempferi. Lineage (NCBI taxonomy): Eukaryota > Viridiplantae > Streptophyta > Pinopsida > Pinales > Pinaceae > Larix > Larix kaempferi. Next base: position 351,094 of record BSBM01001774.1, read on the forward strand.
CTGACTGATAGTTCCAGTTCTCACGAATTGATGCCTGTCCGTAGGGATGGATGCCTGTCCAAGGGAGATGGAAGATCAGTACTGGTTGACTGATAGTTCCAGTTCTCACGAACTGATGCCTGTCCGTAGGGACGGATGCCTGTCCAAGGGAGATAAAAGATCAGTACTAGCTGACTGATAGTTCCAGTTCTCACGAATTGATGCCTGTCCAAGGGAGATGGAAGATCAGTACTAGCTGACTGATGGATCCAGTTCTCATGAACGGATGCCTGTCCGTAGGGATGGATGCCTGTCCAAGGGAGATGGAAGATCAGTACTGGTTGACTGATAGTTCCAGCTCTCATGAGTTGATGCCTGTCCAAGGGAGATGGAAGATCAGTACTGGCTAACTGATAGTATCAGTATTTAGTTACTGATGTTTGTTGCAAGTGTTCCAACTGATGGTGCTGCTGATGAGGATGTTCCAGTAGATATTGTTCTAGCTAATGGTGCTGATGATGTGGATGTTCCAGCAGATGGTGTTCCAGCTGACGATGATGATTGTTCCAGCTGATGGTGCTGCTGATGAGGATGTTCCAGCAGATGCTGTTCCAGTTGACAAGGTTGTTGATAGTAGAAGATGTTCCAACTGATGATGTTGCTGATGAAGATGTTCCGGCAGTTGATGTTCCAGTTGATGATGTTGCTGTTCCAGCAGATGATGTTCCAGCAAGATGATGATTGCTGATGATGATGCTGCTGATGATGATCATATTTCAGCAAATGATGATGTTGCTACTCCCCAGATGATACCCTAGACAAATGATGATCCAAAAGCTTCCTACGACATATAGAAGTTCACGAGTCAGTTGTGCAAATGTTGTTACCTGCAGAATACCTTCCTAGTTAAGAGGGAGTGTTAAAATAATGTATCTGCGAAAGATATTCTATTTATATTATTGTATTCCTCCTCCGAGAGATAATTAATAATGTAAAGGTCATTGAAAGAATCTATGTAAACCCTAGGACATGTGTCGGCCCAGAAAAGCCCCTAAAAGATTATTATATTATGTAATTGACCAGTCAAGTAGAGAAGTTGGCCCTATTGGGGAAATTGTCACCCCAACGGAAGAATATAAATAGAAATGCTCTCTCTCATTTGTAATCACTCATTCACTCAAGCAAGTTTGCATTAGTGAAGAGAGAGAAGTGCGCACAAGTGGAGGAGTAGCTGTTTTGTCTTGGGGAACTTTTGTACTTTGTGATTTCTATATTGAGGAAGGCTTTGCTGGGGTTTTCTCCCTTTGTGGTTTTCTCGAGAGAATCTCTGTGTTCATTGTGTTTATGTTGTGCTTGTTTATCTTTCAGTGATTGATTATCTATATGATATATGATGTTCAAGTAAAAGCTAACATGGACTAGCTAGCTGCAATCATCATCGCCTTCCAGTTGTAATGACTGGTAAATTGGAAGAAGAGTCTTCTTGGGGATGTGGAGCCTCCATTCGATTTGAGATTGATAAAGTGCTTGGAAGAAGTGTCTTCCTGAGGAGTTGTACCTCCTTTCAATTTTAGACTGATAAAGCATGAGGATGTGTTCCTCTGTGGTCTAGGATGACCAAGCTGATTCTAAGGATCATATATCATCTTTGGAAAGATGATGTGGTTCCAGTGGGGAACAAGGTTCCAGTGTGAACAATTGTTCTGATCAGAAGAGACCTTTCTTATGATGACGAGATGTAGAAGACAAGCGGTGACGATCATATTATATCTAGATGTGTTCTAGTGTGATGATACTGTTGAAATATTGTAACTTCAAAGAATATTATATTTGTATATTATTTATTCCGGAGATGTTCCATACCTCCGATGTGATTATACTATAAATCCGGAGATGTTTATTCCTCCGAGTTGGGTGTGGTAACTAGGGTTATTAGACCCACCATGTGGGGGTCGACCCAGTCAGTTATAATGGGGTATTTAACCTAATGGTTAAATACGAGCCTACATGTACTTGTGTAAAATACATATCAGAGTAGTTTATAAATAGAGGAGGTGTGTTCCTCATTTGATACACTCACTCACTTGAGGATAGAGCACTTGTGGAGGAGAGGTCTGCTATTGTGGAGGAGGAGATCATGTCTCAGGGTTTCATCTTTGTATATTGCTGGTCATCTATATTGAGGAAGCTTTGCTGGGTTTTCTACCCCATGAGGTTTTCCCAGGATAAATCTCTGTCTCTTGTGTTTATGCTGTGCTTGTTGTTTCTTCAGTGATCCTGTATATGCTATTATTGTGAAATGGAATGTAATGCTGCTATTTTCTGTCTTAGCATATTAAATCTTAACATGGTATCAGAGCTAACCTGAAGGAAGACAAGGTATGGCACTAACGACACTTGCTTTACTTACGACAATTTGAAGGTTAGGGTTTTACATAGCAAAAACCAGTCATCGTAGCACTTTCGCTATAAATCCGTTTTGGCGAATTTTTAGGATCTGAAAAGTTTACAGGTCGAAGATAACATCCCCAGGTACCTTGTGTCCAAAGGGCACCCTCAGATTCGTTGTACTTTATGAGTTATGATCAGTACAAGTTAGGGTTTCTGCCTCTTCCAGATCTCAGTCAAAATCAGGTGACCTTGGAAAAAAGGTCATAACTTGGGCTAGGAAGCTCCAAATGAAATTTCGTAAAAAGTGACAGGTATACACAGAATGTACTATCTCAAGAAACTTTTTCAGAGGCCGAAGGTGAACCAGTGACACGTGGCACGCAGTACAAGTTCGCTCTCCTGTTTTATCCCATAAACAGGTCACGTTGCGACACTTGGCATAACTCTCTCTCAGAGAGTCCAATTGAGGTCAGACCTGTCAAGATGGAAATATAACAGGGCGAGCTATCTCAGGAAAAGTTTTCAGAGGCCGAAGTTCAAACAGTGACACGTGGCACACCTTACAAGTTCGCTCTACTATTTTATCCCATAAACAGGTCACGTTGCGACACTTGGCATAACTCTCTCTCAGAAAATCCAATTGAGGTCAGACCTGTCAGGATGGAAAGATGACAGGTCAGGATACTGCAGAAAAAGGGTTTCAGACCCTGTGGAACAAAAATTTCAGAGTTATAGTAGAAACAATCAGGTGCATATTTCTGTCAAAACAGAATTATTTTTCGAGCACCTTTATTCATGGCTTCCGGAATTTAGGGTTTCGGAGAAAGTTAGAATTTTTGGAATCGGAGTCCACGGCTGAATGCTACTCAGGAAAATCGAAATTTAGAGACCAAGATCGAATTTTTTGGTTGGGTGGAAGACCGGGCTTGATCAAACCCCAGTTCGGGATTTTGATCGGAAAGATGGAAAATTAGGGCTTCAACAAAAGTTGGAATTTTTGAAGTCTGTAACCACGGCTGGAAACTCCTAAGAAAAATAAGAGTTTAGAGCCTTGGATCGAACCTTTTGTTTGGGAAGAAGGGTGGGCTTCTTCAAACCCTAGTTCGGGATCCTGTCCAGAAGATCCAGAAGTTTCAAAGGCAATTTTGAGGGGTCAAATTTTGGAAATTCCAAAATTGAAGTATGCTAGTTTGATCAGCTCAGCAAGACATATTCTTTCATCCATTCAGAAGTGTGAAAGTCAAAGATTGAATTTTTAGGGTTTCTCTAGAAAACCCTAATCAAGCTCCAGATCAAGTTTCAGGGGGAGTTGAGGCTAAGGCCTTACATAAGAAGACTACAAGAAGTCTCGACAGGTATGACTTAAGGAGGCTCAGGTATGTCTTGAAATCTAATTCTTGATTAAGTTCATGATGTGTTTGTCTTCATATTATTTATTAGTACAATCTTGATTAATGTGAGAATTGTCTTATCACCCTAGTAACAGTATGAATGCATGTGAATGATCAAATACATTCATTGATTAGGGCTATATGATTGTACTAATGCATTATGATGTTGTGTGAGGTTGATGTTGTCTGCTAACAAGATACAGGTACATCACAAAAGACAAATCAGGTTCCATGACCATGAAAACATGAAGACAAAGACTCATCCATAATCTTTGTTCTACTTACAAGGTATGTATGACTTTGTTATATTATGCTTAACCTATGAGACATGCAGGTTCTAGCTCAGGATCTCTAAATCATTGAAGAGATTGTTTAGGTATGTTGTACATAACTAAGTAGGTATACTAATCCAGGTATGTTTCCCATGAATCTTACCTTGTGTTAGGATCCCTTATATAAGTATACTTGGTATGATTGGTTATTCTTATTCATAAAGTTAGTAATCAAGGGATTATGCATATTATGTCTTTTATCTTGATTGATGATATGCATGAGTAAAAGAATACTTCCCTGAAATCTTGAATACTAATGTTTATTAACTATAATCATGACTATACATTTTCAAGAATTTAGAACTATAATGTTTTGATAACATTTAGAACATACTAATGGGTGTATGTTTGTGTATGAGTTCATGAGGATGACACTTGAACATGCACAGTGGTACAGAATGAATAGAAGTTCAAAAGACATACAGAAGATCAAGCGGGAGGCAACCACACAAACATAAAAGATAAGTATTTGAGTTGTTATTTGAAATAGTAAATGATATTGCCGGTAATAGGTTGTATGCATATTTGTATTCCTATAATATATCATGCTGAGTGTAAATATTCATAGAACATTGAACAGTATACTACTAATATGCATATGATTGGTAAGTTGGACAAACATTCCATTGTTGCTTGTCTAGAATGAAACCTCTTTGCTGACATGCTGAGAGTTGTGCACACTCTCGATAGTATGTTCTGGTAGAGATGGAAGGCATCTAGATAGCCACTATATGCATACAGGATATGGGAAAGTGTTGTGCCAAAGTATTGGTCAAAATAGTTGCATCACTATGTAAATGATATCTGTATGCATAATAGGTTATCACTAATCATGTACTTAATTTTGATTTGTAGGAAAGGTCATGAAGAATGATGGACACCGTACAAGTGGTGGATGTTCAAACAAGAAGATTTACAAATCAAACAAAATATAGAAGGCTCATAGCTAAAAGATTATCTTAGAAAGGGGAAGAGAATCACGACAAGATGTTTGCTCCAAGTATGGTGTAATTAAAGAAGAAGTGTGAATCAGGTTCTGTATAGGTACCTAGGATCGATAATAAATTGATAAGCTTAATGATCACCATGGGTGATGTGGATCTCAACCTTTGCTACAAGGTTGATTATGATTTCTATACACATATGACATGGATGCAAGAAGGAACTCACCACAGAGTTCGAATGATATTGAGGCTCATATCAATAGACCCATCTGATGAGAGATGGCACAGATAGATGACTGTAGAAATGAAATTGAAATATCTCAGATTGATGCATTACTTTCTAGGTCTAAAAGTATGGAAAGTCTCAGAAGGAATCTCTCTCAACCAGAGAAAGTATGCTGAGAAATCTTGAGAAGACTTGATATGTTGGAATGGCCACTCTTATGGATTCCAACTTGAAGCTGTTAGGAGATGACTCATCAGAGTTAGTGGATATAACTCTGTACAGTCAAATTATTGGGTCATTGATGTATCTAACATATACTAGGTTAGATACATGCTTTGTTGTGAACACCTTGAGTCAGTATCTAGTGGAAACTAGATGTGTTCACCCGATAGTTGCAAAGCATGTGATGAGGTACATAAAGGATACGATAGACTTTGATCTATGCTATCTTGGAGATCATGACTTTAGATGGCTAATCATATGCTGGTTGGGAAGAAAGTGTATCACACAGGAAGAACACATCAAGAGGATGTTATTGTCTGGGATTAACCATGATCTCGTGGTTTAGCTGGAAGCAGTCTAGTGTGGCTCTCTCAGCACAAGCAGAATATATGGCTGCTTGCTCTGCTAGTTGTGAAGAAGCTTGGCTTCAGGATTGGTTTGAATTAGAGATAGAACCAACTGTGATCCTATGTGACAAATAGAGTTGTATGAAGATGACAAAGAATCTAGTGTTCCATGATAAGTGAAAGAACATAGGGATCTAATAAGATATGATGCAGAAGGAACTAAAGTTTGAATTTGTAACAGGTTACCGATGTACTAACCAAATCTCTACCTCAAGTGAAGAAGTTACCAACATACTAACCAAACCTCTGTCTTGAGTGAAATTTGAATACTTCCGAGACAAGCTTGGTATAGCTCAAAAGGACCCTCCTCGAAAGGGGGAGTAGTATAGTCACTGATGATGAGATTGTCTCATCGAACAACAAGGTCGATGATGAGGTAACCTGTTCTCTACACCTAGATACTTAGAAATATTTAGATTTAGGACTCTTATGCTTAGAATACTTTGTTTTACATGCTTTTGATGATAGATGTATTGGTGAGAATACATGCTTTTGATGATAAGATGTATTGGTAAGAATACATACTTTTGATGACACATGTATTGATTAATGTACTTGTATGGTTGAGGATACTTGTACTTGTATTGATGAGAATACATGTGGGGATTGTATCATCCTTGAACACTTGTTCTAAAGAGAGCCGTAGACGTATGGTCTCCGAGAAGTGGGGATTGTATCATCCCCGGACTTTGGTCCCTGAATTGATCCGTAGACGTATGGTCTCCGAAAATGAAGTTCTTAATGGACAGTTGAGGGGATTGGATCATCCCTGGACTTTCAGTCCTAAAGAGAGCCGTAGACGTGAGGTCTCCGAGAATGAAGTCCTTAGTGGACAGTTGAGGGGATTGGATCATCCCTGGACTTTCAGTCCTAAAGAGAGCCGTAGACGTGAGGTCTCCGAGAATGAAGTCCTTAGTGGACAGTTGAGGGGATTGGATCATCCCTGGACTTTCAGTCCTAAAGAGAGCCGTAGACGTGAGGTCTCCGAGAATGAAGTCCTTAGTGGACAGTTGAGGGGATTGGATCATCCCTGGACTTTCAGTCCTAAAGAGAGCCGTAGACGTGAGGTCTCCGAGAATGAAGTACTTAGTGGACAGTTGAGGGGATTGGATCATCCCTGGACTTTCAGTCCTAAAGAGAGCCGTAGACGTGAGGTCTCCGAGAATGAAGTCCTTAGTGGACAGTTGAGGGGATTGGATCATCCCTGGACTTTTAGTCTTAAAGAGAGCCGTAGACGTGAGGTCTCCGAGAATGAAGTCCTTAGTGGAAAGTTGAGGGGATTGGATCATCCCTGGACTTTCAGTCCTAAAGAGAGCCGTAGACCGGAGGTCTCCGATAATGAAGTCCTGAATGAACAGGCAGGGGATTGCATCGTCCCCGGACTGAGGTCCCAGAATAGAGCCGTAGACGTGAGGTCTCCGATAATGAAGTCCTGAATGAACAGGCAGGGGATTGCATCGTCCCCGGATTGAGGTCCCAGAATAGAGCCGTAGACTGGGTCTCCGATAATGAAGTCCTGAATGAACAGGCAGGGGATTGTATCATCCCCGGACTTCGGTCCCTGAATTGATCCGTAGACGTGTGGTCTCCGAGAAGTGGGGATTGTATCATCCCCGGACTTCGGTCCCTGAATTGATCCGTAGACGTGTGGTCTCCGAGAAGTGGGGATTGTATCATCCCCGGACTTCGGTCCCTGAATTGATCCGTAGACGTGTGGTCTCCGAGAAGTGGGGATTGTATCATCCCTGGACTTCGGTCCCTGAATTGATCCGTAGATGTGTGGTCTCCGAGAAGTGGGGATTGTATCATCCCCGGACTTCGGTCCCTGAATTGATCCGTAGACGTGTGGTCTCCGAGAAGTGGGGATTGTATCATCCCCGGACTTTGGTCCCTGAATTGATCCGTAGACGAATAGTCTCCGAGAAAGTGATTTTTTTGATGATGATGTGGTTACTTGTATCGGTATGGATACTTGTATTGATGATGTGGTTACTTGTATTGGTATGGATACTTGTATTGATGATGTGGTTACTTGTATCGGTAGGATACATGTATTGATGACATGATTACTTGTATCAGTATGGATACTTGTATTGATGATATATATACTTGTATTGGCATGAATACTTGTACTAATGATGTGGATACTTGTATTGTTATGGATACCTGTGTTGATGACGATGCTGACGATCGTGTGATGACGATGTTGATGATCGTGTGATGACGATGCTGATGATCGTGTGATGACGATGCTGATGATCGTGAGATGAGGATGCTGATGATCGTGTGATGACGATGCTGATGATCGTGTGATGACGATGCTGATGATCGTGTGATGACGATGCTAATGATCGTGTGATGACGATACTGATGATCGTGAGGATCCAGATGTTGATGTTGTTGTAGCTGTTCGAGTGCTGCAGAAGATAAAGACTCAGTACTGAAGATGTTGATGTTCCAGTATTGAAGATGTTCCAGTAACTGCTTGAGTTACTGATGATGTTGAGAAAGCTTCCAATGATTTATAGATGTATCATGTATGATGTTGATGACTCCTTGCTCGTGCAGATACTGTTATAATATCCTTCTCGTTAAGGGGGAGTGTTGAAATATTGTAACTTCTAAGAATATTATATTTGTATATTATTTATTCCGGAGATGTTCCATACCTCCGATGTGATTATACTATAAATCCGGAGATGTTTATTCCTCCGAGTTGGGTGTGGTAACTAGGGTTATTAGACCCACCATGTGGGGGTCGACCCAGTCAGTTATAATGGGGTATTTAACCTAATGGTTAAATACGAGCCTACATGTACTTGTGTAAAATACATATCAGAGTAGTGTATAAATAGAGGAGGTGTGTTCCTCATTTGATACACTCACTCACTTGAGGATAGAGCACTTGTGGAGGAGAGGTCTGCTATTGTGGAGGAGGAGATCATGTCTCAGGGTTTCATCTTTGTATATTGCTGGTCATCTATATTGAGGAAGCTTTGCTGGGTTTTCTACCCCATGAGGTTTTCCCAGGATAAATCTCTGTCTCTTGTGTTTATGCTGTGCTTGTTGTTTCTTCAGTGATCCTGTATATGCTATTATTGTGAAATGGAATGTAATGCTGCTATTTTCTGTCTTAGCATATTAAATCTTAACAGATACCTCCCTAGCGAAGAGGGAGTGTTGATGTTAGTGGCTATGTGAGGTATCCTCACTAGACAAGTCGGCCTAATTGAAGAAGACAAGTCGGCCCCAGTTGGAAAAGTCACCCAGAAATCAAGTATAAATAGAGACGACGTCCTCCTCATTTGCACCACTCAAGCAAGTCCGCTCAAGCAAGGAGAAATTCGCTCAAGGGTTAGTTGTAGAAGACTGCTAATTTTGTGGTTCTTTATTTTGTGTCATCTTTTATGTGATCTATCTTGTTCAAGATCACTTCTATATCTGGTTGTACTTGTATTTGTATTGAATCTCTGAATAAGAAACGATTGTTGGTTTTCTTGAGTTTGGGTTTTCCCGGGGTAAACTATTGTCTCTTGTGTTTCTGTGCATGATTATGTGTAGTTAAAGTTGGAAAAGATGAAAATTATACTGCTATATCATTAAAAATCTAACACATTCTCGAGTGCCTGAGTGATAACCGCTTAAATGTGATCATTGAAATTTTGAATTAGACCACATATTGAAACTTCTGCGCCAAGTGAATGGTGTCACTATTGACTTATTGAGTTTGTTCCAGTTCATGTTGACAGTTGATGTCGCTATGAGGAGTGAGGACTGAGGCGCTTGTGGCAGCGTGGCTATGAGTCTATGCTGTGACTTTGTGAGAGTCGCTCAACCAACTACCCTGTGAAGTTGTGAACACTGGTGACTGAATAGTGAGATAGGGAGACTTGTTCGCAGCTTGCATAGTCACCCAATAGTAGTACCACCCACCAGAGGACTCGTGGAGGCTGGAGCAACGTTGCAACACTGAAACGTGGATTAGAATCTTTAAAATATTTTTTTCTTTAAAATTTAAAATTTTATGTCTTTTTTAGTAAACCAAGTCATTAAATTCAAATCGGCCGTGTCATTACCGATTCTGAGTCCGAGTCTGAGCCCGAGTTGACCCTCGACCAATTCTGAGTCCGAGTTCGAGTTTTAAAACATTGGACCCACCATGATCGTTCTGTAATTGTTTGGGTCTGTGTTGGGACTCGATTTGTGGGTTGGGTGAATGGAGTGATTTGACATAGATTGCAGGAAACCTGTATGGACAACATGGTTAAATAGATCAACTAAGTGACTATCTAGAGTGTGAAGATCATGCTTGAAGAGTTTCGCTTGGAACCCTTCCTCATCAGGAGTCGTGCTAGTATTCATTACCGACACTACTTTCTAGATGTCCTCGTATGAGAATAAGTAACAAGAGGATGGTGGAGAGGTAACTTGAATCAGGGCTTGCCTGGGGACATCGTAAAGAGTGGAGGCATGGTAAAACATAGAACTAGGGTCTAGATCAGGTGGGAGGGAAAATAGCAAGGGAAGATGGTGTGCCAGAAGCTTTTAAGGGAATGGACAAGGGAAGTGCGTAAGTCACTTCTCCTTTGTGAAATGAAGAGGCATTTCTTATGGACAAGGAGGTGATAATAGGAGGCTTTTAGGCTAGAGAAGGTACAATGATCATGGGACAAAGTATGGTGTAGCTAGCTATGGAGAACTTTGCATTCTATGTCATACAATCAGTTCATGGGGCCAGACCCAGTTTTAGGGGAATGGGAAAGGGATCGAGTGACGTGGGGGTAGGATTTGAGGGTAGCTTCCCAAATTGTGGATGAGAGACAGGTGTATTTGGTGAATGCAAAGTCTAGAGATGTAAACTGGGACTTCGAAGGAAGCATTTGGCGGAGGTGGGATGAGAATGTGTTGATATCCCCCTCGTCGAAGAGGATATTGGTCCAAGGTGGGCCCATGGGAGGTAGAGTAGGGGGAGGGGGAGGGTCATCTTGGAGAGAGAAAGAGAGAAAACCATGGTCAACTTATGCAACCAAGTCTCGGAAAGAGCATGAAAAGAACATAAATAGACTAGAAAGAGTAATATGCGTCTTAATAATCAAGAAAAGAGATGAATAGCAAGCCTCTTTGAGGGGGCAACCTCCTTATACAATGTACTAAGTACACAAGACACGGCAAGACAAGATGATTCAAATAAAAAGGTCTCCTTCCTATATATAGGAGACAAAGAGGTACAACTATAACTAATGTACCCAAGCTAACATAACTAATATAATAATACTAATGACAATGACCACTAATAGACCCAAGCCAACATCAATAATATGTAATGAGCCACAATATAGAGGGTAATGTGCCACATTTAGGGCTTAACATGCCCCTCCCCTTCAGACAAGTGTTGTCCTTAATGCTTGATCAGTTGTGGATGCTTCTGTACGAAGGACTCGTCTTCCCATGTTGAATCTTCCACTTGACAAGGTACTTAGTAATAGCCCGATTTCGTAGTTGTTTGGTCCTTGTTTCAGTGATTTGTTCATGTTCCAATATGACTTTTCTTTCTTTATTAAGCTCCAACAAGATAGTTTGAATTGGGATCTTGTCTCCTATTACCTTCTTTAAGCTAGAAACATGGAAAACTGGGTGTACCCTTGAAAATGAAGGGAGCTCCAATTTGTAAGCCATACTATCAATATTCTTCAACACTTTATAAGGACCATAGTACTTGGGTGCTAATTTATTGTCTTTATCTAGTTGCTTGAGGGACATCTGTTTGTAAGGTTGCAGCCTCATAAATACCCAATCCCTTTCTTCAAAACTCCTTTCACTGCGATGTTGATCTGCTTGTTGTTTCATCTTGTTTTTTGACAAAGCTAGGTTGTCCTTCAGTAACTGGAGAACTTCTTGCTGGTGCTCTAGGTGATCTTCCGTAGCTTGAACTTTAGATTTTTCTTTTAAGGGAGATGTGATAGATGGAGGATGGTACCCAGAAAGTGCCATAAATGGAGATATTTTTGATGACGTATGGAAGGAAGTATTGTACCACCATTCTGTCAAAGATAACTATTTCACCCACTGTGTTTGTTTTTCAGTTGAAAAGAAACAAAGACAGCCTTCCAAACATTTGTTCACTATCTTAGTTTGCCCATTGGATTGAGGATGATAAGAAGAACTTTGAGCCAACTGGGTACCCAAACAAGAAAATAATTCAGTCCAAAATTTTCCAGTGAAAATTGGATCTCTATCACTTACAATAATCTTTAGGTTTCCATGTAACTTCTGAACTGTTTCCATGAAGGCTGCAGCAACTGTACTTGCATTAAAAGGGTGAGAGAGTGCACAAAAAGTGTGCATACTTTGTGAGTTTATCAACAACCACCATAAAAACATTCTTCCCTTTTGACTTGGGTAGACCTATGATAAAATCCATTGAGAGTTCCTCCTAGTGTTGACAAGGTATTTCTAATGGTTGTAAAAGACCTGGGGTCTTAACTGTTTCAACCTTATTTTGTTGGCAAACCAAACATTCTGCCACGAACATTTGAACATCAGATTTAAGGCCTTCCCAAAAGAATTCCTTCTTAACCTCGTGGTATGTTTTTAGGAATCCTGAGTGCCCACCTATAGGAGAGGTGTGTAATTCCAAAAGGATCTTTTGTTTGAGTTGGGAATTCTTACATATATATAAGCAATCCTTATACCATAATGATTCATTTTTCCACACAAAAGTATCTGATACCTATGTTGCATGGGTACCCGTACCGGGAGGTCGGGTACACGTACCCGTACCGAGTATGCGTATCGGGTACTTGGGTACTTCAATGGTACGTTCCCAGCCGTACCCAGCCGTATCCAAATTCAAACTCGCGTACCGGGTACTTCACTTATGAAAATAGGGTACTTGCATGGATTTTGGTACGTCGTACCGCATGTTTGGGTACGCGGGAGGTACGGCTGTTGGGAAATTTACCTTGGCTCGCCGATCGAGGGGGGTCGATTTGCAATGTTTGATGTTTAAAATTTAAAAAATTAAAAATTAAAACACTGAAAGACATGTTATGTGGGCACTTACCCCTTACCTAAACCTGCGCGGCACTCCATTTCTCACTGCTAGTGCTCCTTGCTCACTACTCCAGCGATGCCTATCTAGAGAGCTTGCTGACAGAGGACCTTAGTGATGTTGATGACATTGATCCTGAGGATGCTGATGACATGGCTTGAGGAAGCCAAATCAGCTATCTTGTTCATTGTTCAATGCTTACTGTTTTGAACTTTCGTTTTCATGTTTAGAAATGCCATTCAGTCTTCCAGTCTTCCACTTGATATCTACTATGAGTCTATGTCATATGATTTATCAAATTTATTATTTTATGTTTCAAATTTTCAACGTGAATGTTCATATGAATCATTGAATTTAGAAATATCAAATATACATGTATGATGTGATTGTGACATGTTTTATTTATATATATATATACAGTACCCCCAACGTACCCAAGTACCCTGTTTCAAAAAGTGGCATCCCCGTCCCCGTCCCCGTACCAGTACCCGTCCTCGTACCCACGTTTCCTGGCAACTTAGTCTGATACATTGGGATCCTTTTGTAGCTTTTAAATGAGAGTCCACACAGATAGGTCATCCTTCCATTATTCCCTTGCTGCTACTACCCAATCAGGTTGTATAATCAAAATCACACAAAGTAATGCCTCAACATCCTCATCTTTTCTGGAGAGTGCATCTGCCACCACATCATGGTTCCCTTTTTTATAGATGATTTCAAAGTCATATCCCAACACCTTGGCTACCCATTTTTGGTTCTCTTCTGAAGATAGTCTCTATTCCAAGAAGTATTTAAGACTCTCATGATCTGTTTTGACCTTGAAGTGCCTACCTATTAAGTAAGGACACCATTGCTTAAGTGCATGTAGTATTCCCATCATTTCCTTCTCATAAATGGGTTTTTGTATTTTCTTTCCCTTGATTGATCGACTTTCGAAAGCAAGGGGCCATCCTTCTTGCATTAGAACATCGCCAATTCCATTTCCCGAGGCATCACATTCCACAATGAAGGTTTTTGTGAAGTCTGGTGTGGTCAAAACAAGAGCTTTGCACATTGCTTCTTTAAGTTGTTCAAATGATTGAGTTACCTCTGGAGTCCACGAAAATGCTTCCTTCTTCAATAATGATGTTAGAGTTGCTGCTATTCTTCCATAGTTCCGTACAAACTTCCGGTAGTACCCTGTCAAACATAGGAATCCTCTAAGATTCTTCAAGGTTTTGGGAATCGTCTAGTCCATCGTGGCTTTAATTTTGTTAGTGTCTACCTTGACACCTTCATGAGATACAATATGACCCAAATACTCTACCTCCTTTACCCCAAAGAAACATTTGGAAGGTTTTGCATATAGTTGTTGCTCCTTTAGTAGTTGAAGCACCTTGTCAACATGTTGAACATGTTCTTCCCAAGACTTGCTATAAATTAGTATATCATCAAAAAATACTAACACAATTTTTCTAAGGAAGGGCTTGAAAATGGAATTCATCAAACCTTGAAATGTGGAAGGTGCATTCGTAAGGCCAAAAGGCATGACCATAAATTCATAATGACCTTCATGTGTTCTGAATGTTGTTTTTGGGATGTTTTCTTCCTTCATTCTGATATGATGATACCCTGAACGAAGATCCAACTTTGTCAAGTAAACTGCTCCATGTACTTCATCTAACAATTCATCAATGACATGAATGAGAAACTTATCTTTAATGGTGATCTTGTTGAGCTCTCTATAATCTGGACACATACGCCATGATCCCTCCTTTTTATGTACCATTACCACTGGTGTAGAGTAAGAACTTTGGCTAGGCCTAATTATGCCAACCTCTAACATTTCTTCAACCATACGCTCAATTTTACTCTTCTATCCATAGGGATATCTGTAAGGTCCGATGTTAGGAGGAACACTTCCTAAAATTAAATGAATAGCATGATCAAAATCTCGAGTAGGTGGAAGACCTTTTGGAATATCTTCAAATACCTTGGAGTGCTTATCAATGACCCTTTGGAGATCCAAGGGAATAGGAGGCTTAGATGTTTGAACATCTAATGAGCATAATTGTGCAATTACACCTTGATGTCCCCTTTTCAACAATTTTGTCATACCATTAGAGCTTATCACCTTGCTTGGCTTCCCAGTGATACCCCTTAATTCAAATTTTTTTCCTTCCCAAGAAAATTTCATGAACAGTTCTTGAAAATTAAAAGCCACTGTTCCCAATGATTGTAACCATTGAACCCCTAAGACAACATCAACACCACCCATTGGGATAGCAATCACAGGACTATTCAATACATATTCCCCCATAATAAGATTGATATTATGGCATTTCCCTGAGCAATTGATAGTTCCTCCGTTTGCAATAATTATTTGAAACTTTGGTGTTGGATATACAAAGCAATTGAGAACTTTGGTTAATTTACAATCAATGAAATTATGAGTACTACCAGAATCAGTCAACATTGTTACCTCATTCTTTTTGATATATCCTTCGATCTTGAGAGTTTGAGGAGTGCTAATTCCAACCAATGCATGACAAGACATGGTTGGAGTAATCTATTCTATTTCTTCAGCTGGAGATGGTTCTTGTTCTTTTGCTTCTTCCTCTTCACGACCTATGTAGAATAATTTCTTTTCACTGCACTTATGCCCCTTACTATACTTACTTTCACAATTAAAGCATAGACCTTTTGCTCTTCTTTCATCCAATTATTGGGGTGTCAACCTTTGAGGTGGGTTAGAATAAAGAACATTATTTTCTCTATATGTGTTGGAGGTGGTTCTTCCAGTAGCCATCGCCATATTTTTACTTTCCACCTTCCTTGCTAAGATGAAATCCTTCTCTAAGGATGTTGGTTCAAAGAGGCGTGCCTCATGTTGGTTGTTATCCTTCAAGGTTCTAATAAAGAGATCCAACAATTTATCATTTGGTATTCCCTCCACTCCGAGACTCAACTTTTGAAATTGTTGAATGTGCTCGCTTACTGGACCCTTTTGCCTTAGATTTATCAATTGGGTAAAGAAGGAATTGCTCTTAACATAATCCTGGTATGATATCAATTCTTCTGTAAAAATGGACCAAGAGATCATGGAATTCCTTTTGTGTTCACAAAGCCATCGATAGCCCACAAACTGCTCAGGTTCTAAATATAAAGATGCATTAGGTACCTTTTGGAGATTTGGCACCTGATGCATATCAAAAAATTGCTCCATTTGGAATATCCATGTTATGGGGTCCTTGCCATCAAACTTCCTCATTTCAATCTTGGAGAGTTGGATATCCCTTAGGGACCATCCGTGGTTACTTACATTACTAGAATCAATTCCTCTTGGAATATTCTTATCCATGGAAGGTTTCTCAACATGGAAACTAACTTTATCTTCTCGAGTACCCTTGAACACATCATCACTTGTAGGGAGATTTTCCCTTGAATTTTGTATGAGATTAGCAATATTTTTCATATTTTCCTCCATCATTTTCTCCATATGTCCCATCCTTTCCTCTAAATTAAGTAAATCAACCATTTTCACAGACCCTTCAATCATATCTTCCAACTTGGACATTCGAAAAGATAGGTCTTCACTTTCATCGTAGGCCAGGGATGAATCTTCTGGTGGTTTGAGTGGACTGTGATTTTTTCCACTGCCTTTTGGTGGCATTTTGAAAAATATAAATATATATCACACCTTGGGGTGACCTCAAATAGATCCTTCCTACTAAAATTTATTCAAATTAAAAATGGCGTACCTTTCAAACCCTGATTTGAAGACCGATTTGTTAACCGACCTTCCAATTGAGGTATTCCTAAAATTTCGGCCCCTCTAAGTTTGAAATCTCGACTTGAGGTATCCTGATATGTCCTCTTTCCAATGTCGTAGGTTCGTTGAATGTGGATGTGCCAAAAAAAAGTTGTGCCAATTTTCTCAACACTTATTATTTTTGGCCTTTTAAGAAGAGATAGAGTGTACGGCCTGCCACATGTCCAATTTTCCAAGTATGATTCTAAAATTGGTACCCAAGATATTGTGGTCTGTCTTCTGTCTGATGCAACAGGTCTCACTCAATTTGGATCTTGCATGCTCTAGATATAACCATTTTCCCAGGACACCTGTTTTTGACTAGTTTTTGGACTAGTCAGAAACCATAACTACCAAAGGGTATATTTCCGAATTTGCAATGAATCAAGATTTGAAACTCAGACCACAGATAATTCGCTTTGTCCTATGCGTCTTCTGTGAGTTTCATTGTCTGAAACTTAGTAGGAAAAGAGTTATAGTGAAAATGGCAAGATGACTCATTTTGGAAGCGTCCAAGCTTTGATACCAAATGTTATGCAACCAAGTCCCAAAAAGAGAATGAAAAGAGCATAAATAGACTAGAAAGAGTAATCCATGCCTTAATAATGAAGAAAAGTGATGAATAACAAGCCTCTTCAAGGGGGCAACTTCCTTATACAATGTATTAAGTATACAAGACAAGACAAGACAAGATGATTCAAATGAAAAGGTCTCCTTCCTATATATAGGAGACAAAGAGGTACACGTATAACTAATGTACCCAAGCCGATGTAACTAATATAATAATATTAATGACAATGACCACTAATAGACCCAAGCCGACATCAATAATGTGTAATGAGCCACAATATAGGGGGTGATGTGCCACATTTAGGGCTTAACAATTATTGTAAAATGGCGAACAGAAGGAAGTAAGGCATGACTGAAAATGACATAATCTACTACACTACCTGCCCCCCACGGGGGAAACAAGTGAAGTAGTGTGACTCCAGAAAATAGGGGAAGCCATTCAGGATCAACAGTTCAAGGGACTCCCCAGGTTGTAATAAGTGTCTGCAATAGGTCCCAAAGTATCATCTTTTAGTTGGTGAAGTCCCACTTACTGTGGATCCAACTCCTGAATATAGAGCACATCCTCCTCAAATATAGGTTATTTCTGGGTGAATAAACCCCAAAGTCAACTATATGAAAGCTGATTTTGGAGAATTGATAAGCAAAAATTGGCATGGGGAAGCTGACTAGTGAAAGTTGACGGAGAGAGAAGTCGATGCCAAGTCTTGATTAGTTGTAGGGAATGAGTGGGTAACTGATTGAAACAGTGAAAAGTCAAATAATAAACTAGGATGGTCCAACTTAGTGAATTCAGTTTGAGAATTGATTTGATAAACAATGTTAACTTAGAAACCAACTAAGTTACATGTCTGAACTATAAGAAAGACGCCTTAGGAACCTAGTGTCCTTATCGTGTTTTAGAAACCATAAGAATGACCTTTTTGTGGATTTGGGACATTTTATGGGCATAATAGCCTATATTTAGTGGATGGGAAATCAACTAGGTGGAATTTGAGATAAAAAACAACTTATGAGAAGAAAGTCAACATCTAAGACCAATGACAAGAAAGTTGATGAGTAAGAATTTAAAGATGTAGAAACTAACGAATCGTGGATGATGAAAAGTTGAATAGACGTAAAAATCGATGCTGAGATAGTGCAAGAAAATTCAACTTAGGGAAATTGACAGGCAAAATGAAATTGATTGTGCTAAAATCACCACAATCTAGATAATAAGCCTAGCCACGTTATTACTTCAAAGCTTTGATTCAAGGATTACATTGACTGATATGGCTACTTAGCAATGCACATTGAAGAGCTTATTTAGATTTTTTTCACAATAAACAGATTAGCTAAGTAGATAAACATGGTAAAAATGGATAATAAAAGTTTCTTTTTAAAGAAGAAAAATTTATTTTCAAGTTTTGTTGCATATAAGTAGGATGCATGGGGTGCAAGCCTTACATCTTGGTATTGGAGCCTTATGTTTATACAGTTAGGGCCTGTTGTCCACCAAGTTGCACTTAGGTGGACTCCTTGTGAGCCTCAATAGACTTGAACAACTTACATTGTTCATTGCTAGAGTTCAGAAATTCATCAGGCCAAATTTTTGGCCCTTTGTAAAATTTGCACGTCCAGACCCCCATGGGGGAATTGTAATAAGTTGGTCTAAGCATGATACTTTTGTAAAAGGCTTGGCCTACCTTAGGTTTAGCTGTCAAGGGGATTCTCTGGAGTGTTTTTTCCTTAGGAATTATGCGTTGCGCTTCAGTGGTGTATAATTCCTAAGTTTTTCACTCACACCTCCAAAGCTGGAGTATTTTCCATGGTGGTCGAACCTTAGGAGGTTATTAAAGCCTATGTGTCTGTGTATTTTTAACATGCTAGCCATCAGTAATAAGTCGTATGGACATGCACTAGGTCCCCTAGGAGTTTGAGTTCATTCTGACAAAATATTTTTTTTCGTAAAAATTAGATCATTTTTTAATGGTTTAAATGGAAAATTTCAAATTGTAATAAAAGTATGGTCTGGAGGCGGATTTTGGCGTGGGGATGCACGTTTTCATACTCAGAGCATTCTCTTTACCTTGGGACCCAGTCTTCCTATGTTTCGGATGATTAAATTATCATTTGGAGCATTTTTTCCTTATCGGGCCGACAAAATGGCATTTTAATGCTAATGATGCGACAAATTGCACCAAAATATCAAAAAAATATATATTAAAAAAATGCAATTTGCATGTGCCAATTGAGTTGGCATTTGGTCGAATATGGAAGGCAACTTAAGTAAGGTAATAGAGCATGTGTTTTAAATGTCACATGACGTGGATTCATGGATCTCATAAAAGTGAGTCGCCCTCCACCATACTCCACGTGAGGATTTAGTGGAGCACATATCTCTTGAGAAGAGCGAATAAATGAGAAGTGGCAATTCGTGGTTAAATGGAGGAGTTTCCAAAGCTTTGAGGGAGGCGCCCTTCCTATGTGGCAGCCCACCCATGAGTTGGCACATTTATTGGAGCTCCAATCAAGGATTGGATTGAGATTCGAACTCCCCCTTTCAAGAAATGCGCCCTCCTCTCTCATTCTCCTATAGAAGCAAGGCTCTTGCTCCTATTTCTTCAGGGAGCATTGAACCTCTGCTCATGTACTATCTGGCATTGATGCTACTTGTTGAATAAAATCTTGTGAAGGCTTTGGAAGTTTGGAGGCTTATGGTTGCATTTCTCCCGCATGGTTGTGATTGTTGATGAACATTGAGGTGATATCTAGTTAGATTTACATTCTCTTTTTGCAAGCTTGTAGATTGATTCTAGCTTCTTAGAATAAGTATTTGCAGCTGCCAATTTACTTATTTATGTTTCAGCTTTTGAGATTGTAAGAGTAACAAGTTGTATTCGGATATACTAATATTCTCCTCATCTTTATTGATAAATATACTAGATTGATCTTGTTTGCCTTGAGAAGTGTATAGTTTTGCAGATTGCCTAAGGTGAAGGTATTTTTGGAGCTCAGTTGCCTCCATCTTCTCTCCACCACATTTGAAAATTTGGATCTAATGAGTCTTGCTCCATAGATGCTTCTTCTCCTTTACAGTATTCAAGCTTGAGCTTGAGGACCTCTTTTCTACCATCTCTCAAACCTCAAAATTTCTTTCGGTTACTTGATCTCTTTTGCTTGATAGAAGTTAGATCCACAAAGTATAAATCATTTATCTTCTTTTATTTTAGCATACATATCAGATCTAATTTGCTCTTAAAAGTTTCATTTAAAGATAGATCTAGATTGTTATTTTGAGTACTTGTTTCCATTAAAATTGCCAAAATTTTCAAGTACTCAAGGAAGTGTATTTTCTTTGTATTATTGCTCAACTAACCCACTAATTTGCATCTTTTTAGCTCACTGGTTTTTAGCAGGTCCAAGATAAAAGAGGGCTGATTTTTGGCGAAATTTTGTCGAAAAGTGCAAAAAACACTCTTCGTGGACCCCCATTTATCTTGTACATCATTTCATAAAATTGTAAGCCCTTGGATCCAACTATAAATGGACTAAGTGGCACTTCTTTAAAGTTTTTCTTGTAATATTTTTAAACGAGAGCAAGTTGGCTACACAGTGCCCACACCCCATCCCCCTTGGGGGGATTTGCAGTGTTAAGTTTTTGTGGCATAAATTTTTCTAATGGAACACCAAACACACACAACACTTTTAACTTTAGGGTTGTAAACTTAATTTCAATTATTTGCTTTTACTTTACTTTTATTTCGCAAAAGTAATTTAGAAATAACACCGATCTCGTTGCCACGAATTATGTTCTCACCACCACACAAAGGCATTGCCGATTAGTGGTGGTTGATTAGAAAAGTGACACATAGATACGGTGCTTCACATCTTTCTTTTTTGTTGTCTTTTAAGCATTTTATTTTCAAGCATAAATCAGAATAAACATTTGGTCTATAAATCAAAGTATGCTCTTTCCCCTTGCAGGCATTTGCTTGGCCCTGTGGGAAATCAGAAACGATTGTAGCCATTCTTTAAATCTTCACATTTAAGCTAACAACTCATCTAATAAAATCTACGACCCCTTACATAGTGAAAATCCGGCACTAAAGTTCATTGAGTCTCGCGTGGGTAAATTTCTCAAAAGAAGCGGGAACAACTGAGAGGCGACCTCAGGGCACAGTGAGGCTACACCCTTGTTAGTGTAGTGTTGAACACCACCCTAGAGACTCCATTCCAGTCCACACATCTTCGTGATGAGCCACCATCCCTTAATTTCCGAACATTGCTCCCTGTACCTCACGATATCTCGGGAGTTTCCCCTTTTTTCCCTTAATAATTTCGAATCATTAATAATTTAAAATCAACCAAGAGACATTTGCAAAACTTGTACTTTCAGCAGCATTTTCTATCTCATGTATTGACTCCATTTGGGCACTGGTCCACAACAACACCATTTATTTACTTTTGCTTAATATCATAAACTGTTGTTGTATCTTTACATATTTGGTGGTCTTGTATTTTTGCTGTTGAAAGCATATCCATAAAACAACTATTTTGCAAACGAACTTGGACTGTTGTAATTATACCTTCACAAAGAAAACTCCTTAAAAAACATTCATAACTAATTCACTGAAACATTCTAAATAGCCTTAGAAACATTCTGTAGGGACTAACCCCCTTGGCTTTGGTTAGGAGTTGGCCTAAACGGAGGAATCAAGATCAAGTGACAGCCTTGACTCGAGACTTGCCCCCAAGGGCGCACTGAGCAGTGGCATAGATTTTTGTTGAGTTAACCGAGTGCGCGATCTGGCGGCAATAGGGCCCAAGGGCCACCATGCTAGAAGTTGTGTTTATACATGTATGCATGTACAACTAAAATTTCTAAAATACCCTTGCACTTACCTTCAATTATAAAAAGGAAAAATGAAGGACCAAGCGTAACTCTAGACAAGAATCATCGTATTACCCAAATTCCACACCAATAGAAGGTGAAGGTCAACATAGGGTTAGATTTGCTTAGAAGTAGGTCTTGGATACCTTGTGTTTGATGACAAATGTGTTGAGAGATAGGTTCCCTTAAAGAGAGGAAGTTCACAGTAATTTTACCCCAGAATCCTAGGCAGGGGAGAACACCAACCTAAGCATTAATGGCCTTCTTGGAGAGTTTGAAGGTGAGCTACATAGTGCATTGGAAGCACTCATATCGAGATGGCTAAAGTTTGTTTGTTGTGGGTGAACATGTGTTTTGGGTCGAGGGATTGCTTCAACAATGAAAAGGCCTATTTGACAGTATTCCAATTAGATGGAAGCATTGTTCGTATCCTTAAACTACCCATTTTGAATGAGGTTGTGCAAAAGGTGCAATATATAGAAGAACATGGAAGGATAGATAACATGAATGGCTTCAAGGCACCCATGCTGCCCTAGTTTAGTGGGTGCAGGAAGGGAGTTGTAACCTCCTAAAAAAGGGGGGTTTTCTAAGCCTCATTACTAAGGCTGAAGAGATAGGCTAAGAGGTATACCTATAAGGTTGCATTAATATTTCTGTAAGCCCCAAGGAACTTGTGATCAACCAAGGATGTCACAATGACAAAAGATCACAATACTATTGTTGACATAAAAATAGGGGGTCGCATCATTTGTAATGGATCCCATTTAAAGAAGGATTGCCTCGAGAGGGAGTTTCAACATCCCCATTTGGAGTAGGCCCTGCAATGGGATATGCAGGATGCTTGCACCTTATATATGCAATAGTGGAGATCCCCAAGTTGAGAACCAATCCATAGTCATTGAAACTACATGTATGATCAACAATGTTTTGCTTTTACTTTTGATAGAATATAGTGCTAGGAATAGGTTTATTTCACTTTAAGCATTAAGAAGGTGTGGTTTGACGTAGGCACAGTGATTTAGCAGTGTTGAGATGTCTTTGGGAGTGAAGCAATCATTGGTTTTGTAGTAAGGAGATGATTGTTAGACCTTGGAGTGTGTTGCCACAACGATCGATCTATATACTACACCATTGGGTTCTTATGATGTAATCATAGGGATGAATTGGTTGGTAGCACATCAAAGCCGTATATATTGCTATCAAAACCTTTTGCATATCCTAAACGATGAAGGTTCCCCTATAATAAATCAATGGGATAAATATACTTGTATACTTACGTTTCATCTTGACTATGCAGGTGAAATGATGCCTTAGAAAGTGATGTTGATGTATGCCTTTGAGACAATCAATGAGGGAGTTTATCCTTTGCTGCATTAGTACCTTGTGTTACTTGAATTTTGTGACATGTTTTTGGAAGAACTTCTTGGATTGCCACTCAGAAGGGAGATATATTTCTCCATAGACTTGAAACCTAGAGCACAACCTACCTCAAATGCTCCTTAGAGGATGAACACACCATTATTGTGTGAATTGTGCATCTAATTGCAAGAGATAATAGACCTGGGGTCGATATTACCAAGTATCTCTCCATGGGACACACCATTTATTTGTGTTAAGAAGAAGGATGCGTCTTAGCGGTTATACATTGATTGCCATCGGTTGAATAAGGCAATAGTTGAGAACAAATATCCTTTGCCAAGAATCAACAACCTCTTTTGATCAAATGAAAGGGGCCATGACCTATTCAAGGATAGATCTCAAATAAGGTTATCAACTTATCATTTATTAAGTGTGAAGGAGGAGGATATTTTGAAAAGGACATTTCAACATAGTTCACACATTATGGGTTTGTTGTAGTGCCATTGAGATTGACCAATGCGGTTGTACTATTCTTGAGCTTAATGGATGGTATTTAAAAAATACTTAAACAAGTTTGTGCAAGTATTTCTCATTGACATCTTGATACACTTGTGGACAATGGAAGAGCATGCGATATGCTTATGGTTAGTGTTACAATACTTGCATGAGCATAAGCTCCATTCTAAATTGTCAAACTGTTCCTTCTGTTACAAGGATAAACATTTCTCAAGCATATTATGTTCGAAGAGGGAATTGGTAGTGGCCCATGCTAAGATATCAACTGTAATTGATTGACCAACACCTATAAATGTATTAGAGATACACAACTTTATGAGATGGATAGGTTATTATGGAAGGATTCTCCAAGATAACAAATCCTATTACATCTTTATAGAGGAAGGGGAAGAAGTTTGTTTGGACAAAACAATGTGAAGCCACTTTTGCAAATCTAATGCATTTGTTGACATATCACACAAGAGGAGCACAACTCTAGAGATAAGAGAAGATAAGAGAAGATAAGATAAGAGAAGATAAGATAGTTTTATTGATGTCCAACAAATGACCACAAAAGTAGGTCAATGGGACTGTTGAGTAAAGTGATGTTAATACAAAGCATGAACAGTACATTGTCTACTATAAAAAGCAAGATACAAAAAGTAAAATATGGATCTATGCTAAAGTTTGAAAACCCTCGTCTTTGAGAGCGGGAAGCCACACTAGGAGAGAGTTGTACAAAGGTTATGGATCTAGGAACTGGAAAGCAAATGATGACGTTGAAGAAAACTCAGGATTGGATGTTGTTCGAAAAGAGATCTGGATTGCACACTGAACTACTGCTTGGAAGAGGTCACCTACCATTGGGGTCTGGATGATCTTGTCTGCTTGCTAGTAAGGGATTTGGTTTGGCACCAACACTGAGGTTGTTGGGAAGGGGGAATGGTCCCTTGGGTCCTCACTGATCTATAGTCAGAAGCAATGTTGCTATCATTTTGCTCTTGATGTCCCTCATTAATGGGAACGTTATAAAAGTGGTTGTAATCCTCCAGGTGGAATATGGTCTAGGAGGAGGTCGAAGATTGTGGGAACGAAGCCTAAGGACTTCCTATGTGTATAAGGCCAAACATATGTGGTCAAGGTACTTGAAGAAATTGGAAAGGGTCGGTGCCCCCCTGAACAAACAATGGAATTGCCCACAAATCTCATAGTAGATGGGGGAGTAGAAGATGAAGTGCTCCTCTGTCTTGACCTCTCGAAGATTACACAACTGGAAAACCCTGTCTGATTAATCATTCTGGTTTTCAACCTCAATTTGAAGTTGTTGTGAACCATACCTCCTTCATGTTGATTAGGGGACACATAAAGAAGACATTACATATCATCAACCTTGAATGCCATACCTCTCCTCCTCTCTCCAATATCCAGTAGGATCATTTGTAGCATTGACAATGCAATGGAGTGCTAGTAGTGAACAAAGCTTCAGTTCAACGAGCATATCATTGACCTTGGTGAGAAGGCATTGTTGTGTAAGAGGCTTTCGATGATGCTTTGATTCACCTTTTGGTGTAAAAAAATTGACAATGACTACAAGAGTGTATATGTCCCACTTGGGCATAATCCTTAACATAGTTGGAGGAAGAGGTGTTGGATTAGATGGATCGATCAAGAAGTATTCATCATCATTGAATTGCTCAACTACTAGAGGAGTTTTGGTAGGAGCATTCAATATATAGGAGAAGATACCTTTGTAGGATTGGAGACAAACAATTCATGAATAAGGTCCTTGTCATCATCATCTGTTTGCATAGTCACTGTAGGAAGAGTCCTGGAGGGAACATTCGCAGGGTTAAGAAGAGGACCAATTCCATAATGTTAAGGAAAAAGATCACATGGAACATGTTGGGAATCATTTGTAAGGTGTGGAAAATATCTTGGTGTTGATGTAATTGCAACTTCCGAAGATATTCACTTGTATTTTATATTGTTATTATTATTGTATTTTATTTGTACCTCCGACAGAGATGTTTATTCCTCCGGTCAGAGATGTCATTATTACATTTGGTCATGTAAAGTCAATGAGGTAAATCCTCCTTTGTAAGTCAGGGCATTAGATCCCCCTAGAGTCAGTTGTATTAGGGTTATTGAGTCCCCTAGAGAAGTCGGCCCAGTCAGATTTAGTTGGGGCTGACCTAGCAAGTGAAAAAGGTCAAGTGAAAGTAAAGTATAAATAGAGAGCAAGGCTCTGTCATTTGGACACACACTCACTCACTCAAGTTCGCATTAGTGAGAGAGAAGACAAGTTTGCATAGGAGAAAAGAGAGAGAGCTGTAGAAGACCATCTTTGTTTTGGGTTTTACTTTTGTGATATTGTATTGGTGACTATTCTATCTCTGAGGAAGTTGCGGGGTTTTCTCCTTTATGGTTTCCTCGGGGAAATTCTTTGTGTCTATTGTGTTATGTTGTGCTTGAGATTCTTTCAGATAAGATCCTAGATAATAGATTAAAAGTTGAAAAACTAACACTTGGTGGCTTGTGAGAAGGAACTTCATCAAAGATAACAACTCTATATTCAATCACCTTGTGAATGGAAGGATCATATAGATGACATGCCTTCGAAACTTCGTTGTATCCCACCATTATGCAGCAATGATTTTTAGGTTTTTGATTTGTTTCTCTTTTCACTAGGATTATGGCCCTATGCACTTGATTCAAAATTTTTAAAATGCCAAACTATCGATTTGTGTCCATACCATTTCTCATGTGGAGTCATACCTTGAACAACATGAGTATTTGTTCGATTGTTGATGTGGGTTGCACATACAACTACTTCTCTCTAGAATTTAAGCTCCATTTGCTTGGAGTGAAGCATGCATTGAGTCACCTCCATAAAATCTCTATTCTTCCATTCAAAAACTCCATTCCACTGTGGAGTGTAGGGAACAATCTTATGCTAAGAGGCGCCATGATAAATAAGAAATGTTTTGAAATCATTGCTGATATATTCTCCTTTGCCGTCAGTCTTGATACACTAATCTTTTTCTTGCTTTATTGTTCCACTAATGATTAAAGATCTTTGGATTTCCCCAAAACTTCATCCTTAGATTGAATGGTGTACATCTAAAAGAAGTGGGAAAATTCATGATTGAAAGTGAGGAAGTACTTAGCTCCCCCAAGAGCATGAGTGGCCATAGGCCTCACAAATATCACTATGAAACAACTCAAGAGGATGACAAATCTTGTGCACTATCCTTAGGAAAGGACTCTTGATGGTATTTCCTCAGTACACACCATTCACAAACACCACTAGGTGGTCCAATTTGTGGAAGATTATTGGCCATGTGTAGATGGCTCATATGTTACAAGGACCCAAATTTTGTATGTCCCAAACGTTGCTTCCATAACATGCTAGTATCATATTGACGTTGGCTACTGTAGGAACAAATCCTTTCCTTTAAGGGGAAGGTGTTATCACTAGAGTTGGACCTAGACTACTAAGGTTCAAGCCTACAAAAATCTTAATAGTAGGTAAAGGATAGCTTAGGGATGATTGTATATAAACAGGTAAAAATAGGATAGAGATCAGAATATAATATAAGGTATGACTGCAACAGGTATATGATGTAACATACTGTAATACGAAGGTCTACAAGCATGAATTTATAAAAAGAATGAATTCAAATCAATAAAAACATACATGTCATTTATAAGAGTTCTGGTATAGAGAATAAGACTATACAAAGACCAAATCATAAACACATGCAAGCTTTATCAATTCATATATTAAAGAAAAATGGGCTCATTCGATTATAATCATTTCAAAGTGTCTCTTCATATTAAGATAAACAAAATACATGCCTGAGCATCATGCTATCAGTCTGATTTCCATAGCTCTATCCAACCCCTTTACATGACTCCTTAGTCTTTCTTATATACAAAAGTCTTCAAACTTGAAACAATTTTACGATCCACTTTCTATGGACCAGAATAACCAAAAATAGACAGTTTTTATTACATTACACTAGTTCAAATATCTTCAAACAACAGGGTCAACTAAAGAACTGATAGCTGTATGATTTAATTATCCTAATCTAATCAACAGCTGTGTATCTAGAAAACATTTTACCAATCAAGCCTATCTAAAAGATGACCTGGCTTCTTCATAATAGTTCTCGCATCCTTTCCACTAGCTGAAGATCGTTCTGCTTCCAAAGCTTGAAATTGAACTTGAAGTTCTTCGTATTGTTGTTGTATTGCCCTTTTCTTTGTCAAGATTTGCTTAGAAATTGTAACAAGTTCTTGATATTTGCCATCTTTTTCCTATAAATCTTCTTGGAGTCTCTTATTTGCCATCATTAAATCTTCATTTGACTTTTGGAAGCATTGGTTTTGTTCTTTAAGAAATTGCAAAGATCTTTTGTCTTCATGTAACTCCAAAATTGATTGTATTCGCTTCATCTGTACAGGGGTTTCATAAGTCTCTGAGACTTTTGAATTTACACTAATTCCATACTCAATAATGCTCTGTTTATCCCAACAGAATTCTTCTGGTATCTGCCCTGATTTGTCTCTTTGAATTTCCATCAAAGTCTGCTCTGTTCTGAGATACTCTTGATCTGCAACACATACATCTTCCTCACCAGAGGAATCCTGTATGACAGTCACCTCACTCCTTTTCAGTTTTGGGTCAGGTACAACCTTTACATTCAATTCCAATTTACTTCTTGCTTGGGTCCTTGGCCTTAAACCAACTTCCATGTTTTTTGCCATTAGGGTTTCACCCTGTCCTGTCTTTGAAATCTCTTTCAAACCTGCACTCTCTACAACAATCTTAGGAGTGTTTGTAACAGACATTTTTGAAACTTCGTTATTTACAACATCAAACTCCTTTGCTGACTGTTCAATTTTGAACTCTTTGGACTGTCCATTTGCTGACTCCATTACTTCTTTTATCTGTTGCCCTGAACTTTTGAGCTTGTTCCTTTTTCCCTTATCCTCACGCCGTTTCTGTCTTTCAGTTGCAAATCCTGACCAAAAGAGGAAATGGTCCCAAGTTTGTCCCCTTTTATTTAGCTGAGAAACTATCAGTAACTTGATCAATCCTTGATGGAAAAGAGAACGAGATGTGTGATCCTGATGACTCTGAAGCCTAGCAATCATCTTTTGCATACTTTTACACAAATAAAATGGCAAATCTAACATTAAATCTCCATTGAAATGCATTAAAAATCGCAGATGACACTTGAGAACCCTATCATAGCGACCTTCACAGGTTATATAACTCTGAACCATGTTCAACGGAGTTCTCCTCACTGGCTTGAGTTTACTTACATCAATGCCATTTTTCCAACTTAATTCTTCAAACCCTAGCAGCAAGAATTTACTGTAATCAGCTTCAAACAACTGTTGCTTGAACCATTTCTCACCCTGTGATGGTACTCCAGTGGCTTTTGAAATGGTGTCTTCGTCCACCCCAATCTTTATGGTTTCAAACTGCACCACTGAATCCTTGCAATTTTTAACAACAACCCTTGTTACTTGCACATTGTGACCTTGCACTCTTTCACAAAAGGGGAACCATCCTGCTTTTCTCATCATCTCTGCAGATCTGGGACACTGATCGGCCCACTGGAGATTATCAGGCTCGAGTCTGCAAATTATTCCACCTGGCTTCTTAGTTTAGTCATGCTGAGATGAATTTCCCACCGGTTGTTTACCCTGTTACCTTGAATGCCTGTCAAATTCCACAAAATACAAGCCACAACAAAGGAATGAACGCTACAGGGTTAGCTTGAAAACCGAAAATCCATGTCCATATTTTGTGATAATGTCGCACTGCTGCAGGTACATCTTCGAGATGAGTGAAACACTCATTGCATGACACAACCTCAGGGTTGTTGTTCTTCTCTTAATGAAACAATTGTATCAATTAAAAGATTTGTACCAAAACTTTGCCACTTGTTTCCATTACAAAATTCAAAACTGGTAGCATTATTACCTTTCACATTTCTCCACATGCTGCTAGTATACATTTGAAAATCATATATGACATAAAACTCCTAATGTTCCAAATGTAATAACATTAATCATGATAACATTTGCATTGTTTCAATCAAGAAATAAAACACTTTGAAAATCAAATAGAAATGAGCCCTATTTTGGTTTAATAAATGAACAAATGATAAAATGCATAAGAACTAAGGTAAAACTTGGAAAGCAAAATCAGAATTTCAAAGGCAAGCTAGGGTGAAATTAGGAAAGGTAACTATGTAAAATCAAAATTCTAAAGTAAATCTAGAATACAACCCTAGAGATAACAGAAGGCATCTTCTCCAACATGTACATATGATAAGGTGCATCTGAATATCCCTAGGAAACAACTTTAAAACCATCACCCATGTCCTTTAGAACCCATTGATTTGGCGAAAATTCCACCTTTTTGTTGGTGTCTATGATGGTAAATAGAAAGAAAATTTGGTCCAATTCTTAAAACTTGGAGGACATCTCCAAAATTGGTGGTGTAAATGATGACGTCACCACATCTTGAAATTGGTAACTTTGAGTTATGATTGATGGCCATTTTCTCTCCACTGTGTTGTTATTGATAATCAGAGAGGGAGTGTCGATGCTTGGTGATATGCGTGGTAGCCCTAGAATGAACTATCCATTTCTGTAAAGAGAGAAGGACCAATTTTTAGAGTGCACAACCAAATGTGCATTGTGAGAAGATCTAGTAGTATTGTCTTTAAGAAGCCCTTATCACAATTTTTTTTTCAAACTCTTCAATCTTTTGAAGGCGAGAGATATTTGAAGGCATGCCCCTCCTTAGGACAATAGTCGCAATTTTTTTTTCTTGACCCTCCACAACTCGAATCACCCATTTTGCACACAAGGCTCAAGCTTGTCGGAAAGAATTGATCATCCCTAGACCAGCCCACTCCTTAGGGTTCCAACAGAGCCCCCATTTGACCCAAGGAAAGCCTTTTTTTTATGTTGTATGCTAGCCCAAAAAAAATCCCAAAGGAGCTTCTCCAACTGTTGATAGGCCACAACAAATGAAACTCAATAGGAATAGTATATGTGAGTAGCAACTCGCATCTTTGATCAAATATGGAATCTAGCCACTAGAGATGGAGGTCATGAAATCCACACATAAATTTTATTGGCTATTTGGTGCAACCACCTCCCAAAGGGTTTTTGTCAAACCTTGGAAGGCAAAGGGGATCCCCAACAACTTAAATTTTTGACTGGGATGAATCCATGACCACCCCTGATAGTCAATCTGGGTAGGATTGTGTTGTTGAACTAGCCCATAACATTATGTTTTAGCTATTTGCAACTTGGAACCTGAGGCTTCATTGAATATCTCCACATAATCCATGCTATTATCCATCGACTCTTTTGCCTCCAAAATGGTAAGAAAATAATTGTTGACGAAAGTCCCATAAACCATCTAACTAGTGTCAATCCCTGGAAGGGGAATACCGTGAGTGTGAGAAATCTGGTGAAGGGGGTAGCTAATGTCCTCTAAGACCAACACATAGGGTTGGGGCTAGAGGGAAACCTTTCCTTATAGATCTGAACATGCCAACTTTCTCAAATGTAGCTTGATTAATAGACAAACATGGTGAAACATCCCAAAATAAACTCTCAACAGCTTGAACAAAAAATTGGCCAAACTCAAGTGCTTGCATCATGGCCAAGATAAAAGGTCACTCAACATGGTCATACACTTTTTCAAAGCCAACTGGATAAAAAAGGCTTTCATCCCTAGGCATATAGCTTATTTCATAGCCTCCTATAAGCCAACCACTATATTATTGAGGATACATCGTCCTAAGATAAAGCATGTTTTATCTAGCTTGTTGATTTGAAGTAAGATATATTGAAGCCACAAGTTTAGAGCTTTGGCCAAAATCTTGTAAGAAATGTCAAGGACATCAATCCACCATTTAATCCAACCGTTCCCCCCCTTTGTGTTGGCAACAAATTCTAAATCCGCAAAATGGGAGATATTATGTAGGTATTTGAACTTAAGAAGCCTTATCTTGTCTGTTGCCCATGAGATTGAGAGAGCAATGAGTTGATGGTTGAACAAAGTAACTTTTCCTAGCACTTGCATTGACTTGCCATTGTTATAGACAAAGAAAAAAGTGTTTTGCTTCAATAGCTTGCTTTTGTTGAGATGCTCTTAGGGCCGATCCAAAGGTTAGATCATGTGAACCACAACTTTGATGATTCACCTTTTAGTACTTGTTGGGGTCATAAAAGTCCATTCCAAGTGATGCAGATAGAGTTAACTCCAATCTTATCATACCGAGGGATAAGGTTAACCCTAATCTTATCATCTTGAGATTCCACATTAATAAAGTCACTACACAGTGGTTAGTCAACCTTTGGGATTTATTTGTCTAGCTAGTCCCATAGCATCACTCCCTCTTCTACTTCAGTAGGCGTATACAAGTTGGCAAGGCCAAGATCCCCATTGTTGAGACTAAGAAGCATCCACACCAATTTGCAAGATGAGTCCATTCCATGGTTGATTATGCTTGCTAATAACTTCGACAAGACATGGTGGTTGCACCCCCTCAGCCCTCCTCTTGGATGGTATGAAACATAACAACCTTAGGCTATATTTAATTCAAGGCCATGCTTAATGTAAATGCAATCACTTTCAATTTCTACAAAGACCAATGTCTAAGTTTGAAACCAATGAACGAACTCTATGAACCATGATCTTCTTGACTAAGGTCTGTAAGGTCGCTCACATTCCATGATGCAACCATTATTGTAAACTTTCCACAAAACATCTATCTCCTCACCATCTTTATCACTTAATGCTGTTGATTTCACTAGTCATTTGCCATCTCTCCAAATCATATACCCCCTTTAAGGTATTCCTTGGATGCGCTAAGACAACTCCTGTAGTCCAAGTAGGACCTAAATTGGGCAATCCCAGAGGATTTCTACAGACACTACATTCAAGTTACCTAGGTAGCACCACCAGAGGGCCTTAACTCTAAGATGACTTTCTATTATGAGCACGACCTTGAGATGTTGGAGGGTTTGATCATCCAATCTCAGTTTATACGTAGATACTAGATGCATGCCCTATGGATCCCCATCAAGTAGTTTCGAGTGGGCTCTCATAGACTTCAGATTGAGATTGATCACCACATCTCACAGATTGACATGATCTACCAACGATGCCATCTATAGGAGCTAAAGATGGAGATTTCATTGCTTATCTAGGGACTCGAGGGTTCTTTTTCTAGATTCTTCCACTACCCTAATTAGAGGAGCCTTGTTCTCAACACGAGAGAAATGCTTGGGCACAAATCTCAAGCTCTTCATACCCTGTCAGATTAGAGACTTCTAGGTAGATCAACTCCTACTTCCAGGTTGTGTCATTAGATTGGAGCAACAAGGGGCATGCAAGGACCCAAATGCCCTCAGATATACTTCCAAATGATCATCCAAACTCCAAATCGACGAGGCCTTAGCTCCTTAGTTAGCCACCTTTGGAGGTCGATTAGTCTTGATGAGACCCTTCTAGAGGTATTACTCCGGGTTGCACATTGTTCGCTAGAGTAACAGATCGTCTAGTAGACAACTTAGTGCTAGACCACCGAAAGGTAGGGTGCCCCCCACCACCTTGCACAACCATGCTTCCATCTAGACCTTCTCCATGGCCTTGGATGCTAGAAGAGGAAGGCTCCCTTGTTCATGTGCTACCCCAAGAATCATACAACTAGGAGTCTAGGAATCCTCATTTTTGGCCATACCTTGAAGGACTATTGATGTTTGTAGCTCGGATAGGTATTTCCATGGGGTTGTGTCTTGCTCATGGGAATCGTCACTATTACCTCTCAAGGACTTGGCAAATTCACTTAGTGATTAAATAAAGTGAATGTCTTTTTATAAGTAATTGGGGTTAATTTGGATAAATGCCTAAGTTTTGGGCATTATTGATTTAAGTTAATTAAATGAATCATAATCGTCGATCTCAAGTGAGTGAGATCTAATATCAGCCATCGGAGTTAGATTTTTGGTTCATCCCAAAAGTTTCAAATGCAGCCAAGGGGAGAGGAGAAGACACACAATCTCACAAGAGAGAAACTCAAGCATTGAGTGGGGAAGAAGGACTTTCTAATTTCCAGTCTCTTGGCCAAATGAGACAAAAGGCAACAGTTTGGGAGCAGCAGGGAGTCGAACCAGTCCAGTGGAGGCGAGGCTGAGCAACAGAAATAGGCCGTACAGCCGTATGGACAGACCATACAATCGTACAAACCAGTAGTATGGAATTTGTACAGGTGTACAAACAGATCGTACAGAATCCATATCGACCGTACAGATAGATTGCATGGAATCCGTACAGTCGTACGTATTAGTCCATACGAATCTGCACAGTACGAGCCCATATAGTCCATAGGACAGGGCAACGGAGATCATAATGATCTATGGGTTTTTCTGGGTTTTTGCTGATGTTTCTTGGGGCAGATTCATCTTTTGGAGGGTAGGTTTTAACAGGTTTGCTGTGTATTTTTCTCAGGGCCATTTTCCTAGGAAGGGAGCCCTTGTAAGCTTGGAATATTTTAATGAAAAGCTGATTTTGAAGGGCATAAAATTGTGCATGTGTTTTTGATCTGTTTCCTACATTGCTTCCGCTATTTATTTATGTTGATATATCTCAACAAGTATAAAATAATCAGTTAGCTGAAAATTAATTTTAAGCAAGAAAGATCACTAGAAATTGTTTTATTTAGTGCTAGGGTTAGAAAAATTAACAAGGACATCATCTACTAATGCATCGACGATTTCACAGTCATTGATGACTTGGAGAGTGAGATTTTATCTCCACACTTGTCTTTGGCATTCAACACAGGCAGTTATTGACATCATCTCCTCCATTTAGCACAAGTTTCAACATTAAGTGCCCTCTTCTTTCAATACTCTAGCTTTGTCACATCTATATTTGTACTTGTACTTTACTTACTATGCTATTCTCATTAGAGTCGTTAGCTTTATTAGCTTAGGTGTTTAGTTGTTGATCTCGAACCTAGATTTTCTCACTTAGCTTGTATTAAAGTTGCTTTTGCACTCATACATTGTACCTTATGTCATTGGTTATACCTTTTAGCCCCATTGACCTACTTTTATGGTCATTTTGTTGGTCATTACCCACCCATCTAAGTTATTTTTTTTGGGTCTTCTCTCTTCTTCAATGTTAATAGAGGCCTGGCCATCTAGCCCTTTAGGGAGGACATTGGGCCATGTGAATAGCTCCCCTAGGGGAGGAAGCATCCCGAGAGGGGTCAACATCCTTATGTGCATTGTGCTTGTTAGCTTGGACAAAGCCAACTCGAAGGTGGTCATGCTCTTAGCTAGGACTTTGGGACAAAGTTTGAAAAATCGAAATCGGACTCGGAATTGGTCGAGGGTCAACTCGGAATCGGTAATGAATCGGTCATAAATCGGTTTGCTAAAAAATACATAAAATATTTAATTTTTTAAGAAAAATAACATTTTCAAGATTCTAATTCATTATTCCATAGCATTAGAAACAAAATATCCCATGTCTACTCATGTATATACCATATAAGAGTCAATATATCAAAATGGCACAAAGTTTTGTTTAAATTTTAAATTTTTAAAACTAAATTTTTAATTTCTGTTTAAACTTTTAAAATTAAAACTATTAAAATTATGTGTAATTCAGAATTTTTAAATTTTTTATTTATTTCTGTTTAAAAACAAAAAAAAAGTGTAAATTGTAAACTTACACTTACCTTGGATTCTGGAAAATTTCTATTGGAAATTGGACACTGCACAGTGCACACTGCACACACACTCCACGAGCCTACCCACTCCACGGCCAACTCCACGAGCCCACCCCCGCGGCTCCACTCCACTCCATAGACCACTCTGTCGCAGTCTGTGTGGAACTCGTGAGTCCATTCCACTCCAAATCGGCCAGCTCCACTAAGCAGTAAGCACTCCACTTCTGCGCTGTTTCAAACTTTCAAAGAAATAACAATGGGCTGGGTTAGGGGCTCGGGGAGGGTAGTGTAGGTTAAGTTAAAACTTAAAAAATAAAAATAAAAAACCTAAAAGAAAACCCTTTTTTATGCTCGGGGCTCACACGAGAAAAATCGGCCGAGTTATGTCTAGAATCGGCCGACCGGACCGGTTCGAGGCTCACACGAGAAAAATCGGTTGAGTTATGTCTAGAATCGGCCTCCGATCCGATTTGGCCACCGGTTCGAACCGGTTAGGCATCAAATCGGCGAATCGGCCGATTCCTATTCCGATTCAGCCGATTTTTAAAACTATGCTTTGGGAGCAACATCACCATTCATACCCTTTCTTGTCACTTAAATCCATTTGCCACCTTTAGCAAAAATTGAATCCTTTTGGGTTTCCGATCCCAATGGGGTATTAGAAGCTACGCTGTTGGGAGCGGGAGCGGGAGCGAAAAGTGAAATTTTCAAAAGCTTCCGTTTCGGGAGCGTTTTTTATATAATATATATTTTAATATATTTTGATGCATATAAATTAAAAAAACATGTATTATGCCAAATTAGCTATTGGAAACAAGAAAACATAGAATCTAGATATTCATATAACCATTTAGTACACATTGATATAACATTAATCATCTAGTCTTCTAGATTCTAGGAGCTCTAACTTATAACATTGTCATTAAATGATCATCATCAAATCATCAATCATCAATCATCAACAACATCAACCTTCGAATTTCAACATATAATATTTGCCATCAAACTAGGCCATAATGTTTACAAAATAGGCCAACCGCCAAAATAAACATGAAAATGAAATACAAACTACAAAGTACTATGAATCTACTAAGCTTTCTGCTTGCCACGAGTAACTTCCATATTCTTTTCTCGTGTTCTAGGTGGAATAGGTGCTGGTGGAAGTGATTGTGGAACATGAGAAGAAGATGAATGGCCCCCACGGGCTGAACTTGGACGTTGTGAAGCTAAAGGCAAAAGTCCTGCATCCGGAAAGCTGCTTTTGCTTGGGGGTGGCATATCTGTACGGGTAGTCTGAATTGGATCATCATGATCACCCAATAGTTCAGCCTCCAAGTGCTCTAATGCAATGGCTCCATCCTCCACATTAGTCTCCTCTGGATTGTTGTCCCAAGTCAAATATGTTCTATCATTCTTGGCCGCCTCACAATAATGGGACAACAACCTCAAGTTGTAGTGCACATAAACCAAGCTTTCTACGCGATCTACATTCAGACTGTTTCTCTTTATACTGTGGATGAAGTTGTAGGTGCTCCAACACCTCTCTGCAGAAGAGCTATTAACAACCCGTGATAGCACCCTCACCGTCAATTTATGCAAATATGTGGCTCTAGAGCCATGCATGTTCCACCAAAGGATAGGATTCAATCTGTCTCGATCTTTGGTTGCAAACAGGGAACCAAAGCGTCCATGCTCACTTATGTATTCGCTCAATTGAGTCTGTACTTGAGCACACTCTTCCTCATCAGGGACCAACTTGTCTAATGCTTGCATATACCCAGCAACAACCTCTGGATCTATGTGGGGTTTTTTTCTAACTCCACCCCCAAGTGCAGGTTGGGCCAACCCAATTGGAGAATAGTATTTTGGGGTGAGGACATATGCAAGGGCATGGAGTGGAACATTTAGATTATCCCACCTTTTGACCACATGTTTATGAATATGGTCATACAAGACTGCATCTCTTTGCTCAATAATGTCTTTGAGTTGACCAAGCATGCTATCCATCTCCTCATATACCTCCCCAATCACCGGCTGATTTGTATCTGCAAAACGAATCATGTTATAAACTGGCTTGGTGAACTGCAGAACATACCTAACCTGTGACCAAAAATGACCTTCAAGAACGGTGTCCTCCACCTCCTGAAAGTCACTTCTATCTGATGCACTTGCAGCTCTGTCTTTCAATTCCTGCCATGGATCACTTGAGACCATACTAGCCAATGCCTCTCTTACCTTCAAAAGCCTCCTGAAGGTGAGGTAGTAGCTAGCAAATCTAGTCTTTGCAATCTTCAATAGCTCCAACTTAGAGTGATTGCGAAAAATGTGGTGGGCCATGCTATGATTGGTAATAAATTTGATCATTTTCTTACCTCTCTTGTACAAGGCACCAATCCATCGGTAATTATTGTCCTTCATCTTAACAATATCATGCATCAAAAGGTTCAATGTGTGAACCAAACACCCTGACCAAAATATGTTGGGATACTTATCCTCAATGATTGCTCCTGCTGCCTTACAATTAGTAGCATTATCAATGATGACTTGAATGACATTGTATGGCCCAATCTCCTGAATGGTTTTAAGTAAAGGTTGTGCAATATTAATAGCGGTCTTGTAGCGATTTGAGTAGTCATGGGCTGAAAGGAAGAACGCACCGCTAGCAGAAACGCCAAGAATATTTATCAATGGCTTGCCTTTAACATTTGTCCACCCATCAGATACAATGGATACCCCATAGTTGGACCAATCATTTGTGAACTTTCCAAGAGCACTATTGATTTTGGCTCTTTCCCTGTCAAGTCCCACGGTTCTAGCTTTGTCATACCCAGGGCTTCTGTATCCTTGAGGGCCACCATTGATGGCTTGTACCATTTCATGCCAATAGGGTGAGCGAAGAACATTGAATGGCACACCACATGCATAGAGAAACCTATAAACTTTTGAATCCACCTCATCTCTACAA
This sequence comes from Larix kaempferi, assembly GCA_027924585.1. Classification (NCBI taxonomy): domain Eukaryota; kingdom Viridiplantae; phylum Streptophyta; class Pinopsida; order Pinales; family Pinaceae; genus Larix; species Larix kaempferi. Next base: position 389,869 of record BSBM01001774.1, read on the forward strand.
CCTTGGTCAAGGAAATCGGATAATGTTCTTCGTATAGGCGAGACTCCATGGGGAGATGAGGCTCCCGATCAAGCCAATGATGATCCAGCTCCACTACCAAACATTCTTTGTCGGGATTCAGAATCAACCCTTGATCTCTTGGAGTTGTTTTGAGCGACATCTTCTTCCATCCTGTATTTGCTTCTCTCTTTAGCTCCCACTTTGTCACAAGTTTTGACTCCATGAGACTTACCTACATTGCATGGCATAACCCCACACAAATGGTCTCTCACCCGGGTATATGAACCCGTGTATGTTTTCCCACAATGGGGGCATGCAAATTTTGTGGTTCCACCCCCTCTCCCTCCCCCTTGCCTTGTCACATACTTCCACAAAGGTGTTGTGTCTTTTTGTTTTTGCCCCACATCACCCTCTTCCCCTTCCTCCTCTTCTCCTTGGTATGCATCACTCTCTACCTCTTCCCCTTCATCACTACCACCACCATATCTACTTCCCAACACCATCATAATGAGAAGAAGTGGAATGAAAAACCAAAACCACATACCCATCATGTTTCTTGATTCAAGATGAGAGTCACTTGTTCCCTGCAATAGAACGATGGAGAAGAAGAAATTGGAAAGAGTAGGAGAAGAGAACATTGCAAGTTTTCCATTTTTTAACATAGTGAAAAAAAATTGCAAAAACAAACAAAGATGAGTTTTTAGAGCGAATCTTTTAGCTCTTCAATGGTGGTTGAATGTCTCTATGGAGGCTTCAATCTCCCTTGCAAGCTCTCCCCTTCAATCTCCCCTTCAATCTCCCACTCAATGCTCAAAGCTCTCAAACAACTAGCAAACTCACTCCAAGCTCAAACTCTTCCCAATCAAGCAAATGAGTAATGGAATGAGTCCAAATGGACTCATTCACCCTTTATTGGCCCAAAGTGACCTAGCCCACTAAAAAATCCCCCAAGAAAATATAAAAATCGAAATTTTTTGTGATGAATCCACCCAGCCCGCGAAATCGACCTCGGGTTTGTTTTTAAGCCCGGGTTCGATGAGGAATCGACCCGGAATCGACTGATTCCAGATCGATTCCTCATCGAACCCGTAAAATCCAGGGATCGTTTTTTTCGGGGTCAATTCGCGAATTACTGAATCGATTCCGGGTGGAATTGATGAGGAATTGCGCTTCCGGAATCAATTCCTCATCGATTCCATCTGGAGCACGAATTGGGATCGATTCGGTGGGGGGGGAGAGCGATTCCCAGCAGCGTAGATTAGAAGAGTTGACCTTGGACAATAAGGAGCAATCCTTGATCCTATAGTCAGTTCTTTGGCAATGAAAGCAAGTTTTTGGAAGGTTGATACACCTAACGATTTAGCAAATGACCTTTGGGTCGACTTTGATAAAAACCTGCACACACAGTCTTGGGACAAGTTGACGTGATTGCAGAAATGCTTTTAAGGGTGTGGGTAAATAAATGTTTGGGGATCATGGCAATTGCATTGCCCAAGGGGAGACAAATGCTCAAGAAAATCTGATTATTGCGTAGGGAGGCCTTTGTAGTGTGAATTCAATCCAGATGCGATGGTGCAGTTGAGCAAACTCATATGTTGAGAAGTTCCCATACCACTCGAACAATATCGCTAGGGTATTGTGACACATCCAAGGTCCAAGCATGACCACCTTCGAAGCATGACTATCCTATTTGAAAGAAATTGGAAAAATCCCCTTGTCAGGCTCCTAATGGCCTTGCAAATCTGTATGGCTCCTAAGCTTGTTTAATCCAGGCCATAATGATAGAGTCAAGCGGTACTCTACCTTCAAAGTAACCTAAAAGGGTTTGACTCTGAAACCTTCACAAACAACAACACATTCATTAACAAATTTTCAATAGAGATCTCATCGGCAAGAATCTCAGTACGTCGTGGTAAACTTTCATTACAAAATTGCAAGGAACCTTCAACGACACCATCTTTGACACTGGTATTGACTTCAACAAAAAATCCTTGCAGCATTGTGGAATGATATCAGACTAGTGTTATTGGAACCGAACCAAAACTAGCAAAATCAGCCAGTTCGACTGGTTTCAAGGCCATACTAGTTCGATTCAATATTTTAGATCGGAGAAGGCTGTTTCCGTCTGGAATTGGCCTTAAATGCTTGAACCAACTGGTTTTGTACAAGTCCGTATGTCATGGTTTTGAACATGAAAATTTTAAAAATAAATAAAAAAGGTAAACCTTAGACCCTAGTAATCATCGGTAATATGAAATGTATGTAAAAGTGACATTACTTAAATTTTTAACATTAGCATTAATTGTTTCCAAATGTTTGAGTGGTTCCGACCAGATTGCACTTCATATGCAAAAAGTAGAATTTTAGATCCCATTTAGAATTCAATAGACTTAACAGTTTTCAAGATTTCCGGATTGCAACGTTTCCACTAGATTTTATCATGTATGAGGGTATGAGATTGACATTTAATCAAGCACATCAAGCCCTCTATTATAATGCTAACTAGAAATTCAGATTTCATTCAAGCCTTGTCTCTGAATTTCCACTGTAAATCTAATTTTTAAGCTTTGCTATTTCATTATATGTAATGTGATACTAATCTGGAATCCTTAAAGGCTTTTAAAACAGATCCGAGAGATTGGAAATCAGACAGGATTTGCAACCAAATAGAAAAATAAGCATTCCTTTAAAATGGAATTTATGTCTGTTTATAAAGTTTAGAGCTTAGAGAGATTTAGAAACTTTCAATATAGAATCTTGAAGTTCTATTGCATAAATCTGATCATTTGGTGTAAACAAGTGTTCTAGGGCCATTTGAGCATGTAAACCTTGGGCTGTTATGCCTTTAGTTAATCTGAGTTCTTGTTGGTGAAATGAGTTCCATTTAAGTTCTACAAACTAGTCATATGGCTCTATGTTGTCATTTAATTCAGGATGGGGAATGGTATGTAGACTTGTAACTTTTGGAACTTTAAATGTAATTCTATGGAAAAATGGTGCTTAATTCTATTTGAATTGTTTGTTTTAGCTCTTATAACTGTACAATAGATCAGGTATCCCAGAAATTCTCAGCTGTTTTTCCTCTGAACAAGTAAAAAACACAATCCTCTGTAGACTGCACAGACCCTGTTGAATGATGCAAAAACCCTTGTCGTGGTTAATAATAACCAAGTCGACCTCCCTGGTTGTGTTTGACCAGGTTGATCTTCCTGGACATGATTGAACAAAGCAGTCTCCCTTGTCATGGTTGTACAAACCAACTTCACTTGTCGCGGTTGGACATAACTTCTAAGATTAACTCCAAAATTTAATGTTTATATTCACCTTTACTTTATATTTACTTTCACTAATGTAGATTTTAACATTAAAAGTTAAAGTGGGATCCCCATTTCAGGGTGTTTGGTGATGGAATCAAACCCATCGGACCTCACACAGAAGATAGGAAGTAATGTCTTAGCTCTCAACACACTGAACAGCTTTTCATCTTTCAACATATATGATATATGTAAAACAGGAACTTGTACCCCTTCCTCTTGCACCTAAAGTTTGGGAATTATGGAATTCTGAGATTGAAACTTAGTAATTAAACTTAATTAAAAAAAATTAGGAATGCCTAGGGAAGCATGCACTGGTGGGGAACTTTGCTACCTTGTTGCTGCACAATTTTCAGTTCAATGTATGCATTACTTGAGCTGGGTACTTGGTAATGTACACTGAAAGGCTTAATAGAAAAATTGCAAGGCTAGGAATTTATCCAACTAAAGTTAAATTTAATGGGTAATTAATAGTAATTATTAATTAATTATCTAGGAAAATATTTTTTATATGAACTTTACCTCTATCAGTAGGGTGCCATAGGGAAAGACATACAGGTGGGTCCTCAAATACCTCTTCTTTTCAGATTTACTTCAGTTAGCATCTTTCTTTTGGTTGCCAGCCATAAAAAGGCCCAAGACCCTGGGCCAAATTACTAGCCTCCATATTTGTTTCCAACTTGGGTCAACCGCTGGTCTTGTGTTAGGGCTTGAAGGTAACCTTCCTTCACAAAGTATTGGCCTTTGGATTTTGAGTTCCAACCTAGGATATCATTCTGATGTTTGTACTTAACTGATCTAAACTGTTCTTATGAATTCGACTTCCTCCTCAGGCCATGATCCCTGGGCACTTTAGTTCCCAATAATTGTTTACCTTGATCCAACCTGTATTGATCATTGCTTCCCTTACTCTATGTAGAGTTTGGATTTTCTCAATGGTCGATGCCCAACCCATGCATCATCCCATAAATTTTCTTTACTGTCATTACTATCACCCAGAATAAATGATTATCTTTAAGCTCCTTGCATTTCATTGGTTCCAGATCCTTGATCCTTCAGGCATATACTTATTTCCCATACAGCAATCATGGAGCTTATTATTAAGGTATTTGAATGTGAAATCCACTTTATTTGTGAGCGCAAGCAACATTTTCCAACAATTAGGTAAATTAGTAATTTTCCTTCTTGTCGGTGAACATCCAAGTGTCTAAAAATGTGTCCAATGGAAGTGCAAGATGGAATTCAAGTATGATCTCCTGTTGATGTATAATCAATGGCTTCTCTTCTAGTTAATGGGTCTTATACAAATTTAAGATTGTTGACATTGGTTACATTATGGATACTAATATGAGCCAACAAATCTTGGTGGAAGGCATTTGTGTGATTTCCTGCAAAATGACATAAGGACCATATCTGATAAGTTTGAGTTTAAGGGTTAATTTTTGAACTGCCGTGTGTCTATACTAGCCAAACTCCATCTCTGACTTGAAAATGGTATTGAATCTTGTGTTTATCTTTTAGAGCTTTATATTGCCTGAGTCAGATGTATCCCTTGGACTTTGGAATGCATCTCTGCTAAGTACTCTACAAAGAGAATGGCTTTTTGTTGCCTGTTTTTCTCATGGGATGTGGTAGTAGAGGAAAGGACAAAAAGCAGTTTGTCTGTTGCAATGTGCTGAAATCCAAAACTAGCCTCAAAAGGTGAATGGTATGTAGAGATGAGTCGCAGCCTTTTGTAGGTATGTTGGCATGCATCTCTCTACAAAGACAATGGCTTTTAGTTGCTTGTTTTGCTCAGGGGATGTGGCAGGAGAAGAAAGTGCAAAAAGAAGTTCGTGTATTCCAATGGGCTAAAATTCAAAACAAGCTTCAAAAGGTGAATGTCATGTAGAGATGAGTCACACCCTTTTGTAGGTATGTTGGTTCATTGGAGATATTTATCCCACAACCTGTTAGACTGCTGATAGATGTGAAGAGCATGTACAAGGATCTGTTAAAAACTTCAGATTGGTGGTAAGTTTGAGGATGGAAGGTTGTGGAAAAGTTTAACTAACAACCTAACATTTTCCACAATGATTGCTAAAAATGGCTAAGCATGCAAGAATCAATCGCTGAAATGATGGGGAGCGGCAACCTATAATGTGACAAGTCGTGGTATAGTTTGACAATTTTACAAGCATCAATGTCTTTGTTGCATGATCTGAAGATTGCCATTTGTTAGCTAAATTTTCTAATTGTCATATTAATTACTTAGCACTTTTTTTAGTGTACTTTGATTATAAAGTTACATAGTGATGTAATCCTGTCATAATGTAATGTTAAGTAAAAGTCATTTAATTAGTTAGATGATTAGGTGTTTGGGCATACTCATCGTACGTCTCCCATCTAATAATTAAGAGAATGCAATAAGCCTTTTATATATTGGTATAATATATCAACCAAGTACATTTCACTCTCTTATTCTGCTTTGTATCGTCTGCCTGCATATTTGTGTGCATCTCTGACATGGTTTTGAAACCATGGAAGAAGGGATTCACAGATGGAATCAGAAGCCTCAAAAAGTCCCACCTCACCCAGATTATGCAAGATACACATATAATATTTGCAGTTTCATCAAACAAAAATAATTATTCCGAATGCCTGTCAAAAATCACTGGTTTGGCCTCCCATTATTTCTGCTGGACAGAAAAGGGTGAAAATGTTGGCTCATTATCCTACTGCCTTTGGAATATATCACATATATTTTTGGAGATCGAAAATTGTTGACTTTGTGATAGAGAATACACATTTGAGGCATATGCTCATGAGAGGTGATTGCGACATTGCTGTGTGAGATTGGAAAGTCCCTAATCGCCAATTGGGCCCTGTTGTCCGCCAAACTGCACACCAGCAGCAGAAACCTTTTGAAAGCTGTCTCCCTCACTGGAAAGTGGGGAGAGGTGTGGCCTTGGGGGCAAGCAATGAGCCAGGTGCTGTCACCTGAATCCCAGCTCCTCCGTTTTGGCAAAACTCCTAACGAAGCCAAGGGGGGTAGTCCCTATTAAAGAGTTGTCTAAGGCTCTTTGTGTGTTTTAAATGTGTTTTGGTGTAGTGATGCGGATGGGTGTTTTTTAGGAGTTTTTTGAGATGAGAGACAAAATAAAACTCGAATATAAGACAAGATAACGCAATCCACGTTGCAGATACGAGATGAAAGATACACTTGGGCAATAAGTAAATCACTTTTCACGAAATATAAGCAGATACTCCAATGTTGATATTTAGGCGAACAAAATATAAGATAAAGGACCAGTGCCTTATGGAGTCAAAAATTAAATATGAATTGTGAAAACTTGACACAAGTGCTTGAATTGAAAATTTGTGAGAACGTTGTGCAGCTTATCTTGGTAAATTCAAAGTTTTAGTTGTCTTGATTATTAGGGCTAAAACCAAGGATATCAAAAGATGGTGGAACCTTACCCAAGGAAAGTACTGGCAACCCTAAGTGATCTGTCGGAAGCACTCAGATTCATAAAGGATAGGTGTCCAATGTTTGAACCGCCCTTGAGTCTGACAGTGGATTCCCGGCACCACCTCTCGAGGGGAAGAACAGTAATTTGCCTTGGTTGAGGTTTTGGGTAAAAATTTTAATTAAGTTATCGATCGTAAATTATCAAGTCTTCCACCTTTCTGAGTACTAGCCCAACCTTTTCAGGTTGGCAGAGCATATGGGTGTAGGACGAAACCAAGATAAATTAATTAAGGGGTGTGTGAGTGAAATTTTTTATTATTAAGAAACCTTGTTCAACTCTCCGACAGAGAGCGCTCTTGACTCGGTCTTATGACCACAGTTCAAGAGACTTGCTAAACTTAAAATGCCTAATGCAGGGATGATGCAAAAAACTAAAATGCCCTCCGACAGAGGGTGCTCTTGACTTGGATTATGGCCAAGTTCAAGAGACTTTGGTTTATTTTAAAGAAGCAGAAATTTTAATAGCAGTATACTTAACTTGAAACAGATTTAAACCATAGTGTTGATCGACAAGATAAAAATTACTACTAACAATAGTGCTTGCAAAATAAATCTAATGTTCTACCACACAAATTTTAATCTACTAGGTGGGGTTGATCTCCGAACAAGATCAACCGCTAGAACCGCCTGCACTTGAGAACTTCCAGCTAGCTGAAAGCTTTGCCAAGGAAACCGACGGGGAAGGAAGAGTAACCACAAATTATGTGGTTCTGCCCTTGAGACGAAATCTCAAGGATACAACTTCCGGCTGAAGGCTTTGGAAGAGAAGCAAGATAAAAATAAACAAGAAATAAAGCTAGACTACCCAAGAATCTCTTTCAGGTCCAAGACCCTACTCGGGAGAGCATGGGGGTAAGTAAATATGGAATATAAAGAAAATGACTTATTTGAAGCAAATTTTAAACTACGAGCATGAAACTGTAAATCTAAGCTAAATCAAACCACAAGACCCAACACCCTTCCCCAAATGGGGAAGAAGACCAAAAAGTGGAGGCCTCCTCCACTTCAAATTTTTATTAAACACTTACAAATGCCTCAAGGGAAAATCCTTGAAAGGTCTTTTGAGATGATAAGACTTGGAAAAACAAAACTAACTCCTATGAGCTATTACAAAGGATAATACAAGATGATATCACGTTTTAACTAATCCTCCTAGATTCATTTCAGTTTTGCTTTGTTTGGACCTCTTCTTTTCAAGACTTTCTCAAGCACCTTTTCTCTTCAAAAGCACCTATAACAACATTCAACTCAGGATACCCTTTAGCATTAGATAAGTAAAATCAACTTTGAAACTAAATCTAGATTTGCAAAATAAAACCAAAAACATAAAATGACATGAAAAATGGTTCAAAAAAGTTAAGATGGGAAAACGGACCAGCGAACAAAAGTGCCCTAAATATGCTAGAAATGAGATCTAAGATGTAAAAAATTTAAGAAATTTTTATGAAATTTTTTCTATCTTTAACAAGAAACTTGGAAATGTAAACTATGCAAGCTATACTAATGAAATGAGATCTACAATGTAACTAACAATAAGATGCAAATAATAATAGATCCTAGCTATGCTAATGCAAATGTGAAGATCTAAACACTACTATTTCAAAAGAAAATGCTACTAACTAGGACTAATACTTAACCATTTTTGTTGTTTGTGTGAATTTTTTAGGGCTAATAGAAGGGGGACGAAAGGGGGAAAGAGAACAAAGGAGAGAAAGCAAAACAAAGGGGATGAAGGTAGGAGGGTGAGAAGAGATGAAGGGGACGAGAGCAAGGAAGGCTAGGATATGGCAAACAACGAGAGCAAGGAGACTAGGAGCTAGGGGGGACGAGGGCACAAGAAGGGAGGAAAACGAGATGAGAGGGAGTTGGACGAATGGAGGAAGTGAAGACTTAGGAGAATGAAAAGCGAGAAGAAGAGAAGGTGGGGGAAAACTAGGAGAGGGGGATCCTAAGGAAGAAAAACGAAAGAAGGGGCTAGGTGAAGATGGCTAGAAGAAAGTGGACTAGCAAGTCAAAGAAAAATAATTTCAAGGAGAAAAAGAGAGCTAGAAGATGAAAGCTCATGAACCACGGTTACCAATAGTTGAATGAATTTTTTGTTGGAGAAGGCAAAAGATACTTGGAGAAGCTCACAACCCTGCAAACAAATTATTAAGATAAATGGAACACTTGATCGGTGAAGGTATTAGATGCCAATAGCTCTCAATGATTGAATTCCCTAAAGACACAAAAACTCAAAGCAATAGATTAGAAGCCTAAGTACTAGATTGTTAGTCCTCAATAAGCATCATAATCAAATTTGCATAATAAGAATAGGGTGAAAGAGATATTACTTCAATGAGATGAAGACACAATGCCAAGAGCCCAATCAAGTGACCTCCAAAGTCTCAAAATATTTTATTAAACAAGAGCTTACAATTTTCACCAAAGTTTCTTTGCACAAAAATCCCTGAGATAATAACCCAACATGGGCCTCTCTTTATAGTAAAAGACAAGAAACCTAAGCTTAAACCCTAAATCGAATTGGCAATGGGAGATAGGTCGAATTCCAATCACATGAGGGCTTGGAGGGGATGGACATGGCCAAAGTCGAGTTTATGGTAGGTGGAAACTAGTTCATTGGATGACACGTGGTAAAGGTAGGCACTAACTCCACTCTAATCAAAAGCCAAGCTAATCAACAAATCTACTAACCAATAAACGAGTTACAACAAGGCTAAGCGTGAAGCTAGTGGAGATTGACGTGAGGGTTGTAGGATATGCGAATTGGATGATGGGTGGCGTGTATCTTGGTCAAAGTTTTAAAAATCGGAATCGGACTCGAAATCGGTCGAGGGTCAACTCGGAATCGGAATCGAAATCGGTAATAAATCGGTCGATTTGAATTTAATGAATCGGTTTGCTCAAAAATACATAAAATATTTAATTTTTTAAGAAAAACAATATTTTCAAGATTCTAATTCATGATTCTATAGCATTAGAAACAAAATATGCAATCTCTGCTCATGTATATACCATATAAGAGTCAATATATTAAATGGCACAAAGTGTATTGTGCAATACATATCTAGGTGACTGGAACTGGAACAAAACAGTGAAAATACATAATCCATGAGGCCTATAGGCTATACGGCCAGTAGAGTCCAAAAAATAGCATGATATATAGTCAACTACATCAATCGAACTGATCAAACTCATCACCACTGGCACTGCTACGGCAAGGTGTAGAAGTAGAACTAGAACCAAAAGAACCCGAAGCTGAAGGACTAGCAAAGGCATCAACATCTGGCTCAATCTCAGGCTCCTCAGGCTCAGGAACACGGTCATCTACTACTGCAGTAGTAGTACTGGCTGAATGCCTACTCCTACGTCGTCGTCGGCTATAAGTAAGAGGTACTGGTCCACTAGTGCCTGCTGTGGCTGGAATATGGGGATCCACACCTGTATGAACTGATGGCATCGACAATAGAGGATTTGAATCTATATGAGGCTGCAGCAAGTCCTCCAACTCAATATCCAGATCATCACCAAACTCTGCATCTGCGGTCTCCACTACCCAATCTGAGGTAGGATCTATATCATCTAACAGAATGGGATCCGTATCAGGTCTTTTGTTCATCAACTGGTTGCGTCTGAGTCGCAGATTGTACTGCACGAAGACTAGATCATTTAACCGTTTCTGCTCTAAACGGTTTCTCTTCTTCGTGTGAATCCGCTCAAACAAAGACCAATTGCGTTCACACCCAGAAGCGCTGCAGGTTTGACTCAGGACCCGAATTGCAAAATTTTGCAATTGTTTTGTATGATTACCAAATGCCCTCCACCATTGTGCTGCAATTGCAAACGCGAATGGTCAAGGCAGTGAATTCAACAAATTAGATTGTAAATTTGGCTAAGAAATTAAGAATCCAGGTATTTACATTTTACAATTTAAACTTTAAACTTTAAAGTTAAACAACATAATTTAAAATTTTAATAAAACAATGGAATTGTTTACCTGGTTGGCCCTTCTCTATTGCATTTTTAGCCACACTTTTGCCGAAGAGACCTGTGGCCTCTCTAAAAGAGGTGATCTGCATATGTATCTCCAACTGGGTCGCCTCATTTGGGACCATGCGCTCAAGGCAAGTATACAATCCATCCGCTATCTCCCCACTCGGATCAGCATCAATGTCATCTCTATATTGATACATCAGGTTCAGGAAATCCCAGCTGCATGTATAGGGCGATGGAGTTGATTGTTCCATCTCCTATCAATGATCTCCCAAATAGGCCCATACTTGGATACTCTATCTTTGTATGCTGCCCTTATTTGCTCCTTTGCCTGATCCATAGCTTCATAAATGTATCCCATGGCCAATTTTTCCCCATCCACCAACCACAACACCTTAACAAGTCGCTCAGTAATTGCCACAACCTCTGCTGCTTTTTTCCAAAATGATGAGCTTTTAATTCTCTTCTTTGTGTCTCTTCCATCTTGGGTGCGAGCCCAACTAGATGAATTCCATTCATCACTTGAAAACATCTTCTCCAAGTTATGTTTTTGGGAAAGGAGAGATTGCAATGTGAGGAAGTGAGTTGCAAATCTAGTAACTGCGGGCCTAACAAGCTCCTTGCCCTGTGTGTGTCCCCTCATCAAGCTCAATACCCAACCATGGTTGTAGATGTACCTGGTGATGTTTTTGGCCCAATCCACAGTGTACTTGATCCAATCCTGTTTGCATACATCCTCAAGCATGAGGTCTATGCAATGTGCTGCACATGGGGTCCAGAATATGGTTTTATGTTTTTCCTCTAACATCCTACCAGCAAGAACATAGTTAGAGGCATTATCGGTGATGACCTGCACAACATTATTTGCCCCCACCTCCTGAACAATCTCATCCAAAAGATGAAATAACAGATTTGCATCTTTCACTTGATCGGATGCATCACATGATTTCAAAAACATGGTTCCCCGTGGGCAAGATACAAGAAAGTTTATAAGGTGTCGCCCCCTCCTATCTTTCCATCCATCCGACATGATAGTGCATCCTGAATTTACCCATGAAGCTTTGAAATCCTTCAGGTATTCTTCTATGGAAACAATCTCTTTTTGCAAAAGAGATCCCCTCAAGTCATGCATACTAGGGCCTTTGAAGCCCTTACCAGCTGCTACAACTGAATCCCACATAGGTTGGTAATAAGAAGAGCGTGCAGCATTGAATGGGAGATCAGCATCATACCACCATCTTGCAATGTACTCATGGGCAACTTCTGTGTACTGCTTCTTCCAATGCTCATCTAAGGTGGGTTGAATTTCTGTTGGATGTTGCATATGAGAAGCATTCACACTGGCAGAAGTGGTGGGAGTTGTGAAATAGTCGTCAATGCTAACCCTCTTTTTGGCTTTGCCCTTATCTTCTGTAGTCTTGGATGGCGGAACAAACTGGAAAGAATTCCTAAGAGTGGTTGAAGGGATAGATGAAGAGCCTTCATTTGAACCAGGGGCATAGGTCCCACCCATCATTTCAACAAGCCTCCTCTTCCTCCCTACTTCTTCCTCTATCTCTCTTTGCTTAGCCTTTCCCTCTTCAAACTTCTTGAACTGATCTTGCATCTCAATTCTAATATGCCCAATAACATCCAGTGGGGCTTCACATGCCTTAACTTGGCCTTTGATGGCAGCCAAGTGTTGTTTAAGCCTGTAAATTCCCCCACCCTTAATCAACTTCTTGCAATACTTACACTAAATGTCGCCCTGAACAATATCTGCATGGATCCATGCAGGATCTTTTGCTTTTGGGGGCATGATTCTGAGAATCTGATCTGCAATCCAAACAAAACAAGAAAAGATTAAATTAATTCTATCCAGGATTAATTAAAATTAAATTAAAAAAAATGTGTTAACCAACTACAGTAGACAGTAGACAGTAGACATTGAAGTTCAAGTGAATTTCAGTTGAGTTTCAAGCTGTGAATTTAGCCCCAAGTACAGTAGACATTGAACTTTAAATTTTAAAATTAAAATTAAATTAAAAAAAATGTGCAGAACCACACAGTTAAGGTAGGGCTCACCATTAAGCTGGCAGGGCAGTGATAGATCGAAGAAAAAGGGCCTACCTGAAATCTGGTGAATCAGCAATGAAGTGATTAGTTGATTAAATCATAATTTCATTATCTGGGTTAATTCAGAGACGGCAAAATACCCTTCTGTTGTAGTTTACAGTTGTTGGGATGGCAGATTTCGGGGATTAAGATTTTCACAGCCGGATTAGCAAATTATACTACGAAAAATTAGGAAGTTAAAACTTAAAACTTAAGATAGGAGTTTATAATATATATTCATAGATTCCCCACTTCTTGTTATCACTTATCGCTATATTTCAAATCTAAATTTACCTTTTTATCTACATACTTCTTTTTATATCTCAACACTGCCACGTTTTGACTTTTGAGATCAATCTTCTTTGTGTTTTGAGTTACATTTTGATAGAACATTGACAATGGCCAATTTCACCAAGGGTGCATTCTACATAGTCAATTTTGTAAGAGAAACAAACTTAATCAGATTGGGGACTCTCCCCTCATTGTCAATAGAACCTAGACAAAGAACCCATTGGAGATATATACCATAGAATATAAAGGTTGGAAATGAGATTCAGATTTTTGATCCAGAAAAATAATCCTAATGCTTATCTTGGAGTTTCCCCTTCGGATTTTCTACTATTTAATCTCTTTTTAATACTCTTATACTGGAATGGCATTTTTTTCTACATCAGTCACCCCGGTTGGATTTTTTGTTTGGTTTCTGCACATGGACTTTCTAATGTTGATGTCATGGATCTTTTAAATTTTTAATGTTGATGACACGGTTGATTCTTCTAGCTATTAGAATTGTTACTCGAAATAGCTAGTAGCTCTGAACTGTTACTAGATTTTGTGCTTAATAATAAATATACATGACTTGAAATGCCTACCTCACCCGCAGGTCCCGCACTATCAATCTCCCACGGCCACACCTCACCCTCACTTCACTCTCCCACGGCCACAGTGCACACCTCACCCGCACTTCACTCTCCCACGGCCACAGTCCAACTTCCAAGTTTCCAACTGTTCCAAGTCTGCTGGTGCCACTGCCGCGACTGTTCTCACTCACGCGCTTCTTCAAGTGCAATAGGAGGGTCGGGTTGGGTAGGTTAGAAGTAGTTTAGGGTTTTAGGTTTAAAAATTTCACTTATAAAAATTAAAAAATGAATAAACACCCACACGGGGCCCACACGCAATGAATCGGTCCGAGTTTTTACGTGAATCGGTAAAATCGGGTTTTCCAGCTGAATCGGCCGATTTGTTAGATAAATCGGTTAAATCGGTTCACCAAACCGGTTTGGAGACCGATTTGAACCGGGCAAGTGATGAATCGGTGAATCGGCCGATTCACAAACCGATTTCACCGATTTTTAAATCTGAGATCTTGGTAGGTGAATGCGAGTTGGATGATGGATGAGCCAATCAATTGGTGTTTGCATGGAGTTTAACCAATAGATAAACCCCAACTAGGATCCACGTGAGCCCAAGAGGAATGACGTGAGGACTTGAGGATATGCGAATTTGTTGTGAGGGAGACACATGGGGGATGGTAGGTGTAGATTCGAATTAGCACAAGGAGCCAAGCTTTGGTAGGTGTGGTGACTCGTGAGGGCGCCCACCTAAAACTTTAATGCAAACCACCAACCCAACCATCACATGCCAACACACAAAATCGAATTATGCATGAGGAGGGCGAATTGGCTCAAGAAGATTCTTAGCTGGTGACTGGATGGTTGACTGGGAGGACTCGGAGCTGATTGGAATCTTCCTAAATGCTCATTGCCATGTCATTTAGCCTTTTATTTTAATCAAATTGATTAATTTTGGAGAGATTTGGATTATCTCCAAAATAATCAATTTTATTATTTTAATTAATAATTTCTCTGTAAATAACTTTTTAGAGAAAATATTAATTACGGGGCTGAATTGACATCCGGAAGTTGGGTTTAGCTGCTCCAAAGGTCATGTGTGATTTTTGGCTTATCAAACGAGCCATCAATCACTGAATTCGGACCCAGGATGACTGACATATTACAAATTATTATTTCTCTATTTAAACTATAGAGAAATTTATTAAATTTAAAAATAATTAAAACCCAAATTTCGACGGACCCGGTAAAATTTTTTCGAAATTTTTTTCTGAGGGTTTTATGGACCTAGGACATGACCGACACCTATTCTAACAGTGTCTAGTAGGCTTATATACATTAGTTGGCCTCTAATAACCCCTCATGGCCAAATTTTCAAAATCGGGCATTCCAGCTTTGGAGGAGCGGGAGAAAACCTCATCGATTATACCTCGCCTTAAGCAAAGTATAATTGACAAGGGAAAAAACTCCTTGGAATACCTTAGTTGCTTAATCCAGTCATGAGAAACCGAGGCACTCAGATCCTACTAGCACACTTTTATTACAAACCCCCATGGGGCCATGGTCATGTCGACTCAAAAAACAAAACAAGCTAACCACAACTGGCTAGCTACAAAATGCTGGATCATCTGATACACTGGAATCAAACATTCATCATGTTTGTCAAATGGCGGCTCTCCAGAAAATCCAACTATGGTACAAAAAGTTGGTAACAGGCCCATAGACAGGGAAAATGATAGCAGATCTGGGCATGCAACCACAACTTGATTGAACTGTGCTTTTGTCAGAAGATGTGAAACAGATTGTGGGAGAGCTGTAAGGCAGTAGAGGCCAAAGGAATGCCACAGGGTCCCCAGGGCATAATAGGCCGCAGACTCAGACAAGATGCAAAGATAGACTGCGACTTGCAGAGGACGGTATAGACCTACACTGTAATAATGATCTCAGGTGATGCAGAGACAGACCTGCATTTGGCCATGAGATAGATGTGAGAGACATGCTCAAGAAATAAGCCAAGCAAAATCAAAATCATGCACACAATAAGTGCGATAAGTCTGTATGTGAACAACCACATGAGAGACAGCAGCCACAATGAACAAAGATCCTAGAACATACACAGTATTTTTGTTTTTCTGAAGGTGTTATTTTCAATGTTTTTCAGTATAAGAGGAATTTGTGTGTACAGTTTATCACTGTTTTGGGTGTGGGTTTGGCGGACACAACTCCACGAATTGGCTACTGTAGAAGTGTGTTTGATTGTTCTGAACAAAGATCATTGCTGAGTTATAGCAGCAGAGAATGTAACTGAGGTAATGCTTTTTTGATTTTTTGGTGCATGAGGTGGTTGGAAATTTCATTCTAAAGTGGCTAGTTTATCAAAGTTTCAAACATTATGCTGCAAGGAGAATTTAATGGTCATAATCTTTAATAGAGGATGAATAGAAAATTTTTGGTATAGATGTCTATTAGGAGTTATCACGGGTAAAGAGGTGTGAGTGCTAGATGACCAGGAAGAATTGGAAGCACTTGCAGGTAAAATGATCCTGAAGCAGGATATCTTTTATGCCAGGTATTGTGAAGCTATAATGCTTAAAAAATTGTATGTGATGGCTGAGGTGTTGCCTGAAGTGCAGGATCTGGTAAGGATGCCCACAATCCATAATTGCCATACAACCTTGGCCCACCCTTAATAACAGCATCCTTGTCTGTAGCATTCTCAAAAAGGAAAGAGAAGAAACCATGATTTAGTGGAGAAATCCGAGCCTTACTTTTGGCAGTGCTAGACCAAGCTTTTCTGAGTCCCGACCCATGGCATCAGGTTCACCAAGGAAGGGAAGTCTCCTGAAATACCCTATTAGGGCCCTGTTTTGAATTCCTCAATGCTATCTAAAATCCGTTGGGTGTGCAGAGCAACCTGCTTTTGATCATGGCTATCCTGAATGCATCTCTTCCTGACTTTGCTCTGAGACTTGGAATTGGAAGAAATCCTACCCTCACTCTCCTCTCCTCTCCTCTTTCCTGCTCCATCCTTGGCCCAACAACCTCGCGGAAAACCCCCCGAGTATTTCGGATTTCCCCATGATTGATGGATAGTAAACGGGGTAAACTGCCAGCTTTGATTATGGAGCCTAACACTGAAGGGATCAAGAGAGTCGAACCCGCAACCTCCCCAATTTTGGGTGGAGAGATCTTATGTCTAACTCATGACCACTCGAGCTAACCCTCGCGGCTATATATATGTATGTATGTATGTATGTATGTATATATATGTATGGATGTATAGACCTCACCCAAGTGATTTCTCAACACACACACATGTGCTTTTTAAAAAATGAATGGCAGTCTTTTAAATGAGGGATTACTGGAAATCCTTATTCATTTACTAAATAATATTTGTTGCCAGGACTCGGACTTAGAATTGGTGTCCCTTTGCTGAATGTTAAAATAGGCTTATGTATATATATATATATACACACACACAATGTTCCCCCAAGTTTCCGGGACAGGGGGATGTCTCTAAAATTATAAAAATAAAATAAAATATCAAAAATAATAATTCATTTGATGTATATTCATGATTGTGCACTGTAAATACTAAATATATTGATTTATTTTCTAAGTAGTACCAAGTAGCGATTGCAAAAAGTGAAAATAATGGAAAAGTATTAAAAAAAAATTCTTAGGGGCATGGGTGGGGGGAAACGTTTCGCCAGGAGTTCCCACGTCCCCGGGACGCAGGAAACGCGTCCCCGACCTGCAGGATATATATATGTGTTTGTGTGTATGTGTGTGGTTGTACATGTATGCATTTATAGATCTCACCCAAGTGATTTCTCAACACACACACTTGTGCTTTTTTAATAATGAATGGCAATCTTTTAAATGAGGGATTACTGGAAATCCTTATTCATTTACTAAATAATATTTGTTGCCAGGACTCGGACTCAGAATTGTTGTCCCTTTGCTGAATGTTGAAATAGGCTTATGTATTGCTATCATTGGTATATATGCTTCAAACTTGAGATGGGTTTATATAGCATTGATATTGAAGCTTATTTTTGCAGATGTTTGAAGTTGTTAAAAGAGAGGATTGGTACAAACCGGACATGTATTTGTTCAAAGATATGATTGTTATGTTGGCAAGAAACAAAAAGATGGAAGAGGCAATTCAAGTGTGGAAAGATATGAGGAACGAGGGTTTAGAACCTGATATTCAGACATATACTGAAGTTATACGAGGTTTTTTGCAGTATGGTTCTCCCATGGATGCTATGAATATTTATGAAGAAATGAAGCAGTCTCCCTCACCACCTGAGGAGCTGCCATTTCGTGTACTTTTGAAGGGTCTTTTCCCACATCCTTTGTTAAGAAATAAAGTGAAACAGGACTTTATTGAAATTTTCCCTGATAGACATGTATATGATCCTCCTGAAGACATATTTGGGATGCAGTAGAAATATGTATTCATGGGTTCCATGTCTGGATTTGGTTGTCTTCAATGATGATTCTTCTCTAAATTACTTGTTTTCATGATCAATGTTCCAAGATTATCTTAGAGGATTGCTGATGATGTTGCATGTTTAGTAAATGCATCTTCGATCTTGCAGTGGAACATCTCTGATATCAGTTGAATAAGGGATGCAATACTACAGAGGTGGAGGAGGAAGTTTGGTTGCTTTCCTTGAAATTCGATGTTGTTCCTTAAACTAAGCCTCTCAATTCAACTTATAACTTTTGTCTATTATAATTATTTAACTAAGCCTGTCAATTCAACTCATAACTTTTTTCTATTCTTATTATTTAGGGAAGAAAATGGAAGAAAGATGACTCTCTGGTCTAACTATTTCTGTTTCCAAAATTTAGGTGGTGTCATGTCCTTATCCTCAATGGGACAGATTTTAGTTTCATTCTGGAGATATCATTTCAGCCTTCATTAGAAATTTAGAAGTGGTATCACCTTCAGATTCCAATTTGGGCATTTATTTTCTCACATGATCGGCTTTATCTTTGCTCCTTTTGTGTCTTTTGGATGTTATTTTTGAAATTCAATGTTTGTTTCTTTAACAAAGCCTCTCAAATCTTCATGAACTTTTTTGTATTCTTATGATTTATGGAAGAAAACGAAAGAAGCTTGACACCATGGCCCAGTTATTTGTCTTTCCTAACTTTAGGTGGTGTCATGTTTCGATCCTCAATGGGACAGATTTTTGTTGCATTCTGGAAAATTATTTCAAACAAAGTGATATAATATTTAGATTCCAATTCGGGCATTTGTTTTCTCATATGATCGTCATTATCTTTGCTCCTTGTCTTTTTTATGGCACAGTTTTTGAACTGGAGAAATGTTATTTCGCGTTTGCTGATGTATGCTGGAGTTTTAACCTGGGTTAGTGTGTGGTAATGCAGAGCTTCTTTGGGATAAGTGTTTTATATCAATTACATTATCCTTGATCGAAGACAAATAACTTTGAGCTGTCGAATATATGAAGTTGGTATATAAATTACCTGTGTATCTGTAGTCTTTGACATCTGTGAATATCCTATTGTTCCAAGATGGAGGTAGTGTCTTCTGATTTGAATGAGCATGGTTGGGTCTAAAAGTCTTTGGTTCTATTGAGGTCTCATCAATGACATTAACTTCAGTCTTTGATGTTCTGTCTGAGCCCAGAAAGGGGGCCATGGGTTAATTTTTTCCCAAGCATGTCCAGCTTTTCTCCTCTTATTTTGCCTGCTTGCATTTGCTTTTATTCCAATGAGACCTGCTGGAAATCTCCAAATGACTAGTCTGCACCCAGATCACTAAACCAGCAGCTTACATGCACATAAACACACATGCATTTGCTTTAAATTTTAAAATGCATGGACATCTTGAAAATGCTCAAATCTCCTCCAAGAAGGCAGAAATATTTGCATCTATGACAAACATAACCCAGATCTATGCTAATAGCTCTAGAGCTAATTGAAGCTGTTCAATATCTGTCTCATTAGTATCCCAACCCATTTGAAATTGGCAGTAGTTTTCAATGCTTGCTGAGGTCTTGATCTGATGCTTCGTCAAATTGATATACAAGACTACTTCAATAAAATATAATGAATATATCTCCAAAGCTTCTACTTGCTAATTGGCAATGGAAAATAGTGGTTCAACCCTAGGTTTGTCTTGCCTTGAAACAAGTGCAAAAGGAAATTGACTCCAGGATTGCTTCAGTGCATTTAATCGAGAAACAAAATTATTGAGTGATAAAATGTGAGAGGGAAACCAATGTGAAGTTTGTATATATGCAGTTCAATTTCAAAGGGCACATTGCATACTAAATTGGAGTCAAAAAGCAAGGAAAAAAGTTAACACTAAACCATTTAAGAGCTGAATAGATAATCTTCCCAAAAGTAGCACATCTATAGATTTTGTAATGTGACCCATAATTAGAGGAGCACTTGATATTCAAATGTCATATTTACTATTATATACAAAATAAATCGGAGCCAAGGGATAAAGGAGAAAATTGAACCACTTAAAGCTGAGTAGAGAATCTTTCCGAAAGTATCACGTCTGTAGATTATGTAAAATGAACCATAATTAGAGGAGCCCTTTATATTTAAATGACCTTTTCACTATTATATACAAGGTAGATATTTGATGTTAATGGACACTCGTAAAATTCTTAGCTCTTTTAATGCATTAGGAAGACATGCAAATATGTGCTGCTCTATTTGATGAACCATTTCGTTACATGAGGTTATTCAATAGTAGATCTAAGCAGATTGCTAATTTGAAACTGATTATTTTCTCCTTCCAAATTATAACACATAGAATGTGTCCAACGCATTTTCTGTGTTATCCAGTTTAGGAGGATTGGGACTCTTACAATATGGAATTCAAATGATAGTCTCCTGTTCGTAACCACTATTGATCTAACCAAATAATTTTCAGTAATCGTACTTTTGATGCCATTTTGATTAATGATTGGATTATGCGTAGGTCACTCTCAATTTTCCTAAATTAAACTTTTCTTGATCTTCATTAATCCACTGAGACCCCTTAACCCTTCTGGAAGTCTCTCTAATCGCCTTAGGTGAGCTTCAGGACTCCACATTCCTTTAAGTCGGATAGATGTGCGTCTTTGGTTAAAGATTCATTTTGGACTGTTTTATGCTTGTTTATGTCTATATTTTTATGAAGTTTTGAAACAATCAATGTCTAATTTGAGAATTTTCTCTCTGCTCTTGCTGCTGGAAATTGATTCTTTCTATTACAAATTTACTATGTGGATCTCTGAGTTTTGCATCTCTGTGGAAATAAAGGCCTCATTTAACCCTTCCCACTACTGTTTATTGTGACTAATACCCAGAGTGTTGCGATTGGAAAGGCCCTCCTTCCATTGATTAATGTCTTGACTACAGGCGATCTACACTGACTGATCAATTTTTCTATAAATTGGCATCTCTTTCACATCATTTTTCCTCCAAACGTTCTTCATGGTGATCTACCTTGGTTATTCTTTTGGCATTTTTTCTGTTGTGATGTCTAAAGATAACCCAATTTAGTTTTAGCTATTGACACTTAGTATGGTGATTAGAAATTTGTAGTCATTTATACTTTTTTATTAGGCAACAAACTATGTTAAGATAAAGATTATGTTAGTTAGTTGTACTTTTCTGTTAGTTAACAGAATTTTAAGTAAAGTTTAGATATCCCACATGCAAAAGACAAGCTAAAGTAGGATCATTAGCTATAAAAAAGCTCTTAGGGATTACAATAGGGTGGCTTTTTGGGGAATGTTTAACAACTGTGCTTGGTAAGAGAGATCTTTTGGTGAGCTGCAGAGTCCATACTACCCTTGGATTTGGCGTTGAGTTGATGTCCATATCTTTTCATGAGTTCATACTACCTTTGGATTTGGGCTTCAGTTGGCGTCCATACCTTTTTATGTAAGTTTCATTGTTTGTGATGTAGCTTTTGAATATTCATGTGATATTACTATTTTCCCCCTGTTGTTAGTGCCTTAGAATCCGTGATCAAATTTGTTGTTGAGCAGTGCTGGAATTACCATCGTTGTTATTGAACTTATTGCTGTTAGTGCTGAATTTACTGCTTTTGCTGTTGGTTTTTTCTGCTGCTTATTACTGTTGGTGTCTTACTAGTTTCAAATTTTATATTATTTTCCAAGTTTCAACTTTGTGCTGCGAGTCTCAGTTTTAAAAATTAGATTTTGAGCATGGCTCATAGCAGTGGTATCAAAGCTGCTTTTATGGCCTCATAGGCAAAAACAAAAAATAGATTCATTCTTATTAGGAACTCATGGGGAAGATACTGGAAGTTGGTAGAAGAAGCTGTAAGGGTTCACTTGGATGGGATAAAAGACACCATGGCATAGATAAATAAAGTTTTACATACATTAATTGTGGCCATGGACATAGGAGTAGTAGTGAAGGTCAGCAAAGACTCAAGATCGGAGAAGGTGAGTGGAGCAACATAATGATAATTGAAGCACTTTTGCAGGGACCATTAATGGGAGGAGGGTCAGTCATGAAAGCCATGGCAATCAAATAATTAAGAGAGAATTCATATCAAATAGTGACACAGAGAATTCCCATTACCAAGTTTGATGGTGTCAATGAAACTATATGTGTGCTTGCCTCTTTTTTAATTCATCATTACATCAGTCCTCTTTTAGCAGTGTATATACTTGTTTGCTTGCTACAGTCCATCATAGGTTGTGTAATTGTGCTTAAAGTTTGTATGTTGGATTCTTGTTGGCATAGGCTCCTTGAGACCTTTTTCCTTGATTAGGTAGCTCTAATATCAAGCAACTTTATTGGAGCTTTTAGGCGCTTCAACTCATTTAACTTGACACTTAGAAACCACTAAATGTGAAGGACTTTTAATAAAAAATATCATATCATCAAGGTAAGTTGTTAGTGATGACAAGGTTGTTTGGTGATGGCCATGCTTATGATTCAAGGGTTTGGATATGGAAGTTGTCACATTTCTTTTGAAAAATCCTCTAGTGGATTATTGAAAAATTGCATTTACAATCCTACACCAAGAAGGCTCTACATTTGATTGGGGGAAAACTAAAGGAAAATGAATGGGATGAATGTGTTCAGTTAAAAATAACTATGTGGGTGGATTTTGAGTCTACTTTTTATAACTACTTTGAGGCTTATATCCAAGAAGATGATTTCTTATCCCTAAGCAATATGAAGCAATAAGACATGGTGGTCCACTATGTGAAAGAGTTCCTCCAAGCTAGCATGCTTGTAGTAAAAATTTCTTCTTTGCATGTAGTTGCCATGTATATTGATGTGTTGAAAGAGCCCATCCATAGATATGTCAAAGCCTTGGAAACTTGCTACTTATGATGAAGTTGTGCCCTCTCGAACAACAAAGAGTGATCCTAAGGCAACTTAAAAACATAGTACCCTTGTTATTGCTAATGTTGGACAATCCAAGGGTAGAATGAAAGACCTTGTAGTTATTGTTGATCTCTGCACAAAGGGGTATGTTTTAACTGCAAAGAGAAATGTCCAAGGGACACAAGTGTAAGACTCATGGAAGATCCACATGATTCAAAATTTGGAAGAGGAACCATTAGAGGTGGATCAAAATGAGCTAGAGTACATAGTAGAGGAAGAACTCACTAACATGGATGCCAAAGTTCTACAAGAGATCATCGCTCTTGATGAGGTCATTGCCCCCCTCCAAACAATAAAGAGTGATCCTAAGGTACCTTTCTAAAATCTAGTACTCATGTTATCAACATTGTTGGACAATACAAAGGTAGAATGACCGATCATTGGAGATCTATGCACAAAGGGGCTACATTCAACTGCAAAGAGAAATGGTCCAAGGGTAAGTGTAAGCCCCTTGGGGGGATCCACATGATTGGAATTTTGGAAGAGGAACAAGTGGAGGTGGATTTGTAATACCCCTAGTTTGACCCTTGTAATGTATTGAATTAGGATATGTAAAATGATGTAAATGTGTTAGTATGGATTCCTAGTGCGGAGCTCAAGGCCAAGGCTCAACTAGTGAATGGCTAGGCATGTATGATATAAATATCTTTATATGAACCATGCGGTTGGCTTGCCATGATGACGTAAATTCTAGGTAAATATTATGTTGGAAAATAATATTGATGGTCCAAGATGGCTGCTGTGTAAACAACACTAGAGGGGTTATGATTCCACTAGAGGGGAAGAAGAAAGGGGACCTATGGGAGATTAAATGCTCTATTGCCAAGTGTCAACCTTATAACTCATCCAATTGTTTCCATTTTCCTTAAATGAGCCAATTACTTCCTTTTTATTGTTTTATCCAATCATGGAATGCATGTGTGAGGTTGGCGAGGAAAGTCTTCTCTTGTAGTTATGGAAGCGTGGGATGAAAATACTTCTATGATTGTTGTAAGAGTCCTCTCTTCTATGATTGTTGTAAGAGTCCTCTCTTCTATGTTTAGAAGTTATGTTACTTGTCTTTTCCACCATACTCTCATCCCCTTTGGAGTCTATTACCCATTTTTCATTATGTAGATTTTTAGAGTAGCTTGGACAAGACACATACTTCTTGCTTTTGCTGTTCATTCCATTGTCATCACCAATTACCACACTGTGCATAACCATAAATTCGAATTTGGAATTGCAGATTTGAGAGAGAATAGATAGTTGTAGAGAGAATAGAGGTTGGGCGAGATAGTGTTAGATTTTAAGGTAGCAGTATAATTTCAATCTTATTTACAACATAAACAAAATAGGATCATTGAAAGAATAACCATGCATAGAAACACAATGACACAAATAATTTATCCCGAGAAACCACAAGGGAGAAAACCCAACAACCTTTTCTTATTTAGAGATTTCAGCCCAAGATACAAGTATGTGATCTAGTATAAGAGAGATCACATAGAAGAATAAACCCCAAGATAGAAACCCTAGAAACAATCTTCTCCTTTGCTTGAGCGAACTTGCTTGATGTGTCACCCTTTATTTATACTTTATTTTTGGTTGACTTTTTCACTGGTGCCGACTTGTCTATATTGCCCGGACTGACTTGTCTATATTGCCCGAGCTGACTTGTCTTTTGGAATAATAAATTACAATTTATTATAATCTCCTTGTGGATCGACTTGTGTGAGGATACCTCACGCGGCTACAATCACCAACACTCCCTCTTAGCTAGGGAGGTATTATCATGCTGAAACACATCTGTACATCATCTGAACATCACGACTATTTTGAACATCTCATCATCATAAGAAAGGCCTTCCAACACAACTCAGTCCATCAAGAAGTGTCATTGACTCAACTCAATCCTTTGAGGAGTTAGCAACTCAACCCAGTCCATCGGGGAGTCAACATGTATAACAACTCAACTCAGTCCATCAAGGAGTCCACATGTAACGACTCAACTCACACCATCGAGGAGTCAACGACTCAACCCACTCCGTTGGGGAGTCAACATGTGTAACGACTCAACTCAGTCCATCGAGGAGTCCACATGTAACAACTCAACTCAGTCCATCGAGGAGTCAACATGTGTAACGAATCAATTCAGTCCATCGAGGAGTCAACGATTCAATCCAGTCCATCGGGGAGTCAACATGTGTAACAACTCAACTCAGTCCATTGAGGAGTCCACATGTAATGAATCAACTTAGTCCATCGAGGAGTCAACAACTCAACCCAGTCCATTAGGGAGTCAACATGTTTAAAGAATCAATTCAGTCTATCAAGGAGTCCACATGTAACGACTCAAATCAGTCCATCGAGGAGTCAACGACTCAACCCAACCCATTGGGGAGTCAACATGTGTAACGACTCAACTTAGGCTATCGAGGAGTCCACATGTCACAACTCAACTCAGTCCATTGAGGAGTCAACGACTCAGGGCCTATTCCATCGAGGTGTCAAGATGTGTAACGACTCAACTCAGTCCATCGAGGAGTCCACATGTACAACATATCAGTCCGTTGATATGTCCACAATAGAGATCTTTCACTTACATGGAGAGTTCCACCATTCTCAGTCCAGGGAGAATATATCACTAATGCTGCAAACTCTCTCTCAACGAGGGAGACATTTTTTACCACTCCAAGCTTGTCTCAGAAGTACACAAACTTCGCCTTGGGAAGAGGCTGGGTGAGAATGTCGACAATCTGATCATTTGTACGAATATACAAGAGCTGGACTGCTCCCCTCTGCATCATAGCATACCACTGTAAGCTGCACTACTAGGAACTGTTGCTCATCCATCAGTGAGTTTGCTGGAATGAGCCTCTTGCTCTCTCTATGTCATTGGATATCACTCCAGACTCCCTCTGGAATTGTGTTGCAAACTTCCTCTGCAAATCTACTTCATACTCTCCCTCTGGGGCTGCTCATTGGCTAGTCCATTAGCCCATACAAGGTGTCATCTTGGATGCCAATCTGAACTACATCCCGAATACTGGCTATGCATAGCTTCTCACGAGAGTGCAATGCAAATATCTAGTTTGTTGTTATCTAGATACATCAATAACTCGTTCAACTGTCTGTTCATGGTAGGATCTACCAACTCTGACTCAGAAGCTGAGTCATTCGACTTCACCATATGTGTAGCCATTGATTTACAGTCCATCATTCCAAATTTCCTCAGGACATCAATAGTATACTTCCCCGACTTAGGAATATCTCATCATGTCTTTGCCACACCTATAATCCCAAGAAATCATGTATCAGGCCAAGGTTCTTCATCTCAAACTCAAAGGCTAACTCCCTCAGCATCTACCAATGAATCTCTCTGTCTAGGTGGGAACAACATCACAATCAAGGAATCATCATCAGCAATTTGTGCCACCTGCACATGCTGAATCTTGAGCGACTGCTCTAATTGAACAAATCTGGACACTTAGGCACAAGTAATGCTCTAACCAATTCTAGAGTCTGCCATGATTCAAACTGGAAGCCAACTGCTCTTCATGTGTTCCCCACATCTCAGGTAGCATGCCGAAGTAACTAAGGAACTTTAGAGAATCATCAACTGCTACTAACTGCAATTCCTCATGATCATAAGAAGGATGAACATCTGTAGTAGAGAGAGACCAATATTCATTGGAGCCTCAATCCACACTTGACCTGCCCCTAGCCAAGTCTCATGGCCAACACTAGGGAATGCTCCATGCTCAACCTCTAGGACGATAGTGTGTGCAACTAAGGACTAATCTTCCCACCTCGTCATAGGATGTACGGAAGAGAGCATTGCCCTACTCCGAGGGAATGTCCGATGCCACAACACTACTCATCATGCAAGGACCATTCTCCCCACCCCATCACAGGGTGTCCGGGAGAAGATACTGCTTTTCCACCTGACCATTCACCGCTAGCCAAGTCACATGGCTAATATTGGGGAATTTCCACTCGATGTCGCAAACATCTGTCTTCAAGCTCATCACATCTTCCTCTATGCTAGAACGACTTGCTCCCTCTACATCTAACACGTTATACAACTTGACGAGAACTCGACATTGTTCTCATTTTTTTATAGGTGTCAAAACCACCAAAAAACAACCACAAATCGAAAAGTTCTGCTATTGATAGCACCACTTTTTTTTTCAGGGCTAAAATTACAACTTTTTGGTAACCCCAAGCAGTGCAGCACGGCGCCGCTTTAATAAAAACTGTAAAATCAACCCCCAAATTGAAAATAGTAGAAGACATTTTTCTTTTCAGAGCTAAAATTACAACTTGTTTGATGTTATTACCTTAACAACCAACAATATTGCAATGGAAATGCTAAAATAAACTAGTGACTCAAAGAGAGGTGCTACCGGTAACACCCATTTCCTTTGCCGGGTTACACTTTTAGACATTTTAAAACCATGGCGTGGAAATATTTAATTTAAAAAAAAATCTTTGTAAAAACAACATAAGAGAAAAAACAACTAAAATTTTAACAAAAATAACTATAAAAAAACACTTACAAAAACCAAAACCATTAAAATAAACACATTTTAAGCAAATTAAAAAAACAAAACAAAAAAAACATAAAACAACAAAAATATATCTAAAATGGTGGTGGAGTGGTGGTGGGTTGGTGGCCAGAGGGTGGTGAGGGAGAGTTTGGATGGGGGTGCGATTAAACCCCCCCTCACCACAGTCTCATGGGGTTTGGATGGGGGTGCGATTAAACCCCCCCTCACCACAGTCTCACGGGGTTTGGATGAGGGTGCAATTATGAGAATAACGCCCCCATCCAAACCCCCCTTCACC
This sequence comes from Larix kaempferi, assembly GCA_027924585.1. Taxonomy (NCBI): domain Eukaryota; kingdom Viridiplantae; phylum Streptophyta; class Pinopsida; order Pinales; family Pinaceae; genus Larix; species Larix kaempferi. The sequence continues at coordinate 417,879 of BSBM01001774.1, forward strand.
AACCTCCCACCCCCTCCCCACGCGCCTACCCCACCTAACTCCTCATGCGCCCACCCCATGCCCCCTCCCCCTACCTACTACCTCGATGTCACCCCCCCTTCCACCTACCCACCCCCCTCCCCCTTTACGTGCCCCTCCCCTTTATTAACACGCCCCACCCTTTTTAAATTGTAATGTTTTGTTTTGTTTTCATTTTTTTAATACTTTTTTTTTTATATTTTATATTTTTTTTATGTTTTTTTGTTATTTCTCATATTTTAAGTTTTGATTTTTTTTCCTCTTTTTTTATTATAAATTTTTCGATGTTTTTAATATTTCTCCCTTTTAGCTAGGTTTTTATTTTTATTTTTTTTGGTTTTTAAACATATGTAAACATGTTTCATTTTATTTTATTTTTTGTGTATTTTTTTAAAATTCTTTTCAAAACTTATTCAAAACATGTAATTTTTTTTTATTTTTTATTTTTTATTATTTTAATTTTATTTTAATTTTTTTCGTTTTTGTTATTTTAAGGTTTTTTGGGGTAAAATTTGTTTAATATTTGTTTCTTTTTTTAGAAATTGTCATGATTTTTTTCACTTCTACAGAGATTTTTTTTTTTTTAAATTTTTAAATTTAAATATTTTCAGGGCATGGTTTATAAACGTCTTCAAATGTAACTCGATAAAGAAAAGAGGTGCCACTTTTTGAGTTGTACGTTGATTTTGGCATTCACATTGCAATGGCGTCGGCTATTAAGGCGACAATGTCAAACAAGTTGTTATTTTAGCCGCAAAAAGAAAAATGTGTAAAAAATGCGTGCTACCATTTTTGATTCAGGGTCTATTTTTATGGTTTTGATAACAGCGACACCGCTCGAGGTTACCAAAAAGTTGTAATTTTAGCTCCAAAAAAAAAGTGGTGCTACCTGTAGCACCACTTTTCGATTCAGGGTTGTTTTTTGGTGGTTTTGAAGCAAAAATGTTAGTTTTTAGGGCTAGAGTTCTCGTTTTGAGTATAAAGTTCTCGTAAAGTTGTATAACTTGTTATCTGAGCATCCTGCTCCTAGAGGCCTCCTGCTTCTAAGCATCCGGGATCTTCACATCCATCACTTGTTCTTTAGAACAAACCTCTTGTAGGTCATAGCACATGATCTTTCCTGCAAGTCAAGTTCAGTCAATTAGATACCAACATTGCATAATCACAAAATTCAATCAAATCATATTGACATATCAATGCAATAGTTCACACAGTTATATAAGTATCTTAGCCAATGCTTCACCACAACATCCATCCATATCCGTGGTGACTATATGGATGCCTTCCATCTCCACCATAACATACTAGCAAAAGAGTGTGCACTGCTCCAAGTATGTCAACAAAGAGGTTTCATTGTAGACTAGTCCCAACAATGGCTCATGGGGTTGTTGTGCAGCACTATAGGCTACTTACCCAACATATATATATAACATGCACTACATGAGCCTACTGCTTGTCAATCTCAGTCATATATAAATGCATAAAAGAAAATGGTATCACATATCTACATATAACTGTTGTGAACATTATCCTTTAAACCAAACATTCAAATATTTAAAGAATAACTTAAATGACAATACAAATACTTATCTTTTACTGTTTTGTTAGGTCCCTCTTGATTTCTGCCTCCTTGCATAAATCATGGGAGTCCTCAGATCTTCATCTTCTTTCTGCAACCTAGTTCTTCATACATCACCAATGACAATCACATCATCTTGATATTGCAATCATTGGTGCACTCATAGAGTGTACTAGAAGTACTCCTTTCGAGGATCTTCTGTAATTTTCTCAAGATCATCTTCTGCATTCCTTGACCTCTTCAGTGGAGTATCTTCATCAACATCAACAGTTGAAGCATGGAGATTTCTCTTCTTCATGTTGGGACACCGTTTGACATAGTGGCCGTGCTTCTGACATCTGAAGCACTGAATATGTGAAAGGTCCTTCTTCTTCTTCTGTTATGGAATTGGACCTGATCTTTCACCTTTATATTTTCTACCTTGATTCTTCCCTCCCTTACCTTTTCCTCTTCTAGCATGCACTGCAAGGGCTTGGCTTTCTTTATGTTGAGAGCCATGCAACTTGTCTCTAGCTACAAGTCTAGTTTCTTCTTGTGTATACAATCTGCCCATAAACGATCAAACTTGGGCAATTTGGATCGCCCACTAATGCTTTGAATGAATGGTTCCCAAGAATGGGGAAGACCATTGAGGGTCATCATAACAAGCTCTCTGTCTTCAACTATTTCCCCAATGGTGCTCAACTGATCTCTTAGTTCATAAACCTTCATGAGGTAAGATGCAATTGAGTTTGCTCCCGTCATCTTAATATTGGAGAGTTGTTTCCTTAAGGAAAGTGCTCGATTGATATTGCTATGATCAAATAAATTCTTCAAGAAATCAAATTTTTTTTGGTCGTCTTCTTCCGAGATATCTAAGGTATCAAGTGATCTTTTACATAGTCTATCAGAATCCTCCTTGCCTTAGCATTATTCTTCCTCCATTTAGACTTTTCCTCTTCATCTTTTGGTCTTGGTACCTTTACATTTATGAATTTCAGAAGGTCATTCTCCTCCAGGATGATGAGTACCCTAGACTTCCATGAGTTGAAGTTGGAAGCCCCATCAAGTTTATCTTCCACTTTAACACTGTTCATCTTGACTAGAACAACCGAGATCTGAAATCTGCTGTAGGAACCCTAGCAGGAGCTAGGTTAAAATTGAAGTTTGGAATTTGGAAAATATGATTCCATAGCTAGATGCACCCTCCTATGGCGAGTTGAATAGACCTCCTTGTCTTCTGGATCCGTGGACATAAAAACTCAAAAACTGAAACTCTAATTTCTCGGTTACGATAGAGAATAGGTCAAACTTGAAAATTCTCGGACCTGAAATATGCTTCCACAGATAGGTGCACCCTCCTCGAGTGAGTTGGATAATTCTAAGGTCGAACCCAATCAGTGGCCAGAAGGGATTAAAGCAAGAAGCCCTAATTCTTAACTCTAGCAAAAATTAGGTAAAAAAATTAAAATTATGCAAAAAGGAATTTGCCTCCACAGAAAGGTGCGCCCTCCTAGGGCGAGTTTCCTAGGTGCTCTTTTCAAGTCAAACTATGGAGAGAAACATCCAAACTTGGATGCCCTAGTTTCCGGCAATGACATCTATTAAGCACTACTCTAATCCCATGTTAGATTTTAAGATAGTAGTATAATTTCAATCTTATTTACAGTGGAAACAAAATAGGATCACTGAAAGAATAACCATGCACAGAAACATGACACAAATAATTTATCCTGGGAAACCACAAGGGAGAAAACCCAACAACCTTTTCTTATTTAGAGATTTCATTCCAAGATACAAGTACAACCAGATATAGAGTGATCTAGTACAAGAGAGATCACATAGAAGAATAAACCGCAAGATAGAAACCCTTAAAATAGTCTTCTCCTTTGCTTGAGCGAACTTGCTTGATGTGTCAAATGAATGAGGCGTCACCCATTATTTATACTTGATTTTTGGTTGAATTTTTCACTGGTGACGACTTGTCTATATTGCATGGGCCGACTTGTCTTCTAGAATAATAAATTACAATTTATTATAATCTTCTTGTGGGCTGACTTGTGTGAGGATTACCTCATGTAGCTACAATCACGAACAAATAGGAACCTTTATCCATTGAGTTTTGCGACTTTTGAATGCTTGAGAAGCCATAAATTAATGCTACAGGGGTTTCTCCAACATCATACAACAGATTGAACTCTTACTGTGCACACTGGTAAACACTGTAAGGGTTGGATTTTTTGAGGGAACTATGGATCAACGAATGAAAATGGCTTCCTTGTGTTGTGTGGGGCAATTGGAAGGAGTGCTATGGATGTGATGGCTGAGTGAGATTCCTGTAGAGCTCCAGATGAGCATTTGGCTAAGCATTGGGAGTAGAATGGGTTGTGGGATGAGAGAGAATCCTGCAGGTATTTCCTTTTCCTTGGTGTAGGTTTTTCCTTCGCCCTGGTGACCTCATAGCCAAGCTTGGGGGTGGCCTCTTAGCATAAAGAGTATATGCTGGAAAAAGTGCGTATGGTTGGGTGGAAATTACTCTTACACAACCAGTTTGCTTGGATTTTCTTTGTTTAAAGATAAGTATACCCTTTGTATTTAAATGTGCAATGATTTTATTTTTATGCCTGTGATGAATGTGCTTGTATATGCATGCTGTGCGTGTGGATATGAACTTATTTTTGTTGAGTTTTACAATTATATATTTGAACACACATTTTATTATTTATGAATTCGTAATATGTCCATGGGGTGAAATTTAAAAGCCCAAAATTCGTTAATCTCTTGTTGAACTTTGGTTGTCATTGATGTCAACTAATGTCATTGATGTCAACTAATGCCAAAGAGGATGCCAGGCAATGCCAAAGAGGAATAAATACTCCTATGCTAGTCTGAAAAAGAAGATGTCAACGAATGTCAAAGAGGAATTAGTATTCCTGTGCCAGTCTGGAAAAGTAAATGGAAGCCACTTTGAAGAGTTATATGCGCAAGCAAGTTGAAAGAAGAATATGGATTCTATTATGAAGAAGTATATCCAGAAGTGCATCTAGTCTGAATAAGTATGTTCAAAGGTACATAATGCGTATCCAGTTTAAATAAGTACATAAGGAATACATCTAGTCATAAGTCCCTCAGGTACAAGCTGAAGTGTTGACTGGACAAAGGTCCGAGAGTGCACACGCAAGTCAAAGAGTTCATTGGACAAGGTTCAAGTGCGCAAGCAAGCCAAAGAGTTCATTGAATAAAAGTTATAGTGCGCAAGCAAGTCAAGAGTTGATTGGACAAGGTTTGGGAGTGTGCAAGCAACTTGCAACAAGAAAAGGTTGAACAGTTATGCAAGTCCCGAAAGAGTGCAAGTCTCACCAATCGATGGAAGATTTTAGTTGTTGAAGCATGCACAAGTACCAAGAAGGGTGTGACAGTTGAAGATAGTATATGCACAAATTCCACAGGAAATTGTACATCTAGGGCGCAAGACCGCACCGCAAGGGTTAAAGTCCCATCGAGTCAAGGACCATATATGCGCAAGACCCACAAGATGACACCTCAGTAGTGCAGAAGATGACAAGTGGCATAATCATAAACCGTGAAGCAAATAAGAAGGAAAACCACAACCAACTTGTGGACATACAATCCGTGCAGGACTTGTATAAATAAGAAGCAAGTCGGAGAGTTGAAGTAAGCTTGAGAGGCAGGATGAAGAACTTGTAACCTGGAAGATACATATTGATAGTTTTCGGGGAATCAAGGGCTCGTGGAACTAGAACAAGATGATCTAGCGAAGATCCGAGTGCGTACAAGCAGAGGAATGAAATATTTGATAGTGCACAGAATGATGCTGTGAATCTATGACAATTGCGTAAAGACAAAAAGGTAGAATTACAGAAGTATGTGCAAGTCCGTGAGGACCGAATGACAGTATCACATATAACACGTAGACAATCACATATGTTCTAAGACATAAGCACATAGATATATCTCAAGTATATTTGAAGATGCGTGAAGTGAAGAAGTTTAACTGATGCAAGAAGATTGTGTTGATGTGTGTGAAGTAAGGAAGTCCATCAGATGCACAAAGATAGAGTTGCAATAGAATCAAGGATGCGCATCATGATGAGGATGATCCAAGACAAGTGCGTTAAACCGAAAGGATGAATCATATAATGCACAACTGGTCGCAGATTGTCTGAAATAATGTGGCATCTAAACATAACAGATACATCTCAGAAGGTGCACAGTTCCATCTGATACTAATGCGCAATATCATAACAACAAGTTATCGATTGATGCGCAGTATCAGTTGAGATTGTAGATGCAGAGTTGTAGAACGGAATATTGAATTGGCACAGATTGCATAAGCAACACACAGTATCTGAAGTGCAACGTTAGTTAAAGTGAGGTGTTGAAGTTGAAGTGAAGTGGTGTATGCAACAAAGTGACAACAATATTACAACATATAGAAGGTGCGCACAACATAACGAACAACAAAAGATTTGAAGTGTGCACATATCAGAAGTACATCAAGGCAATATGTTAATTTTGTATACCTGGGCGACAGGACGGGGCAAGGAGCAGGGGGTCGTAGCCTCCTTCCAGTTGGTGCTGGAGAACTCAGGGAGTTGTAGCTTCCTTCAGGCTAGTGCCTGAAAAACCAGGGGGTCGGTGCCTCCTTCTAGTTGGTACTGGTAAACACAGGAAGTCGGTGCTTCCTTGAATGTAATATTTTCACTATAAAAGAGCATTCCGTGGTTTTCTCCCATTTGGGTTTCCACGTAAAAATTCCATGTATTCTGTGTTTTGGTGCATAAGTGGATGAATGTTTTATTTATGATGGATGCATAATTGAAGATAAAGACTAAGTTTAGATTAATCTGTTAAAGAAGTTAAATTTGCTTAGAACTATGCTAATACTGATTTACCCCCCCTCTCAGTATTAAATAGATTGCAACATCTCCCCATTCCTTGGTTGGATCAATGGATGGGGACGTGATAATGTGGTATCAAAGCTATTGGTTGCAGCACTGGGGTTATATGGGCCGGAATCCACAATCACATGCACAAAATCCAAGTTGCACAGGAAGTGTTGATAAACGTGTCTATGAAAATCGTGTTTGTAGTAAATAGATGGTGTTTTAATGGAGCCCATGAGTTAAATAAGTGATCTACTAGCAGGAATGACATATTGGGTTAAGGAAATTTGGAAAAATTCAAGCTGTAGAGTTATCATTGAAACACGTTTTGGTTCTGTTATGCAACAGAGATATTTCCAAAATGGGGGAAATCGAAATTTTGTTTATTTACAAAAAAATTAAAAAAATTTGGGGAAAATTTGAGATGGTTCTTACCCATACATGTGGAAAGGGGTATCACGTGGACCAACCATGTCAGATGAATGCACATGCCACAAGAGCTGAAACACAGTTGTTAGAGGAAAGTCCAAAGGTGATCGAAGGAAAATTTGAAGGTGATTGGAAGAAGGTGTGAAAATCCTCACACCAGATCTAAGAGATGATGTATACCTCACAAGAGTAATTATGATTAAGTAGGAAAATAGAAGAAGAGTGAACAATACAGTATAATGAGCAACAGAATAATATGGTACAGTAGAACTCAGATAGAAGCAATAATACTTCACACACACTAGTTAATTAATCACAATATGGACAAATAAATAGTACAATGGTAGAGAGGATTCGAATGCCCAAGGTGGCAATTCGAATTAGACTCTCAGAGTGACCGTAAGATCAATAGACTGTCATCGGAGCACAACTAGGTGTCCTCATGATCATTGGAGCGCAACTGGAAGTCTTCATCATCATCAGTGGAGTCATCAATGCTCAAGTAACTGTCAACCATTAGTCAAACTAACTCTGGTAGGTGTAACTGAGTGTAACTCAATGTAACTAAGTGTAACTGAGTGTAATTGACTGTAACTGAGTGACAACTGGATTGGTAGGTGGAGAAGGGCAAGTTTCTCCCTAAAATCAAGGAAGAAGGGCGCATTAAGCAACTGGAGGGCTAAAAATGAATAGTGAGAAGCTCCTAGGGGCTGGCTAACTGAGGGCTAGGTGCTGGACTGATGACTGGGATGCATGCAAACCCTAAAGGTGCATGCATGACTAAAAATGTAAATGATCAAAATACTGGTGGGAATAGGATGGAGTATAGGAATATCCTAACACCCCTCCTTAATCCATCATGGGCCCTGGTAACTAAGACCAAAGGTCACCCAATACAATGAATAATAACAATCAATAAACCAAGGAAGTGGGAAAATTCCATGGGAAACATACCCCCTCCTCAAAAAATAGACTGTAAGGCACACATAAAAATAAATGCTCCAAACTCAAGCATGTGTGATGCTTGGTCATATGTCTGGAGGTATCTTCTTCTTGGGAAGAAGTGGGTCATGCTCAAAAGGCATGTGCTTGTACTTGCTCTTCAGATCGAATGTGATGAGAACAAATCCAACAGTATGAGAATGATCCTTGAACCTGTGATTCGAATTAGCTGAGGTAGGATCAAATCTGTGAAAGTGCATATAGTCTTTTGTCTTCTCCTTCGAACCACCATGGGTGAGATTATGCCAAAAATAACTATTACATGTTTTCTTGAAATCAAAATCAGATTTAAGACTTAAAAACCAGTTTCTTGAGATCTCCTTTGAACCAGCAGGGGTGAGATCAAAACTTTCACATGCATGAGAAATTATCCCAAGCAGTAATTGCTTAGAATCCAAATTAGATCCAAGACTTGAATCATGGTTTCTTGAGATCTCCTTTGAACCATGAGTGGTGAGATCAAAACCAATAGATGCATGAGAAATTATCCCAAGCGAATGTCAATGGCCATATTCTTCAATGACCTTCTGAAAGCATGGAATTATGATCATATAGTAGTATAAAAGAGGAGATAGCTGGAGAGGAGCAAATGCATTACCTTCAAAAGCTGTTTTGACCTCTGAAATAATCATGTGATCATGATGCAAACCAACAAACTCTGGTGCAAGAGAGGATTTAGGACCTTCTGCAATATCTAGAGTGTGAGCTAGCACAGAAAGAGAAGAAAGTTTGAGCATGAGTGGAGAATTTGCAAGTTCTTTGTCAACAACTTCAATATGAGATGATACTGGTTCATGATCTGAGAGACCATCAAGAGGAGTGAATGCATAACTTTGCCTGCTTTTGAAGGGGTTTGGATCAAATCCTTCATTCTTTCTACCAAATTTTTCATCTAGGTGATCCCATAGCTCTTTTGGAGTTTCAATATCAATAATGATTGGGAGCAATATGTAATCCAGCATAGTAAGCTTCATGCTTCCAATGTGCATGCCACCTTTATTCAACTAGTCAATCTTCTCATCAGAGGATTCAAACTCTCTTTCAAAATAACAATCAAAGAGATCATGGCTCTTTAAATATGCTATTATTTTTGGTTTCCATTCATCATAGTTGAATAGAGAAAGAGGAGTGATTTCTTCTAATTCAGGATACATTGAAGCTGTAGAAGACCTGCAAAAACAATATAGAATAACTGTAACTGCTACTACTGCAAAAATGCAGAAACTGCTGCAACCGCTGCACTCGAAATCTGGATAATAACCTGCAAAAAACTCTCAAGAATGGAGATAAACAATACTCTCAACATGCTCTGATACCATGTGAAAATCATCACAGCAGATCTAAGAGATGATGTATACCTCACAAGAGTAATTATGATTAAGCAGGAAAATAGAAAAAGAGTGAACAATACAGTATAATGAGCAACTTAATAATATAGTACAGTAGAACTCGGATAGAAGCAATAATACTTCACACACACTAGTTAATTAATCACAACATGGACAAATAAATAGTACAATGGTAGAGAGGATTCGAATGCCCAAGGTGGCAATTCGAATTAGACTCTTGGAGTGATCATAAGATCAATAGACTGTCATCGGAGCACAACTAGGTGTTCTCATGATCATCGGAGCGCAACTGGAAGTCTTCATCATCATCAGTGGAGTCATCAATGTTCAAGTAATTGTCAACCATTAGTCAAACTAACTCTGGTAGGTGTAACTGAGTGTAACTCAATGTAACTGAGTGTAATTGAGTGTAACTAAGTGTAACTGAGTGTAACTGAGTGACAACTTGAATGGTAGGTGGAGAAGGGCAATTTGCTCCCTAAAATCAAGGAAGAAGGGTGCATTAAGCAACTGGAGGGATAAAACTGAATAGTGAGAAGCTCCTAGGGGCTGGCTAACTGAGGGCTAGGTGCTTGACTGATGACTGGGATGCATGCAAACCCTAAAGGTGCATGCATGACTGAAAATGTAAATGATCAAAATACTGGTGGGAATAGGATGGAGTATAGGAAAATCCTAACAGAAGGGTCCAATTGACCAATTTCGATGTTGTATCGAAAGTGTGGCATCAGAGGTCCACGACATAGGCATTGATTGGAGGCACAATAAAGTGGGTTCAATGGTGTATCGAGTTGGTTCTATTAGAGATGCCTCACCGGAGAATGCTGCAATGATGTTCGTGGGAAAGGCTGATGGGCCTAGCCCGATAGTGTATCGAGAGAGTTGTATATGGAGTACCATTTCGAGGATTGATGTGATGGATTTTATGGGAAAGGGTGATGGAGAAGGTCTACTATCAGATTTCAGTCATTAGAGTTGTCATAAATGGGTTCGATATGAGAATTCTGATGGGGAGTTTCTGATGCTATATTGAATGTTGACCATTGGATATAGGTCATTGGAAATATTTTGACTGGGTGACATGAAAAGTTTGATATAAGAGATTCGATGAATGTCATCGGAAAAGCTAAAAAAAAAGAAAAAGAAAAGAAGAAAAAAAACTATGGATCCTAATAGGAGCAGTTTAGCTCATAATTCGATGAGACTAGAGGAATTCTGATGCCATTGATGAAGTCTACATAAATGTTAGTTAGGGGCCCAGGCTCATCCCGTGCCAATTTAATAGAAATTTTGAAATAGTGACTTTTAAAGATTAGTGCCCAAAGGCTCAATGGGTACCTTGTTTGGGATGAAATTGTTATGGTGCAGTCATGGACCAGACACATAGATAAATCTAGTAACATGTGGCGAAATTCTAAAAGATGTGAAGTTGAGGTGTAAAGGAATGCCAAAATCCACTCTTCCAGAGCACTTTTTGGGGATTTCAAAAAAATTGGAGGAGGTAAAGTGACCCTAGATGTCGAGACCAAAAAAAATTATGAACTCGACATTTTACCTACTCATCAAAACATACAACTTTGCTTAGAGAATTTTTTTCCAGAAATGCTTAGTTTGGGAGATAGCCAGTTTTGCTAAAAATTCCCAGTATGGGAAAAAGAGCAAAAGTTAAAAGTCGGCAATTCCAGAATTTTATAAAATATGACTAAAGTATTAGATATGGAATATGAAAGTTGGTTAGTAATCCTTGTTATATGTATTATTAATTCTAGTTAGAAATTGTTTCCTGGTTCTTTCTATCTTTTCTTCTACAGGAGGATGAAGTTGGTCTTTGAAGTGAAATGCATCTATAGGAAAAGTGCAGAATTGGACACATTTGACAATTTTGAAAGGCTGTAACCTTTTTCTTAGGAATGAGAAATGAGCATACTTATAGTCATTGGAAAGATTATCCAGAGGAGAGTCAAATGACATGTTCTTATTTTTTAAACAAGTTTCTAGTTGTTTTAGAAAGCAAGCAGAATAGGGCCTCTAGGCTTGATTAATCAATCAATTCTCGATGTGGGTGACTTCCAAAGTAACCCAAGCTTTGGGGAAAATGATTTATAATGGTATATGAGTGTACCATAGATGAAAGTGACTCAAAATGAATGAATATGATGATAACCATAGCATGGTAATGTTGCTCTCACAATAAAGTGGAGGCACAGTCGGGAAAGCAGCCGTGATAAAATTGCTTGTTAGCCAACAATGCGAATAACTAAACCAAGTAAAGTTGGATGCTTGGTAGCATGATAATTTTGTTGATGAGCATGGATAATCAAATGATAGTATTATGGTAATTTTTGTTAACATGTGGAAAACCATGTTGAATGGATAAGAATACACTCTTGCAAATTGTATTTTATAAATACCCATGATGAAAGAGGAGAACTAAGAGGGTTTGATGGTTCCTTAGCCAAAATGTATGCAATGCATTCTCTATGTTCAGAATGTGCAATATGAATTGCATAGAGGGGTTGTGGAAATCCATCAACGAGAGAAATTAATTTTCATATGCATTATTGAGGAGTGACAACCATGTCTAATCATGAAAGAATAAAAGAGACCAATAGTGGACATTGGTGCCTTGGACAAGGATGCATCCAATGTATTATTGTGATTAATATGTACAATTTGAATTGCAAGGAAGAGCCATGAGAGCCCTTGATTATTGGAGATGGATGTTATATTCATAAGAGAATGCTCAATAAGGTATGGAATAGGGCAATAGGTAAAAGACATGCAACTTTTAAGGGTGATGGGGTGAATCATCCTTGTGGGAAAGTGCATGCATGTTAAGAGAAGTTGCAGGATATTGTCATATATAAACCAAAAAATTATGAGTAAATAATGAGAATGGGTAAGAAAATTCCATTCACCAAGAAGTTGTCACTAATAGAATAATACAACGTGAATAGAGTGCGATGAAAGCCACTGTAACAACAAGGAAAGCTACATAAGGTTGATAAGATGGTTGTAGTAGAAATTGGAGAACAAGCTCCATAAGGAAACATTGATAAAGAGGGGAAATTTCTCACCTTGGACTATTTTTGTTTATACCATAAGAATTGCATGATAAGAAAGTAGCAATTGTAAATGTTATACATGTGTATATGTATTGAATTGATACTCGGTAAGAAAATCATAGCTAATGATCCCTTGTGTGCTTGGTAGAGAGGCCATGAATTGGATCTACTATGATGTGGAAGAGGAATTCCATGCTATGATGAGGAGTTGTAGAGGGATAATTCCTTAACTCTTCTCTTGATGTTATATTTATATTTTTTGAGTTTTACACACGGGATATTATGGCATAGAAATGTTGGAAATGCAAGAGATTAGATCGCTGGAATGCACATGCACTAGTGGACACATTAGAAGATAATGTATAGTGCATGTGGATATGCTTGTGCATGCACATGATATTGCATATTTGTAAAAATGGTATGGTTTCACATATGCAATGAACCAATTATAATAATTATTGACATTGGTGATGGTTGTAGGGATAGAGACAATAGACATGGTTGGAGATGTTGATGATGTCGTTGCACATGACCAACAACTTTGTGAAGAAAACCTGGGGCAATAAATCTATGATCAAGAGGATGTTGGAAGGATTGTGTAATCCTTTGTAAGAGGCCAACTGATCATGTAACATTTGAGACATTGATGGCAACCATGCAGGTGATGGTTTGTTTATATTGATTGCTTAAGTGCTAAAAGGGGATTGGGTAAGAATCCCTTCAACCATATTTTAATAATCATAAATTGGTATTCATGTGATATTGAATGCATTTATGTGAATAATATCCCACCAGGTATGGTGAGATATGGGGTAGTAAGGGAAAGTAGGCTTATACCATATGATTGTTTATAATTTAGAATGCATTCATGAAAGAATATCATGTCATGAGTGTATGTTGGCTATGAGTTAATAACCAAGGAAAGTGCCAGGACTTAGGGTCCTGTTATGGTAGTAAATGCCATGTGAGATATAAGGCCATAGCATTGTTGGATATGGAAATGCTATAGTGCTTGTTGGGTGTGGCCCAAGAAGAGGAAGTTAAGAAGGCAAGTACAGTTAAGTGAGGCATGACATTGACCATTTTTGGAAAAAAAAACGATTCCGCAAATCCCGGGCAGAGGGTATAGAGCGAAGTTCAGTTGAGAAGAAAGGATATGTTTCCTTAATAAAGACAAAGTACAAAGGAAAACTAGAGGTGGTTGACGCATTTAAAGGCTGAGTGACGACCTGACTGCTACAGGAACAAGAAGTTAAGAAGCAGAGTGGTGTAAAGGACATGCCACTACAGGTGCGATGTCAGATAAAACGTTAGAGTCAGAGGAAGCGGCGCCAAAGGGATAACGAAGTTAAAGCTTAGCGTGGTCTACAAGAGAACCACATGGTTTTTGGGTTTTGGGTACTATGGGGGTTGTCACATAGTTATTGTAATATGTGACCTTCGGGCACATCTATATATAAGGGTATTTTTGTATGAGGAAGGGTTAGAAGTTAGACTTCAGAAGTTAGAGGGGTTGTTGTTAACTCGGTAAAAGAGAGAGAACATACTCTACAACTGAGTGCATGGAGATCTGATTGTAGAGAAGAGTCTGCAGTTGAGTGCGCAGACTAGAACTGTTACCCTTCCAAGATAATAGAAAGAACAGTTCCCGTGGACATAGCTCCCTCTTGCGGGTGAACCACATAAATATTGTGTTTATGTGTATGATTTTATGACGTACTTTGTATACAAGTTTATGGTGTGTCTATGTATTTTATTTCATATGTATGTGAATGGTAATTGTATGCTGAATGAATGGGATACATGTGTATGAATGCTATGGAGTAACAATTAGAATGATGAATGCGTAGCTAACTAGTGAATACAATAGAGATTCATCGTAGTTCTGTATACTGTTGATAGCTGCGAAGTGCGAAGTCATTTGTTTATTCTATCCTGTTAGTAGATGTTAAGTAAGGCTTCTATCGAGGTTGTTAACCTCATCTGCGCATCACCACGGTTCTGGAAGCTTGATTCAGTAACACCCCATATTCTCTTCGGGTGAGACTTCAGCCTGGTTACAGGTTGATGCCGAGAGGGCCAATGAAAGGGGTTTTGTTGTTGCTATGATAAATTCACCGAACCCAGGTCAGCCCGAGAAAGCACACTCAACAAATGGTTCCATTACCGGCTTTAGAATGACATTCCGGTGATGTGTCATGTTGATGTGGAATCCAGATAAGAATGAAATACATAATTGGGTGAGTCAGACAGAACACGAGTTTGAGAAGAAATGAAACAAACACCCTCGACTTACTATAGAATAGTGGCTACAGAGGTACATATTTACTGAGTTGCATGAAGTTTTCTTCGCATCCTTTGCTAATGAGTTACATGAATGGATATCAAGGGTAGCAGAAAGAAAGAACTATTTCCAGGGTGGAGAAACTACAATTTGGAATCCATAGTTGATTCAGAGGCTTAAAGGGATCAATAACCAAATTTCAAGAGCAATAGACTTTTGGATGCATAGCTTGTTGGAAGGCTATATTAAAGAGTTTGTTGTGGACACTTTGAAGTCTTACAATGCAGCCAAAAAATACTTTTTCAAGGGATTTAGAGGTAAGTACTTGAAAAATCTAAGTTTATGCATTAAAATGCTATTAGATGAAAATGGTGTGTTAAGAATGCAATCATATTCCTAGGGTTTGAGTCTATAATGTTAAAAAACACAGATAGCGACACAGACGAAGATACTGGCATTTTGCGTAGTGGAAAAGATATAAACTTAGCACTAGAAATAGGTCTCCTGAAGTTGAACCTCGCCCATTCCTAGAAACCGAATTAGAAAGTGATAGAAACTCATCTCAAGCTGAGCCTGATAGTGAAACAGAACCTAGACATATTGGCTATCAACCTATCACTCCGCAGAAACCTATAGTTGTGGAAAGAAATATTACTAGTTCACAGAACACTACTAGCAGTAATACTGCAGGAACAAGCACAAAGAATCAACTGAGTGGTGGTATACCTCCACCATTTCACTCCGCAGGCAGTACCGTAGTGTTTCAAAACCCTACATCTCCTAGAAGAAGGATGGAAGATGATATAAAGCTACCTGTTTTTAAAGGAACCAGTCTAGAATATACATAGCAACATTGGTTTCTCTGTGATGCTGTCTGGAATGTTAAACAAGTACAAGATGGTGACATAAATAAAGCCCAACTAGTCACTACATTCAAAGATAGAGCTCTAACATGGTTCATGAAATATTCTGTTGGACATAACAAAACACTAGCCGATATCATAATTGTATTGATTAGATAATTAAAGAAGCCTAAATCAGAGTCTCAATGCATTACAAAGTTGAAAGAGATAAAACAAAAACCTAATGAGACTGTGTGAGAATTTGATCAGAAATTCATAGCATTTTTGGATCAAGTTAGCTTTGACATTTGTAGCTAGTGTTTTCACCCTAGCTTGTGCAAATGAGCACCTACTAAGGAGAAGGGACTCCTTAGTAGCAGTTCAGTAAATGGAAATTAAAGTGCTAAAACAGAAATGTAAATTACTCTAAACATATGCATGAAACAGAAAAGACAAGATATAAAGAATGGTTTTTGTATTAATTTTACCTCCAATGTGAAGGTTGGTGAAGCTCTTGCAATGGCCCAAGAGGGTTGCTCCAAGCTCCAACTTTCTCCTTCTCTTTCTCCAATGGTGGGAATGGGCCAAAAGGGGCTCTCAAGGTGAAAGTAGCTCAATGGTGAGCTAGGGTTTCAAGAGAGATTTTGGCAGAGTAAGGGTATACTTGATTGTGGATGTGAAATGAGGGGTCTCCATCACCTATTTATAGTTTTTTGGTGGTGGAGTGCTGGCCCATGGTTTTGGGAACCATATGGTTTAGGGCAGCTGTATAGGGTTTTTTCCTCCTTTTTTCTCATTATTTTATATTTCTTATTCCCTCTTTAGAGGGTTTTTTCTATTTTAGAGGAATTTTGGATATTTTTGGAGGAAAATGGGGTTTTTTAGCCTTTTTGAGGCTTTTTTGATGGTTTTGTGGCCTTTTGGAGGATTTTTAAGGGAAATATGGTAGGAAAATGGACAAATGAGTCATGTAATGGGGTAGATGAGGTAGTGAGCACTTTTTGGGTGTTAACAGATTGCCCCCTGATGTGTGAGGGCAGGAGCTCATCGTATGGCCGATGGACATCATAAGTCATATATGGTTTTCCTGGGGTGTGGAGAAGAGAAGAAACAAACTGAAGCCCGGAACAACGATCCCGAACCAAACTACAAGAACTAAAAGTACATAACCTCAATAATGGATGAGGAATCATCTAATCATATGGACGAGGCGGGCATACCCATGCTCGTATCAGGATATAACATAATAATAACAATGGGGTCCAAAATATGGGGACCTGACATATACATGGCCTCAAATACTGAATGAGGAAGAATCTCAATATATGGACGAGGCAGGCATACCCATGCTCGTATCAAGATACATAAAAATAACTGTGAGGCCCAGAAAGAGGGACCTGTAAGATACATAGAGAACCACTGTGTACATCATGAGAGTCCAGAGGGGACACCAAATCTGGGACATACCGCTGGGCTGACCATGTCGGAGCTGAAGAATTGATACACTGGAATGACAACAGTGCTACTGAGTGTGGTACCAAAGGAACAGATGAGTTGCTGGATCATAGTGACAAGGGTCACACTCACAATGGTACACTGAACTGGAACTGATTTGGGACTGAACTGGGTACTCAAGGAAGCATATAACTGGATGGATTCCGAATACAATCACCAACGCAGCTCAGACATCCACGAGAACATACAACTGGGTGTTCCGAAGTGACTCACAAATGTGCTAGAGTCGGGGGAAATCCGGGGTCTTCGACAAATAATGGTAGGTATGTAAATCCTGCGCGATTCTCAACGATGCGATCAAGGTGCTAAAGTCGAGCATGTGAGAAACAACCATTCGGAGAGGCAATGATGACTCCTCTCAAAATGGTCCGTAGGCACTCACCACAAATGGTGATGGGTCCAAGGCGCAGGGGCCTCTGGGTCTATCCTATGGAATAGAGGAGCTGTCGTCGATAGAGGGAGACCTGCAACTATCAAGGCAATGATGTTTCCTTGACAGGAGCGCGAGGTGGATAACCGAAATGGGATAGTACTGATGGCAGGACTGACAAACTGTGGGGACAACTGGGCAAGTAGAGTGGGTGGACTCAAACTTCCTTCATTCAGAGTATTATAATGGGGATGATCGGGCAGCATATGAAACTGACTGATGGGAAAGGGATCATAGCTGTATTGGATCTGGGAGGGGGATTGGGCTGAGGGAGACTCAAGCTGGGGTAAAATGGCAGGAGACTGCAGAATACTCTGAACAAAGGCGACCTGATTGGGGGTGCTGCCGAGATGATCGATCAGAGTGCCAAGAGGCACGGGGGGATTTCTTCATGGGTTAGGGAACTAGAAGAAGTGTGTATAAAATGGTACTGTCGTGTGGATTTTTACGAGCCCAGGACAGTTCATGCTCGTGATTGCTTTCAATTTTAAGGAGTCTGAAAGCGATAAGAAGACTCTGAAGTAATGGAATGGTACTGTCGTGTGGATTTATACGAGCCCAGGACAGTTCATGCTCGTGGTTGCTTTCAATTTTAGAGAGTCTGAAAGTGATAAGAAGACTCCAAGGGGTTGCTTTTTCGTGTGTTAGTCTCCAAGGCCCAAAGAAGCATAAAAGGATGCAATGAAGAACTCTTCTAGCCGGTGTGACTAGAGTATTCCTTTTTCGTAATTAGTCTACCAGGTCCGGAAAATGGGTAAACTTATACCAGATAGACGCCCTTTCAGGTACTTTAATGAGCATGAAAGGAAGCAAGATTGCTCAGCGATCTTTTCATTGTTTTAGGAGTCAGAAAAGAGCTTAACAGAAACTCCCTAAGTGCCTTTTTCGTAAAGGACTTGTCCGACCCGAAAAAGGGATAAAATTATACCGAACAAAAGGAATGGCCAGGCAAGGAGGAAGTGCTCAATCAAGGAACATTTATGATGACCAAGAACGGGGGTGGGGGGGAACACTGGTGGGCCTCCTTGCGGGGTAATGAATGGTGGCAAAATAACGAAATATTTGCAGTATGAGAGGAGTGAAGGGCTCATGTAAAAATGTGGAACAATCCGATGGCGGTCGATGTGGCGCGCAAATCGAGGCAGCAAGGTGTCGAGACACGATGTTGAAACTGTACCAAGTGAGAGCGAGAAATGATCTCAAGCATCATCATGAGCTCAGAAAAATGAATCCGGCGATATAAAGTGTGTAAAAAATGGATAACGACCAATGTGGCACGCAAATCGAGGTAACGGGGGGCGTTTTGGAAAAAAGACCCAAAAAATCTGGGGGTGAGAGCGAGAAATGATCTCAAGCATCGTCACCGGCTCGAAAAAATGAATCCGATGATATAAAATATGGGAAAAACGGAGAATGACCGATGTGGCACGCAAACCGAGGCGACTAGTGGCGTCTAAAAAATGTGCAAAAAATGACGGGGAAAAAATAATGCAACGAGGTGACCATCAGGAAGGTCTCGTCGTGCTGATTCCAGTGGTGGAAACAGTTCAAAAAATGGACTCCATATGGGTTCAGAATGGCCAAAACAAGAAAAAGTCAACGGACTATAAATAGTGAGTGGGTCCAATATGACAAGTGTCATTTGCACTATTTGACTTTGACTAGTGATCAGAGTGGACCAGAGGTGAGGTGGCATTTCCGGACGATCCGACTGGCCGATTTCAGATCCGGGAGATACAGGTATTCCGTCAAACTCATACCTGCACGTTTTTTGGGTTCGGGGGGTAGGTAGTGTGTCCCGGTGAGAGCGAGAAATGATCTCAAGCATCATCACGAGCACAGAAATATGAATTCGGCGGTGCAAATGGTGCGAAAAATGGAGGTCATAAGGACTCCGGAATGGTCAAAGGAACTAACTAGGTTAAAAAATGGTTGCAAATAAAGGTGAGCCCACCAAGCCAAGGATGCAGTGGTGGGGAGAAATGATGACCCGTGGGGGAAGAATACTAGGTGTATCAAATCAAATCAAATCTACAAGTGATATGTGACCTCAAAAATGGTTGAGATCACAAGTGTGAAAAAGTGAGCAGGGTTAATGACGTGCCCCCATGCTATGTGCATGGGGTTTGTGATTATTGATCACATATGTGTGGGTTTGAACAATGGGTTCATTGACGTGCTGAGATAGATGTGATGGGGAAGGTTCAAAATGATTGATCATGCCCCCTATCCCAGGGTCGAGGGAATCTATTATGCCCCTTGACTCAGAGGTGTCAAGGTGGTGCTCTATGATGGCGGGCTCAAGACCGGGCACTTCGGTATAGGACCAGGCAAAGACATCACGGAATTCTTGGAAGAGTTTTTTGTACTCCTCAATCTCAGACTCGCTGCAAGAGGCTCCTAAAGTGATGAGTTCAGGGGCACCTCCGGGGGCAGAGATATCTATGTGGATAACAGGAGAAATGTTGGCCATGTTACCCTCCTCAAAGGCATCAGGAGCAGGAATAGGATCCTTAAACCAGTCGACTTTAGTGGGAAGAAAATCTTTGGACTCAACCGCGAATTGGGTAGCTGTGG
Source organism: Larix kaempferi (assembly GCA_027924585.1). NCBI lineage: Eukaryota > Viridiplantae > Streptophyta > Pinopsida > Pinales > Pinaceae > Larix > Larix kaempferi. The sequence continues at coordinate 437,855 of BSBM01001774.1, forward strand.
TGGAGGAGTCTTATGGGAGGAAATACGAACGATGGTGCATGTCGTCCCAGGGATAATCCAGGGCAGTCAGAGCCTCTAGGATCTCCTCATCAGTACAGAAATTTTGGGCCGTCAAATCGGTTGACGCGGGAATGGTAGTTGAAGAGATCATGTAAATGGTGTTGACCTCCCCGGATGGGGGTGAGATCGGGGGGTGAATCTCTTCAATGGTGGGTGGTACCGTCTCAAGATCTAGATTGTTCATCTCATAGAGAGCTGCTATGTAATCGAGGAGATCGGGACAGTGATGTGAATAATGCCTGTACATACCGCATATGGCACAAGGGTGGTTAGTGCGCAGTGATTTGTCGCGAGGCTTAGGGGTGGGATCTAGTTTGACAACCAGGAAACTGGGGTCATCGTCAAGCATCTGCATGTGTTCTTGTAATGCAGGTAACTATGGACATTGGTGAGTCACATGGCCTAACTCGTTGCACAACGAGCATTTGGGAGGAGCACGAAACACGGGGGGGTTTTTGACTGTCTTGGGAGGTGGTACAGCAGTGTAAGGTTGGGGTCCTCTGCCCCTAGTGGTTTTGGGAGGAGGAGGAGGATTCGTGGATGACGAAGGGGTAGAGACACCGGGGGGTGGCTGAGTGGTAGTAGCCATGGGTTGCACCGGTTGGAGGACGACGCTTGATGTCGGCGGGGGAACGGGAGGCGAAAGATACCAGACGGGTAGTCCCAAGGTTAGCCCAGGGAGGCTAAGGGTAGCCATAACCGGAGCGCTTACTACTCCCAATGGAGGGACTAGGAAGGGGATTGTGTGGATAGGTGTAACACCAATGTGGCTAGGTACCAGTGGTGGTTTAGGCAACAAGGGTGGTTGATTGTTAGGTGTTTGGTTATCGTGGGACAGGGTACATAAGTCAGACACTTCGGGCGTAGATGATGGGGGAGGAATGGAGTGGAAGGTGGATGTCATCGGCGGGTCTGAGTAAACTCCAGGTCCCAAGGAGGAAACAAACGAGGTAGCGGCACTATTAACAGGTTGTTCAACCATGGGGAGAACATTTTCGGGTGCAGCAGGGCATTTGGATCATAGTAAGTAAGTTGGTCGATCTTGACCACACGTCCGTCATGGGGGAACATCATGGTATGAAAGACAGAGGAAGCTACCACCCGCATAGCATACATGTAGCTGCGACCGAGTAAGAGGTTGTAATCAAGCTGGGCGTTGATGACCTCGATATCAATGAGGATGATTTTACCACCTAACTGGACGGGGACATTGGCTAGGAGACCTTGGGGTTGAGCCGAACGACCGTTGTAGGCGCGTAATGCAGTTGTGGACTGCTGGAGGGTAGGGGATCCCAACTTCTGCCATACGAATGTAGACATAACGCATGTGGAGGCACCTTCATCGATGATGCACCGATGGATGACAAGATTCCGAATGGAAACATAAACTTGGAATGCTAAGGTAGAAGGCAGGCATGGTTCGGACTGGTCCAAATCAAATGCCATCAAATTCGAATCATTCGGGTCAATATCCCCAATGGATGAGAGTAAAGTCTTGCGCTGGGAAGGGCAGTTTTTCAAAACTTCTAACGCAGACATGGCTGCGGGGGATTGAGCTAAGTCGTCTACAATGTTGTCGTTTGACGCAGTGCACGCATTGGGGTTATTGTTGATACGACGAAGTGGGAAACGAGGTGCTTTGGAAGCGCCATCTATTGGGGGCGGAGGGATACGTAACGCCTGATCAGTGGGATGAGCGTTAGTGGTTTTATCGACGGGATGGGCTTCAGAGGTGGAGCCATATTGGTTCCGACGGGTCTGGAGGTTGACATCAGCGGATGACGTCATCAACAAGTGGTGGGTACCTGAGTCAAACATGGGTTGATCAAGGGCGGCGTATGTGATTGGTTGTTGGGGTGGTGCATTGGCTTGAGGGGGAGCCAACGGCTGAGTGTTCACTATGCCTTAGTTTGGTAAGGGGTTTTACAGCACCAAAGGTGGCTGCTGAGGTTGCGGGGGGTTGGGTGGTGCTTGAGGAGCCACATGCCCTTGGCGATGGGCATCATCAACCCAAAGTTGTCGAGCTTGCTCCAAGTGTGGGCAAGCATGTGTGTAGTGGCCATAGACCCCGCAAATAGAACAAGGATGGTTTGTTCGCAAATTGGGGTTTTTAGCCTGCTTGGGCGGGCGATCAGGGTTTTGGTTAGCGGGGGCCGCATTGTTGTTGTCCGGGGGATTAGGCGGTTGACCACCTTGGTCTGTAGGTTGGTTGTTCCCATGATTACGGCCCTTGCCGCGGTTTTGTTGGCCCTGGTTGCGTTGGTTATTCTGGTTTTGCTGCGGGTTGTGTTGGGCGTAAACTTGCCCTTGGGCAGCAGGTGGATTCTGAGGTTGTGCAGGTGCAGGAGCAGGCTGTGGTGGATGGTATGTAGGTGGAGGCTGCACAGGTGCAGCGCCTTGAGGAGGTTGCTGATATGTCTGCGGAGCAGGTTGTGGGTTTGCCGCAGGGGCTCCCTGTGGTGGGTAATAAGCTGGTTGGGCTTGGGCAGGCGCAGGAGTTGGTGCAGCCTGCTGATGGTAATAAGTGGGTTGGGCCTGAGAAGGCGCAGGAGCTGGTGCATCCTGCTGGTGGTAATAGGGCTGAGGTGCGACCGGGGGGGGGGGGGTAAGAGGGGGCCGCATGACCAAAGCACTGAGGTGGACAGGTGGGTCCATGGGAATGATGGTGATGTGTCATAGGAGCAAACGAGTTGGTAGCCCCAGACTGTGAGGTAGCCCACGAAAGTTCGGGGCCCGAGGTAGGACGTTCTATGGAAAAGGGTTGGCGATGCGAAGAAACACGACTGATGATGCCGTCTGCAGCATGGGATGCCCCCGGCGCATCGTGCTGGGAGGACTCGCCCCGAGGGGCGTCAGGTATAATGGTATAGAGATAACCCGACTGGGCGTAAATGAGGTCGAACTGCTGGGCCTTAAGGATGGCCTCTTCTTCAGACTGGGGTCTTTCTGATGCCACATCCTTAGAAATGATAGGGAGAAGGGATTTGAGGAACCAATCTAGGAAGATACGATCGTCTAATTTGATCTTGCATAAGCTACGGCGTCGACGCCACTCATGAATGTGGTCCGTGATGTGGGTAGCCGTGTTTTGTCTGCAAGATAGGAGGATCTCAATGCCCGCGTGATAGCGGACAGGTAATTGGAAGAAGTGCAGGAAGGTCGAGGCAAGGGAAGCAAAGGTGGCATGGGTTCCGTGGGGTTGCTCGATATACCACTTGGCTGCAGAGCCAGTGAAGGTGCGCTGTAACAGACGGAGGCGAATAGAGTCATCCACGATGGAGTTGGAGGAACACCATAGATGGAAAGACATGATATGGTTTTGTGGGTCCTCACCTGCCTTGCCCTCGAACTTAGGGATGTCAGAGGGGAGCTTGGTGGGCATGTGAGGCCACGCAGGGTCGTGTCGGATAGGGTCATTGGTCAATCTGGCTAGGTTGGGCAGGTTGAGGCTAGCCATGAATGGAAAACTGGAAGAAGGATGTGACATAGTAGTGGGTTGGACCAAGTTGGGGCCAATGCCCCCAAGTGGAGGGGTAGGATTTGGGATGTGGCTCCCAAGTGGGGGAACCAAGGTGGTATAGGATGGTCCTGCACCACCATGGGTAGTGTGAGCCACTGATGGAGTGGGGATAGGTATTCCAGCTGCGGGAATAGGTGCAGTAAGGGGAACGACAGATGTGGGACCCATTGAGGGCATACCCACAGCGGGTGTGGTAACTGGTGTAGTGGTGGATGGGCCACCAATGGTCCCTACCAAAAAAGGGGTGGAAGTAGTACCAGCCATGGGGCTAGTAGGGGCAGTATAAATGGGGTTCTCAGACTCTTCTTCAGAATCGGAGGTAAAGTAAGGGGCGTCAATATCTGGTGACGGAGTCCTATGGCGTTGACGAGTGGAGTCAAGTGACACGGCTCTATATCTGTGATAAGTGGTATCAAGTGATGATGATCGAAGTCTATGACGGGTGGTGTCAAGTGAACCGTGCTGTGGGGGCTCGCCCCTGAGGCGCCGAGAATGTCTCGGGGACTCAATGGTGACAGATGGTGTCAAATTGCTGGGGATTGTGGTGAGTGAGAAAACAACTCAAAAATCCTAATGCAACCGAGTGTGCAGAAGGAGAGCTCAAAAAACAAGGCACTCAGGCCAACAACCAACTCAAAACACCTATTGTAACAGCTGTGCTACAATAAGTGGAGTACCAACAAAATGGTCAGAATACCAACAAGCAGCAGGTTTCCTAAAAATAAAAAATGGTGTACTCACTAGACCAAAAGGAGGTAAGGGAGCAAGCAAACAGCTAACTAAAAAGTATTCTGACTCAACTAGACATATCCTCTGCAAGGTGATGAAATCCAAGTCAGACAATATGAATAGGAAAGCCAAGTGGCTAAGATGTCCCCCTACCGGGAGGGACACCGGGTAGTCAATCCTAGAAGAATGGCAACTAAGATACCCCGTTCATGACACGTCCAGAAAGGTGAATCTGCCGTTTTGTCCTTTTACCGCAATACCCCTATACAGGGATATCCCGAGAACTACGAAAGGTAGCCTTCGATGACTGAATGGAGTGCGGTATTCCACTCAGGCCTCCGGAACCTTCCTCGCGACTTCAACCCTCCTAGGGGAGATGCCCTCTGGTAAACTGGTTGTGACCGTGCCAAAAAGTACTAGGGGATTTTGGTTCCCTAATTGGACAACAGCTATGTCTCAAGTGTAAGTAACCGAGGGGTGTTATTGGAAGCCTATTCCCCCGATCCTACCTAACTACAAAGATTCTTTTGTGTTCCCCAAGTGGGGTTAGAATATTGGTTGAGTTAAGTAGTTTTTAAGGCTCACTTGAATTATGTGACAGAGTGTGTGCTCGTGAGGTGATGAACCCAAAATAAAAGTGCCACAAGGGGGGCAACTTTCTAATTAACAATACTGAAATTTAACATGCAAAATTTTCTGAATTAAAATACCGAAATTTTAAAAAGATTCTGTAAAGGGTACAGAAATTATGTTGCAAAAAAGGCTGTAGGGAAGGATGGCTGCAGGTAGGACAGAGGGCTGTGCAGATGCAGAAAATATTGCAGCAAAGGGGGCTGGGTTCAAAACTGGAAAAAATGCAGAAATCAGACAGCGGGTCTGTGGCGAAACTGAGTAGTCAGACCGCGGGTTTGCGGGAAACAGGCGCGGGTAGGACGTGGGTTTTTGGTCGACAGGCTCAGTCGGGAAGCAGGTAATAGGTAAAACGACGCAGTCGAGTCGCGGGAAAAGGGCTGACAGATGCAGTCGGGACGCAGCAAAGGGGCTGAAAGCCGCAGTCAAGACGCGGGAAAATAGCCGACAGGCGCAGTCAGATCGCAACAAACAGGCTGATTAGCCGCGGTCGAATCGCAGGTAACAGACTTGAATCCGCCGGCAGGGCGCCGAAAACAGTCTGAGAGCCGTGGTCGGGTCGCAGGTAAAGGCCTGAAAGACGCGGTCGGGATGCGACTGCAGAGGGAAAAGATGCGGTTTACGGCAGCCGAAAGGGACAGCCAAAAGGAAAAAACGGGAAGTTATTTGCAGAAAACTAAATTTTTTTAAACTGAAACCAGAAATTCAAACCTAGGGAAGTCGCCAAAACTGTAGCTAGTGTTTTCACCCTAGCTTGTGCAAATGAGCACCTACTAAGGAGAAGGGACTCCTTAGTAGCAGTTCAGTAAATGGAAATTAAAGTGCTAAAACAGAAATGTAAATTACTCTAAACATATGCATGAAATAGAAAAGACAAGATATAAAGAATGGTTTTTGTATTAATTTTACCTCCAATGTGAAGGTTGGTGAAGCTCTTGCAATGGCCCAAGAGGGTTGCTCCAAGCTCCAACTTGCTCCTTCTCTTTCTCCAATGGTGGGAATGGGCCAAAAGGGGCTCTCAAGGTGAAAGTAGCTCAATGGTGAGCTAGGGTTTCAAGAGAGATTTTGGCAGAGTAAGGGTATACTTGATTGTGGATGTGAAATGAGGGGTCTCCATCACCTATTTATACTTTTTTGGTGGTGGAGTGCTGGCCCATGGTTTTGGGAACCATATGGTTTAGGGCAAATGTATAGGGTTTTTTCCTTCTTTTTCCTCATTATTTTATATTTCTTATTCCCTTTTTAGAGGGTTTTTGCTATTTTAGAGGAATTTTGGATATTTTTGGAGGAAAAGGGGGTTTTTTAGCCTTTTTGAGGCTTTTTTGATGGTTTTGTGGCCTTTTGGAGGCATTTTAGGTCGTTTGGAGGTTTTTTAGGATTTTTAAGGGAAATATGGTAGGAAAATGGACAAATGAGTCATGTAATGGGGTAGATGAGGTAGTGAGCACTTTTTGGGTGTTAACAACATTACATCACAACAGAACCAAGAGTGGTTTATAGCTGCATTGTTGCCCCACATTAGATTACCATTGATGCAACAAAAGGTTGCTTCGCAAATAGAAGCATTGAAAATTGTGATGAAGATAGAAGCTTCTCCCGTAAGAGAAACTATCTCAGGCATGGTACAAATACAGACACAACTAGCAAACTTGACATTACAGCTACATGATATAATAAAAGGAAAAGAAGCAAGATAAGAGGTTTGGTGTACTAAATGTAAAGGGGAAGGACATTCCAAGGAACATTTCCATGTAATCATATATTATCTCGCTAGTGGGGCACCAAACCCATTAAATAAACATCAAGGACCATGGTGCGAGATTTGTTGATGCAGAGGACATCGACTAGAGGACTGTTACCTACTCTAGAAGTATGTACAGACACCAAAGAACCTGTAGTGCACATTTTGTAAGTCATTTGGCCACGATGACACCAACTGTAGAGAATATGACCTCATGGTAGAAAGAAAGCATAATGTCTACAGAGTCTAAGGATATATACAAAACAATAATGAGAATGCACAATATGATCAGGGTACATACATAGGACATAGTGGATTTAGAGGAAGAGGACGTAATACTGGCCAAGGACGAGGAAGAGCTTAGATTGTCTATTGTAATTGTGCTCAACCTAGACATTTGGCAAGAGATTGTCAGAACCCTTGCACTACTTGTAAGTATTGTAAATCCTACGACCATATCATTGAAGCATGTCCCATTTTCTAGGAAAAATGCAATAAAAAATACCAGAAGGATAGAACCAGAATATTCAAATGATCGCAGTTGAGAAAAGAAACGAAGATCACAACATCCATTTTGTGATGCGAAGTGGAGATTCGATAGGAGATGATAGGACAAACGAAGCTTCGACTTCTGATAATCATATAAACCGACCAAATCCTACTGATGGGATTTGGGTGAGGAAAGTAGTTGGAAAGATACCTGTATTCAAACCTAACAGAGAAAAATAAGTATTCATGGAAGCAAGAAAATAATTTCAGGACTTGGAAGCTTCGACCACAAGGGTCCATTTGCGAAGTGATCGGACACTTGTACTAGATATGCCATCCTCGTATGATGGGTTGTGAGCTTCGCCATAACAGACAAGTCCTATAACACAGTTTCTATAGAGTTGCATAAAGCTTCTACGATATGAGCACGCCTTAGGTGAATTACAGAATGTGTCGGGATACTACGATCATCGTAGTACAATAAACGACTCACATAGAGCAGTCCATCACATTAAGATCCATAAAAGGACAGGAAGAGAACTGAGGTTAAGCACACATATTGGAGATTTTGAAATGAACCAGGTCATTCTTGCTTTGGGCTCAGAGGTGAACATGTTGACAAAACAAACATGGGAGTAGATGGGGAAACCAAAGCTATCTTGGTCTCCTATACAATTGATATTAGCTAACCAGTAGAAGGTTATACCTTTTGGGAGGCTATCAAGTGTTCGTGTTGACATTGATGGAGTGCGAAGTAAAGCATACTTTGAGGTGATTGAGATCATATATGACAGTAATCCTTATCCTGCACTATTAGGGATTGACTGGGAAATTGATAACCTCGCAATTATCAACTTGAATAAAAAACAAATGATATGTGAAGGACAGGATATCAGGGTTATTGCATCCCTGGATTCTTCACAAGGAACGAGGTAGGTTGAGCCAATAAGAGAAGAATTCATATCTCAATATCTAGATAACATCTACAAGATGACAGTTAATCAAGGAAATTACATTAATCCTACAAAAGATGGAACATTGAGCTGGAGATGTGATAGCTCCTGTGTATTAGATTCAGACACATGAATGGAAAACTGGCAGAGTAAAATCCATGAAGTATTAGCTAGACGATGTGTGAGGATGAAAAAGTCACTTCGCTGGATTGGAACAGAGGTAAGTCCAATTCCTACTTATGATGGTTTGAGTAGTATACATGCATTCTTTCATGAATATCTAGCATTAGTTTTAGATGAACATAGGTTATCAGCTCTAGACATAGCATTATGAGCTACACCTGCTAGGTGGTGGGCTGTGCATAAAGACAAGTTGAGCACATGGAAAGAATGTAATCACTTAATGGAATTTAGATTTGTTGGACAAACTGAGAATGTAAAAGCAAAGTACAGTGGACAGACTGATCCCAGAGATCATATAGAATCTTGCTTGAAAGAATGGAGGCATATACCAAAGAGAAAGTGGGTCCATATGTTTGTGCACACGTTGGATCCAATAGCAAAAGACTGGTATATAGAAACAAAACTTCGACATGGTACAATAGATTTGCACACGATGATAAAGAACTTTCAACTAACTTTCAACTTTGAGGATGACTGTCCGAGCATTAATGAGGATCTACAGATCATTAAAAAGAAAATATTTGAGGATGTCCCGTTGCTTGTGTATAATCAACCAGATTGGGAAATAAAGTTGGAACATGCCCTCGAATGTTATAATTTTACACTGGATGAAGATGAAAATGAAGACCCTCGCGATGTGAATAAACCTGACTCTGAAGGAAAACACGATGTAGAAGGACCTAACTTGGAAATTCCAGATATGAGTAACCCCATTAATACTAAAAAGATCAATATTATCACGGATGAAGAACCAAAGTTTGCTTCTAAAGGATATTACTGGACGAATAAACAGTGGGACAAATCGTAAACCTGCTGCGTGAATATCAGGACTTGTTTCCTACCAAGTTTTCTGAAATGAAAGGCATTTTAGGTGACTTGGGAGTTAGAAAAATACCTCTCAATCATGATGTGAATCCTATCAAGCATGATGTGAATCCTATCAAGCAAAGACCTTATAGATTGAACCCTAGATATAAAGAAAGAGTGAAAACAAAAATTGATAAAATGCTTGAAGCGCAGAAGATTGACCTCATCATTGAGGATTGGCCACCAGAATGGAAAATTGATGCGCTAGAGACACTTATTACGACATTTGATGATAACTCCAATGACATCGACAAGCAAGATAAAGATGGTGTTGAAGGAGACGATGATTAGCAGGAAGACGAGCAAGATCAAGAACAAGAACAACAGTAGACTGGCGATTTTCCAGCAGGAGAAAAGAGAAAGAACCCCGACATAGATGTGCCTGAAGGGTCAAAAAGAAAGAATAAAAAAGAAACTAAGACTCTGTTAGATGCGAAGTTGCAAGATGATGACTATGACTGCATCGAAGCCAAAGTCCACTCCCATGTTGAAGAAACACTCGCAGAAACAGACAAGAAGCAAGAGCAACTTCAAGCAAGCATGGGAGAAAGCATCGTCGAGATGAAAAGTATGATGCAAAGAGTAGAGCAAGTACGAAGAGATATAATGAAAGAATCATACTCTGAAGATAGATCAGAGGAGTCAAGCCAGAGAAAAAGGAAAGCACCTGCACTAATGATGTGACCTCGGTTAGTGCACATAGAGCCAACAAATGTCATATTCCAATCTGACAAAATCAATGAAGGTGCAAAGCAGCTTGCGCAATTAGACATTAACGTGGGAATGTTAGCTATCGAAGGACTGGATGATCTACATTTGCAGGTCGTAGAAGAGATCAAAGATAGAGACATGATAACATACAACCAACATCTGAAGCTGGAAGAGAGCTATAATGAATTGTGGAATGAATGTCGATTGAAGACCAATGAGTTAGTAGATGCTCACGAGAAACAAAAGAAGCTGAAGAAGGCCGCAGGGGAAGTCTGTGCGAAGATCCCATACTTCAACGAAGAACCTGAAGTCGAGGAAACTATATTCAAGATTGGTGTTGCAGTCGATAATATTAAAGCAAAGATGGACGACATGGATGTTGGATGCAAAGAGAACATTGCAGACTTGGAGGCTAGATAGCAACCTGGCACTCCGCCAAAAGTAAAGACAACAAGAGATGAATAGCTAAAAAATTCGATAGAGAGCATCTCCGTGGAATTTGCATGGTGCGAAGACTTGTTAGAAGAAGTGACCAAGTCATGGGCCATAGTGCAAGAAGACCCAAAATTACTAAAGATCTAGGTTGAAGTACAAAAAAAGCAGAAGGACCTTGAATCAGTGAACTATTTCACGGACAATCTACCAAGAGCGGACTCAAGGCCTGATCTCCCTAGCTTAAAGTAAGTGTAGAACAAATAGGACATAACTTAAAATACTTTCCTAGATTTTATAGAGGTACAAATGTAAGAATAGATCATTTACCTTAGATTCGTAGATCTCTTTCTCCTTCGTTGATCCAATGCTCCAGTGCTGCCAGATGGCACGTAGCTAAACCCTATTGAACATATGATAGACCACGAGAAGTGAAAGCATATATTTCATATGATAGATCTAAGCTAACAGTTAAGGAGGAAATCTCTAAACATCATCAAGAGACAATACTTATGGAAATAAATTATATTAACTGTATTGAAAAGTGGAGAAGTACGATAGAAAAGAGGATTACAACCATCGCCTTAACGTTGCAAGCTACTTCCGACAAGCCATGCCAAAGCTTCTAGAGAGAAGTGGATGCTAGAGTGTTAGGTCTATTGGGCTTGATTTCACTAGCATGAGAGTACCATAGACTTCCTCTCCTTAGAATGGGAGTGAGCTTAATTTAAATAGGATTAAGTGGATAGGGTATGGATAGGATAGGTTGAGATATGGTAGGAGAGACTTAAGGGATCTTTCCAAAGTGTTAGGAATTGAGTGCCAACTCTCCCAAGAGGTCAGGGATAAGATCCCAAGTCAACAAGCTTCGAGAAGGAGCTCGAAGAAGCTATTTTTTCCATCTAATTGACTTCGTCGCACCCTGTAATGGAGCAAGGTGCGACGTCGCATGTTGCATGAGTGCAACCTGCAATGACCTCTCAAAACCTAGTACAAATGGGTACAAATCCTTCCAGTTCAATCACTCAATCAAGGTAACTCCAGGGGTGTATACACTGAATCTTATGATGGGAAGATTTTAGGTGTAACATAATGCCCCACAAAGCATGAAGCTGTTGAAAAGATAGACAGGTGAAGTGCTTTGACAGAAGGAATGGAAATGGACTTGTCAGATGAAGGATGCTACTGCAGTACAACTGACTCTGAATATACAGTCTCAAATGAATCACAACATGGCTACCGATCAATACATTGCAGATCCATGGTAGTAATGATCGACTAAACACAATCATGGCTACTAGAAACAAGTGTAGATCCATGGTGAGATGATAACACATCCACGACCAATACAAAAGTGGATTTGTATAATATGACTCAATACAAACTCCATCGCAACCTGGGTAAAACATGACTCCCCAGGGTCTTCAAGCTGAACCCGCAATGATACGAATCTATCCATGTGATTACAAAAGTCTTGACGTCGAACATGGTAGAAACCACTTGATTACCGGTCATTGATGTAAACTGTTAACAAGTGCGAGGGAGGTCACCATTAATGTCAATGATTCCCAAGGTATCACAGTACATATCATCAAGCGTGAATAAGTGAGTTGAATTCGAACGCAAGATGAAATCTTTCAATCAAGAGTCAATGATGTAAACTCATGTTGAAAGCGAGGTAACCTGCCATTGAGGCATGCAGGGCCAAGGTACTCGGTTGGTTTCTAGATTCAATCCTTGAATGATGAGTTGATGTCGACAAGGATGAATCTGCTGAAGGAGGGCAATACTGAATCCCCCATCAATTGACACGAAACACGACAAAATATGTGTAGAGTATATTCGATGGTACGGTAACATGCAAGACTGACTCAGAGTAGACCGACATGGTAGCGGGCGTACTGATTGCAGATGATAAATGACGAACGTATTCTTGAACATGGGCATGGCATGACTTGGTAGTATTGACATGATGAGTATGACACAAATTCCCAATGCAACTGATGATGGAAGCTTTTCTTTGAATGACTCAAAGGAGTAACAAGACTCAGGAAGTAAGCAGAACTCAAGGACAAACAGATGATCCAAGCGCTGTATGCAAATGCAGATGAGTGCCATGTTCAAGAACGACTACGCACTGCCACTAACAAGGTGTGTAACATAAAATCTTTCTTTTTCCCCCATCATGAACGATGAGTGCCTCATGTGTTTTTTACGAGCTTGATGAGGGTAACCAGATGCTCAGTATATGCTACGAACATAAAATAAAATAATAATTAAATAATTAATAATTAGGTTAACTAAACTTAGGTTATGAAATGAGGCGTCTCCTCAACATCAAATGCCCGAGCCATATTTAAGGCAGGGCCATCATTGTAACATATTATCTTTTATCCTATCACCAATCAATATATTATTATCATTTATCTCAAATATGGAAGACGGTCTCGCTTCTTAACCCTTAACCAGACACGGTTAACTTAGTGAACGGATACGTTCACTGCATTTGGTATCAGAGGTCGGATTCGGCTCCTTCGACCTGAGCTCGGATTCGGCTCCTACACTCAGAGCTCAGTTTCGACTCTCCCTTTAGAGCTCAGTTTCGGCTCTCCCTTCAAGTCCAACCGGAGACGGTTGCTGCTCGGAATTTATCCATTTGGTTGCTGCTCGGAATTCATCCATTTGGTTACTGCTCTACATCAGGACTCATTTTCCACCTTACTCACCAACCTTCTGCTCACGCGACAATTGCTCTTACTCCAGCTCCTGAATTCTCAACAACTCCGTCCCACCTTACATCCTCCTTTACCCTCTGCGCCTGCAACTCCACATGACCCCTCCCTCTCTCCCACGCGCAGTCTCCTCCACATAAAATCCTCCTTTTACATCCCCAGCTACTCTAATCGCCACCTCCGCTCCCCTTCAATCCACCACCGGCCACCACTCCCACCACCGCCAACAGCTCTCCCTCCACCTGCGTTCTGAGCACTTCCCTCCACGCATACTCCGCACCGTTCCCTCCACCTCCAACCTACACGCTACCCCCACACGTTGCCTCTTCCTCCACCATCCATGCCACCATCTCACAACTCTCCACGCCCAGCTCCCATCGGCTCGCTCTCTCCCCTTGCGTCCTTCCCTCCCCCACTGCTGCGACGTCCACCTCCTACGTACACCTCCGCCTTCCACCGGCCGTGCCCTCCAATGTCTCCCCCCGACCACCCTTCCGCCGTTCCTTACCTCCGCCCACGCCACGCCCTCCATCGCCTCCCCCCGACCACCCTTCTGTCGTCTCCTACCTTCGTCCACGTGAAACCATACAAACAAAACGAATTTTTATAAAACAAAAAAAAATATTATTATAATAATATTACTACTATTATTATATAATATTGTTTTATTAAAATTTTGTATCCAAAGTTATAATAATAATAACCCATAATTATTATTATATCTTAAAAGTCTAAATTGACTCCATTTCAAAATAAATTTGATAATAATATTTTATTATTATCCTATTTCAAATTCTTAAAATCTTCTCCATAATAATAATAATATTTATTATTACTTTGATAATAAGAATTATTACTCAACAATTGTAAATTATTACAATTATAAGAAAGCGTCCAAAATATATATATATATATATATATATATATATATATATATATAATAGTTATTATTATTTTATTAAAATAATAATTATTTGTGAAAAAAAGAGAGATAAGAAGTATTAAATAAGACAAAATCGAGAAAAAGACAAAGAAGACAAATCAAAGAAAAAAGACAAGAAGTGAAGATCTAGCAGAGACTATCCATCGTTGGATAAGTCAAGTCAAAGAAAGACGACCAAGTTTTAGAAAGACTCATCAAAGAAATAAAAAAAGATCATTCCACCATCGAAGAAATCAAAGACCATGGAAGACGATTTGCGAGAAAAATTAGAAGCCACGTTAAAACGTTATCGAAAAGACAATGAAGAATTGCGCAACATAAATAACAATTCATAAATAAGAATTGAATTACAAGAAAGGTACAATGAAATAAAAATCTCTGACCAGGAAAGGCGTATAGAAAAATTGTATGCGCAAATTGATGAACTAAAAGCCGAAAATAAATTCAATCAGAGGTTAGGAAATCAAGATATAAAGAAGGACATAAATAATTACGAAGCAGAAATAATACGCTTGAACAAAATTGTTAGCGACAAAGATGAAGAACTAATGCAGTTACGACATAAATTAGAAAGTCAAGAATCAGAGATCGGCCAGTGTCGACAACAGATAAAAGTTCTTCAACAACAAAATGACGACTCTAAAAAGACACATAAGTCAGAGATCGCGAAGAGTAATAAAGCATTATCTAACAATGTTGAAGAAATTTTTAGACTAAGAAATCATAACAAGATACTAGTCACAAAAATTAAGAAGTTGAAAAATAGCCGAAATATAGAACAATCTATGGACGACATTGAAGGGAAACTTCTAGAAAAGCAGGAAGAAAATAGTTGTATCAGAAGTTATAATGAAGATCTTAAGGAACAACTTAAGACATATGAAGATGACAGAAAATCGCAAGTCGAATTGATTAAGAAGTTTCAAAATGATAATAGGAAGTTAGAAAACAAGTTGGAAAAGATACAGAACAAAAACTTAAATCCTCAATAGATGAAAATACAACTTCCAACTCAGATCAATGCTCTAAAGGCGACATTCGTAAACGAAAATGACATCGTGAAAGTTCCCTATCGACACCCCAACCATAAAAACTGATATTTGAAAAAGTGGGAAATGTCGAAAGGTAATGGTACTAATGTGATCAAATCTCCTGACGACACATCAGTAGGGAATCCCATCAGTCCACAACAAATCAATTTGGGATGGATTGATCTGTCGACATATCAGAAGTTATGTTCGACTCTTAGCAATTCGTATCGACATATTTCGTCATCTACGACACCACATAAAATGATGCAGAAACATTATAAGGCTTTGAGGACAAAGCCTTTCTAAGAGAGTGGAAATGCTACGAACATAAAATAAGATAATAATTAAACAATTAATAATTAGGTTAACTAAACTTAGGTTATGAAATGAGGTGTCTCCTCAACATCAATTGCCCGAGCCATATTTAAGGCAGGGCCATCATTGTAACATATTATCTTTTATCCTATCATCAATAAATATATTATTATAATTTATCTCAAATATGGAAGACGGTCTCGCTTCTTAACCCTTAATTGGACACGGTTAACTTAGTGAACGGATATGTTCACTGCAGTATAGCTCACCTCATAGATGAGTCCAATCCCAAATATTTTCTGAACCTGGGATAGGAGGGGTTCGTCCCATGGCAGGCCCTTCAATGTAAGAGTTTAACGAGTCCATAGAAGGTAAACTCGGTCGTCATTTCATGTTTAGAGAGTCTGAAAAGAACTAAAGAAGACTCCAACGGTCCTTTTTCATAAAGTTAGCCTCATCGACCGGAAAAGGGTAAAACAACACAGGAGAGGACTCTTCCAGTCATGATTGGCTGGAGTATACCTTTTTCGTAACTCGTGCCCCTTGGTCCGAAAAAGGGGTAAACTATCACCAGGAAGATGACCATTCAAATACTTTAACAAGCATGAACGAACAAGTTTTCTTGGAAATCTTTTCATTTTTTGAGAGCCTGAAAAGAGCTTAAAGATAGACTTCGGGGGGGTTCCTTTTCTATGGGAGTTTAACGAGCCCGAAAAAGAGATAAATCGTAACTCGATACTTATTCTCATATTTTTAAGAGCACGAGAACAAACGAAGAGTAAGCTCGTCATCACAAAATAATCACAATCTAACTGTTGCGAAAAGATAAACGACAAAATACACAAGGGGTGTTCATGCCTGAGATGACCGTTCCAATATGAAAATGGCGTAGAAAAGCACTTCAAAACTCCTACACACTCGGAAACTAGGTCAAATAGTCAACCGAACGTTCAAATATAATAAAACCGATCCAAACTATAGCAAATGGCATAATGGCATCAAATATTTGAAAAAGGAATATTCCATTTTGTTTATAAATAGAAAAATGGGTTAAAAAAAGTCACCATTGTTTCATTTTCCAATTTGGGAGAAGAAGTGCCAATTTGGAGCCAAATCTTCACTCGCCGTAAGGAGCAGGTAACCCTAAACTTCGTCTAGCAAAATCGTAGTGGTTTACATTTTTGAATTTCAGTCATTTTTTTTGGGTTTTGGCTTGATTTGGGAAGGGCCATTGCGCCCTCGGCTCATCGTAGTTGGCCTTTTCGGGAACTGCGACGAGACCTAGTCGTCGCAAGGGTCTCATAGGTGGACTGCAACGATGTCACTCTGTTTGCAAAAATGGGGTGCGACGACGGCGACATCCATCCCCAAATTCAAACCAAGCTCAAAAGAAAGACTGCCAGTGGTTGAAGCAAGTTCTAACATTTTTTATACTCTCCTATTGGTAGGTTCCAAGCATCAAAATGGTTCTGGAATGGCGAGAACAGGAACATGAGTTGGATGATGAACAAGCTGCAAATGACCCACAGTGTGTAGAAGCATTGAGGAACTGTGGGCTACTCAATTTCTTCCAAGTCCAGGGGATGAGATCCCAAATCCCACTATTGACTCACATGCGTTGATGTATATGTAACTTCAGAATGTATTTCATCTATGTATTTCATATATATTTATTGTACCCTTATTAGAGATGTGTTATTCCTCTATAAGGAGGTGTCGTCATTAGGATTGACAAGTGTCGCAAGTGTGTGTACTTGCCGATGGGTTATTAGACCACCATGTGTGGGGTCGGCCCTGAAATATATATTATATTGTGGATGTATCTAGATAGACAAGTCGGCCCCATAGTGTGGACTCTTTGACCAAGCTATTTGAAGGGAAGAACATAAATCAGATGATGACCCTGCGGAACCAATTGAAAGGAGTAAAGTTTCAGAATGGAGAAACCATTCAATCTTATTTTTCAAGGGTCTCCTAGATTAAGGAACAATTGGAAGCAGTAGATGAAATGGTGGAGAATGGTGAAGTTGTCATGACCACTCTAAATGGCCTACCTAGGTCATGGGACTCCTTTATTCAAGGGATATGTGCAAGAAAGAAGTTGGTATCCTTCAACAGATTGCGGGAAGAATGCTCTCAAGAAGAAGCTAGAATTGTAGCTCGTGAGGAAAAGATGGGAGGTGAAGATCAAGCTCTTGCAGCTCACACCAAAAGAAGCAAGCCCAAGAAGGAGCACTCTCGCTACAAGAGATCCTATCAAAAGAATAAGAAGGATCTAAGATGCTTCACATGCAATGAGAAGGGTCACTTTGCTTCAGATTGTCCCAAGAACAAGAGGGATAATAACAACAACTCCAGCAAGAAGAAGAAGGGCAGCAAAATAAAGTTCTATGCTCATGCTGCAGAGGATGATGAACCTCCAAAGAAGAAGGCTAGGGTAGAAAGTGATGATGACTCATCAAGTGAAGAAGAGTATGTTCTAATCTCTGCTCTCACAGGTACAATCTCCCATGGTTGTAATGATTGGTTGATTGATAGTGGGGATTCCAAACACATGACTGGGTTTAAGGAATCTTTTGTGAATCTATCTGAACATGAATCACCCCATAAGGTGAAACTTGGGGATGATTATCAATACCCAATCAAAGGAATTGGTGAAGCCTCCTACAACCTAGATTCTAGAAAATCTTTGAAGATGAAAGAAGTCCTTTATGTAGCTGGGATCAAGAAGAACTTACTCTCCATCTCTGCATTGGATGCAAAAGGTATGAGGGTTGCATTTGTGGATGGCCAAGTCCTAATGTGGCCAAAGGGTAAAACAATCGATGATGCAGTAGTAATTGGAGAGCAAGAGGGAGGTTTGCATAAATTGAAGGGTCAAATTGAACATGCCATGATACATGAATCCATGGAGCCAAGTGAACTTTGGCATAGAATACTTGCTCATATGCACTATAGGGCACTTCCAATTGCAAGCAAGGCTGTAGAGGGTCTTCCTGAAATCAAGACCAAACATGAAGGTGTTTGCGAAGGATGTGCAAACGGTAAGAACATTAGGAAGGATTTCCCAAGCAGTGAGAGCAAGGAAAAAGATATCCTGGAAATCATCCACTCAGATGTATGTGGTCCTATGTCATCTGTTAAATTTTCAGAATTTACTTCAATCTGATCTAGGATCTTAACTGAGAGAACAACATGTACAACAAATCTACAGCCTATCAACCATGGACACAATAATGCAAGCACACAAGAGACACAGAGTTTACTTGGGGAAAACCATAAAGGTGAAAAACCCCAATAACTTCCTCAGAGATAGATAGAGCAATGATATAACCAGAATACAAGAGATAGTCTTCTCCTAGCAGCAGAGCCTCCTTCTCCACAAGTGTGCCACTCTCCTGATGCATACCAAGTATCTACCTGATACATATCGTCATACATGATCCACCTGATCATACAATGTATCCACCTGATACATACATGATACATATAAACATACATGATCTACATGATCTACCTGATCATACAATGTATCCACCTGATACATATACAGATACATGATCCACCTGATCATACATGATACATATCAACATACATGATCTACCTGATGATACAATGTATCCACCTGATACATATACAAATACATGGTCCAAGCATCCAACATGATGCATATACAAAATACATACAAATGATCCATCCGATCATATCCAACATCCAACATGATGTGTACATACATAAATGATCCAACTGATCATATCCAGCATCCAACATGATGCATACATACATATACATATAAATGATCCAACTGATCATATCCAACATCATCCTGATGCATATACAGAGAAGTAACTGAAGCATCATCCTGATGCTCATCATCCAACGCTTACATCCACAGCCATGTGAAGGATCCTCCTTCCAACATGCTTGGAATGGCCTCTGCAAATGTGTCTATCACTTCTTCCTCGAAGTGTCATCAATCTGAAGAACACCAAGCCTCTCTCTGAAGTACTTGAACTTCACTCTGGCTAGTGGTTTCGTCAGCACATCTGCAATCTGCTCATCCGTTGCAATGTATAGGAGCTTCACAGCTCCTCTCTGCACCATATCCCTGATATAGTGATATTTGATCTCTATGTGTTTCGACCTGTCATGAAAGATTGGGTTCTCGGACAACTTCACACAACTCTGGTTATCACAAAAGATACCAGTAGAATCCAATGGGAGATCAAATAAGTTAGATAGTAGCTTCCGTAGCCATACTGCCTCACAACTAGTTGAACAGGCTGCAACATACTTTGCCTCAGCTGTACTCAGTGCTATGCAGGACTGCTTCCTGCTAAACGAAGAGATCACACCTGATCCCATACTGAAGCAGCATCCAGATGTGCTCTTCCTATCTGCAGCATTGCCAACCCAATCTGAATCAACATAACACTGCAGGTTAAACTTTTGATTCGCTTCATACTTGAGCCACGTGTCAACCTATGGGATAATACAGGAGAGCTAACTTGTACGGCATGCCACATGTCACTGGCTCCACTTCGGCCTCTGAAATTTTTTATTGATATAGTATAGTCTATGTACTACCTATCACTTGTTACTAAATTTCATTTGGAGCTTCCTAGCCCATGTTATGACCTTTTTCCCAAGGTCACTTGATT
Source organism: Larix kaempferi (assembly GCA_027924585.1). Lineage (NCBI taxonomy): Eukaryota > Viridiplantae > Streptophyta > Pinopsida > Pinales > Pinaceae > Larix > Larix kaempferi. The sequence continues at coordinate 457,852 of BSBM01001774.1, forward strand.
TTGACTCAGATCTGGAAGGGGCAGAAACCCTGTATTGTACAGATCATAAATCACGAAGTACAATGAATTAGAGGTTGTCCTTTGGACACAAGGTACATGGGGATTTGATCTTCTACATGTAAAAGTTTCATATCCGAAAAATTCACCAAAATGTATTTATAGCGAAAGTGATACGATGACTGGTTGTTTCTATATCAAGCCCTAGCATCGTAAGTGCAATAAGTGTCATACATGCCATATCATGCCTTCTTTCAGGCTAGCTCTGATACCATGTTAAATTTTCAGAATTTACTTCTATCTAATCTAGGATCTTAACTGAGAGAACAACATGTACAATAAATCTACAACATATCAACCATGAACACAATAATGCAAGCACTCAAGAGACACAGAGTTTACTTGGGGAAAACCATAAAGGTGAAAAACCCCAATAACTTCCTCAGAGATAGATAGAGCAATGATATAACCAGAATACAAGAGATAGTCTTCTCCTAGCAGCAGAGCCTCCTCCTCCACAAGTGTGCCACTCTCCCAAGTGTGAGTGAGAGAATAGAATGTATAAAATGAGAGAGACACACTCTCTATTTATACACTAACTTGACTTGACCTTTACTCAACTAGGTCGGCCTCAACTTAACGACTTAACATAATGCTGACTGGGCCAACCCCCACTAGGGTGGTCTAATAACCCTTTGACCCACATGGCCGACCCCCAATAGGGTGGTCTAATAACCCTTCAAGTATAAGTTATGACACTTACAATATAAATGACGACACTTCCATATAGAGGAATAATAACATCTCTATAGGAATACAAACACTTCCGTATAGAGGAATAATAACATTTCTATAGGAATACAATATACATATATGTGAAATACATTCCGAAGTTACATATACATCAACATCATCCAGTTCTCTTAGTAGGTCTGTTTATTATGTCTCATTTATTGATGACTTCTTCAGGAATACTTGGGTATACTTCTTGAAGAATAAAGATGAGGTGCTTGATAAGTTCAAGGAGTTCAAAACCTTGATGGAGAATCAAACTGACAAGAATATCAAAACATTCAGATCCGACAATGGTGGAGAATTCACCTCAGGTGACTTTAAGAAGCTTTGTAGTGATTCAAGGATTAAGAGGGAGTTGACTGCTCCTTATAATCCTCAACAGAATGGAGTTGCAGAAAGGAAGAACAGAACAATCATGGAAGTAGCAAGGGCAATGCTGCATGACCAGGATCTACCTATGCATCTATGGGCAGAAGCAGCTAGAACAGTTGTATATGTGCAGAACAGAACACCCCACAAGATATTGGACAACAAGACACTAGAAGAGGTCTTTTCTGGTAAGAAACCTGAAGTCAGTCATCTCAGAATATTTGGTTGTCCAGTATACACTCATGTCCCAAAGGAAAAGAGGACTAAACTAGATCCTTCCGGAAAGAAGGGTATCTTTGTGGGTTACAGTGAAAGCTCGAAGGCTTACAGAATATACTCTCTAGGGTTCAAGAAGATTGATGTCAGCAGGGATGTAACATTTGATGAAAACTCAGCATTCATCAAATCAAGGAAGGCACTTATCGAAGTTTATGAAGAACCTAAGGGAACTAGATTTCAAGACACTACCATGACTAAAGCAGTTCCATAAGTTGTTTGTGAGTTTGAAGATCCGCAAGAACCTGTATATCCACCCCATGAGGATAACTCTCACAATAGGAAACCTGCATGGGCTAGAGAGCTCATTCAAGATGCAGAAATATTTGGCATTCCAGAAGAAGAACACAGAGCAAAGAAGAGAACCAGATCACATACCTGCTATGTTGCTTTACTCTATGACATTATGAACAAAGAGCCTTCTAGTTATGAAGAAGCAGCAGAAAAGAAAGAATGGAAGGATTCCATGGTTGAGGAATACCAATCAATAATGAAGAATGATGTTTGGGATGTTGTCCCAAGACCTAAAGAGAAGTCTGTTGTGACTTCCAAATGGATCTACAAAATCAAGCATGCTGCAGATGGCAGTGTAGAGAAATACAAGGCAAGATTCGTAGCTCGTGGCTTCTCTCAAAAAGAGGGAATAGATTATGAAGAAACTTTTGCACCTATAGCCAGGTATACTTCCATCAGAACAGTATTTGCCCTGGTTGCAGCAATGAAATGGAAAATACACCAGATGGATGTCAAGACTGCTATCTTGAATGGTGTAGTTGAAGAGGAAGTATATGTGGAGTAGCCACTCGGATTTGAAATACATGACAGGGAGTCATATGTGTGCAGATTGAAGAAAGCCTTGTATGGCTTGAAACAAGCTCCCAGAACCTGGTATGGTAGGATGGACAGTTTCCTATCTAGTTTGGGATTTACCAAGAGTAAAGTGGATTCCAACCTCTACTACAAGGTTGAGGAAGGGAATCCTGTGATTCTACTCCTGTATGTGGATGACTTATTTGTAACAGGAGATGACAAACTGATTGTAGATACTAAGAGGAAGCTTGCTGCTGAGTTCGATATGAAAGATTTGGGAATGATGCATTATTTCTTAGGTATGGAGGTGTGGCAGAGTGCAGGTGGGATCTTCCTTGGTCAAGGAAAGTACACAGTAGATATCCTGAAGAGATTCAAGATGATGGATTGCAAGGCCATGGCCACACCTATGGCATCGAATATGAAGCTTCTATGTGATGCTTCATCTAAGCTGGTTGATGTCTCTATGTATCATCAGATGATTGGGTCCTTGATGTACTTGACGAACATGGGACTAGATATTTGCTTTGCCGTGAACACATTGAGCCAGTTCCTAACGGATCCGAGGAGTGTTCACCTGGTTGCTGTAAAGCATGTTCTGAGGTACCTGAAGGGTACAGTGGATTATGGGCTCAAGCATGAAGTGAATAAAAAATTTAACCTGCAGGGTTATGTTGATTTAGATTGGGCTGGTAGTGCTGCAGATAGGAAGAGCACATCTGGATGCTGCTTCAGTATGGGATCAGGTGTGATCTCTTGGTTTAGCATGAAGCAGTCCTGCGTAGCACTGAGTGCAGCTGAGGCAGAGTATGTTGCATCCTGTTCAGCTAGTTGTGAGGCAGTATGGCTACGGAAGCTACTGTCTGAGTTATTTGATCTCCCGTTGGATGCTACTGGTATCTTCTATGATAACCAGAGTTGTGTGAATCTGTCCGAGAACCCAGTGTTTCATGACAGGTCGAAACACATAGAGATCAAATATCACTATATCAGGGATATGGTGCAGAGAGGAGCTGTGAATCTCCTGTACGTTGTGACGGACGAGTAGATTGCAGATATGCTGATGAAGCCACTAGCCAGGGTGAAGTTTGAGTACTTCAGGGAGAGGCTTGGCGTTCTTTAGATTTATGACACTTCGAGGAAGAAGTGATGGACACATTTGCTGAAGCCATTCCAAGCATGTTGGAAGGAGGATCCTTCACATGGCTGTGGATGTAAGCGCTGGATGATGAGCATCAGGATGATGTTCTGGTTTCTGCTTTGTATGATCAGTTGGATCATTTATATGTATGTACACATCATGTTGGATGCTGGATATGATCAGTTGGATCATTTATATGTATATGTATGTACGCATCATGTTGGATGTTGGATATGATCAGTTGGATCATTTATATGTATGTACGCATCATGTTGGATGCTGGATATGATCAGTAGGATCTTTTGTATGTATTTTGTATATGCATCATGTTGGATGCTTGGACCATGTATCTGTATATGTATCAGGTGGATCATGTATGGTGACATGTATCATGTATCTGTATTTGTATCAGGTGGATACATTATATGATCAGGTGGATCATGTATGATGATATGTATCAGGAAGATACTTGGTATGCATTAGGTAGATGCATTGTATGATTAGGATGATCATGGATGACGAGCTTTAGGATGTTGCTCCAGATGACATGCAGCAAGATGTTGCAGTGATGATGATCAGGATGATCATGTGTACATCAAGATGATGTATGGTGAGTATCAGGTTGATACTCTATGGCCGTGGATCAGGTTGTGCAGACGAGCATATAATTTGGCCATGGGAGATTTGCAGATAGTCTTTCGAGGTTTTTCCTATGGCATATAATTTGGCCTTGGGATATCTGGAAAATGCTCTTTTGAGGTTTTTCTCTGGGAGGACATATAATTTGGCCCTGGGAGATCTGCAAATAGTCTTTCGAGGTTTTTCCTATGGCATATAATCTGGCCCTGGGATATCTGGCAGATGCTCTTTCGAGGTTTTGTCCTATGGAATATAATATGTCCCTGGGAGATTCGATAGGTTGGGCTGTGTGCCCGTAATATGTCCTGGGATGCTCTTGCGAGGTTTTTCCATGACCACATATAATCTGTCCCTTGGAGATCCTATAGGTAGAGTTGTGTGCTCGTAACAGCCTGGGATTCTCTTGTGAGGTTTTGTGGTGACCACATATAATCTGTCCCTAGGAGATCCTATAGGTAGAGCTGTGTGCTCGTAACAGCCTGGGATGCTCTTGCAAGGTTTTGTGGCGAGGTCACATATAATATGGCCCTGGGAGATCCTATAGGTAGATCCGTGTGCTCGTAACAGCCTGGGATGCTCTTTCGAGGTTTTGTGATGCACGTAATAAGTCCTGAGGATTCCACAGTATGGCCAGTGATGATGAAGACCTATAGGTGGTGGGCCTACATCCAGTATGAAAAAGGACTGGCTCTGTAGAACTTCCTATGACGAATAGAGTTAGAGATTGGTTGATATAGTAGCAGCAATGACGATGATGATGACGATGCATCGATAACGATGATCCTGAGAAGAAGACTTGTAGAGTAGATCTGTGTCGAGAAATACCTTCCTAGTTAAGAGGGAGTGTTGATGTATATGTAACTTCAGAATGTATTTCATCTATGTATTTCATATATATTTATTGTACACTTATTAGAGATGTGTTATTCCTCTATAAGGAAGTGTCGTCATGTGGATTGACAAGTGTCGCAAGTGTGTGTACTTGCCGATGGGTTATTAGACCACCATGTGTGGGGTCGGCCCTAAAATATATATTATATTGTGGATGTATCTAGATAGACAAGTCGGCCCCATAGTGTAACTAGGAAAACAGGCTAAGTATAAATAGAGATCCGGAGATCTCTATTTGGATCATTCGAAAAGACACACTTCTCTCACTCAAAAAGTGGTGCACTAGTGAGGAGGAGGATTATCTGCTACTAGGAGACTATCTCAGTGTATTTTGGTTGTACTTTGGTTGAGCTATTGCTCTCTCTATCTCTGAGGAAGTTGTGGGGTTTTTCACCTTAGGGTTTTCCCCATGGAAATTCTGTGTGTCTTGTCTCTTGTGCTTTTGATTCTTGTGATGCTTGTGATGCTTATTGTGATTGTTATGCATTGATATACTGTATATGTTATTCTCTCAGTAAAGATCCAATATTATTGTGAATTATATGTTGGATGATGAACAAGCTGCAAATGACCCACGGTGTGTAGAAGCATTGAGGAACCGTGGGATCCTCAAGTTCTTCCGAGTCCAGGGGATGAGATCCCAAATCCCACTATTGACTCACAAGCTCCAATTCTAGGATGAGGCCTAGCAATACTTTGTGATCGGTGAACATGAGCTTACCATAGATGTCGAGGACATCTATTTTCTGACCGGATTGTCCCGAAGAGGGGACAACGTGCTTCTTACTAGATCACGTGGGAGTGATCAGACCGTGGATGATATGATCTAGCAGCATTGTGTTCCCAACACCCATGCATCTAGTGGGAAGATTCCCATTAAATATGTAGAGGAACGCCCATTATGTGCCATACTGTTCACCATTACGAGGATGGCGGGGAGACAAGCTCCTCACTTAGCCACCAGGGAACAGATGCTTTATGCAGAGGACTGCATGTCTCCAAATATCTTTAACTGGTGCGAGGGGGTCCTCGCAAACATGCGAGCTCAACTGATAAAGTTTCGGCGGGGAGAGCTCAAACAGTTCGACTATGGATCCATAGTGATCTTGTTCTTACTGGAACGGGTTCCTCTTTTGCGTCCTTAGGTAGCACTGGAGGACAGGGATCCTAGAGATCCTCACATTATCAGGTGGAACGATGTGATGGCCCGACATGGTGGGGGCCCTATTATTGGATACCCTCCCGAGTTCTTCACTTGGATAGAGGGCCAATTACTGATGGTGGAGGATTTCCCATATAGTGGCACGGACTTCAAAGATGACCCGAACTTGCCGCTGCCAGAGGGAGCAGCATGGGGAGACCTCGGTAAGAAAAATTGACCCTTGTACTTTTTAAGTTTTGTGCATTTATAAGTTTTCTTGATATAGTGCTGACAGATGAACAACATGTGTGTGCAGATGTGGGATCTATACGACCTATCGAGACCTCTCTTCTGGCTAGGAGAGAGAGAGGGGAGGGAGCAGTTGTGGGTCCAGCTGTGCATGCCACCATCGCAGAGATGGATAGATTCTATGACAACCTAATTGGGTTGACATTAGACCTTCCTGATCCATCGGTAGATGAGGTGTCGTAGCCCATGCAGGTACACATGGTTGGAGCTACTGCGCGCTTCAACGCGCTGCTTCGCAGGGTTGCGAGAGTAGTTGACTATTTTCAGACTCAGTAGGCTAGGGATGCTAGACCTCCTAGGGTTGTACGGTCTAGGTGATAGGCCATATGTTGTTATTGTGTGTGTACTAAGAGCTTAGAGGCCTCAGATTTTGTACTACTGAAAGCTGTGAGGCTTCATATTTTTTAGAGACTTACTGAAATCCGTCGTGCTTCAGACTTTTGCATCAACACTACCATTTTGAGAGATTATATATATATATATGGACAGTCTGACGATTTATACATTATGTGTTCTAAAATAATCATGTGATCTTGTTTATATGCTTTGCTTTTATACAGTGTGTTATTTACATGTTGTGAATTCTTTTACATATTATGAGTATTATGTGTGTGCGATGAACCAATCTAGAATGAAGTTGGCCATCAAGTCAGCAACTACATTTAACTCTCGTGGAATGTGTAGGTATTGAATGGATTCAAATGACCTTTCCAGGAGATGAACTCATCTAAAGAGATAGAGTAGGGTAGGATCACGGATAGCATAGACCCAGTTGAGATGGGAAACCACTAGTTGAGAATCCATGTGGATGACAATGTGGTTCATACCCAAGGAAATAGCATCGGTTAAGGTTCCAACTACCACCAGATACTCTGCGGCATTGTTGGTTGCAAATCCAAGGCAACTTCCTCCTGAGCTGATGAGCTCGCCTATTGGGGAATACAATACCCAAGTTGCCGAAGCAAGGTTATGGGTATGTCGGCTGGTGCCATCCGTGAATCCGTAGCACGTTGCCATCTGCACACGTAGACAGAACATGGTATAAGAAGAGAAAACAAGATCTAAAGACACTCAAAAACTAGACGCGTCACACCACACAAAAACAAACAAACACGCCATGTACAGTATATACAAAAAATTCTATGCATGATAGGATCAGGCATAGTACCTCTTCAGGTAAATCCCATTACGGGGTTCACCCAAAGATATTCTGTCATAATCTTCAAGCTCGTAAGCTCCTTTTTCCAAAACACGTTTGACAATGTAAGGTCCGTGCCACATGGACTCGAACTTTCTTGCCCCTAGTTTGTCATGTTTCTGGATGTATGTGAGGACTAGGTCACCCTCGTTGAAAATCTGAGGTTCAAATAACTTGTCGTATTGAGCTTTGATGCGTTTGTTGTGTGCTTCGTTAGCAAGAGCGGCATCTCGGTGGGACTCATCAAGTTTTGCTAAGTACAGGAAACGTTCTTCCTCCATAGTAGTGTTAGGAAGAAGTTCGACAATAAGTTGTAGAGACGGAATTTCGCAATCTATGGGAAGGATAGCCTCCAATCCATACACTAGTTGAAAAGGAGTGAAACCTGTGGCGGTTTTAACGGAAGTTCCGTAGGCCCATAGTGCTGAAAAGAGCATATTATGCCAGCTGAACTTATGTGTACCTACCATCCTTTGGACCATAGTTTTCAAGACCTTGTTAATGGCCTCGACCTGTCCATTGGACTGCGGGTAGTAAGGTGTTGAGTTTTCATGACGAAAACCCAATCTATCGCTCAGCTCATCAGCCATATGGTTTTGAAAGTGAGAACCATGGTCGGTCACTATCGCCTGCGGAACTCCAAACCGCGCTATTACATGATTGAACATGAAGAGTGCAGAATTTTTGCCGTCATTTTTGTATGTAGGCATTTCCTCGACCCACTTTGTGAAGTAATCCAAAGCTACAATGATGTAACTATGCCCCCGACCGAGGTAAGATTACAATGCATAAAATCAATGCCCCATTTTGCGAAGGGGCCCATGGAAATAACCGGGTGTAATGGGGTGGGATGGGTGTGCTTCTTCGTATGGAAGTGTTGACATGGAGGACATCTTTTCACGGCCTCAATACAATCTTTGAAGATAGTAGGCCAATAATATCCTGCACGCAAAATATTCTGGGCTGTAGCTATCCCAGAGAGGTGACTACCACACGCCCTAGCGTGACAGTCATTCAGAACGCGTTCAGCCTCATCGTGAGTTAGACAACATCGGAGAATTGAATCGACGCCACGATGGTACAAAGTATCACTAATGATTAGATAATACTTCGCATGGTGACGTATTCTACGATGGTCATCGCGAGACAGTTGAGGGTTAAAGCGTTGGGTTTGAAGATATAATGAAATATATCCATGCCACGGATCAGTCGTACTGATGAGAAACAACGATTCATCTGGAAAAGAATCATTGTGCTCAACTTCTACATTAGGATGGGGAAGGTCACAAATAAGCTCAGCGAACACCAAAGACTTTTTAGACTTGGATTTCTTGAAAAGAAGATCGAATTCTTGCAGTATCAAATCCAGTGTGAGTTCTTGCCCCCAAGCACCTGACATGTCAATACATGGTACATGGGGTTCGAGTCTGCAATGATGGTGGTGGTGCGGAGTAGGATATAGTGCCGGAACTTTTGGATGGCAATGACTGCTGCGAGAGCAAGCTTCTCGACATGTGAATATCTAGTTTCAGTGTCAATGAGACCCTTACTCGCATAATATATTACATGTTCCTGGGCGTGTTGATCCTCCTGTACCAAAACCATGGCGATAGTGGTAGCAGAAGCAACGAGATATAAGATGTAATCTCAGAAATAGTTTGGCAGTTGGATTACGGGGGCATGCGTGATGGCATGTTTGATGTTGTCGAAGGATTTCTGAGCTTGATTGTCCCAAATGAACGGGACGTCCTTCTTAAGTAGTTTCATATATCCCTTAGTCTTCTCCACGAATTTACAAACAAAACACCTTATATAAGTTGCCTTCCCTTGGAGACTTTGAAGTTCCGTCACGTCGGTCGGAGGTGGTAGGTTGACAATGGCCTCCACTTTTAAGGGATCAATGCGGATCCCATCCTTCAAGACAATAAACCCTAAGAGGCATCCAGACTCAACGCAAAAGATACACTTATGAGGATTCAAACGGATATTGTACTGTCTACATCTGAGGAAGATGGCTATCAGATGATCCATGTGGAACTCACACTGCTTTGAATGAGCAGGGAGATCGTCCAAGTAAGGTTCCACAAAGTCCTTAATGTCATGGAAGGCATACAACATGGCCCGCTGGAAGGTGGTGCCAACATTTTTAAGGCCAAACGGGAGTTCACGGTATGCAAACGTTCCCCAAGGACAAATGAAATCTGTCTTATGTTGGTCGGCTGGGTTGATCTCAATCTGGTTGTAACTAGAAAAACCATCCATGAATGAAAAGATGATGCTTCCGGCACAATTGTCGAGGGTCGGGTAGTTGTCCTTTGGACAAGCCTTATTAAGGTCCTGATAATTGACATAGACGTGAATGGTACCTTGCTTTTTGTTCACAGGGACGACGTTTGAGTCCCAATCCGTCAATGAGACAAGATAGATGAAGCCAGCCTTTAAGAGCTTTTCAATTTCTGCCTTCATTGCTGTAGTCTTCCGGGGGTGTACCGGTCGCAACTTTTGACGTACAGGTTTGATGTCGGGATACGTTTTTGTTTCATGAGAAACAATTGCAGGGTCTATCCCAGGCATCTCCTCATAGGACCAAGCGAATATGTCTTGAAATCGCTTAAATAAGGCTGTACCAATAGCTATTTCTTCAAGGGAACACTTCTGGCCTATGCGAATGTGTTCCACTACACTAGGTTTTACCGAGATGTATACCAAGGTGGTAGGCTCAATGGTGGCCAAGTTACCTTCAGTGTTCGACATACATGTAAGCATGGGGGAATGAGGGAACTGGTAGACATCTGGTGAAAATATGGTGCTAATGTTGTCCTCTATGTACTCCAACGGGGGGAGAAAAGACGATCTATGGTGGAGGTCATCCGATGAACCATCATCAACATTCATAGCTTCCATGTTGGACTCATCTGAATGAAAAGTCCGAAGTAAGAGATCAGGTAGAGATGATGCCCGTGGTAGAGAACAGGATGGGGGAGCCATAGCTAAGTGGTTCTCCGGTGCTGACTGGATAGCCTCGTAAATATGTTCAGCGGGTGAAAGAGGCATTGCGTCTCTAATCAGGTGTGTTGTGGCTTCGTCAGGTACAAGCCAAGTATCAGTAGAGTGAGATGAAATCTCTGTGGAGATCATGTTCACCAAGGCAACATGATTAGGGGGGTCCAAAATTGGAAAAATGCCCGTAAGAGATGAATCTTTCAAAAGGACGACCCCTATACTATCATACTGCTTTGACATTTGTCCGATGGAAGGAACATGGTCACTAGGATGAGTAGTAGTGTCCGGTGTGCAAAAATCTAGTTGGTCAATAGTAACAATTCATCCTTGGTGGGGGAATTGTACTACGCAGAAGACTGAAGAGGCTACTGCCTGCATGGCGTAAAACCAATTGCGACCAAGCAAGAGATTATAATCTATCGGGGCCAAGACCACTTCCACATTAATGGTTACGGTCTTTCCGCCCAACTCAACTACGAGAGCTTGTAGGATCCCATGAGGTTGAAAGCCACGCCTGTCGAATGATTTCAACATGGTAGGAGAACGATTCAATTTGGGAGAGCCGATGGCTCTCCAACATGAGATCGACATGACAAAAGTAGAGGCACCTTCATCCAAAATGGAATGATGGAAAATTTTCCTAGCAATGTTTGTAGCTACTTGGAATGCGAGCTGATGGGAAAGCCTCGGCTTGAAGTAGTCAGGTCGGAACATGATGGTATTCGAAGAATCAGGGTCAACTGCACCGATTGCTGCGAGGAGAGTTTTGCATTGATTGGGACAATTATGCAAAACTTCCAGGGTAGACATGGCGCATGGGGCTTGTGCCAAGTCCTCTATGATATTGTAATTTTGTGCTGCTCGAGCATTAGGATTGAAAATGGCTTTTCGAATCGTGCTCTTGGGAGGTCGCAATATCGAATCTAAGGATGGCTTCTCAGTGGTGAGAGAAGCTGAGGGTACAGTGACATCAGGTATGGAGTTGGAAGCTTTTTCAGTATTACTTCCAACAGGTTCTTTTGAAGGGACCGAGTCGTATGATCGCGAGCGAGTGTTCAAATTGATCATGTTAGATTTTCAGAATTTAATTCAATTTGATATAGGATATTAACTGAGAGAACAACATGTATAGCAAATCTATAGCATATCATTCATGGACACAATAATGCAAGCACAGAAGAGACATCGAGTTTACTTGGGGAAAACCATAAAGGTGAAAAACCCCAATAACTTCCTCAGAGATAGATAGAGCAATGATACAACCAGAATACAAGAGATAGTCTTCTCCTAGCAGCAGAGCCTCCTCCTCCACAAGTGCGCCACTCTCCACAGTGTGAGTGAGAGAATAGAATGTGTAAAATGAGAGAGACACACTCTCTATTTATACACTAACTTGACTTGACCTTTACTCAACTAGGTCGGCGTCAACTTAACCACTTAACATAATGCTAACTAGGCTGACCCCCACTAGGCTGGTCTAATAACCCTTTGACCCACATGGCCGACCCCCAATAGGGTGGTATAATAACCCTTTGAACCACATGACTTATACAGGGCTGACCCCAACAAGGTGGTCTAATAACCCATCAAGTATAAGTTACGACACTTACAATATAAATGACGACACTTCCGTATAGAGGAATAAAAACATCTCTATAGGAATACAATATACATATATGTGAAATACATTCCGAAGTTACATATACATCAACACTCCCTCTTAACTAGGAAGGTATTTCTCGACACAGGTCTTCTAGCACAAGTCATCTTCTCTGGATCATCGTCACTGGATAATCGTCATCGAGTCATCATCATCGTCACTACTGCTGCTATCTCAATCAATCTCTGAATCTACTCGTCATAGGAAGTTCTACAGAGCCAGTCCTTTTTCATACTGGATGTAGGCCCACCACCTGCAGGTCTTCTTCATCACTGGCCATACTGTGGAATTCTCAGGACTTATTACGTGCATCACAAAACCTGGTTGTAGCATCCCAGGCTATTACGAGCACACAGCTCTACCTGTAGGATCTCCCAGGAGCACATTACATGTGACCCATCACAAAACCTGGCTGAAGCATCCCAGGCTGTTACGAGCACACGGCTCTACCTGTCGGATCTCCCAGGAGCACATTACATGTGATCAAACCACAAAACCTGGCTGAAGCATCCCAGGCTATTACGAGCACACAACTCTACTTGTCGGATCTCCTAGGAGCACATTACATGTGGTCCACCACAAAACCTGGCTAAAGCATCTGAGGCCTTTTTCATCCTGTCCAGATCTCCCAGGAGCAAATTACATGTGGTCATGGCAAAATATGGCTGAAGCATTTGAGGCCTTTTTCATCCTGTCCAGATCTCCCAAGAGCAAATTACATGCCATAGGACAAAACCTCGAAAGAGCATCTGCCAGATATCCCAGGGCACAAATTACATGCCATAGGCAAAACCTCGAAAGACTATCTGCAGATCTCCCAGGGCACAAATTATATGTCCTCCTAAGCAAAAACTCGAAAGAGAATTTGCCAGATGTCCCAGGGTACGAATTACATGCCATAGGCAAAACCTCGAAAGACCATCTGCAAATCTCCCAGGGCACAAATTACATGCTTACCTGCACAACCTGTTCCATGACCACGGAGTATCATCTGATACTCATCATACATCATCCTGATGTACACATGATCACCCTGATCATCATCACTGCAACATCCTGTTGCATGTCATATGGATAAGCTCGTCATCCATGATCATCCTGATCATACAATGCATCCATTTGATGCACACCAAGTATCTACCTGATACATATCATCATACATAGTGTATCCACCTGATACATAGATACATGATCCACACAATGTATCCATCAACATACATGATCTACCTGATCATACCTAATACATATCAATATACATGATCTACTTGATCATACAATGTATCCACCTGATACATATACAGATACCTGGTCCAAGCATCCAACATGATGCATAAACATACAAATGATCCAACCGATCATATCCAACATCCAACATGATGCGTACATTCATATACATATAAATGATCCAACTGATCATATCCAGCATCCAACATGATGTGTACATACATATACATATAAATGATCCAACTGATCATATCCAGCATCCAACATGATGCATACATATAAAAATGATCCAACTAATAATACAAAGCAGAAACCAGAACATCATCCTGATGTTCATCATCCAACGCTTACATCCACGTCCATGTGAAGGATCCTCCTTCCAACATGCTTGGAATGGCTTCAGCAAATGTGTCCATCACTTCTTCCTTGAAGTGTCCTCGATCTGAAGAATGCCAAGCCTCTCTCTGAAGTAATTGAAATTCACCCTGGCTAGTGGCTTTGTCAACAAATCTGCAATCTGCTCATCCGTCGCAACATATAGGAGCTTCACAGCTCCTCTCTGCACCATATACCTGATAAAGTGATATTTGATCTCTATGTGTTTCGACCTGCCATGAAATACCGGATTCTCGGACAACTTCACACAACTCTGGCTATCACAGAAGATACCAGTAGCATCCAATGGGAGATCAAATAACTCAGACAGTAGCTTCTGTAGCCATACTGCCTCACAACTAGCTGAATAGGCTGCAACATACTCTGCCTCAACTGTACTCAGTGCTACGCAAGACTCCTTCCTGTTAAACCAAGAGATCACACCAAATCCCATCCTGAAGCAGCACCCAGATGTGCTCTTCCTATCTGCAGCACTGCCATCCCAATCTGAATCAACATAACCCTGCAGGTTAAACTTTTGATTCGCTTCATACTTGAGCCCATAATCCACTGTACCCTTCAGGTACCTCAGTACATCCTTTACAGCAACCAGGTGAACAGTCCTCGGATCCGTCAGGAACTAGCTCAATGTGTTCACCGTAAAGAAAATATCTGGTCTCGTGTTCGTCAGGTATATCAAGGACCCAATCATCTGACGATACATAGTGATATCAACCGGCTCAGATGAAGCATCACACAGACGCTTCAAGTTCGATGCCATAGGTGTGGCCATGGCCTTGCAATCCATCATCCTGAACCTCTTTAGGATCTCTATTGCATACTTCCCTTGTGCAAGGAAGATTCCATCTGCACTTTGCCACACCTCCATGCCAAAAACAAATAGTGCATCATCCCCAAGTTCTTCATCTCAAACTCGGCAACAAGATTCCGCTGCATGTCGGCAATCAATCTATCTTCACCTATAACAAACAGGTTATCTGCATACAAAAGTAGTATCACTGGATTGCCCTCCTCAACCTTGTAGTAAAGGTTGGAATCTGCTTTACTCTTGGTAAAGCCCAAACTGGATAGAAAGCTGTCTATCCTACCATACCAAGTTCTGCACATATATGACTCCCTGTCATGTGTCTCAGAACCAAGTGGCTACTCCACATACACTTCTTCTTCAACTACACCATTCAAGAAAGCTGTCTTGAAATCCATCTGGTGTATCTTCTATTTCATCACTTTTATATTTCTCTATGCTGCCGTCTGCAGCATGCTTGATCTTGATAGATCCATATGGAAGTCATAACAAACTTTCCTTCAGGTCTTGGGACTACATCCCAAACATCATTCTTCATGATCGATGGATCATGGCATTCTTCCCATATCCTGGACAAATATCGAAACATACCTCGATGAGTCATACCTGTCGAGATCGCTTGTAACATTCTTATGTAAGGCCTTAGCCTCATCTCCCTCTGAAACACGAACTTCTTCACTTATGCAGGTGACCAATCCACCTTCTTCTAGGATTAACCCAATCCACTTGATTTGCAAGAATTGGACCTGGAGCTGGATATGGGTTTGTTAGAGAAACCCCAAAAATTCAAACTTTGAATTTCAAACTTCTGAAAGGATAGAAATATGCGCCTTGATGAGCTGATCAAGCTGGTACATTCAGAATTTGAAAACTGCAAAGTTTCACTCCTCAATTTTGCCTTTGAAACTTCCGGATTCACTGGACGTGGCCCTGAACTGGGGTTTGATGAATCCCATTCTTCTTCCCAATCAAAAGGATTGATCCAAATCTCTAATATTCTATTTTTCTGAGGAGCTTCTAGCCGTGGTCACAGATTTCAAAAATTCCCATTTTTACAGAAGCCCTAATTTTCCACTTTTTTTCATCAAAGTCCCGAACTAGGGTCTGATCAAGCTCGACCTTCTTCCCAACCAAAAATTATGATCTTGGTCTCTAAATTTTTATTTTGATGAGTAGCATTCAGCCGTAGTCTCCGATTACAAAAATTCCAACTTTCTCCGAAGCCCTAAATTCCGGAAGCCATGAATGAAGGTACTCAAAAATAATTATGTTTTGATAGAAATATGTACCTGATTGTTTCTGGTGTAACTCCGAACTTTTCAATCCATAGGGTCTGAAAATGTTTCCTGAGATATCCCGACCTGTTATCTTTCCATCCTGATAGGTCTGACCTCAATTGGATTCTCGGAGAGAGAGTTATGCCAAGTGTCACAACATGACCTGTTTATGGGATAATACAGGAGAGCGAACTTGTACGGTGTGCCACGTGTCACTATTTCATATTCAGCCTCTGAAAAGATTTGCTGAGATAGTACAGTCTGTGTACTACCTGTCAATTTTTACAAAATTTCATTTGGAGCTTCCTAGCCCATGTTATGACCTTTTTCCCAAGGTCACCTGATTTTGACTTAGATCTGGAAGAGGCAGAAACCCTATATTGTACAGATCATAAATCACAAAGTACAACGAATTAAAGGTTCTCCTTTGGACACAAGGTACATGGGGATTTAGTATTCTACCTGTAAAGGTTTCAGATCTGAAAATTTTGCCAAAACAGATTTATAGTGAAAGTGCTACGATGACTGATTTTTGCTATATCAAGCCCTAGCATCGTAAGTGCAACAAGTGTCATACATGCCATATCATGCCTTCTTTCACGCTAGCTCTGATACCATGTTAAATTTTCAGAATTTAATTCAATCTGATCTAGGATCTTAACTGAGAGAATAACATGTACAACAAATCTACAGCATATCATTCATGGACACAATAATGCAAGCACAGAAGAGACACCGAGTTTACTTGGGGAAAACCATAAAAGTGAAAAACCCCAATAACTTCCTCAGAGATAGATAGAGCAATGATACAACCAGAATACAAGAGATAGTCTTCTCCTAGCAGCAGAGCCTCCTCCTCCACAAGTGCGCCACTCTCCACAGTGTGAGTGAGAGAACAGAATGTGTAAAATGAGAGAGACACACTCTCTATTTATACACTAACTTGACTTGACCTTTACTCAACTAGGTCGGCGTCAACTTAACCACTTAACATAATGCTGACTAGGCTGACCCCCACTATGCTGGTCTAATAACCCTTTGACCCACATGGCCGACCCCCAATAGGGTGGTCTAATAACCCTTTGACCCACATGACTTATACAGGGCCGACCCCAACAAGGTGGTCTAATAACCCATCAAGTATAAGTTACGACACTTACAATATAAATGACGACACTTTCATATAGAGGAATAAAAACATCTCTATAGGAATACAATATACATATATGTGAAATACATTCTGAAGTTACATATACATCAACAGATCATCTTGTTACGTACCATGAGAACATGTGCGGTATTGGATGGTTCCCCCTGGGCTGGGGGGGGTTGAGCAATCATTTGTTGATTTTGAGTGGGAAACGGATTGTTGAGGACTGCAGGAGTTGGTTTACCCCTAAGAAACTTTTGGACTTCGTCTCTATGGGGACACTCTTTGGAAAAGTTATCATCTCCACACAGTAAACAAGGAAATTTTAATTTCCATTTCTGTTTGGTGTCATCAACAGTGCTCTTTTGTTCTTGCTGGGCGAAAGAATTCTTAGGTTTCCCTTTGTTCTTATTCTTGCCGCCAGACTTCTGAGATGAAGATGATTGGACAGAATTCACCTCTTCAGTTACAGCAGGAGCGGTCGACTTGGTGGTGCTATGCCCAGCCTGAGTTGGTAATGGGGAGGAACCATGAAGGCTCGATGATCCAACAGGATGGGTGGTAAGGGATCCAATGATGCCATCAAATTGGGGTCCCTTGGGAGGTTTCGTAGGGTCATAAGTGTCGCGGGGTGCGTTGGTAAGAATTTCAAACAGGGTGCCCGATTGAGCATAGACCAAGTCTAGGTAATGGGCACGAGTGATAGCTTGTTCTTCAGTGACAACACTGCCCATGGCGACGTCTCGAGCTATGTTAGGGATGAGAGACTTCGTAAACAAATATGCTAGGAGTTTATCTGGAATGGGAGTCTTAATCAAGTGTCTTCTCCTCCGCCACTCATGTATATGAGTAGATATATGAGTAGCGGTATTGTAGCGGAGAGAGGTGAGAAGGTCCGTACCAGTTTCGTACCGTATGGGCAGTTGGAAATGAGTTAAGAAGTTCATAGCTGGAGAACCGAAATCATGAAAAGAATGAGGTGGCAATTCGATATACCACTTGGCAGTCAAACCAGTGAGAGTTCGTTGGAATAGTCTCAGACGGATCGAGTTGTCCATAAGAGAGTTGGATGAACACCATAAATGGTATGTCATCACATGGTGTTTAGGATCCTCGTCCGGCTTGCCGTCAAACTTAGGTATATCCGAGGGGAGTTTCACCGGAATTGGGGGCCAGTTAGTCCCATGGTAGATGGGGTCGTTCGTCAGTTGGGATAGATCAGGTAGGTCCAAAGTAGCCAAAAAGGGCAGCTATTGATTAGGTTGCGGGTACTGGTAGTACTGTAAGGCATGTAAGGATTGGTAGGACCTTGTATTGACTGATTAAAGGGTGACCATGGAGTAAACTGACCATAGGGGGGTGTGCCACCCGTACCTGTAAGGGGGTTCGCCACCATAAGGTGGTCCATTCCAATAAGGTGGGGGTCCACCTCCACCACCGGGAGGAGGTGGAGGTCTGCCACCACCACCTGGAGGAGGTGGAGGTCCACCACCACCGCTGGGAGGAGGTGGAGGTCCGCCACCACCGCCGGGAGGAGGTGGAGGTCCATAACCATAATAAGGTGGCCCGCCACTGCCTCCACCTGGAGGGGGTGGTGGACCACCTCCATCGCCAGAAGGATGGGGGCCCCCACCACTTCCTCCACTAGAAGGATGAGGGTCTCCACCGCCACCATTGCCACCATAATAATTAGATCCGCCACTGCCTCCGCTTGGAGGGGTTCGTGGACCACCTCCACCGCTAGAAGGAAAATGTCCTCCCCCACCATAATAGGGTGGTCCTTCGCTGCCTCCGCCTCGGGGGGGTGGTGGAACATTCCCGCCACCGATGGAAGGGTGGGGGCCGTTGTTGGTAAAATGAGTTGGACCTCCGCTAGAGGGGGGAGGTCTGCCTCCTCCAAATTTAGGTGGGGGCCCGCCGCCTCCAGTAGGAGGTGGGGGTGGACCGATTAGGGGTGGTGGTGCTTGAGGGATAGTTGGTTGGGGCCCATGTTGTAAAACAGACTGTTTCCCCCATAGAGTGTAAGGATTTTCGGGATGAGGTATCTCGTACGGTGCATTTTCGGGATTAGATTGACTCGACACAAGGTTAACGGAACCTGGATACGCTTGACTCCATGAGCGTTGAGTTACATTGGATGGCCCCCCAACATGAGATAATCCCATGGTGGATGGTCTAGCGGGTTGGGAAGGTCCAACAGGAGGTCTGTTGGGGATTCCACTGCCTACGTTCTGGTTAGGAAACGGGGGTTTCCCCCTACCCACAATAGGCTGACCGTTATTCAAAGGTTGAACCAACGTAGGTTGTTGATTAGCTACCGTAGTGATAACGTTAACAATGAGATAATCTGGGGGAATGGAGTATTTGCCCCGCGAATTTTGAGGTGGGGGAGGAGCTGGTAAAGTAACTGTGGTAGTAACAGGTGTGTTGGACTGTTGTCCTTCAACCGGTTGGTGCACTTGAAGTGCAGGACTGGACTCTTGCGAGGGTTTACCAGTCTCATTGATGGTCGTGTGGTGGGAAGATGGTTAGGGTGACCCAAAATATATCATATGAATTGAGGTGTCTCTATACCCAGGCTGTTGTTCAAGACTTTGTCTTCAAAGTTCATCACCCCTAACACGTAATCATTCTAGATGATCATGAATAGGGCCAAAAAGTTCGGCGGGGTCAGGCCTGTAGAAGGGTCTAGAGAGTTCTGGAGTAGTCTAGTTGGGTGGCGATGCAATGGAAAAATGAGCCATTGGGTGACTGGTAGAATATGTCCAGTAAGATGCTGAAGGATCAACAGTTGCTGTGGGGTCATCCTGGGGTTTATTTATCCATTCCAACGATCCACGCTCTCCCAGGATGACGGGAGGTAGGTCTTGCGAAGTGGGGATTTGTGCTTCTTCATCCCGCGGAGGATGAGAGGCAGTTGAATCTGGAGGAGTATGTGGAAACAAATGTCCTCCAACATTCAAAGTGGGGTTTTCCACTTCATGTGACCCGATCCTGAATTGAGGATACATGCCCACCCTCGAAATTACCTCCTGGTTAAGGGGATATTTGGGAGGTAAGTTTTGGATTCTACGGGACCTTCTCCATGGAAAGTCAGCCAGAGTGACTGAAACAAAGAGTTTCTCCTAAGGGTATGCTATGAAAGAAAAGCAGTGCAGAAAACCTACTCAAACTAAGGCAACAAGCAGACTTATGTGATAGAGTGGATTCAATGTCTGGAACCTCACGGGATTATCAAGGCATTGCAAACCGCTATATACTGCAGGGTCCAACAATATGATGTGACAAGGAGGATTGGGACCATACCCTTTCCTGCATACCCGATTACCTGGACAGTACGTGCGTGCTAATCTCCCCGAGTGTTGTTCTCGGTGTATTGCTTTGCTAAGACGGCCAAATGGTTAACTTAGTTGGTTTCAGGAATCCTAGTGGTGTCTCTCGATATAGGCAAGGTACGTGGGAGCTCAAATCCGTAGTGGTGCTGTCTAATTCACAATCGTTCGGCAAGAGACCTTCTGATATACTATCGAGTACGTGATACACCCTTTGATATACGCCAAGTATGGATTATGGTACTTGGTGGGTACGTGAAGGAGCTCGATATACCGATAAGTACGTGGAAGGCTAGAATACCCCCGGGATATAGTGCTGGCAAATAACGACAACTTCCATGCTTAACGACGCCGGAACACATCTCTAACTTACACACAAGTTGCTAAAAATTTTACCTAGTTCTACCATTAATTTTATCTGGACGGTTAGGTGAATGCATGAGGTGAGTACATAATTGGAAGCATAATGCAAGTCCTAGCTACATGCACAAAATATTCTTTTGTTTTGATGAACTCTAACTATGGGAAGGAGAAATCTTTTCTTTCCAACGAGATTTTCCAAAACAACACAATGCAACAATTCCCAATTCAAACAAGTTTGACTATGAAAGCATTCTTTTTATTTTGTGCGAAACGCAAAAAATTACAACACTACTAATCCAAATCACAACATTTTTTCTTTTTCTTTTTCCTTTTCAAAACGAAAATGATGCTAGGTAATGAAAAGAGAGGATTCTAAGATGGAGTATGCAAGCTTTTCAATTTCACTTTCAATGGCCTAAAAGTAGTAAGAATTAAAAATGCATCTATCTTTCCTTAGCATGGAACTAATTTTGCAAAAAAAAACTGAATTATATTTTGGATTTTTCGAGAAAATGAGAAACTCATAATTCAAGAAAAACATAAGTGATCACACATTCATTCAATTTTTCCGAAAATGCATAAGCAAAACATTTCAATGCACGAACAATTTTCTTCAACAATGCTTGAGAAATGATGGGAAAGAGGCACTTTTAACTTTTCAATGGATGCATCAAAATATTAACTTGATAACAACTACACTTTCAAACATAAATGACTGAAAAGAAAACACTACTTGCAACACTCAATACACTCAAAAAACTCAAGAAAATACAAGCACTCAATCAATTGAAAGACACACTTAACTCAAAGTCAGATAGTAGCAAGCAAACCAAGCAAGTAAAGCTCAAAAAATGATGCAAACGAGGTCTGGGAGCTGATCTAATGTGGTAACCAGATCAGTCAAGGAAAGGAGGGAATGCAAGGGTGAGTGGATTAAGGTGGAGGAGATAAGAGTATCCGCCACTACCGGTCCTCAGACTTGTCCAAGACGGAACCCAATACCAATCCAAACAAAACCAAACACTCAATCACACAAATTAAAGATGAGATCTTTGGTTGGATCTAGAGCACAGAGGGTGTTCATACAACAAACCAAAGCTCAGATCATGAAATGGAGATGGGATGCCTGCATGCCAACTTCGACAAATCGACGCACTCTGTGTTTGTACACAGTGCGACGTCGTAGTTCACCAATGCGGGGAGTGCGATGGTGTCGCAGTATGCCAATGAATGGATTGCGACGAGTGGCTAACAGACAAAGAACAGAGACCAGAAAAGACACAGTGTCACTCTGTTTTCACTAACCAGGTGCGACAGGCGAGATGTAAGTTCAAAATAAATCAAATCTCCAAGCAATGAATTGTGAAATGGTTTGACAATGAGTAGTATAAACTTAGAGGAAGTAGATCAGAGTCTTCAAGATGAAGATCTGATAGTGAAATCAACTCAAGAAGCAACTGACAAATAAAAGGATTGTGTTAAGCAATCAATTGAAAATGACTCTCAGGTAATTAAAAAACAAGACGTAATCTTCCCAAGTATGGTCTCCAGATTTGTTACGCGGACAATCTACCTAGAGCGGACTCAAGGCCTGATCTCCCTAGCTTAACGTAAGTCTAGAACAAATAGGACATAACATAAAATACTTTCCTAGATCATATAGAGGTACAAATGTAAGAATAGATCATTTAACTTAGATTCATAGATCTCTTTCTCCTCTGTTGATCCAATGCTCCAGCGCTGCCAGATTGCACGTAGCTAAACCCTGTTGAACATATGATAGACCACGAGAAGTGAAAGCATATATTTCATATGATAGATCTAAGCTAACAGTTAAGGAGGAAATCTCTAAACATCATCAAGAGACAATACTTATGGAAAGCAATTATATTAACTGTATGGAAAAGTGGAGAAAAACAATAGAAAAGAGGATTACAACCATCGCCTTAACATTGCAAGCTCCTTCCGACAAGCCATGCCAAATATTCTAGAGAGAAGTGGATGTTCCCCAAGCTAGAGTGTTAGGTCTATTGGGATTGATTTCACCAACATTAGAGTACCATAGATTTCTTCTCCTTACAATGGGAGTGAGCTTCATTTAAATAGGATTAAGTGGATAGGGTATGGATAGGATAGGTTGAGATATGGTAGGAGAGACTTAAGGGATCTTTCCAAAGTGTTAGGAATCGAGTTCCAACTCTCCCAAGAGTTCAGGGATAAGGTACCAAGTCAACAAACTTCGAGAATGAGCTCGAAGAAGCTAGCTTTTCCATCTAACTGACTTCATCGCACCCTGTAATGGAGCAAGGTGAGACATCACATGTTGCATGAGTGAAACTTGCGACGACCTCTCAAAACCTAGTACAAATGGGTACAAATCCTTCCAGGTCAATCGCTCAATCAAGGTAACTCTAGGGGTGTATACACTGAATCTTATGATGGGAATATTTTAGGTGTAACATGAACACGACAATGAAGGATTTTCCGCCGAGGTAGAGAATACAAAAGTTCACAGAAACAAAGGAGCTTCAGAAAGAACTGAAGGAATTAAGGACAAATGAAGCATAAACTTCGACAAAGTTGCAACCAATGCAGGAAGAGGCATTGGAACTCTTTGAAGAGATTGAGGTGAAGCTGCAAGAGCTTCACACAACATAGAGCACAATTAAGGACCAAATGAAGGAACTGATATCTGCGATGCTGATCGACACAGTGAAAGAATACGAGTAGGGAACTAAGGAGGCTGTTGCGAAGTTGAGCGCAAGATATCAAGAGTTCGAAGCAATAATGAATATTCCAAGCAATCCGAAGTCAGAGAAACCTAGTGTAAGTGGCTTGGGGACAAGCCACAAGTAAGTGTTATGGTCCTGTTAAGCGTGGCCCAAGAACAGGAAGTTAAGAAGGAAAGTACGGTTAATTGAGGCCTGGCATTGACCATTTTTGGGAGAAAAGAGACTCCGCAAATCCTGGGCAGAGGGTATGGAGTGAAGTTCAGTTGAGAAGAAAGGACATGTTTCCTTAATAAAGACAAAGTATTGAGGATAACCAGAGGTGGTTGACGTAGTTAAAGGCCGAGTGGAAACCTGACTGCATCAAGAACAAGAAGTTAAGAAGTAGAGTGGTGTAAAGGACACGCCACTACAGGTGTGCTGTTAGAGAAACCGTTAGGGTCAGAGGAAGCAACGCTAAATGGACAACGAAGTTAAAGCTTAGCATGGTCTACAAAAGAACCACATGTTTTTTGGGTACTATGGGGGTTGGCCCATAGTTATTTTAAAATGTGACCTTCGGGAACATCTATATATAAGGGTATTTTTGTATGAGGAAGGGTTAGAAAATAGACTCCAGAAGTTAGAGGGGTTTTTTGTTAGCTAGGTAAAAGAGAGAGAACTAAGTGCATAGAGATTTGATTGTAGAGAAGAGTCTGCAGCTGAGTGCGTAGAATGGAACTATTACTCTTCCAAGATAATAGAAAGAATAGTTCTTGTGGACGTAGCTCCCGCCTAGGGGTGAACCACGTAAATCTTGTGTTTATCTGTATGTGTTTATGACGTACTTTGTATACAAGTTTATGGTGTGTCTATGTATTTTCTTTCATATGTATGTGAATGGATATTGTATGCTGAGTGAATGGAATACATGTGTATGAATTCTATGGAGTAACACTTAGAATGATGAATGCATAGCTAACTGGTGAATACGATAGAGATTTAACATAGTTCTGTATACTGTTGATAGCTGCGAAGTGCAAAGTCATCTGTTTATTCTATCCTGTTAGTAGATGTTAAATAAGGCTTGTAGCGATGTTGTTAACCACATGCGCACATCACCAAGGTTACGTAAGCTTGATTCTGTAACCCCCCTTATTCACTTCAGGAGAGACTTCATCCTGGTTACAGGTTGATGCCGAGAGTGCCAGTGAAAGGGGTTTTGTTTTTGCTGCCATAACTTCGCCGAACCCGGGTCAACCCAAGAAAGTACACCCAACAGTGCTATACAAGTGTCCTATGGTCTTCCCCCTTGTTTCAGTGTCCTATACTGTAACCTTCTTTCCAACACATAGTTACCATTAAAGGGGGAGGATTTACCGAGGGAACCATGGAGCAATAAAGGGAAATGCCTTCTAGTATGCATGAGGGACCATTTAGCGGAGAAAGGGTATATCCTAGTATTGTGTTAGACAAAAGAAGAGGGTGTTCAGATAGTCGTGTGAGTATTGAATAGGTGACTGGGTGATATGTCGAAGCATTGGCTATACCTTTCGAATAATCATGATGGAATACATGACATGGGAATATGGCATTCACGAATCAATGAAAGGAATATGAAACATATTTAATTATTTATTTATTTATTTATGAGGAGGACCTCATGTTTGGGAAATCTAATTTCTGTATGAAACATATTTGAAAATTTTCTGATTGAAATTATTATGATGACATCTCATGGTAATTGTATCTATGTAATATAGGTGAGATGATGTATTTGTCCAGTGAGAATAGATGATGGCTGTTAAAATATTGCAAGTGAAGGGGAGAATGCTACTATAATGACACTAGAACCCTATGATATGCATTGATCACCATGAAATTGTTAAGGGTTTCTTGTGAGATGCCCTAGCAATAAGGCCTATGAGTTGACGCTATTCTTATGAAAGAAATATTGGACAAAGGATGGATCATTCGAGGGAACTGTGGATCGGAGAAGGGGATGCCTAAGCCTAAATGGTGAGTGATTGCAAGGAAGAGGCAACTTGAATTAATCTAGGTGAGAGATCATGCTAAACTAGCTGTGATCAAGAAGGAATTAGAGGTATATGTAGGTACCTTCGGTGTGTTGAAGAAGATAGTGAGCTAAATCTCACCCATGGAAACCATATACAACAAATATATGTTCATACATATAAGTATTGGGATTATTGTATACTTTATTTTGTGTTATGAATATATATGCTTCGGTTATGAAACTTGAATGTTTGTTGATGGATCAAGTGCTGCTTAAAATGACTATGAAAAGCATGTTTCTCCTTTGATGATTGTAATAGGTATGTGATGAAATGCTAAAGGCCTTGCAGGTGTTCCAAGGTAGACCAAAGGAATTATTGAGCATTGATTTCCAAGATAGCTAGCAACAAGACAAAGTGGGCTTGAAGAGAAAGGCATTGCAAATGCAGCTGAAAAGAAGGTCATGGAACCTTGCTAAAAATAAAGGGAACACCAAGGATGACGCTATTCCCATGGGGAGGGTATTGTAATACCCCTCGTTTGACCCTTGTAATGTATTGAATTAGGTTATATAAAATGATGTAAATGTGATAGTATGGATTCCTAGTGTAGAGCTCTAAACAATAATAGTTGAAGAGCTAAAAAAGTCGACATAGAGCATCTTCGCAGAAGTTGCGAGGTGTGAAGACTTGTTAGAAGAAGTGACCAAGTCATGGGCCATAGTGCAAGAAGACCCAGAATTACTGAAGATCCAGGGTGAAGTACAAAAGAAGCAGAAGGACCTTGACTCAGTGAACACAACGATGAAGGATTTTCCGCCGAGGCAGAGAATACAAAAGTTCGTAGAAACAAAGGAGCTTCAAAAATAACTGAAAGCATTAAGGACAAATGAAGCATAAAATTCGGCAAAGTTGCAACCAATGCAGGAAGAGGCATTGTAACTCTCTGAAGAGATTGAGGTGAAGCTACAAGAGATTCACACAACAGAGAGCACAGTTAAGGACCAAATGAAGGAACTAATATCTGCGATGCTGCTCGACACAATGAAAGAATACGAGTAGTGAACTAAGGAGGATGTTGCGAAGTTGAGTGCAAGATATCAAGAGTTCGCAACAAAGATGAATATTCCAAGCAATGCGAAGTCAGAGAAAACCAGTGTAAGTGGCTCAGGGATGAGCCACAAGTAAGTGTTAGGGGCCTGTTGGGCTTGTCCCAAGAGGAGGAAGTTAAGAAGGTAAGTACGGTTAATTGAGGCCTGACATTGACCATTTTCTGGAGAAAAGCGACTCCACAAATCACGAGTAGAGGGTATGGAGCAAAGTTCAATTGAGAAGAAAGGACCTATTTCCTTAATAAAGAAAAAGTACTAAGGAAAACCAGAGGTGGTTGATGTAGTTAAAGGCCGAGTGGCGACCTGACTACTACAGGAACAAGAAGTTAAGAAGTAGAGTGGTGTAAAGGACATGCCACTATAGGTGTGCTGTCAGAGAAAGCGCCAGGGTCAGAGGAAGCGGCGCTAAAGGCACATCGAAGTTAAAGCTTAGCATGGTGTACAAGAGAACCATGGGTTTTTTGGGTTTTGGGTACTATGGGGGTTGGCCCATAGTTATTGTAATATGTGACCTTTGGGAACATCTATATATAAGGGTATTTTTGTATGAGGAAGGGTTAGAAGTTAGACTCCAAAAGTTAGAGGGGTTGTTGTTAGCTAGGTAAAAGAGAGAGAACAAACTCTACAACTAAGTGCGTAGAGATCTGATCGTAGAGAAGAGTCTGTAGCTGACTGCAAAGACTGGAACTGTTACCCTTCCAAGATAATAGAAAGAAAAGTTCCCGTGGATGTAGCTCCCACTTGGGGGTGAACCACGTTAATCTTGTGTTTATGTGTATGAGTTTATGGCGTGATTTGTATACAAGTTTATGGTGTGTCTATGTATTTTCTTTGATATGTATGTGAATGGTAATTGTATGCTGAGTGAATGGAATACATGTATATGAATGCTATGGAGTAACACTTAGAATGATGAATGCGTAGCTAACTAGTGAATACAATAGAGATTCAGCGTAGTTTTGTACACTGTTGATAACTGTGAAGTGAAAAGTAATCTGTTTATTCTATCCTGTTAGTAGATGTTAAATAAGGCTTGTAGCGATGTTGTTAACCACATATGCACATCGCCACGGTTACGGAATCTTGATTATGTAACCCCCCTTATTCGCTTCGGGTGAGACTTCAGCCTGGTTATAGGTTGATTCTGAGAGGGCCAGTGAAAGGGGTTTTGTTGTTGCTGCGATAACTTTGCCGAACCCGGGTCAACCCAAGAAAGCACGCCCAACAATGTTATACAAGTGTCCAATGGTCTTCCCCCTTGTTTCGGTGTCTTATATTGTAACCTTCTTTCCAACACATAGTTACCATTAAAGGGGGAGTATTTACCGAGGGAACCCTACATCAATGAAGGGAAATGCCTTCTAGTATGCATGAGGGACCATTTAGTGGAGAAAGGGTATATCCTAGTATTGTGTTAGATAAAAGAAGAGGGTGTTCATATAGTTGTGCGAGTATTGAATAGGTGACTGGGTGATATGTCGAAGCATTGGCTATACCTTTCAAATCATCATGATGGAATACATGACATGGGAATATGGAATTCATGAATCAATGAAAGGGTGCATTGAGTTAAATGTGCATGAATAGATTGTTTAAATATGTGATTATGCACATTTATGAGGGTACATATATTAGATTGCATTGTGTGAATGCATGTTTGTGCCCTATTTCATTGAAATTAATATGTTAATAGAGGAAATGATGATTTATTGGTAAATTTATAATTCTATTTCATAAGCTATTGTGGGTGCATTAAGTGAATGTGCATTAAAATATTATGTAATCTTGTTGATTATGCATGGATATGTGTGGGTACATATGTTAAGATGCATTGTGTGAATGCATGGTTGTGATATATATTTCATTGCAATTAACTAATCACTGAAATGATAGAATTATTGGCAATTATGAGATCATTTCATGAGATGCTATGGATGCAGGGGAATGATTGCATGGAAAAGGTAGTCATGTTCGATGGACTACAAGAATGCTTTGTTGGGAGGACATAGTTGCATGAAAGGATATGATGGTATAACCATGAAATTGGAACATATGTTTAATTACATTAATCATGTGGTTGCATTATGAAATTTTCATTGTGTTAATGATGCATCTAAAGTGAATGTGTTTCATTGCATTAGAGATATTGACAACTGATAGTGTTTGAATTATTTGTGTGTTATAATTTTGAGATCACTTCAGGGGTTGTTGTAAATGCTGCAATGAAAATATTACATGCTTGTATACTTAGTTTATTTGGCTAATTTGAAAGTTTAGATTATAGGTATAATTGTCTTGGATATGGAAATGTGTGTAAGTCCATAATGAAGACTCGAAGCTACTGTGTGCAAAGGCCAAGCATTATGAGAATGATCTTATGTTTGTGAAATTTTGTTTCTGTATGAAACAAATTTGAAAACAAATTGATTGAAATTTATGAGGAAGACCTCATTTTTGAGAAATTTGGTTTTTGTATGAAACATTTTTTTTTTTGATTTATTAATGAGGAGGACCTCATGTTTGGGAAATCTAGTTTCTGTATGAAACATATTTGAAAAATTTCTGATTGAAATTATTATGATGACATCTCATGGTAATTGTATCTGTGTAATATAGGTGAGATGATGGATTTTTCTAGTGAGAATAGATGATGGTTGTTAAAAGCTTGCAAGTGAAGGGGAGAATGCTACTATAATGACACTAGAACCCTATGATATGCCTTGATCACCATGATCTTATTAAGGGTTTCTTGTGAGATGCCCTAGCAATAAGTCCTATGAGTTGACGCTCTTCTTATGCAAGAAATATTGGGCAAAGGATGGATCATCAAAGGGAATTGTGGATCGGAGAAAGGGATGCCTAAGCCTAAATGGTGAGTGATTGCAAGGAAGAGGCAAATTGAATTAATCTAGGTGAGAGATTCATGCTAAACTAGCTGTGATCAAGAAGGCATTAGAGGTATATGTAGATACCTTAGGTGTGTCAAAGAAGATAGTGAGCTAAATCTCACCCATGGAAACCATATAGAAAAAATATATGTTCATACATATAAGTATTGGGATTATTGCATATTTTATTTTGTGTTATGAATATATATGCTTTGGTTATGAAACTTGAATGTTTGTTGATGGATCAAGTGTTGCTTAAAATGACTATGACAAGCATGTTTCTCCTTTGATGATTGTAACAGGTATGTGATGAAATGCTAAAGGCCTTAGAGGTGTTCCAAGGTAGCCCAAAGGACTTATTGAGCATTGCTTTACAAGATAGATAGAAACAAGACAAAGTGGGCTTGAAGAGAAAGGCATTGCAAATGCAGCTGAAAAGAAGGTCATGGAACCTTGCTGAAAATAAAGGGAACACCAAGGATGACGTTATTCCAATGGGAGGGTATTATAATACCCCTAGTTTGACCCTTGTAATGTATTGGATTAGGCTATATAAAATGATGTAAATGTGATAGTATGGATTCCTAGTGCAGAGCTCAAGGCCAAAGCCTGACTAGTGAATGGATAGGCATGTATGATATAAACATCTCTATATAGACCACCTAGTTGACCTGTCATGACGATGTAAAATCTAGGTAAATATTATGTTGGAAAATAATATTTATGGTTCAAGATGGTTGTGTAAAGAGCACTAGAGGGGCTATGATTCCACTAGAGGGGAAGAGGAAAGGGGGCCTATGGGATATTAAATCCTCTATTGCCAAGTGTCAACCTTAGAATTGATCCAATTGCTGCCATTTTACTTAAATGAGCCAATTATTTCCTTTTTACTGTTTTATCCAATCATTGAATGTATGTGTGAAATGGTTGTCAAGGAAATTCTTCTCATTTAGTTATGAAAGCATGGGATGTAAATATTTCTATGATTGCTGTAAGAGTCCTCTCTTCTATGTTCATAAATTATGTTAGCTGTCTTTTCCACCATCCTCTCCTCTCGTCTATAATCCATTTTTCATTATGAAAATTTTTAGAGCTTCCTGAACAAGACATAGTCTTCTTGATTTTTCTATTCATTCCATTTCGATCACCATTTACCAGACTGTGCATAAGCAAAAATTCGAATTTCAAAGGGAAAATTGCAGATTTGAGAGAAAATAGATGGTTGTAGATGAGCATAGAGGTTGGGCAAGATAGGAACCTTTACCCATTGATTTTTCTACTCATGAATGCTTTAGAAGAAATAAATTAATTCTACATGAGGTTCTTCAACATCATACAATAGATTGGACTCTTATTGCACACATTAGTAAGCACTATAAGGGTTGTATTTCTTAAGGGAACTGTGGATCAATGAAGGGAAATACCTTCTTTTTGTTGTGTGGGGAAGTTGGAAGGAGTGCCATGGTTGTGATGACTCAGTGAGATTCCTATGGAGCTCTGAATGAGCATTTGGATAAGCATTGAGAGCATAATGGGTTGTGGGTTGAGAGAGAGAAGCTTGTAGGTGTTTCCTTTGCTTTGGTGGCCTCATAACCCAGCTTGGGGGTGGCCTCTCAACAAAAAGAGTATATGATAGACATAGTGCCTATGGTTGGGTGGAAAATTTCTATTACACAAGCAGTTGCTTGGATATTCTTTGTTTAAAGATAAGTATTCTCTTTGTATTTGAATGTGCAATGATTTTATTTTTATGCCTATGATGAATGTGCTTGTATATGCATGCTGTGTGTGTGGATAGAAACTTATTTATGTTGTGTTTTGCAATTATATATTTGCACACGTATTTTATTGTTTATGAATTCATAATATGGCCATGGGGCGAAATTTAGAAGCCCAAAATTCATAAATCTTCCTCTATGATGGTCAGATCATTGTATGGGTATGTGACAAGATCAAAATGAGATAGGGACATGGATGTCAAATGTTAATAAGAGATCCCATTAGTTTCCCTTACTACCATGCTGGGAATAACCTAATAGAAAACCTTGAGGGTAAGAAGAAAGGTTAAGGGAAGTTTTATGGTTTCCCTTATTGATTCTAGTAGCACCCATTGTTTTGTAGATTCCAAGCTAGTATTATGGGTGCGATTGAAATTCAACCCATTTTCAAATTTCTAAGTTGCAATTGCACAATATGAAGTGTGTAGAGGTGGTTGAGAGATGGAAATTACAAATGTATAGCTATGAATTGGGTTCCTATTTTCATGTTGTAGCTTTACTAGGAATTGATATGATCATGGGAGTGCAGTGGTTGAAGGCTTTGGAAAAATTTCACTTGAATTTGTGAGTTATACATGAAATTTGAGGAAGGACAACATCTAATAACATTTAGAGTATAGCAACCAAATGAAAAAAAGATGATTTCCGTGAACAAAATAACAAAACATCTTGTTGAGGTTGAACTATGTTTGTTCTCTTAAGGGATGTGTTTATGAAATTTCCCTTGTGGAAAAGTGAAACTTCTCCTAAACCAAGAATTCTATGGCTTAAGATAGAAATCAAACAAATGGTGACTAGATTTCTCCTACATCTATCCTACATGCATACAATCAAGCGAGAATAGGAAAGAGTAGAAATGGATAGAGAACCTACCTCTTTTTGGATGGTTGTCCTAGATGATCCAACCTTTGAGCTTGATGTCCAAGATCCAAATGCTAGAGAAGACTTGCAATAACAAAGAAAAAGACCTTCCTTCCTATTGCAATATATTGCTAAGCATAAGAAAATATATAGCTACATTGAATGCAACAATGTAAACATACATTCCATTTAAGAAGCAAATATGAGAGAAATAGGCCAAGTTAATTATTAATTGGAAAACAAGGAAGCACTTACATCCATGATATCGATCTGGTAACAACTCCTCCATCCTTTCCTCTCCAGCCCATTTGAGATTATAAAGCCATAGGTTTGATACTCAAATATTTTCTTCTCTCCCTTTCACCGAGATAATGGATTTAATATATAGGATATGAGGGCTCAACCACCATGGAGAAAAGTTTGGATCACAAGAGGATAAGATGGATATGAGAGGATTTGCATGCTTAGAATGGTAAGGAGGAAGGGATTCAAAATATGGATCCAACCACCCAAAATCCCATTCAAATATTGATCCTAAATCCAAGGCAATGTGGTGGAACCAAAGTCATCACTCCCCTAAAGTAGGCCACAAAGGGATGCCATGGGAGATCATCTCTCCCCTAGAAATAGGAACCTGATGTCGTCTCTCCCTACATAAGGAAATGGGGGCGATGATCCTCAAAGAAAGGCCTAAATCATGGGTAAAAGGTTGGTTTTCGACCCCCTTCGACCCCCAACTCATGGGATTGGCTCCAAAACTTGGTTAAGGAGTGGAACAAAGGTTGAATTATCCTTTTTGATGTCCATAGAGATCATAGTAACCACACTTTCATGATGATAAAGCATGAAACCAAGGGATGATACCAAGTGTGGCATTTTGGAGTATAATAGAACGGGCTATTTGATATCTATGGACATAGGTACTTTGAATACAACCTTGTCTTTACTACTATGACAAAACCAAGATAAACCTCCTGCAAATTTGTAAGGATTTTGTAACTCAAGTGGCGTCGCCATATGACTTTTTGTAAAGGCTACACTAGTAAACTGCCTTTTAGCTTCCTAATTGTCTGTTAATTTGTTAACTTTTTTTTTGAAGGTGTGATTAATTTAATTGCAATGCCTTGTTACTAATTCTCTTATCTACTACACATTCTGGCTATTGCTGTAATATGCTATCAAGGTGATTAACAGACCTTAATCTGATTGTTCTTTTATATATATAAGAAACTATTGTAAAAGAAACATACAAAAGTAAATTATTAACTCGATTGCCATATTATTCATGTACAATAATAATAAAACATAGGTTACATGTTGAATACTATTCCAAACATTTAGTTAATTCATATAACAATAGTACAATTAATACTAACTAGGATTTTGTTTTTAAGTGCCCATTATACAATATTTAGCTAAGTAAAATAATTATTTTAAACAAAATAATAATTTGGAATGGAAAACAATAAAAACAATTTCAATGATTCTTGAAGATATTACAGAGGTACTTCAACCCTCTACTCTTAGAAACTAATTTACCTTACTATTCATCTACTTGACCATTAGATTTTTAAAAAAGCATAGTAACTAAGCATTTCCTTCAAGTTATTTCTTGAATTTAAACAATCTAATTAAAATTCCTTGACAAATAATATTACAATGCCAGAGGAACTTACCTGGTAATTGTAGCTTCTGGATACTCAACCCATTTCCTATCCTTCAACACAACAACAACAATAGCTTCAACACTCATAAACAACAAAATTAGGAGGACACTCACCATCCAACCAATCTCCCCGGCTAGAAACTTTGGGCCCCAGAGTCCCTAGTAGATAATACTATACCAACCAAATACCTCACCGCTCAGCCCTTAGTACTCCTTTCTCCAGTCTCACCAACAACACAAACAAACCCCAAACCAACCCCAAACCAACCAGAAAGAAAAATAATTATACACAAAATGATTACACATACAATTAATCACCATGCCTTTCATGCCTTTCAGTCTCTCTTCATTTCTGTGTAAAAAACCCAAAATAGTTCCCCTCTCTCCATTTATGCAGTAATTTTTTTTTTAATTAAGGTAAATTATGCATGATGGCCACGTGACTCTCATGCACCTCTCTTTATTTAAGTTTAATCAACTTAATTTAGGTTAATTTTGATGATTTACTTTATTAGTTATTAAATTGATTTTAATAATATTTCTTTTCTTTTTTTATTCACCATTTAAATAAATTTATCTTTAATATTTCTTCATTAGTGGCTAATGTGGAGTTAATAATTCCAATCTCTAATTAATCAAATATTATTTGATTTTAGGATTGTTACACTTTTCAATTACAATAGGATTCACTTTCCAAAAGTGGACCTAAAATGTTTGACAAGGATGTCCTATACTATGTGAGCCAAAAGCTACAATGTTTTTTTTTTGGCATTAATTCCATCAGAATGGAAGTTGGCCTCAACATAACTTGATTTGTAGACGAAACCATTCCAGTGGCACCCTGGATGGATTAACATAAAAACCGAAAACAAAAAGGAAGGTGGAGCAATCGATTGATGGATTTGAATATGTATTTTAGGGTCTATCTCATGGATTTCCACCCAATAGAGGACATGGACGCATCATTGTGCTAGAGCTGATGTCCAAATTGATCATTGTTAGTCCCTACAAGTATCCAAAGTTTATGGATGAGATAAAAATAATAGTGCAAGAATATTAGATATGGGTCATATAGTGCCTAGTAAAAATGCCTTTCCATATTAATTAGTGTTAATAAGGAATAAAGGTGACCCCATTATTTTGTACACTAACTACATGTAATTAATCAAGAGGACCATTTAAAATAGATTTTCATTCCATTTATAAATGAGAGTGGACATGGCCAATTTAAGATATCCTTTAGAACTCATGATGATTGCTATAAGTTTTTGGTAATGCTTTGTGGGATAACCAATGTACCAACCGAATTCCAAGGTAAGATGAAGAAAGTCCCTAAGCTATATTTGAGAAAAGTTATTTGTTTTCTTTGATGATATTCCTATTTTTAGCAAGAACATGGAGTGGCGATTACATCCTTTGAAAATTATCTTAGAACCCTTATGGATTAAATTTACTTGCAAAAGAATCAAAGTGTGAATTTGCAAAGAGTAAACTTGTGTATTTAGGACACATAATAAGTAGGGATAGAGCCAAATCCAACCCAACCAAGACTTAGGTCATTATTGATTGACTCACTTTGAACACTGTGACACAAATCAAAGGGTTTAATGGTTTATGTAACTTCTACAAACAAAACCATTAAGGGATTTGTAGGCCTTGTAACACGACTCACTAATCTTATATACAATCCTTATTGATCTTTTATTTTCCAAGAAAAATATTATAGTATATTTATTTCTAGCTAATATGTTGACATTACATTTAGAAAGTGTTTAACAACGCAACCAAAAATCACTATTAACAATGCTCAATATCTTGGTCAAATAAGGTTTGGACCATCACCTCTATTCATCTATTAGATTTATTTGATAATCCTTAAATATGCATATATCTACGATTGTCGCTCAGAGAATAAAAAAAAAATCCTGCGAGGCATTCACAAGAGATCATCTAGAATCTAGCTAGTCCAAAATTAAGAAAAGACTCAAAAGAGTAGAAGATGACTATTCAAATAGATGTCTACCAAGAAAGTTAAATCCAACCACATCCCAAGACTCAATGGTAAATCAAATCTGCTTGACCATCCACTTTCTATTTGGACATTCTATCTGGTAACCCATTTATTTATCTAAATATGCAAGTTCCTGAACTTTAGGAAAGCCTAGAGCATTGAGTCTTGACCTACTCAATGAGGCGTTTAAGTCCAATATTATGGTTTATGGTTTGAATAGAAACCCAACCCACAACTAGTTTAGAATCCTCAATTATATGGATTCCTATGATACCCATGTCAACGACTAATTTGACCAGAATCATAATAGCGTTTATCTCCACCATATTGTTACTTTCATAACCAAGTACACAAGAAAATGAAAAGTAATGTAGCTTTGCCAAAAATGGAACTCCCCTTGCTCAATAGAGGCCTATGTTTCCAACTAGAGCTTTGTAAAAAAGAACCCAAATCCTCGCTTGTTGGACATGTGTTGTACTTTGTAGGTTCCCAAGAAAAGGGGGTGTGGGGGGTGTGGGTGGAGCCCCCAAATGAAAATTTTGGGTTTTCTTTTGGGTATGTTTTGTGCTTTTTCAACTTCTTGTAAACTAACCTCGATTAAAAAATTATGGTTGCAATCTGATTCGGGTTGACATATCAGGGTTTTGTATGCTATGATATTGTATTGTAAATGATGAAGATAATGCAATGAGATAGAGAGAAGAGGAAGTCTTAGTTATGCTAGTTTTCCCAATCAAGTGTTTCCAAGGTAAATTTTTTTGTACTGTGCGAGCCATTATTATTTCTTATGTTTTAGTTTTTGTTTGGTATTTCTTTTCTTACATAGGTTTATCAAACTCTTCATCCCTCTTTTAATTCCCAACATAATAACCTGTCTCTAAGCCTTCTTTATCACCTCAATCCTAAGACCCTCATAAGCATATTGAATTTTGAAGAAAAAATGCAATGGATATAAATTTAAATTTAGATTCTTGAAGATAATACCATTCTTTGACAACCATATGGCCTGACAAGCTGTAAAGGGAAGAGATTTGTGCTAAGCAACTACTCTTTCATCCAACCATGCTTTGAATGCTCCCTCTATGGAGTCTCCTTCCCAAGACCATTCCCCTAATTTCAAGGTATTTGTTGTTTCCCAAACCTACTTAGAATAATGAAAAACTACCAACAAATGGTAAATAGTCTATTCTATACACTTACACAATGGAGATATGCTTGGACCTGGAAGTGAACATTTCACCAGTATATCCTAGGAAAGCACTTTTTTGCATAGATCCAACCACATAAAAAAGTTTCATTTTTAGTCGGGATTTGATGCACTAAATCTTGGACCACCACCACTTTTCTTTGATCATCCGACTTGAAATAAACATCGTTGTGATCCCAATCTAGTTGCGTATCTACCTCTTGCATTTTTTTAGCTAAATCAAATGATCCTCCATCATGAATTCTAATGAAATTAGTAGTTATATTTTGAATATATCCATACCACTCCAATGGTTGGTCTTCCATCAAACCAAGGTTTTCTATTTGTTACCGCTCAAACTAGCAGTCTTAAATTAGCAGCACTATGTGCTATGTACGCTGGTGAATGGTAAGCATGTGGGAGAGGTCTAGGCCTAAATGTCACCTCAACCCAACCTCTCAACTACTTTGGGTAAATCCCAAACCCAGGGAAGATCCCTTTCAAGGTACCTGTAAACATCAATCAATCAAATACCTCTCTATAACCTTTATAGCAGAGATCAATTCCTTATATGGAGTCAAACAATGAGTTGAAAATACAACGTGATCTATATGGGGAGTTAGTTCAATAGTATTTCACTTATATATTCAATCACTTGTCCAATTTAATAGATATCACTGATTCCAATGCAATTTCACATATATCAAGGTACTTCATTTATCCCAAGGAAACCCCTCATAAAGGTGCATCCTAATGAAAAGATGGACAAGGAGGCTAGGGCGAAGCCCTAGGTGAAGTCATAAGCACACCGCAGTAAAGGGAAATAAAGATCTAGGGTTTTCACGTTTCCCAAGACAATGGATTCAATAAAGACACCCTTCAATATTTGTGGACAATTCAACTAGGGCGCACTTGTTCAATGGATTAGTTTTGCAAAATTTTCAATATTTTCTAAGTTTCTAATTTTCTAATTTTTAGGGTTTTTTTTTTTTTCCATATTTTTAGGGTTCCATGCATAAAATTGCAACAAAATAAAATACAACTAAACCAATAAAAAATAGTAATTTAATGACAAGAAAAGTGGATATGATTTTTGTCTCAATCCCTAGGGCATTGAGAGATCAATGGTCAATGTCCCTCTCTTGAAATGTCCTTTAACACTTGCAAGCTAGAGCATCACCTAGAAACCTCTAGGGTTTGGTAGGAGAGTCTAACTAAGACAAATGAAGAAGTACAAGGCCCCAAATAGCAATAGATAACTCCTATGGAGGACGTTCCCTTCATACAAAAGTTGACAAAAATCCCTAACAAATCAGAAAAATGCACCATACAAGCACAATTCAACTAATATAGGAGCATAACTTACCAACATTTAACAAGAATGAGCAAGGAAAAAGACCTTAGGTCACACTTGTGCATGATTTATTCCAACGAGTCTAGCATCAATCATTTTCATGTGTAACAAGAAGCCGTAAAACATCATTTATCCACCTTCAAGCCAAAGAATTCATCCCAAGAGAAGTGCACATCACATTAATGACTCATAGAATAGGATAAAGAGAGTAAAAAACATATTTGAACCCTTGTCTTATGATTTTACAATGAGGTGAGGTGATCTATTTATATGATTTCATCTTCAACCTTTTTAATTTTTGATCCTACAAGTTTAAAATAAAGTTAAAATAAAATTAGACTACTTTTAGGGTAAATCCCCCATAAGTTGGGAATTAAGCCCTAAAATAGACATAAAATTGGAAAATAGACTAAAATAAGGATTCTCCTGATGAAATAGTGATCCAAAGGGGGACACCATGCCCCAACTAACCCCGATGTGTTGTTTATCCCTCAACGCCCCCCTTTCCAAGCTTGTAGCCTCAATCGTGGAAGGATGACACCATAATCCAAAGAGCTAGAGGAGGGGTTTCTTTATGCTAGAATGAGGTCCAAATGGGTGAAGGAGGCGTGCTAAATAGAGGAAAAAACCCTTTACAATATGCAATCACCTTTGCATAAAAAAACCAAGGTGGTCATGTGCCCTAGTGGGTCACCCCTAGAAGCCCTGGACACCAACCCATGGGATTAAAGCCCTGCATGGTGGGGACATCCACACACCAAAGGAGCAGTCAACTGTGCCACACATCCATGTCCTTCTAAGAGTGAAACCAAGGGAGCCTTCCATGACCAATCTAGGGGGAAAACAACCCCTAATATAAATATCCATACAATATAACCCACTTTGGCCTTTACAATAAACATTTTAGACCCCTTGCTCTAGGTTTGGCCTTGCTGGAATGTTGTAGTAGCTCTGAGGCATAACACTATTGATTTCCAACCTTCTCTCTAAAAAGTAGTGTTGTTTGGAGCTTGTGAATCATCCAAAGAGATGATGTGTTATGTCTAATATTATTAATCAACCCATTAGACATATTATATCCATCACTACATCCAATCCATGGGTTAATTTTGATGCAAATTTTAGACCCATTTCTAATGTTCTATGCAAACAAAATACCTACCAATGGGAATGATAGAACCAAATATTTCCAAACTTTAGAAGCATTCCAAGCCTTCTTAATAGGGGTTCCAATCCAATCTTCCAAAGTGAGAGGCTACACATACTTTTGAATTAATATCCTTTGCCATAACCCCTCACTAGTTAGTAATCACTAGAGGCTGTTAGTAACCAATTCCTAGACAAACTGAATAATGTTCTTGATTCACCAACCTTTGAGATTTTTTCGAATTTCCATTGTATCCCATCTCACCAGAGCCATGCTTTCCTTCTCTTTTTTTTTCTAGTCGAGAGGAAATAAAAACCCTTTTTTCATATTTTAGTTAGAATCCCTTTATGAATGTATACAAGAGAGTGATAATTCATTGGTATGGCCTCTAGCCCTTGGTTTCACTAAATTTAACCTTCCCCAAGGGAGAGTCGTATGGATTATCATGAGGACACTCTCTTACAATTTTATTCTAGAGCCATAACCAGTCACAAAACCCATAATTGCCTTTAGTTGAAAACCTAGATATTTGAGTCCCGTATGGAAATCCACTAACTAAAAGGGAAATAAACCCTTAATGGCATTCTCTTGCACATGAAAAGACTTATGAAATGAAATGGAATATATATTTTCATTCACTTCCATATCCACATCTTTACAATACAACTCAAGGACCTAGTGAAAAATTTGAGTGTCTTTGATGGAACTATCTTTGAACAACAAGACACCATCAACAAACAAAAACTAGGTCAAACTTACGTTCCTACCCAATGTTATCCCTTTGAGGATTCCTCTAAATCTCTCATGGATTATAAATTTCCTTAAACCTTCTTCTAATAGTATGACCAAAAGAGGAGAGAGGGGTAATCCTTGCCTCAGTATTTTGGAGGGGTGAAAGTAGCAAAGCCATTAATGAACAATGAAAAGGAATCAAGATTAACAACCCTCCACCCAATTAACAAAATCACAACTAAATTTTTCATGTAACATTATCGATCTAATATTAAAATTCAATATGCTAAGACAGAAAATAGCAGCATTACATTCCATTTCACAATAATAGCATACACAAGATCACTGAAGAAACAACAAGCATAGCATAAACACAAGAGACAGAGATTTATCCTGGGAAACCCTCATGGGGTAGAAAACCCAGCAAAGCTTCCTCAATATAGATGACCAGCAATATACAAAGATGCAAACCCTGAGCATAAGCTCCTTCTCCTCCATAGCAGACCTCTCCTCCACAAATGCGCCTTTCTCAAGTGAGTGAGTGTGCATAATGAGGAACACACCTCCTCTATTTATACACTACTCTGATATGTATTTTACACAAGTACACGTAGGCTCGTATTTAACCAATAGGTTAAATACCCCACTACAACTAACTGGGCCGACCCCTCTAGGGTGGTCTAATAACCCTTTGACCCACATAACACATACAGGGCCGACCCCTACTAGGGAAGTCTAATAACCCGAGTTACCACATTCCGACGGAGGAATAAACATCTCCGGATATACAATAAGATCTTCACGGAGGAATGAAACATCTCCGGAATAATAAAGTACAAATATAATATTCTTTGAAGTTACAATATCTCAACAGGTTTCACTAAATTTAACCTTCTCCAAGGGAGAGTCGTATGGATTATCATGAGGACACTCTCTTACAATTTTATTCTAGAGCCATAACCAGTCACAAAACCCATAATTGCCTTTAGTTGAAAACCTAGATATTTGAGTCCCGTATGGAAATCCACTAACTAAAAGGGAAATAAACCCTTAATGGCATTCTCTTGCACATGAAAAGACTTATGAAATGAAATGGAATATATATTTTCATTCACTTCCATATCCACATCTTTACAATACAACTCAAGGACCTAGTGAAAAATTTGAGTGTCTTTGATGGAACTATCTTTGAACAACAAGACACCATCAACAAACAAAAACTAGGTCAAACTTACGTTCCTACCCAATGTTATCCCTTTGAGGATTCCTCTAAATCTCTCATGGATTATAAATTTCCTTAAACCTTCTTCTAATAGTATGACCAAAAGAGGAGAGAGGGGTAATCCTTGCCTCAATATTTTGGAGGGGTGAAAGTAGCAAAGCCATTAATGAACAATGAAAAGGAATTAAGATTAACAACCCTCCACCCAATTAACAAAATCACAACTAAATTTTTCATGTAACATTATCGATCTAATATGCAACTAAGCCATGTTGTCATAAGCCTTTGAGAGGTAGTTTTATGATGAATGGAGGAAGCTTCCTTACCTTGATTAAGTGGATTCCTTCATAAGCAATACCTATTGCTTCACAGATCTATGTATTGTTCAAGAAGCCACATTGTTCACATAAGATATGATGTGATAAAAAAGTTTACTCCTTTTAGCTATTATCTTAACAATGATATTATAAACAACATTACAAAGAGATATAGGTTTAAAGTTGTGAAAAATATCAGGGTCACCCCTTTTAAGCATCATGTCTAGGAAGGGTCACCCCTTTTAGGCATCATGTCTAGGAAGGGTCACCCCGTATCCTTCCCATATTCGTTGATTCTTATACCACCTTCAAAATATCACCCACTATCTTTTCAACTCATTCATTCACCATTCCACGAAAAACTGATAAAATGATATACAACTCATTCATTCACCATTCCGCGAAAAACTGATAAACTGATATACAACTCATTCATTCACCATTCCACAACAAGCGTTCATCATACATTCATACATATTCATAACATAGTTACACAATGGTATAAATAAAACAGAAGAGATAAAAGGGAAGCATTCATAATATTAGAAATTTTATGGGCCCAATGATCTTAATTTCTATTAATCTAGTGATCTTCATTTCTATTAATCCAGTGATCTTCAATACAATTCATACAAAGTGCTCTGTAGCCATCATGCTTATTTTACGGAATGACCTATTTTAGATTTGGATACAATGACAAAAATGCACAATCCCATAACCCAGATACAAAACCCATAATTCTTAATATGTTAAGGTACTATCTTCGGCTTTCTCCCTAGTTGATACTTTTATTACTCGATCATACCTTGATGCCTTCCTGCCTTGCGCTTTTAAAGTTGTAAAAGTGGACTCGATATGGTTGTGATATTCAATGGATTTTGTGACCTCTTCCTTGATTTCCACATAATATTCCATGACTTTGGTCCATCCAAAAAAGAAGGATCCAATAGGCCTTGACCACAAGCATTAACTCACCCTTGAGTCAACTTTTCTGTGTTCCTGAGCCCTGCACATCCTCTAGTCATGATCCTTCAAATGAAGGAGCCAACTCTGGTATGTTTGTAATGGAATGACTCCAAAAGGGTTCGAATTATTTGACTTTGGTCTTCCATTTTCTCATCAAAATGTTGGCGCCAACTATGGAATCGTAGGCATTCTCACTATTTGGCATGATAGGATTCTACTGCTGCAATTATGTCCACTCTCCGTCCATAAACATGTCCAATTGTTGTAGTTGAAGATATGTTGTTTTCACTTCGGGTTTTAAGTCGAGAAGAGTCTTCTTGGTGGCAAGCAATTGGTTATGTAGTTGGTCAATATCGTTTTCAAGCTGTTGTGCTTCCTCATACTTGTACCACTGTTCTAAAGGGTTGGTGATAGTCTTGGATTCATCATTGAGTTTCCCGATCTTCTTGCGCAAGCCTCTTCTAGTGGGAACTATTTATTTGCGAGCACACCAACCCAATTTTTTAGGGAAGAGAAAATTTCTTGAATGTCTTGTGTTGTTTGCGACTGTGAGTGCAAAGACTTCCTGGATTAATGAAGGTACTTGTGCCATCAACTGTTGTTTCTATGCATCTCCCTGGATTTTTATTGTCGTCACCTCTTTATGCAATTCTTCTCTTTTTGAATTTGATTGTTTCCAGTATTTGCATATTATTTGGAGGATTTGTTCTAGAAAGACGAGTGATATATATTTAGGTGTAGTGGGACATATTGGTAGACTCTCGACCACATTTGTTTCATTTGTTCACAGAGGGTTGTGATAGTGCATTCCGCAGCTATGCAATCCTGATGTTCCTGGTTCATTTCCTCTATAACATCAGCTAGCTGAATTCTAGCCTCGTCATATGCAAGATGAAGGGAGTTGTGTTCCTTCTTGGCTATGACTAACCTACATTCTACATTTACTATGGTGCTCTGGATTTGCTCAAATAATTGTTGCATGGAATAGCATGGAAAACCTAGTACTGTAGCACCTTGGGGTAATGTGTGCAATGGTAGTCCATTGTCAATGGATTATGCCGTCTGCTTAGGTGTTTGGGTCTTGGATTCCTATTGTGATTTTAGACATCAAAAAATGCTAGGTGGTCTCACTAAAAAATGGAACAATATCTGTTTTTTCCTAGCACAGTTGAATTATTACACGACAATGCTCAAGATTCTGAACAAGGTGTTGTACCTGAGCCTGTACTTCTGCATCATCAACTGAAGAATAAGAGGAACAAGAGTTGGTTGTTTCTGTAATATATATTTTCTTCCTTCCTCTTCCATCTGAGCATATTATAGTGGAAACATTTCTTCATTTCCCCCTTACTGCTATGGTGGGTCTTCCTGCTTTCCGCCATCATCACCTGTATTGCTAGCCAATTGTTTCATAGTATGTAGTAAGGGATCAATGATGATTTCACCTGAGCCTGTTAGTGAAGAAGGAGCTTGCTATTCTCAGGATTCTGCTTGGGCACTCAATTGACTCTTTCAGATTTCCCTATAAAATAGTACTCCTAGGATATCATGAATGGATGGGATTGGATAGTCACGGGATGTCAATGATTGGGGATTTCTATTCCAAGCCCAGGAAGGAATCAAGGGTCTCTTGTAGAACCAAGATCTTGTTCTGTGGGGAAGGGAAGGGAGGTAGATGGGGTTGGATGCATTTGAGAAACAGGGGGTGTAATTTTTGGGAGGGGAGTGGGAACCATAGGCGGGAGTCCAAAAAGGGGAACCATGATAGCATGAGTTTTGGATGCGAGGGATTTGATTATGTGAGGGAACTTTGGAATAGTCAGG
The DNA here is from genome assembly GCA_027924585.1 of Larix kaempferi. NCBI lineage: Eukaryota > Viridiplantae > Streptophyta > Pinopsida > Pinales > Pinaceae > Larix > Larix kaempferi. The sequence continues at coordinate 502,415 of BSBM01001774.1, forward strand.
AGGTTGAGGGTATATTTCAATGTGGTGTGAAGGAGGGATTATAAAATTTGTAGAAGGGGAATGGAAGTGGATGTGGATAAGGGAAGCATGGTTGTGGTGGGTGGATCGGTGAAAGAACCTACAAGTGCAATATCTACCTTGCTCTTTTGGCCGACAGTAAAGAGAGAGGTAGGGAAAATATTAACAATACCTTTTGGCTTCTTTGAAGTAGTGACACCTGTCTAGTTGCTAGCTTCTCTATTGAACATGGTTGGAAAAAATAAAAAGGGTAGCACCTTTGATTTGAATTCTTCCAGATCAAATCCACATGGTTTCAAGAATGCATGGTCTCAATTGATGTTGAACCATGTATTGGCAGTGTAATTGTTAACAAGTTGTTGCGGGATCCGAACAATGAATGTGACTACCATATCACTGTAAAATTGGCTGAACACATTGTCGTTGAACATCGTATTGGTGTTGTCTCGGTGACTCTTCCATGGTTCGAAGCATTGGGATTCAATTTGTGGGTCTGCAAGGGGTGGAAATTCACACCCCTTTGGTGGGTGCCATTTCCACATGGAAAATGCTACTAGTAGATAGCCAAATATGAAGTATCTCCTTCTGATGTGTGTTCATCTGTACAGGATTGAAACAAATCGTTCATGAGGTACTTGAACTAGTTTAAACAGGCACCTTGGACGCAAAATTCTGCCACATACTTTCACATTGCCATGCTGGTGATGATCTGGAAAGCGATCTTGACTTGCGGATTATTGATATCGTAGATAATGGCACCTTTGCCTCTTATTTTTCGGGATGTATCTATCATACAAGATTGGCTTTGAGTGCACCTTGATTCTTTTGTGTTCCCCTTGGAATGTAGATACATTATCACTTGGCATGCACAACCTAATTAGTCTGTGAGTATCATCAACATGAATCAAGTACTAGTGGTCTAGCTAGAAAGAATGGCCATGCACCCTGCAAACCAAAAATTAAGTGCATTTGAGCACTTTCTCCCATGGTTCCAAACACTGGTAATTCCTTTAGGTTCATTAGGCTTGAGTTCCTCAATGACTCAAACACAAGTTTCCAGGTCGACACCGCATCTCCATTTTCGAAAGCGACATAGTCCATGTAGCATTTTGGGATCATATCAGAATAGAGCACCCCATCTGAAAATTCATAGTCGACTAGTCTGGTCTGGGTGAATTTCCCTTGTAAATCTCCAAGAATATCGATCCTAGGATTGATCGATTTTGTGTGAAGGGGCTCTTTTTGCTTGGATTGGGCCTTGTTTCCGGATGCTTTTGTGGCTGCTACTTTCCCCATTTCTATCACATGGCTATAGTAGATTAGGTGAATTGGAGGTCTTGAGATAGATCAGTTATCCCATTGCTTTGGTTTCTGTGAGGGAGCCAAGTTGGAATTTATTTAGTTTTCCAAGGTGCAAAGTGACTAATAGAGGGGGACTTAGATTTTTTTTATCATTTTTTCATGAGAACATGGGGATTTGATGCTTCATTAATGGTGGATGTAGTGGGGATTCGTCGCTGTCAAAATTTAAATGCAAAGATCTGAACCAATGATTTCATACAAAATGCTATCAAAATTTAATTATAAGGATTTGAACCAGTTTAATCATGCCTCAATAGCTCTTTGGAACTTGAGTAACTGTGACTAACTGGATTGACGGTGCGATGAAAAATTTGGACGATGAAAAATAGGTTAAGACATTGGGTTCCTTGACCACAATGGTTGGATTTACTTAACTTAAAATTTGCAACACAGTACACAAAAAACATATGACTAGTACAAAACTCAAACCAATTATACTGATGCATGACCAATTTTTTTTTTAACACTAATTCCTTTCCTAACTCACTCTTAGTGCCAAGAGTTCAATATTATTGGATTACTAAGAAGAAGTATAGGGCTTCAAGAATTCCATTCACCCATCATTTCCTGAGAACTCCATTGATTTGTGCAAGCTTGAAGGAACCATAATCTTTGAATTCCACAACAATAAATGGTCCCAACCAATGCATTTGAAGTTTTGCTGGATGCTTCAAGAACTTGCTATCATATACTAGAACTTGGTCACCTTTTCCAAAGTGTTTCTTCTTGATGTGATGGTCATGCCAGGATTTCTGTCTTTCTTTCTCCACTATTGCGTGATAATAGACTAAAAAGCGAGACTCTTATAGTTCCATTAATTATGCTAGGCTATCCGCAACTGAATCTTCCCATGCAATCATATGAGTTTCATGTGAAATGTACAAACTGATAATGAAAAAATTGGTAGGGACTACAACTTCTCTTCCATACACCAACTGGAATGGGGTCTGCTTGTGTAGTTTCTTTGTAGTGGTCCTGTACACCTATAATATTGAATAAACTTTTTCATCCCAATCATCCTAGATTGCACATCATACCTTATTTAATTACGTCTCCAAAATTTTGTTGAAGGCCTCAACCATGCCATTTGCTTATGGGTGATACATACTGCTCTTATGATGTTGTATAAAAAAGTCCTCTGTTAGGGCCACAATGGCGTTGTTCATAAAGTGCATACCTTGATCGTTGGTGAGGCTTCTGGGACATCCAAAGTGAGTAATTATATTCTCATAAATGAATCGGGCTACTGTTTCTGCGGAAAAATCCCGTACTAGCACTGCTTCATCCCACTTTGTCTATGTTGGAATGTGTAATTTTAATATTACATGCGTAATGATGTCTAGTATGATATCATAAGATGTCTTATCTAGCATTGGAAGGCATAAATAAATCTAATATTATGTAAAATGAGTTATCCCACATGCATAATGGAGTGATATGCGCATATTACCATTTATTATATAAAGAGGTGGAAAATAATTTATCCCACATGTATTATGTGATGCTATTCTTCCACACCTCTTCGTATATAATAGAGGTGAAGGAGAGCCTTTTGGGCATATCTTGTGAATACCATTCTATTATGTTGCGGTGTTACTGCAAAATCTGTGAAGCATATGTGGGGTGGAGCTCTCTTGTAAGATTGGATATTTATTAAGAATAAAGGAGACCAAATCTCCCTGTGGATGTTTCCCCATTTGGGATTTTACCACGTATATCTAGTGTATTGTTCTCTTGTTCACTTGTCTCTTATTTCTTACATGATTATTGTTTCTTGTATAGATAGAATGTTAGACTAGTAGATTTTTTCTATTGATTTACATGTCAGTGTAAATGTATTTTTGTATGTTATGCATACTTTCAATATTTTAAAATGGTATCAGAGCTGGTTCCTATGCTCTACCTTCTTCGGTAATTATTTGATTTTTTTTACAAGTAATAATTCTTCAAATTTTGAGTTGGATTCTCTAGATTTGGAATCCAATCTATCAAATTCAAGTGGTATTTTTTTAGATCTAGTCATTTTGCTACATGTTTGATATTTTTCTTTTCAAACCCTAACCCTCCATTATTTTTTCAAGTTTCTCTTGATTTTTTTTTTGTTTTTTGTTTTTTGTTTTGTTTTTGTTTTTGTTTTGTTTTTGTTTTTTTGTTGTTGTATATATGGATTAAAATCGATTGTATACTAACTTGATATCAAGGATCTATTTGTTTTGAAACAAATCTAGTTTATTTTCGGCTCTTGTTGTGTTTTGTTGCAGGTTTTTGTATGGGATGGTGACTGTTTCACATTTTTCCAAAATTTTGACATGTTTTGGGTAGTTATGGCTAATTCACACCTTTTGGTCTCAGAAAGAAAGAATGCCTCTGGAAATTCGCACCATGCCTTTAACAAAAGTGCGAATACCCCCCTTTTGACATTTTTTTCACCAAATTTGGTTCTCTTATCTCGATTTTTTTCCGTAGGGTTACATATCCATCTATTAGCTGCTATTAGGCTTCGGTTTTGGTGAGAAATTTCTGTTTTTTAATCACTTTTCTTCTAGGTGCTACAAATATATATTTTTTTCACTTAGGGTTTCATTATTTTGTCATACTATGACTTCAAAGTTGTTTCTATTCCTGGATTAGTTGGATTTGACTCTCTCTCTTGGAAAAGAAAGATGATTAACATGATTAAGAGTAAGAAATTATGGAGATTAGTGAAAGGTGATCAAACAAAACCAACCGATGCAAAATACTTGGCAATATGGGAAGATTGATGTGATAAAGCAATATGATTCCTTGGACAAACTATTTCAGATAGCTTACATGTACATATTGAGGCTTATGATAGCCCTATTAAGGTATGGAATACCCTAGCTTCTTTATTTGATAAAAACAATGATGTTTCTGCTTACTATCTTGAAAAGAAAATCCATGAGTTAGGTCCTAAATATTTTGATAGAATAGAGTCATTTATTGGTAAAATTAAAATTTTTAATGAAAAGTTAAATAATTGTGGTACTGATTACAAGAAGAATGATAATTCTCTAACTATTCATGTAGAAGAAATGTTACCTTCCTCTTTTGATATGTTCATCCAAACTAGGAATAGAGCTATTGAAATTCCTAAAGGAACTATGAAACCATCTTTTGAAGATTTTTGTAAAGGTTTGATAAAGGCGCTAGATAAAGTAATTGCTAGTGGTAAATTTTTTAATAGTAAATCTCAATGACACATAGTATAATAATCCTAATAGAAGTTTTAATAAACATTCTAAACCCAATGATCAAGGATCTACTTCTAATGATGATGCTTCTAACCTGGTGCCTAATAAAAATAAAGTATATAATCCTTGTAAGTATTGTGAGAAAAACCAACCACCCTGAAAAAATTTGCTTTAAATGGAGACGTGAACTTGCAAAGGAAAAGAAGAAGTCTTTGGAAAAACAGTTGGTGACCCTGTGAAGAACCTACAATAATTAATTAATGGAAACACATGAGATAGAAGAAATAACAGAACTCATAATCACTTTTATATTGATCGTAGGCCACTTCGAGGGGGCAACCTCCTTTGAGCAAGCTTAATACAAATAACTTCACGGTACCTTCATTGGTCTCAACACAAACTTATATACTAAGTCTAGGCACCAATACCATGGGTAAATACCATGTGTCAATACAAACCACAGGCCAATACAAAATTTGGATCAACAATTACTACGGGACGACTTACAAAGCATATGCGTCCAACAACAATAATACAAACTATGGATCAACAAATACTACGGGACGACATACAAAGCATATGCATCCAACAACAATATACTAACAAATTAAATAAAAGGGTTGAAATGGGTTCTTAACATCCCCTCTCCCTTAGAAAAAGATTTGTCCTCAAAGCTTTAGATGTGGAAATTGATGTAGAATCTGAAGGAGTGGTTCCCCTGTACCATCCTCGGGTTGTATTCCGGGCCACTGACGCCTTGTGAGTTTTAGGGAGGGTTGCTTAGAAGGCTGTAGACGAAGAAGAACCATATCAATTGCGTGAAAAGTGCACTCAGAACGGTGCTGATCGGCTTGTTGTTTTAGTCGAATTCTTGCCATGTGATGATTGTCCTGCAAAATGAGAAGAATCTGATCGCGGTTTCGAAGAACCGAGTCAATTGCTTGAACTGGGGAGCTGCTGAGGGTGTATGGAAGAAGAATTGGCAGTTCCTATCCATAGACTACTTCATATGATGTCCTTTTAGATGTGGTATTGCACCACTAGAGTGCTTCTAAGAAATCCATAGAAATAGTTGTCCAAATCTGTGTAGGGATGGGAAGGGTTCAAGCAGTCCCGAAAGGAGTGTTGTTTCACCCTTGTTGTCCTGGCAAGTATCACAGTCAGCCACCATTTGTTGAATTGTCATTTTTAGTCCCTGCCAAAATAAGTTACATTGTTCCTGGTCATACATTTTGTGGAACCCAGAGTGCCCTACTGATGAAGAAGCATGGAGTGCATAGAAGAGATAGCCCTGTTGAACAGATTGCAACCAATGTGGAACAAGCAGAGAAATAGCTAGAAGAGAAACTGGGTCATCAAATGTGCGAGAAGGAGCATCTGCCACCATATTGTCCTTACCCTTCTTGTAAGTGATCACGTAGGCATAACCCATGAGTTGGATAACCCATTTCAGGTGTGCTGGGGAGTGTTAAATTTTTAGTATTAAATCACAATACTATAGGATCTTTGCTGAGAGAATAACATCTACAGTATATCAATGCATGACAATCATAATATGACAAGCATCACAAGCATCACAAGAATCAAAAGCATAGAGACAAGAGACACAGAGTTTCCGTGGGGAAAACCCTAAGGTGAAAAACCCCACAACTTCCTCAGAGATAGAGAGAGAAATGGCTCAACCAAAATACAACCAAATAACACTGAGATAGTCTCCTAGCAGATGATCCTCCTCCTCCTCACTAGTGCACCACTTTTCAGAGAGAGAGATAGTTACTTTTCCGAGTGAGTAAAATAGAGATCTCCTATCTCTATTTATACTCACCTTTTTTCCCAGTGACCTACTGGGGCCGACTTGTCTACTTAGATACATCCACATTATATTATATATTAATTAGGGCCGACCCCATAAGGTGGTCTAATAACCCATCGGCAAGTACACACACTTGCGACACTTGTCAATCCACATGACGACACTTCCTTATAGAGGAATAACACATCTCTTATAAGGGTACAATAAATATATATATAATACACAAATAAAATACATTCCGAAGTTACATATACATCAACACTCCCTCTTAACTAGGAAGGTATTTCTCGACACAGATCTGCTAGACAAGTCTTCTTCTCTGGATCATCGTCATCGATGCATCGTCATCATCATCGTCACTGCTGCTACTATCTCAACCAATCTCTGACTCTACTCGTCATAGGAAGTTCTACAGAGCCAGTCCTTTTTCATACTGGATGTAGGCCCACCACCTGCAGGTCTTCCTCATCACTGGCCATACTGTGGAATCCTCAGGACTTATTACGTGCGTCACAAAACCTCGAAAGAGCATCCCAGGATGTTACGGGTACACAACTCCGACCTGTAGGATCTCCTAGGGTGCTATTACATGTGACCCCACCACAAAACCTCGAAAGAGCATCTCAGGATGTTACGGGTACACAACTCCGACCTGAAATCTCCCAGGGCACAAATTACATGTGGTCCACCACAAAACCTAGCAAGAGCATCTTAGGATGTTACGGGTACACAAATCCGACCTGAAATCTCCCAGGGCACAAATTACATGTGGTCATGGCAAAACCTTGCAAGAGCATCTCAGGATGTTACGGGTACACAACTCCGACTTGAAATATCCCAGGGCCCAAATTACATGCCATAGGACAAAACCTCGCAAGAGCATATCAGGATGTTACGGGTACACAACTCCGACCTGAGATCTCCCAGGGCGCTATTACATGTCCTCCCAGAGCAATGTCTCGAAAGAGCATCCCAGGCTGTTACGGGTACACAACTCTGACCTATAGGATCTCCCAGACATGCTCATCTGCACAACCTGATCCACGGCCATAGAGTATCAACCTGATACTCACCATACATCATCCTGATGTACTCATGATCGTCCTGATCATCATCACTGCAACGTCCTGCTGCATGTCATCTGGAGCAACATCCTGAAGCTCATCATCCATGATCATCCTGATCATCACTGCAACATCCTGTTGCATGTCATCTGGAGCAACATCCTGAAGCTCATCATCCATGATCGTCCTGATCATCACTGCAACATCCTGCTGCATGTCATCTGGAGCAACATCCTGAAGCTCATCATCCATGATCATCCTGATCATCAATGCATCCGCCTGATGCATACCAAGTATCTACCTGATACATATCATCATACATGATCCACCTGATCATCAATGCATCCACCTGATGCATACCAAGTATCTACCTGATACATGATACATATCACCATACATGATCCACCTGATCATACAATGTATCCACTTGATACATATACAGATACATGGTCCAAGCATCCAACATGATGCACATACATACATAAATGATCCACCTGATCATATCCAGCATCCAACATGATGCATACATACATAAATGATCCAACTGATCATATCCAGCATCCAACATGATGCGTACATACATACATAAATGATCCACCTGATCATATCCAGCATCCAACATGATGCATACATACATAAATGATCCAACTGATCATATCCAGCATCCAACATGATGCGTACATACATACATAAAAATGATCCAACTGATCATATCCAACAGAAACCAGAACATCATCCTGATGCCCATTATCCAGCGCTTACATCCACAGCAATGTGAAGGATCCTCCTTCCAACATGCTTGGAATGGCTTCATCAAATGTGTCCATCACTTCTTCCTTGAAGTGTCCTCGATTTGAAGAACACCAAGCCTCTCTCTGAAGTACTCGAACTTCACTCTGGCTAGTGGCTTCGTCAGCACATCTGCAATCTGCTCATCCGTCGCAACATACAGAAGCTTCACAGCTCCTCTCTGCACCATATCCCTGATATAGTGATATTTGATCTCTATGTGTTTCGACCTGTCATGAAACACTGGGTTCTCGGACAGCTTCACACAACTCTGGTTATCACAGAAGATACCAGTAGCCTCCAACGGGAGATCAAATAACTCAGACAGTAGCTTCCGTAGCCATACTGCCTCACAACTAGATGAACAGGCTGCAACATACTCTGCCTCAGCTGTACTCAGTGCTACACAGGTCTGCTTCCTGCTAAACCAAGAGATCACACCTGATCCCATACTGAAGCAACACCCAGATGTGCTCTTCCTATCTGCAGCACTACCAGCCCAATCTGAATCAACATAACCCTGCAGGTTAAACTTTTGATTCGCTTCATACTTGAGCCCATAATCCACTGTACCCTTTAGGTACCTCAGAACATGCTTTACAGCAACCAGGTGAACACTCCTCGGATCCGTCAGGAACTGGCTCAATGTGTTCACAGCAAAGCAAATGTCTAGTCTAGTGTTCGTCAGGTACATCAAGGACCCAATCATCTGACGATACATAGAGACATCAATCGGCTCAGATGAAGCATCACATAGAAGCTTCAGATTTGATGCCATAGGTGTGGCCATGGCCTTGCAATCCATCATCCCGAATCTCTTCAGGATATCTACTGTGTACTTCCCTTGACCAAGGAAGATTCCACCTGCATTCTGCCACACCTCCATACCTAGGAAATAGTGCATCATTCCCAAATCTTTCATATCGAATTCAGCTGCAAGCTTCCTCTTAGTATCTGCAATCAGTCTGTCATCTCCCGTCACAAATAGGTCATCCACATACAGGAGTAGAATCACTGGATTCCCTTCCTCAACCTTGTAGTAAATATTGGAATCTTCTTTACTCTTGGTAAATTCTAAGCTAGATAGGAAACTGTCCATCCTACCATACCAGGTTCTGGGAGCTTGCTTCAAGCCATACAAGGCCTTCTTCAATCTGCATACATATGACTCCCTGTCAGGTCTTGGGACTGCATCCCAAACATCTTCTTCATGATCTATGGATCATGGCATTCCATTTCTTCATCCCAGATCCTGGGAACTTCAATATCTTCAATAGATATCTTTCTTGCTGGAACAAATGCTGTAGTCCTTTTGTAGGTGAAGATATACGGTCTTTCCTACAAAACAAGTTAAATTGCATGATTAGAAACATCTCATAATTTTTCAGAACAAATTCTTTACACATAAAGAAATATGTCATGTAGTCATGCAGTTATCTTAGCCAATGCTTCAATACAACATTTATCCATGTTCCACAAATTTCTAGATGCCTTCCAGTCTCTACCAGAACATTGTTAAGAGTTTGCACTACTCCCAACATGTCAGCAAAGAGGTTTCATTCTAGATAAGTAGCACTGGAATGTTGTACAGTGCCATAATCCACTTACCCATCACATGCATATTAGTAGTATACTGTTCATTAATGCAATCATTCAAATATGAACAGTACATCTCCTAAGTCTAGGAACATAAGCATAATATTATTAAACAAACAAAATAGGCAAGAAATGATAATTGAAATACTTATCTTTGTTTGTTTGTTTGGGTGGACTCCCTCTGAGTCTTTGCTTCCTGGTAGGAGCTGCTGAAGTAGCTTCTTCTACACCTCTCTGTTGTGGAATGTAGGAAGCTGGTCAACTCCCTCTGAAGATCTGCATCCTTGCAGGAGCTGCTGGAGTGTGCTCCCTTTTGATCTTTGCTTCCTGGATTACCTGTCCTTATATTCATCTTTGCTGACATCAATATTCTTGAACCCAGAAAAGACCTCTTATGGTGTCTTGTTGTCCAATATCTTGTGGGGAGTTCTGTTCTGCACATATACAACTATTCTAACTGCTTCTGCCCATAGATGCATAGGTAGATCCTGGTCATGCAGCATTGCCCTTGCTGCTTCCATGACTGTTCTGTTCTTCCTTTCTGCAACTCCATTCTGTTGAGGATTATAAGGAGCAGTCAACTCCCTCTTAATCCCTGAATCACTGCAAAGCTTCTTGAAGTCATTTGAGGTGAATTCTCCACCATTGTCAGATCTGAATGTCTTGATTTTCTTGACAGTTTGATTCTCCATCAAGGTTTTGAATTCATTGAATTTATCAAGCACCTCATCTTTTCCCTTGAAGAAGTATACCCAAGTCTTCTTGGAGAAGTCATCGATAAATGATACATAGTAAACATACCCACTCAGGGAGCTGGATGACATAGGGCCACATACATCTGAGTGGATAATTTCCAGGATGTCTTTTGCCTTGCTTTCACTGCTTGGGAAAGCCTTCTTAATGTTCTTACCTTTTGCACATCCTTTGCAAACACCTTCATGTTTGGTCTTGATTTCAAGAAGACCCTCTACTGCCTTGCTTGCAATTGGAAGTGCCCTATAGTGCATATGAGCAAGTCTTCTATGCCAAAGTTCACTTGGCTCCATGGATTCATGTACCATGGCATGTTCAGGTTGTCCCTTCAATTTATACAAGCCTCCCTCTTGCTCTCCAATCACTACTGCATCATCTATGGTCTTTCCCTTTGGCCACATTAGGACTTGGCCATCCACAAATGCAACCCTCATACCTTTTGCATCCAATGCAGAGATGGAGAGTAAGTTCTTCTTGAGCCCAGGTACATAAAGTACTTCTTTCATCTTCAATGATTTTCCAGAATCTAGGTTGTAGGAGGCTTCACCACTTCCTTTGATTGGGTATTGATAATCATCCCCAAGTTTCACCTTATGGGGTGATTCATGTTTAGATAGGTTCACAAAGGATTCTTTAAACCCAGTCATGTGTTTGGAAGCCCCACTATCAATCAACCAATCATTACATCCATGGGAGATGGTACCTGTAAGAGTAGAAATTAGAACATATTCTTCTTCACTTGATGAGTCATCATCACTACTACTTTCTGCCCTAGCCTTCTTCTTTGGAGGTTCATCATCTTCGGCAGCATGAGCATGAAACCTTCTTTTGCTGCCCTTCTTCTTCTTACTGGAGTTGTTGTTATTATCCCTTTTGTTCTTGGGACAATCTGAAGCAAAGTGACCTTTCTCATTGCATGTGAAGCATCTTAGGTCTTTCTTACTCTTTTGATGGAATCTTTTGTGGTGAGAGTGATCCTTCTTGGTTTTGCTTCTCTTAGTGTGAGCTGCAAGAGCTTGATCTTCTCCTCCCATCTTTTCCTCGCGAGATATGAGTCTAGCTTCTTCTTGAGAGCATTCTTCCCTCAATCTGTTGAAGGAGATCAATTTCTTCCTTGCACAAATTCCTTGAATAAAGGAATCCCATGACCTGGGTAGGCCATTTAGAGTGGTCATCACCACTTCACCATTCTCCACCATTTCATCTACTGCTTCTAATTGTTCCTTGATCTGGGAGACCCTTGAAAAGTAAGATTGAATGGTTTCTCCATTCTGAAACTTCACTGCTTTCAATTGGTTCCGCAGGGTCATCTTCCGATTTATGTTCTTTCCTTCAAATAGCTTGGTCAAGGATTCAAACATCTCTTTGGGTGTCTTAAGAGAAGACACATGAGGTATGAGATGGTCTTTGATAGAATCAACAATGATTCTCTTTGCCTTGACCAAGTTCTTCTTGTGCAATGCCTTGGCTTCTTCATCCTCTGGGATAGGGATGTCTTCTTTCACATATGAGTCCGACTCATTCTCTTCCAGGATTAACCCAATCCTATACTTCCAGGCTCGGAAGTTGTCAGCCCCTTCAAGCTTATCCTCAAGCTTAGTGTGGAGAGACATCTTTAGGAGTACTTCAAATGGAAATAGAAAAGATTTAGGACTTACCACTTGAAGTGCTGAAAACTGGATCTGGTCCTGGATTAGGGTTTGTCAGAGAAACCCTAAAAATTCAAAATGTGAATTTCAAAATTCCGAAAGGATAGAAAGATGCGCCTTGGAGAGCTGATCAGCCTAGTACATTCAGAATTTGAGATCAGCAAAGTCTTTCCCTTCAAAATTGCCTTTTTGTCCTCCTGGGTTCACTGGGGAGAGCCCTGAATTAGGGCTTGAGTTTCCCGGAGATCTACCCAGCCAAAAATATCGATCCAAAGCTCTAACCTTCGATTTTTGCAAGGAGCTTCCAGCTGTGCCTTCAGTTTCCAGAAATTCCTATTTTTATGGAAACCCTAATTTTTAGGGCCAAATCTGAAAATGCTCAGAACTAAATTTTGATTGGACAGATAGATGCGCCTTGATGAGTAGATCCAATCTACTATACTGAATTTCAAAAATATGTGGAGAGAAACCCAATAAACAAGGAATACAAGCTTCCATCACTGCAAAATGTCTTCTTCTCAGTTAAGCTCTGATACCATGTTAAATTTTTAGTATTAAATCACAATACTATAGGATCTTTGCTGAGAGAATAACATCTACAATATATCAATGCATGACAATCATAATATGACAAGCATCACAAGCATCACAAGAATCAAAAGCATAGAGACAAGAGACACAGAGTTTCCATGGGGAAAACCCTAAGGTGAAAAACCCCACAACTTCCTCAGAGATAGAGAGAGCAATGGCTCAACCAAAATACAACCAAATAACACTGAGATAGTCTCCTAGCAGATGATCCTCCTCCTCCTCACTAGTGCGCCACTTTTCAGAGAGAGAGATAGTTACTTTTCTGAGTGAGTAAAATAGAGATCTCCTATCTCTATTTATACTCACCTTTTTGCCCAGTGACCTACTGGGGCCGACTTGTCTACTTAGATACATCCACATTATATTATATATTAATTAGGGCCGACCCCATAAGGTGGTCTAATAACCCATCGACAAGTACACACACTTGCGACACTTGTCAATCCACATGACGACACTTCCTTATAGAGGAATAACACATCTCTTATAAGGGTACAATACATATATATATAATACACAGATAAAATACATTCCGAAGTTACATATACATCAACAGGGAGGAGACCCATTGTTCCAAGAAATTTTCTAGACTTTGGAGATCAGTCTTGATGCAAAAATAATTCCCTAATAGCTATGGTTGCCACTTCTGTACTGCATGCAAAATAGACATCATTTCCTGTTGAGATGTAGATGCGGCTAAATTCTTACCGGAAAGGTCTCTTGAAGGCGACAAGCCCACCGGTTCAGCAAGGACACCTGCATATCTATAAAAGGAATTAGGGGAGACTGTTGCTGGGTGCATCTGAATGGAATGGAGTTGAGTGATGACACCATGTGAATTATTTTTAAGGATCTTTTCCAAGCGATGTGAACTGATGATGCGGAGAGACCCTTGTTGTAAGCCCTTAAATTTGTGTTGTTTCCCATTGACTAAAAACTGCATCCAAAGTTCAGCAAAATCCCATAAGATGGGGCCAAGTGTGCGTAACCATTGAACTCCCAAAACCACATCACATCCGCATAAGGACAAGGAAAACATGTCCGAGCCCAGGGTATAATCTTCCAAAGAGATACACACACTGTGACACGTTCCCTTGCAAGGTAAGGTGCCCCCATTGGAAACCATGACTTCAAAGTTGGAGCAATGATGGACAAAACAATCAGCATGTTTGGCAATCCGAGGGTCAATAAAGTTATGAGTGCTACCATAATCAATGAGTATTGTAAGAGGAAGCTTCTTGAAGTAACCCGTGACCCGCATTGTTTGGGGGTTGGTGATGCTGGATAAAGCATGGAGAGATATCTCTGGGTGGTGTTCCTGAGATGGAAGGTCAATAGGCAGCTCCTGAATGTCGACCTGATCATCCGGTGTATCTGGAGCCTCTTCACCAACTTCAGATGCAGGCAGAGAATCCACATCCAAGAGATAGAGCTTTTGTTGAACACATCTATGTCCCCGAGTGAATTTTTCATCACAATTATAACAAAGCCCTTTTTCTCTGCCTGCCTGCATCTCTGTTTTGGACAGTTGCTTGATAGGAGTTGGTCGAGGAGCTGGCAGGATGGAAGGTAGTTGAGAACCCATATTTCGGAAGGGAACAAAAGTGGGTTTGGAGCACTATTGGGCGGCAATCTTGTCTTCTGCCAACTTAGCCAACCCCAGGGATTCCATCATTGTGTTGGGACAAAACATTTTGATCTCTGAGAGGATTTCATCCTTAAGACCACTAATAAAACAACTCCTGTAGAAGTCATCAGACAATCCTTCTGTGCGGTTAGCTAGTTTCTCAAATTCTGTTTGATACTCTCTCATAGTGCCAATTTGACGAAGTTTAGTGTGTGCTCCGATGAAGTCATCAAAAGCACTAGGACCAAATCGTTGCAAAAGAAGTTGAAAAAAATCTGTCCATTTTGGCTCGTCATGAGCCTTGATGTACCAATGGTACCATTGAAGGGCTTCCCGTTCCAGATGAAAGGATGCAAGTGGAACCTTTTGGACATCAAAAGTATTATGCAGACTGAAATACTGTTCTGCACGATAGATCCATCCAGTCGGATCAGTACCATTGAAGCGAGGAAATTCAAGCTTCAGACCACAGAAAGTGCTGGAAGAAGAGAACCCATTGGCTGCAGAAGATTTTTGCTGTCGGTTATTGTTCATGGCTGAATGCTGAAGATGGAGGCTAAGAAATTTTTCATCCAGATCTTGGAGTCTGGTTTGGATGGTTGCAAGTGCTTCCTCCATGGTTTTTGCTCCTGCGCGGGTGACAACCATAACAAGGAGTTTTTTTTTGTTTGGGGGGGGGGGATGGATAGAAAAACACAAACAAAAGCTTATTTAGTAAAGGAAAATTTGGATTTGGGAAAAACTCGGATGGGTAATTAGGGTTTGAATAGGTTTTGGACACTTTCTGATGAGTAGGGAAGCAAAAAATGGGGATTTCAGAACCGGGGTGAAAGAATGAGAAAATTTGTCAAAGAGGGACAAAGAAGCAGAAATAGGGAATGAACCTGGTGGAAAAATTTGGAGGCGAGTGGGTGAAAATTGAAGAAGTAATGGCAAACCCTAAAAGTAGACAAATGTGAGATTTCTGGCTTTGGGAAGTAGAATTTGGGATAGGGTCTTCAGGAATGAAATATGTAGAATGGGATTGCAGGGGTGTTCAGGAAATTTCAAGGGAAACGGATTTAAAACAACAGATCAGAAATAGATAGATCTGCAACGGCGTGGAAGGGATAAAAAACAGATAGATTTGCAATGATGCTTAAAGGATCGGCAACAGATGGATCTGAAACGACGCCGAATGGATCAAAAATGGTTGGATCTGAAATGACTTTCAGAATAGATCTGAAACGAATGGATCTGGAATGACTGTCAGAATGGATATGAAACGACTGGATCTAAAATGGTTCAGAATGGATTTGAAATGGCTGGATCTGAAACAGCTTGGAAGGGATCTGAAACGATGCGGAAGTGATGGGCAACAGTTCAGTTGAAAATAGATATGGACCCCAGGTATGTGCGGCTTCCTAACAGTTCAGGGGTTTCACTTGGCCACCAATGCTGTATGACGGCTTGCATATTGGGGCAGTACCCCTCACTCCATGGCTCAGGTAAAACTGATAATCTCTTTTCCACAAACAAAAACTCTTGGTTTACCTCACGGGTGGGAACTAGTCAATCAAGTAGGGGTCGTTGCCCTTTTCGTTGGCAGGTCCTCTCAATGGGCCAACTACTTTGGGGTTCGTGTGGTACTCTTCACAATGAGTTTTAGGGATTATTTCCAAGTACTTCCCATAGTTAAGCGGATAGGGATTCCCAGATCCGAACTTGCAACATATGTGAAAATTGTTTTTTGGCATAAATTCCACCCAACGGGCCCAAGAAAGTGCTTTGATACCAGATGTGAAGAACCTGCAATAATTAATTAATGAAAACACACGAGATAGAAGAAATAACAAAATTCATAATCACTTTTATATTGATCGCAGGCCACTTCGAGGGGGAAACCTCCTTTGAGAAAGCTCAGTACAAATAACTTCACGGTACCTTCATTGGTCTCAACACAAACTTATATACTAAGTCTAGGCACCAATACCATGGGTCAATACCATGTGTCAATACAAACCATGGGCCAATACAAAATATGGATCAACAATTACTACGAGACGACTTACAAAGCATATGCGTCCAACAACAATAATACAAACTATGGATCAACAAATACTACAGGACGACTTACAAAGCATATGCATCCAACAACAATATACTAACAAAGTAAATAGAAGGGTTGACATGGGTTCTTAACAAACCCTGTGTGCCTATTTTGTTCAACCTACTAAGTTGTCTTCTAATGTGGAATGAGTAATTGATTTTGGTGAATCTAACCATATGTCTAGTACAACTTCTTTATTTAATTATTATGACACTAAAAAACACACACAACATAAAGTATCTATAAGTGATGGTAACCATATTTTAGTTTTAGGATCTAGTAGTGTTAATGTTCCTAATGGTACTTTGGAATATGTATTTCATGTTTAAGGAATTCCCATCAATTTGCTTTCTATTAATTTTACATGTCAAAAAGGTTATAGATTTGAAGCTTGCCCTTATAAGTATGTGTTAAAATATATCAAACATAAATTCAAAATTGTTTCTTCTGGTATTGTTGATCATAATGTTGGATTATATAATTTTACTGGTTTGAATTAAAAACAAAAATCAACCTTTTTATTCCTATGTTGCTCATGCTAATGAACAAAGCAAATTATGGCATGAAATATTAGGTCACTTGAATTTTGGTAAAATGAAAATGATGTCTAAAATGGTAGTTGTCTTACCGTCAATTTCTTCCACTAAAGGTGTTTGTGAAGGTTGTGTTCTTGGTAAACATCATAATGAAATGTTTGATAAAGGTAAAGCTTGGAGTTCTAAAGAACTATTGCAACTAATTCATAGTGATATTTGTGGTCCTCTTGAAACTCCTTCTTTGTCTCATGCAATCTATTTTCTTACTTTTATTGATGACTTTAGTCATAAATATTGGGTTTATTTTTTTGAAGCATAAAATTGAAACGTTTGGTATATTTCAATACTTTAAATACATGGTTGAAAAAGAGTCTGATAAAACTATTAAGACTTTGAGAAATGATAACAGAGGGGTTGGGGAATTCACTAAAAGGGAATTTAATGCATATTTATCTAAGCATGGTATTCAATATAAAAATATTGTTCCTTATACACCTCAACAAAATTGGGTAGGTGAAAGAACGAATAGGACTTTGGTTGAAATGGATAGATGTATGATTTATTTTAAGGGATCACATAAACATTTTTGGGCTAAATTTATTTTTTGTGTTAACTATATCTTGAATAAAGTCCCTACTAAAGTAGTTTTTCAAGTTACTCCTGAAGAAAAATGGAAATGAAGAAAACTTGAGATAAGTAACTTGAAGGTATTTGGCAGTGAATGTTCGATTCACATCCCGGATGAAAAATGAAAAAAAGTTAGAACCTAGGTCTCACAAATGTATTTTCATTGGTTAATGTGAGAAATCCAATGTATTTATCTACCCAAGGTTTCATCATTAGGTGAGATGCTCAATTCAATGAAGTCTCTCATCCTCTTGAGTTTGTTGAGCCTCATGTTACCTTGAATTTTCCTTCACCTTCTGGTATTCCTATCTCTATTACTCCTTCCACTCTTTCTATGCCTACCCTTGGTCCTAGTTCACCTTCTTCTTCAAGTGATCCTCTTGAATGTCCTAAAGATACTAATGTGGTTCCTACCAATACTTCTCTTCCTGTTTGGGCTCGAAAAAAATCTTAAATCTGCAGGTTCTAAGATTGGTATTCCTTCCAACACTTGTTGAACTAGACTTGAATTTGCTCTTATGACTAAAGTATTGGCCACATATGACCCCTCTACCTATGCTCAAGCTAAAGACAAACTTGAATGGGAGAAATTAATTACAGTTGAATATGACTCTTTAATTGAAAACAAGACATGGACTCTTGTGCCTCTTCCTCTTGGAAAAAATTTAGTTGGATGTAAGTGGATATATAAAACAAAGTTTAGTGCAGGAAAACATATTGAAAAACAAAATATCGGTTAGTAGAAAAATGATTCTCTCAATAAGAAGGTATTGACTATACAGAAAATTTTGCTCCAGTTGCTAAAATGAAAACAATAAGAACTATTCTTTCTCTTGCTGCATCATATCAATGGAAAATACACCAAATGGATGTCAAGAGTGCGTTTTTGAATGGTGATATTCTTGAAGAAATTTATATGCAAAAACCACCTAGTTTTGTTATTGCTGTCACTTCAAATTTAGTTTGCAAATTGAACAAGTCTTTATATGGTTTTAAACAAGCACCTAGAGTTTGGTATGAGAAAATTGATGCTTATTTATTGATGAATGATTTTAAGTGGTTTGTATCTAATCCAAATATGTATGTGAATAAATTTGATTATGATGTTCTCATAATAGTATTTTATGTGGATGATCTTCTTATTACTGGCAGCTAGCTTACACTTATACAGGAAATGAAGAAAAATCTAAATAATGAATTTGAAATGATCGATTTAGGCCTACTATTTTATTTTTTGGGTCTATAGATTTGACATATGGATGATGGTATATTGTTGTGTCAGCCTAAGTATGTGACAATTATAATTGCTTTGTTTCATATGAGTGATTGTAATCCTTCACCTATGCCATTCCAGTCCAGTGTAAAGTTAAATATTGATTGTCATAATATTCTTGTTGATGCCACTTTGTATCGTCAACTTGTGTGGAGTTTGATATATTTGACACACAACAGGTCATATCTCTCTTTTGCAGTCACCATGGTTTCGAGGTTTATGCAAAATCCTATGAATGTCATTGGAAAACAAGAAAGAGGATTCTTAGATATTTATAGGGGACAATGCATTATGGTGTTTTCTATTCCAGCATGGCTATAGTTTCAATTCTTGGTTATACAAATTCTAATTTGGCAGGGGATGCTTCAGATAGAAGGTTTATTGCAGGGTACATCTTTTAGCTTGGTTCAAGTCAGATTTCATGATCTAGTAAGAAGTTGAGAACTCTTTATCTTTCTTCTTGTGAAGTAGAGTATAGGGCAGCAAAGGAAGCAACTAAAGAAGTAATGTGGATCCGACATGTTTTGACAGAGCTTGGTCTAGTACAAAAATATACCATAGAATTAATATGTGAAAATCAGAGTGCAATTAATCTTGTGTACAATTCAATGTATCACTCCAAGAACAAACACATCGACTTGGATACTCATTACATTTAAGATCTTGTTACAGATGGTGTTATTTGTTTGGAGTATTGTCCCATAGAAAATCAAGAAGTTGATATCTTCACGAAATCCATGATGGAAGCAAAGTCCGTGTATCTTCGCAGTCTGTTGGGAATGAGGGAAGTTGTCATCAAGGGGGAATGCTAGTGTAATGCCATATTCCTCCATTTATGTGTTTTTCTCCCAGTCATCATTAATGGGGAGTGTTGGAATGCGTAATTTTAATTATATGTGTAATGATGTCTAGTATGATATTGTAAGATGTCTTATCTAGCATTGGAAGGAATAAATAACTCTCATATTATGTAAAATAAGTTATCCCACATGCATCATAGAGTAATATGCTCCTATTACCATTCATTATATAAATAGATGGAAAATCATTTATCCTATATTTATTTTGGGATGCTATTCTTCCATACCTCTTGGTATATAATAAAGGTGAAGGAGACCCTTTGGGAATATCTTGTGAATACCATTCTATTATGCTGTGATGTTATTGTAAAAGCTGCAAAGCATATGTGGTGTGGAGCCCTCTTGTAAGACTGGAGATTTCTGAAGAATAAAGAAGACCAAAACTTCCTGTGGATGTTTCCCCATTTGGGGTTGTACCAAATATATTTGTTGTATTGTTCTCTTGTTATATTGTCTCTTATTTCTTATATGATTATTGTTTCTTGTATAGATAGAAGGCTAGACTAGTAGATATTTGCTATTTATTTACATGTTATTGTAAATGTATTGTTGTATGTTATGCATATTCTCAATATTCTAATAGTCATAGTCTATTGTGCTAATGATGTAGATGGATTTCAAGTGCTTCACGTGGGGATTAATGGGACAATAAAAGAAACTTCCCACTTCTCAAATGGTTGAAGAGCATGTGCTGGATGAAGTGAGATCTCGTCTCAATAGGAGGGCCTACCAACTCACTGGTAGACATCACATTTCTTGGTGTATATTTTAGCATCTTTAAAAATAGAAAGCCACTATAATCCAACCTACAAAATATTCCTTATTGGAAAATGGCTAGTTCATAGAAGTTTTGGTACAAACAATGACAAGTGGACATCGACAAGGGTAAAGAGTGATCACAGAGCGGAGCAAAGTGGTTAAAGCGGAGTTAGGATTTAGTTAGACTTAGTGGTTAAAATGTGTCCACTTTGCGAAGTGGACTGATTTTGTAATGACCACTGAGCCTATAAGTATAAGTCGCATTGTAATAATTTTGGCATATTCAGATTGACGTTGATATTAGGTTTTGAGGATGGGTTTTGCGGATATGTATTTCTGTTGGTCCTGTGATTTGTAAGAAATATTTGGTGTATGAAGTCTGTTGTTAATGAGAAGGAATGTTTTTTCCATGACTATGTATTTCATGTGTTTTATCACAGTATGATTAGATTTGTTGTGTCGCAGTATGGATAGATTTGTTATATCACAGTTATGATATGTATCGCAGATTTGTTAAATATGTTTCTATAATATGTTACTGCGTAGATCTGATTAGTATGTCTTTGTATGCCATGATGGTGTTACGATGCAAATGATAACTATGTCGATTTTTGAGTTATGCTGCGATTAACTGTTAATGATGCATGTCCTCTTATACCTGTGGAAGCTTGGTTCCTGCATCCCCCTTAGGTGCCTCGGGTTATACCTCACTCGTTTTGCAAGTGTTGTTAGAAAGGATAAGCCCTTTCTGGGCCAGTATCAATGGGTGTTTGTGTCGAGCTTTGTTGACACTGCGTGAAGTGAACCCTTGTCGACAGAACTGTGTCAACAATTGTTTTGTTGCTAGGACCTTAGTGAAAGAAGGAGAGGACATGCTGTGGAATATGACAAAGCCATAGATTAGGGAGTGGTTCAATAAAAAGATGTGAGAATTTGGTGAGGAAGAAAATCAAAACCCTGGATGGTCGACATACCAGTGGTTGCAGAAGTACATCTATACTGATATCCATGAGGTATTTTTATGTGAGTTTCCTATACTACTGTATGAATTTTTGGATAAACTAACTTATAAGAAGAGGAATTTCCAAGCAGGCGAGCCAGAGCATTGGACCCCATAATTGATCCAACAATTAAGTCGTGTTAACAATAAAGCTTCAATGGTTGTCGACGTCTGGGTGGATGGAATTTTGGAAGGGTACATTACTGAGTTTTCTATCGATATAGTTAGATCGTACAGTGATGCAAAAAGGAAGTTCTTTAAGGGACCCAGAAGAAGTTACCTATTGTCGTTACAATTGTGGATCAAAATGCTCATTTGTGAAAAATGAATATTGAAGATGAAATCCGACGAGTAAAGCTCTGGTGCGCGAAGGCTGTAGGTACTGCGTAGATGCGGTTCTGATAGAATGATGTGGGGTAGATGGAAATGAGCTACGCCATAATTGTAAGGGAAGATGTGGAAGATTGTGGGTTCTTGAGAAGTGGAGCGAGGTTCCAGCCGGAGAAGAAGAGGAGGACTGAGATAGAGAGAGAGAGAGAGTCCTATTGCGACCAGAATGGAGGACTATGAAGCGGGCCCATGAGGGAATAAGCGACCCTACAATGACGAAGAGGATGACTAGGATAACCCTAAATGTGAGGAAGGAAAAAACCAAGGCTACGACGTACCCAAAACCCCGTCCACTTTTCCAAAATTTGGGGGAAGAAACACAAGCTCTTCACAGGGTTGTCCTGCGGGTCACAATAGCAGTAATAGTAGTGGATCTATAAATACTGATAGAAAAACAAGGATGGTGGGTGACGACGTGGATTTGCCTCTCTTTTAGGTTAATGGGATAGAGGATCCCGAACAATATTGGATCTTATGCGAAGCGGTGTGGACAGTAAAACAAGTGCAGGATGAAGCTATCAAGAAGTGACAGCTAGCGACGACCTTCAGAGTTCGTGCATTGGATTGGTACATGAAGTTTACGCAAGTACCTGCAGGACTTCCGTAGAAGAATCTGGACGAAATCAGAGCTGGGATGATTGACGATTTTAAGAAGCCCAAATAAGAATCTCAGAACATCACAAAATTGAAGGAGATGAAGCAATTCCCTATTGAGTCGGTATGGTATTTTGATTAGAAGTTCAAAAATATGATGCCTAAAGTTAGTTTTTGGATGAGCGATGTGCAACACAAGGAAAGGTTTATTGCAGCATTGATACCGTACATCCGGATGCCATTGATGCAGAAAAATATCTCATCTCAGGTGGAGGATTTGGAGCTCATGATGAAGCTCGAAGCTTCGTCGATTGGTGAAACAGGGATCGGCATGAGCCGGATCCGGTCACAACCAGAAAAATTGAATATTCAGCTGGAGGATATTAAGAAAGGGAAGGAAGTTCATGAAGAGGTATGGTGTAGTCGATGCAAGTCTGAAGGGCATCATAAAGATCAATGTCCTGACTTCCGTGAGTATCTACAGTTTGGTGCACCCAATCCGCTCAGTAAAGGTGGGATGACCTGGTGCTGAGTTTTCTAGACAAGAGGATGTCGCTCAGAGGAATGCATGTATTTATAGAAGGTTGTGTCGAAACTAGCTAATTTGTATTGTAACTTCTGTCAATATGTCGACCATGATGAGAAACATTGTCGAGCATACGACTTGCTTCAAGAAAGGACTGTTGATACTTACTTCATGAAGGGAGACAAGCAACAACATGTAACAATACATCTGGCGCAGCCGCAATACAATCAGTCGTAGTATAATCAGTCGCATTACAATCTTCCACAGTATAATCAACCACAGTACAATCAACCGTAGTTCAATCAACACCGAGGAGGAATGAGACAAGGATATCTCGGTGGTCATGGCAGAGGTTTTGGTCATGGAGGAACCTTTGGTCGAGGTCAAGGACCGATCATATGCTATAATTGTGGACAAATCGGACATTATCAAATGGATTTCCAGAATCCGACCCCTCAATGTACCTATTGCAGCCCAGCTGATCATATCGTCGAAGAGTGTCCCCATCTAAATGCAAAGTGGAAAGCTAAGACAACGCCGCAACTGCAACCGAACCTGAACCTAGACCAGAACCAGAATCCCAATCAGAATGTGTAGAATATCTCAACTGAGGTAAGAGGTCAACCATCAAATGTCGCAGTAGTAACTAGAGGAGGAGTTGCGACAGGAGAAGATAGGCTATTAACAAATGTCCGGACCGCGACCCAAAACAGGTATGATTTGATGTTGAAGTAGATAAATC
This sequence comes from Larix kaempferi, assembly GCA_027924585.1. Lineage (NCBI taxonomy): Eukaryota > Viridiplantae > Streptophyta > Pinopsida > Pinales > Pinaceae > Larix > Larix kaempferi. Next base: position 526,285 of record BSBM01001774.1, read on the forward strand.
AAATTTTTGGGAAGCACGAGATGCACTAATAATGAATAATGATCAATTGATACCTATAGTCCACAAAGAACTTGTGTATGAGATGCCGCCAATTTTTGACTCGAAAATGTTGCAGAAGTCACTTGGAAAGGTCAATACTTTGAAAAGTTTTCTAGAAATTTGCTTAACATTAGTAAAGGAGCATGAAGCATTAGTAGAGATAGCTAGCTTCTTGTATCGACAGGAAGAGGGGCGACAAGATCGTGCAGTAAACCGTCTACACAAGAAGAAAATAGGAAGGGAGATGAGGATGAATTCCAAGATCGATGCATATGATATGGATTCCATCATTCTAGATCTAGGATCCGATGTGAATATCTGAACCAAGCAAACATGGGAAGAAATGGGGAATCCATAGATGGTATGGTCCCCTGTGCAGCTCCGTTTAGCAAATCAAATCAAGGTTACACCAATCAGTCGGTTGCCTCATCTACCATTAGAGGTAGAAGTTTTGAAGACATATGCGGACCTTGATCTCATAGAGATAATTGATAACACTAGTCCATATCCTGTGCTATTGGGAATATAATGGGCAATGGGAAATCAGGCAGTTATCAATTTCAAAAAAAGAACGATGTCTTTTGAGAACTGCGACATGAGGGTCATTGCTCCACTTGATCCACTTGAAGGACAGAGATATGTTGAACCAAGAGAGACGAGCTCACTGGAGGATTGGACAACATATATAATGTCTCAGAAGATTACATCAATCCCACCTCCGATGGAGAATTGGGGTGGTGAAGTATTAGTTCGACATCATCGGACTTCGACGAGGCTCTAGAGAATTGGAAAAATCGGTTGCATGAGGTATCAGTCAAGAAGTGCGCCCAGATCACTCAATCACTAATATGGGTCACGATAGAAGTATTTGATTTGCCGACATACGAAGGAATACCTAACCTGGAAACCTTCATCAATGATTTTGAATACAAAGTATCAGAACCACAGTGCCTGCTAGTATTAGATGAAGCATTGAAGGACACTCCGACAAGGTGGTGGGATGCGCACAAGTCGTCAATAACAAATTGGAAACAATGTTGACGATTAATGAAAGTAATATTTGGGTAAAATGACTCCTACCAATAAAAGAAGTATGATGGAAGGATTGATCCAAGGGACCATATGGGAAAATGTCATGCTACATGGTGGGTGAGGCCAAAGCAAGAATGGTTTCATGTATTCATCCACACATTAGACAAAGTGTTGTGGAGATGGTACGTCTCAGTGGAGCTGACACGAGGAACAACTAAGTGGGAGGATATAACCACTAGTTTTAGTCACACATTCAGTTTTTCCAATGAGAATCCTCTAATTGACAGTGCGCTGTAGGTAATCCGTGAAAATATATTTGAGATAGTTTTGATCAAAAGACCAATGGGACCAAAATGGAATACGAAACCAAATATGATGATGAAATGTTACAATGTTTTAGGAGGACTTGATGATGACGAATATCCTAGAGCTTTCTATGTCCCAGAGTCAGAAGGAAGCCGCGACGTTGAAGCACCAGGTATGCCATTAGACATATTCAAGCAACCATTGAAAGTTAAGAAAGTAAATATTGGGTCATTGGAGAATCCAAAGTTTGCCAATATTGGAGACTATTGGGATGACACAAAAATCGGGAAGGTCACCGACTTATTGCATGAATTTCAAGATTTGTTCCTGATGAAATTTTCAGGGATGAAGGTAATTTCCAGGGACTTGGGAGAGATGAATATCCCCCTTAAATCCGATGCTAAGACAGTGAAGCAACGACCATATAGATTGAATCCTAGATACAAAGAGCGAGTGAAGGATGAGATAGAGTAGATGTTGGACTTAGGGATCATTGAGTTTGTCGAGGAGTTATAATGGATCAACCCGATTCTCATCTAGGACAAGATTTTTGGCGAATTCCATATTTGCGTCGACTTAAGGAAGTCGAATGATGCATGCCTTCATGATCCATTACCCACACCCTTTACCTATGAAGTAATTGAAGGTGTTGGAGGACATGAAGTATATTCATTCACAGATGGGTTTTCAGGATATCACTAGATCAATATTTTAAAATAGGATCGACACAAAACCACATTTGTAATAGAGTGGGGATGCTATCAGTACACAGTAATGCTATTTGGTCTCAAGAATGCCCCTGCAATTTTCTCAAGTTTAGTTGTTGGTGCTTTCAAATATTTTATTCACAAGTTCTTGGCGGTGTATATGGATGATTGGATTGTGTATGGATTGGTTAAAGACCATGTTGAGAGCCTCGGGATGATGCTTGAAAGATGTTGACAACATCATATATCTTTGAATTTAAAGAAGTGTATATTTTGTGCACCATTTGGTATCTTGTTGGGACATATTGTCTGCAAGGAAGGTATGTTGGCCGACCTAGCCAAGATTGCGATAATTGTCGACTTACCAGCACCCACGACAATAAAGCAGTTGAGGTCCATGTTGGGCCATACATGATACTATAGAAAGTTCATAAAGGGGTATGCAACGATTACTGTGCCCATGGAGAATCTATTGAAGAAAGATGCGAAGTTTGAATGGAACGATGAGTGTTAGAAGAGCCTCAACATATTGAAGGAAAAGATGGTTGCTGTTGGGTCACGGATTTGTCCATATTTTCATCACTTGTTGATATATATTTAATCCCTCTTCTTCATATTATTATCCATTTATCATTCCATTTTCCATCTAGTTGTTGTAATTGCCCGTAAAATACCATATTACTTCCATTGATGCTTTAGTGGTTAATAATGATTATTTTCCTTTATCTTTGATGAATTGAAGACTATTATGCATAGTTTTATTGATGATGGTTTGTGGAGTGATTTTTCATATTAACAACAGCAACACTCATGGTTCAAGCCTCCAAAGTTGGCATGCTAGCACATGTCCACATGGAGATTCACAACATGGTTTCATTCCTAGCATTGATTATGTGGATTTGTGGTTTCAATTCATGCTCAAGTACAACATGGCAGCCTCCAGCTCATGATCAAACAGTTCCAACCAAAAATGCGTGCCAGATAAGAACACATTGATTTGCGTCGCGATTTGCGGGAATATGGAGAAGAATCTCGCAAATCTGGGACATGGGTTTTGTGTGTAACGGCCTCAATTACCTAAATATTGAGGAAATCACAAAACAAAGCCATGATTTGAGATATACAACTGGTTCTCTAAACGTGTAATTCCCAAATTTGCAGTTACAACCGTGTTTCAAATTAGCAAATTTGTTGAAATAGATCACAAGTTGGGGATTCAGTTTCTCATTCTCCTGAGAGAATTTTATGTATAAATATGTAATCATTCTAATGTATTGGGAGAAGGGGAGCAAGCAATGTTATGATGTATATTTGATCTAGAATCTGTTGTAATAATTCCATTATGATAATACATGCTGGAAGTTTCTTAATTTTGGAGTTGTAGACTTTCATTGTGGAGATCCAGCTTCGCTCAGTGGAGGAAGGGCCCTCTTCCTTGAACAGATGCTGGTAGTGTTGATTGTACATGTGTAGATTTGCTTTTTATTTAGTTCATGCTTTCATTCATTATATTTATCATGGTTGTATGCTTTCATTCATTAGAGTTATCATAGTTGTATGCTTTCATTCATTAGATTTATCATAGTTGTTTTCCTACTAATTCATTTGATAGATCATTGGCCAACATATCACTTATTTTAGATTTATGCAGTTAGATATTGCTTCATAAGAGTTGATTTTGTTTTAAGTTAGATTTACAGTGTGATTTTATGAATAGGTTCGAGGTTTGATTTATTTTCAAGAAGGTGTGATCTAGTTTACAAAGAGTTTCGATTTCATACCAATAGATCAACAGTGTCAGGTAGAAATTGTGCTTGCATAGATCTTGCATGATAGCTTTGAAATATAAGACTTCCTTGGGTTGACAATTTATGTTCTGGTAGTTTCAACTATTTATTTAATTAGACAATTAATCTTCCCAACAGTTACAACACCAATATTAGCCTTCCTTGACTGGAATAAAGAATTCCATGTCCACGTAGATGCTTCGTCAGTTGCGCTGGGGGTGATATTGGCCTATCCTAGAGAAGTGTCGATTGACCATCCTATCACGTTTGCAAGATGAAAGTTGTCAACCGTAGAGAAAAATTATACAACGACATAAAGAGAAGGCCTGGAGATGGTATATGCATTGCAAAAGTTTCGACACTATCTGCTAGGAGGACACTTCAGGGTGTTTACTGACCGCTTAACACTGAAGTACCTGGTCAACAAGCCTGTGTTGGGGGGGAATATCTGTCGGTGGTTGCTGTTGTTTCAGGAATTTGACTTTGAAATAATCATGAATCCTGGACGATTGAACGCAGGACCTGACCATCTGTTGAGGATCGAATCAGGAAAGGAACCAAGCAACTTCGACGGAGGTCTTCTCGATGCACAGTTATTTGGCATTGGAATGGTTGATAACCATTTTGAAAATATTGTTCAGTTTTTGGCCGTGGGAAGAGCACCTGAAGGGTTCACCACTAATCAGAAGAAGCATTTAGTCATTAGACCTGCTAATTTCCGATTGATTGCATGAAAGTTATACAAGATGGGTCTAGATGAAATTCTTCATCGATATGTCCTTCCACATGAGAAAGATGGAATGTTAGCTAAGGCTCACAATGGGATTGCAGGAGGGAATTATGGAGGGCGTGCAACTGCCTTAAAGATACTTAGAACTAGATTATGGTGGCCAACACTGCATGGAGACGTATCATATTACTCCAAGAGCTGCAACATATGTCAGAGGATGGGGAAACCATCACGATGGGATGAGATGCCATTGGTGCCCCAGATGAAATTACAACCTTTTGAAAATTGGGAAGTAGACTTTGTGGGAACCATTAAACCACCATGAAAGAGGATGGGTGTGAGGCATCATTATTGCGACAAACTACCTAACGAGATGGGACAAAGAAACACCAGTGAAATATTGCACAACCGTGACAACAACAAGATTTATTATCGACAACATGGTCACCAGGTTTGGGTGTCCAAAGATATTGATGAGCGACCAAGGTATGCATTTTGTAAATCAGACGATCAAAGAAATGAGTGAGGAGTTTCAGATTCAACATAGAAGAAGTAATCCATACCACCCACAGGAGAATGGAGTAGTTGAAGTGCTGAACACAATTATGGAGAACGTGCTCACTAAGGTGTGCAATACAAACCTCGACGACTGGGACGTGAAGATTCATGTGGTATTATGGGCCTATAGAACAAGGTGAAAAATATTGACAAGATAGACCCCCTTCAAGATGGTATATGGAAAAGAAGTAGTAATTCCTATGGAGTACATTGTCCCCAGTCCGCGCATAGCAGCAACAACATGCATGATTGAATATGGGGCTATTGAAGAAAGATTGGCGCAGTTATTGCGACTAGAAGAATATCACTTCATTGCGGGGTTTAAACAACAAGTAGAAAAATATCGACAGAAGGCATGTCATGATTGCCATGTAAAGAAGAAGCAATTTCAGCGCGGAGACATGGTAGTACTCCTATAGGAAAACAAGTTTGCAAAACACCTAGGTAAGCTCCAAATGCATTGGCTTGGTACATATGTCATAAATTTTATTACTGATGGGGGAGCAGTTCAATTGAAAAAGTTGGATGGAATACTTTTGATGAGTTTAGTGAATGGGAGCCGGTTAAACCCCTATCGAAATAGCCCGTGCACCTCCATTGAGGAAGATAGGAGGTTAAACATGAAAAACAAATAAAAAGAAAGAGAGAAAAATAAAAAGAAAGAGAAAAAGAAAAATGAAGTAGGTACACCGCGTAGTTTGGGAATCTGTCAACAGAACTGCAACAATGTTTGATTTCATATATTTGATGATGGAACAACGACGAGGTTTGGGCCCTATCGACATCCAAATCGACGAGCATGATGACCATCAACTGGTCATATCAGGCAATAAATGAAGCAGTTAAGATGTAGAGATGACGACGGAAATGGACAGAGATGAATTTAATGCCGCATTATTGAGCCAGATTAGGTAAATCGATCGTGGATTTGGGTAATCGTTGTCCAAATCGATTTGATGGGTGAAGAGCGGAAAACTAGGTTTATGAAGGGACGTGCAGGTAAACATTCTGATACATTTGGAATTGTGATAGCATTGAAGAAATCAGAGAGTGAAGTTAAGAGTATTGAAGTTGAAGAGTTGCGATGGCTCACGTAGTATCCAGCACCAGTACACAGGAGCCACCCATTGTCGAGGAGCAAGCATATACTGCATCAAAACCGGCCCATATTATTCGAAAGAAGAGAGGTACCAACCGATCGATGGATATGAAGAGAAACAAAAAAACCACCCGTAGCACGACGTAGGATGTAGCTACAGGAGTGGAAGCATGCACTTCAGGGGCCATAGGAGAAGAGGCGAAAACGACTAGAGGAAAGGCCAAGCAACAACAAGGTACAACTGTGGCGGACATTCCAGGATATGTGCCATCAAGGAGGGAAGGGACTTCGCCAATAAGAATTGGAAATAATTCCAAGTATACAATAGTGGAACCAACGACACTAAAAGGTGTCCACATTACTGTTTCTTGGGATTTCTCCCAAGCGTGTGCAAGGGTGCACCTGCTAACTTGTAGCAGCAGTTCTCAAATAAAGTAATGGAAATAAGCAAATGTAAATGGTAAATCGATGGAAGTAAACAGTAACAACAAAGAATTCTAGATTAAGAACAATAAGCAAAATTGATTCATGAAAATATAAAAAAAAAATTAAATGTTTTGTATTACCTCAAAGGGTGAGGATGGTGAGTTTGAGCAGCTCCAAGGTCGAGGTGCTCCGATGTCCAATGGTCTCTTCTTCTCTAATGCTTCAATGGTTGGGCAAAGCTCAAGATGGATTTTGGCAGCATGAGGATAGGATGAATATGGAGTGAATAATGAGGAGCCCGTATCACCTTTTTATAGTTTTTTGGTGATGGGGAATACCATTATGGTTTAAGGAAACCAATGGTATTGCTAAATGTGGTTTAGGTCTCTTTTTCCCTCTTTTTCCTTTTTTGAATATTATTCCCTTTTAATTGATTTTTGGGAATTTTGGACCCTTTTTGAGGGTTTTTGAAGAAAAATACATATTTTGAGGGGAAAAAGGTGTATTATGCTCTTTTTGGTGACCTTTTAAAGGTTTTAGGGGCAAAAATGGTAGGAAAAATGGACAAAGGGGTCATGTGCATAGGGGAATGAGCTAGTGAGCACTTTTTGGGTGTCAACAGATTGCCCCCTAATGTGTGAGGGCATGAGCTCATCGTATGGACGATACACATCATAGTTTTCTTTTTCTTTTTCCTGGGGTTTGGAGGAGAGAAGAGACCGATTGGAGATTGGAACACTGGGCCCATGCAAGATGTACAAACTAAAAATACATGTCCTTAAAGTGAATGAGGAATAATCTCTGATAATAGACAAGGCAGGCATACCCATGCTCGTATCAAGACATAAAAATAACAATAAGGCCCGAAAAGGGGACCTGATCAATACATATAAACTGGCTGTGTACATCGTAATGGTCCATAGGGGACACAATGTTGGGACATACTCATGGTCATTCCATGATTGATATGAAGAACTGATACACTTGAAAAGAGCCCAACCATTTTGTATGAGGTGTCAAAAGGGTTGATGAACTGCTGGATCTGAAGGTATCCCATAGTTGTAGGGACTCAATAACTGTGAGCCAACTTCTGAAGAGAATATGGAACCCTATACTCAAGGGAGTATGCAACTGGGGTACTTCTGAAAACTGGTGCCAAGCGCAACCTGGATATCCATAGCAACATGTAACTGGTTGTTTCCTAAAAAAGACTCATAAATGTGCTAGAGTTAGGTGACATCCGGGGTTTTCAACTAATAACTGAAACGACTGATACCCTGTGTGAATCTCAATGATGCGATCAAGGTGTTGACATCGAGCATGTGAGAAATAATCATTTGGAGAGGCACTAAGGACTCCTTTCAAAATGATCCATAGGCACTCACCAGTAATGGTGATGAGTCCAAGGCACAGGGACCTCTGGGTATATCCTCTGGAATAGATTGGTTGGTGTCGACAGAGAGAGACCTTGCAACTACCAAGGTAATGATGTTTCCTTGATAGGAGCACGAGGTGTACAACTGAAGTGTGATAGTGCTGATGGTAGGACTGACATACTGTGGGAATGGGGTATAAATAGGGTTATAGAGGGGGTGGACTCAAACTTCCTTTGTTCAGAGCATGATGACATGGTTGACCTGGCAGCGTATGAAACTGAATTTTAGGTGTGGAGATCATAGCTTTAAGGGATCATGGGGGAGTTCTACATATTGGAGTGACTCTGATGGGCAAGCTAATGGATGATATCGGGAGGCTCTCAAGGTGATATATTGCAGAATGCTCTGAACAAAGGCGACCATAATGGGGAAGTTGCCTTGTGAGTAGACATGATATGTTGTGGTGCCGAGAGGCACCGTTGGGGCCTTCTTCGTGGTTTTAATGAGCTCCAAGAAGGGATCAAAGTGTGCTCTAAAATGGTACTATCCTGTGGATTTATGCGAGCCCAAGACTGTTCATGCTCGTGAGTGCTTTCATTTTTAAGGAGTCTGAAAATGATAAGAAGACTCTGAATTGGTGGAGGAGTACCGTCCTATGGATTTATACGAGCCCAAGACGGTGATTGCTCGTGGTTTCTTTCAATTTTAGAGAGTTGGAAAGAAGTAAGTAGACTCCATTGGTGTTGTTTTTCGTATGTTAGTCTCCAAGGCTTGAAAAAGCATAAAATGATGCAAATGGAGAACTCTTCTAGCCGATGTGACTAGAGTATTCCTTTTTTGTAATTAGTCTACAAGGTCCGAAAAAGGGTAAACTTATACCAGGTAGACGCCCTTTTAGATAATTTTAGCGAGCATGAAGGGAAGCAAGATTGCTCGATGATCTTTTCATTGTTTTAGGAGTCAGAAAAGAGCTTAACATAAACTCCCTAAGTGCCTTTTTCGTAAAAGAGTTGCTCGACCTGAAAAAGGGATAAAATTATACCAAGAAAAAAGGTATGGGTTAGAGCAAGGAGTGATCTCAAGCATCGTCACAAGAACGGAAAACTGAATCCAGCGATATAAATTCGTAAAAAATGGACAATGACCGATGTGGCACGCAAACTGAGGCGACGAGGGGCATGTGAAAAAATGTTCAAAAAATCTGGTGGTGAGAGCGAGAAATGATCTCGAGCATCGTCACAAGTGTGGAAAACTGAATCCGGTGATATAAAAAATGTAAAGAAAGGGTAACGGTCGATGTGGCATGCAAACCGAGGCGATGACGGACATGTGAAAAGATGTCTGAAAAATCTGGTGGTTTGAGCGAGGAGTGATCTCAAGCATCATCACGGGCACATATATATGAATTCGGCGGTGAAAAGGGTGCGAAAAATGGAGGTCAAATGACTCTAGAATGGTCAAAGGAAAAACGAGGTTAAACAATGGTTATAAATAAAGGTGAGCCCACCAAGTGAAGGATGCAGTGGTGGGGAGAAATGATGACCCGCGGGGGCGAAATACTAGGTGTATCAAATCAAATCAAATATACAAGTGACACATGACCTCAAAAATGGTTGAGATCACAAATGTGAAAAAGTGAGTAGGATTAATGACTTGCCCCATGCTATGTGCATGGGGTTTGTGATTGTGGATCACATATGTGTTGTCTTGAACAATGGGCTTATGGACGTGCTGAGATAGATGTGATGGGGTAGGGTCAAAATGATTGATCATGCCCCCTATCCCAGGTTCTAGGTAATCTATTATGCCCCCGAACTCAGAGGTGTCAATGTGGTGCCGATGCTTTTTTAGAGAGGGATCAATAAGGAATTGACCAACTACTGGAGGGGGGGTGTACCATGAGGCTGTGGGCCGTGGTGGCATGCTGAAGTGATGATATGATGATGGGGGATTCCCCTTGCGGGGTGGATGCCCCTAGTATCGTCGATGAGAATGACAATGATGATGAGTAGGCAAGGTATCGGGCCTGCCCCCATGCTGTGGACATGTGGTTTCCTCTTTGATTTGAAAAAGGTTGAATATGTGGGTCGGAGGGATCAATGGAAGGGGTTGACTGGATAGAGGGGTCTCCATTGGAAACCATGTAAATTGTGTTAATATCTTCTGAGGAGGAAGATGGTGGGGGATGAATTTCCTCAATGAGAGGAGGGGATATCTCTAGGTCGACATTATTCAATTCGTATAGTGCTTCTCTATAATCTGGGAGATTGGGGCAGTGATGTGAATAATGGCCGTAGATGCCACATATCGCACAAGGGTGGTTAGTACGCAAATATTTATCACGAGGCTAGGGTTAAGCTTGAGTTTGACAACTGTAATGATAGTGTCATCATGCAACATTTGCATATGCTCTTGAAGTGTCGGTAATTGTGGACATTGATGGGTAGCATGGCCTATATCATCGCACAAAGAGCACTTAGGGGGGAACATGGATTGTTGGGGGATTCTTCACCAACTTTGGAGTTGTTGGTGGGGTGCGGGTGGTGGGTATAGTGGTGTAGGTTTGCGGTCCTCTTCCCCCATTGCAGCGGAGTTGAGGGGGAGCATTACTAGATGTTGATGCAGTGGCCCCAGTTGGAGGTGGATAGTTCTAGATGTTTGCTACACCAAGGGGTGGACGGTTAGAAGTATTGATGGGTTGCACCGGTTGTAAAATGACATTCGGTGTCGGGGGAGGGGTTGGGGAAGGTAGGTACCACACAGGTAGTCCTAATGTTAATCTTGGGAGATTAAGTGTAGCCATGACTGGTGTGCTGATGGCACCTGAAGGGGGAAATAAAAATGGGATAGTATGAATTGGTGTGGCTCCTACGTGAGTTGGCACTGAGGGTGGTTGTGGGAGTAAAGGGGGTTGTTGGTTTGGTACCTGTGTGTTATGCGAGAGGGTGCACAAATCATATATCTCGGTTATTTTCAAAGGGGGTGGGATGGATTGGAATGTGGAAGTCATAGGTGATTTCGAGTATAATCCGGGTCTGACCGTGGAGACAAACGATGTAGGTGCGTTCCGAACTGGTTGTTCAATCATAGGGAGAACATTTTTAGGTGCAGCAGGGGTGTATTGGTTTCAATGCGTTTGGAGATTCATGTTGGCTGATGACATCATAAGGAGATGATGAGTACCTGAATCCATCAGTTGGTTTGTGTGTGCAGTGTATGTGATTTTCTATTGTGGTACTGTGGTTCCTTGAGGAGAACCCAATGGACGAGTGTTAGCCACACCTTGTGTGGGAAAAGGATTCTCTAGCACCATGGGTTGTGGTTGAGGAGGTGGCGTTGGTTGTGCCGCATGCCCTTGGCGTTGGGCATCATCAGACCACAGTTGGTGCGCTCGCTCCTAATGGGGGCAAGTGTGTGTGTAATGGCCGTATACCCCGCATATGGAACATGGGTGGTTTGTTTGTAAATTGGGGTTCTTACCCTGTTTCGGTGGTCGATCATGGTTTTGGTTGGCGGGGGTAGCATTGTTGTTGTTTGGAGGATAAGTCTAAGCGACTGGAGGTTGTGGTGCAGCAAGCACTGCTTGTGGTGGGTAATAAGCCACTGGGGCTTGTGAGTGAACAAGAGCATGTGTGGCCTGTTGATGGTAATATGTAGGGGGTGCAAACAGAGGTGAATAGGTTGAAGGCGTGTGACCATAACACTGTGGTGGACATGAGGGTCCATGAGTGTGGTGGGGGTGGGCCATGGGAGCATACGAAGTTGTAGCTCTGGAGTGAGATGTGTCCTACGAAAGATTGGGGCCGGTATTATTGTGCATAATGGAAAAGGGTTGGTTGTGGGATGCAACTTGTCCAATGATGCTGTCGGTGGCATGGGATGCCCCCGATGCGTCAGTCTGAGAGGAATCACCGCGGGGAGCGTTAGGTACAATGGTATACAAGTAGCCACATTGGGTGTAGATCAGATCAAACTGCTGGGCTTTTAGAATGGCTTCTTCTTCCGATTGGGGTCGTTCAGAAGCTACATCCTTAGCTATGAGAGGAAGGAGTGATTCCAGGAACCAATCTAGAAAGATACGATCGTCTAGTTTGATCTTGCAGAGACTACGACATTTACGCCACTCATGGATGTGATATGTGATATGGGTGGCCGTATTCTGTCTACAAGACAGTAGGATTTATACTCCTGCATCATAGTGTACGGGTAGTTGAAAGAACTATAGGAAAGTTGAGGCGAGGGATGTAAACGTGGGGTGCGTCCCATGTGGCTGCTCAATATACCATTTCGCTGCCAAGCCAGTGAAAGTTCTTTGTAAAAGTCGGAGTTGAATGGAATCATTGACTATGGAGTTTGAGGAACACGATAGGTGAAACGACATGATATGGCTTTGGGGGTCTTCCCCAACCTTCCCTTCAAACTTTGGGATGTCTGACGGGAGATTTTTGGGCATAGGGGGCCAAGTAGGCTTATGTCTAATGGGATCATTTGTTATCCTTGCCAAGTCTGGTAGGTTAAGGCTAGCCATAAATAGCAAACTGGCGGATGGGTATGACATTGTCATGGGGGCATAAGTGCTAGTGGTAGCATTATGTATTAGGCCATTGCCTCCTAGGGGGGTATTAGTTATGGGAGGTATGTGCCCTCCACCCAAACGTGTGTGGGAAGGGCCTGCGCCACCTAGTGTAACCTGAGTTACAGATGGGTTGGGTAGATGTCCAATAGGTGTTGGGATCTGTGTGGTAGCGGGGATAGTAGGTATAGTTCCCATGTTGGGAATACCTAATGTGGGTGTGGGTCCCATGTTGGGTATCGCTAAGGGAGGTGTGGTAGTTGTGGCCATTGTGGTGGCGGGGGTGGATGATGTTCCACCAACAATCCCTGTGAAAAAGTTGTCATAATGCGAACTAGCCATGGGGCTAGTGGGTGCGGTGTATGCGGGATTTTCAGATTCTGCCTCAGAGTTTGATGTGAAATGAGGCGCATCAGAATCGGATGATGGGGCTCTGTGCCGATGACGTGTGGAGTCAAGGGAACCGTACTGTGGGGGTTAACCCCGGAAACATCGAGAACATCTCGGGGACTCAATGGTGACAATTGTCAATTAAAAATACTGGGTGGTGGTGAGTGGAAAGCTTGAAATCCCTAATGCAATTGTGTGTGCAAGAGGGGAGCGTAAAAAAGAATGGCACTCAGGCCAAAAACCAAACTCAAAAAACTTACTATAACAGCTGTGCTATAGTAAGTGGAGTAATAAAAAAATGTGGTCAGAAAACCAACATGCAAACGGCTCCTAAAAATAGAAAAAGGTGTACTCACTGACAAATGGAGGAAATGGAGCATGAAAACACCTAACTAAAAATTATTATGACTCAACAAGACATATCCTCTGCAAGGTGATGAAATCCAAGTCAGAAAATATGAGATGTAGAATCAAAGGCTAGATATCCCCCTACCGGGAGGGACACCGGGTAGACAATCCTAGAAGATAGGTCACTAAGATACCCCGTTCATGACACGTCCGGTTGGGTGAATTTCCAACTCTTTTTCTATCATCGTTGTACTCCCACAAGGGTGGTACAACGAGAACAATGAGTAGGTTCCCTTCGATGATTGAGTGGATTGCGGTAGTCCACTCAGGCCTCCGGAACCAACCTGGCTACTTCAACCCTCCTAAGGGAGAGGCCTTCTCAACGAATTGGTTTTAAATCGTGTCAACAAATAATAAGGGATTTTGACACCCTAAATGTCAACCACTATGTCTCAACATGTAAGTGAGTGAGGGGTCTTATTTGGATACTTATCCCCTCAGTCCTACCTAGATACAATATTCTTTTGGTGTTCCCCAAGTGGGGTTAGAATGTTGGTTGAGTTAAGAAGATTTTAAGGCCGACTTAGATTTATTGTGACAGATTGTGTGATGGTGTGGTTATATATTAAAACAAAGATGCCTCGCTTGGGAGAAAAATTCACAAATCAAAATAAGGATTTCAACTTGCAAAATATGACATCAATGTAAATATGAAAATGATTTAAATGTAAATGCTTTTGATAACTTTTTCAAAAAATATGGATTTTTCAAAATGTTTGAGGTAAAGCAAATATCATAAAGATGAGTAAATCTCTAATGTCCCGCTTGGGTGAAATATGAAGCAATTTAAAATTATGATTTTAACTTGCAAAACATGAGATTTCTAATGGAAAAATGCTTCACAATTTTTCTTTCAATAAACTGAAATTTTTTAAAATAATGTTGTAAAGCAAATAGCAGAAAAGTGTTGCTAGAAAAATGGGTGCAAGTAAATAAGCCTACTAAAAATATGATGAAAGAAATAGCAATGTATGCAGACATGATTCTATCAAGTGCTACAACAAGCCAAAAGTAAGCAAAAGTGATATGAGCATAAAATCAAGTATGAGAGGGCTGACTACCATGGGTAGAGGATGAATTGAAATGATAAATAACATTAAAATAAAAAATTAGAGAAAATTCTATGAAAAATTTCTTAAATTTAATAGTATATTTGGATTCCTTGTTAAAAAACACCAAATTTGAACAAACAAATCGTCTCCAACGGAGTTCGGGAGAGGGAGATATGGCTGTTTGAAAGTTGAGTCGCGTTGCCAGAAAATTACATCGCGGGTTTCGGGATAAAATCCGCGATGTGAATCGTGGCGATGTGTAGCGCGGAAAATAGGTGAAAAGATGTGATGTGCAACGCAGAAAACAAGGAAAAAGTCCCGATGTGCTGTGCGAAAAAAGGCCGAAAAGCCGCGATGGATCGCGCAAGAAAAGGCCGAACAACCACGATGGGCCACGCGGGAAAAGGCCAAACAACCGCGATGGACCGCATGGAAAAAAGCCGAAAAACCACGATGGGCCGCATGGAAAATAGGCATGAGGGCGCGATGCACAGCGCGATTGTGGGTGTCGAAAGCCGTGATGTACGGACGAAAAACAGTCGCCAAAAAATGAACCCAAAAATTGAAATTTTGGACTGTTTTGGGCTGCAGAAAGGGCCAATAGCTAGGGCAGCTATCAAGAAGCTGACTAGTATGGAAAATCTACAGTTTTAAATGGGAAAAACAACTAAAATATAGATCTAAATCAAAGATTGAAAGTTCTAAAACCAGCGGAGTCACCAAAAAACTGTTGCTTCGGATTTCTCCCAAGCGTGTGCAAGGGTGCACCTGCTAACTTGTAGCAGCAGTTCTCAAATAAAGTAATGGAAATAAGCAAATGTAAACGGTAAATCAATGGAAGTAAACAATAACAACAAAGAATTCTAGATTAAGAACAATAAGCAAAATTGATTCATGAAAATATAAATAAAAAATTAAATGTTTTGTATTACCTCAAAGGGTGAGGATGGTGAGTTTGAGTAGCTCCAAGGTCGAGGTGCTCCGATGTCCAATGGTCTCTTCTTATCCAATGCTTCAATGGTTGGGAAAAGCACAAGATGGATTTTGGCAGCATGAGGATAGGATGAATATGGAGTGAAAAATGAGGAGCCCCTATCACCTTTTTATAGTTTTTTGGTGATGGGGAACACCATTATGGTTTAAGGAAACCAATGGTATTGCTATATGTGGTTTAGGTCTCTTTTTCCCTCTTTTTCCTTTTTTGAATATTATTCCCTTTTAATTGATTTTTGGGAATTTTGGACGCTTTTTGAGGGTTTTTTGAGGAAAAATACATATTTTGAGGGGAAAAAGGTGTATTATGGTCTTTTTGGTGACCTTTTAAAGGTTTTAGGGGCAAAAATGGTAGGAAAAATGGACAAAGGGGTCATGTGCATAGGGAAATGAGCTAGTGAGCACTTTTTGGGTGTCAACAATTATCGACGGGGTGTTGCAGCAACTGCATAAGCTCCAATATAATGACCATGACATTTTAGCATATGCTGACTGCACCCTGCAAACGCTTATGGAGAAATTTCAGGAGGAAGGAGGCCCAATTACGTTGGAACCAATGCCATGGACATTGGGACTACAATGATCGGGATTTCTTTCGATCTTAAACATGCCACATTTTGGGCGCTTGACGAAGGTCAATGTGTGCATCAAACAATTGCTCGTCTGTCTCCACGGCGGCTACTTGTGGCTCGAAAGAAATATCCCAATTAATATGGATCTTATTGTGAGGATTACCGAGTTACCCAAGAAGGGGGTAGCCCGTCGCAATATTTTAAAGGCAAAGACAACAAGAAGAAGTTGGAAGCGAAGATGAAAGCCAAATATGGGGTAGTAAAAAAACTCGTGGTTAATTTATCAACAAAATTAACGACTGAGCTATAAAGCTCGCAGTAAATCTAGTTGCCATCAGGATAGTTCGGAAAAACTGCCCCAACCAATGCATAGCAGTGGTGATGGCGTCAACAGATAAATGCGCGGCCGAGGTTCATATGAAATGGTCGTTATTCTTATTGAACAAAATTATGGAGGATGCAGTTGCAACATAGGAAAAGGGTAAGCCATTTACTTATTCATGGCTCCTGATGTTGATTTCTTTGGTCGCATGGATGGAGCCACCAAAATACCAAGGAATAGAGACGAAAAGTGTCAAAGCATGTCAAGGGGAACAATATCAAAATTTATGGGAATTGAATGACAAGGACAAGAAGCAAGAAAACAACATCTAGTTCTACATTTACTTGGAAGAGATGCACACGCAAGTAGTGAAGGTCCCGCGATTGACAGAGGTCGTGGGAAGAAAATATAGATGGATTGTGAGGCTCGCTGCAGGGCCTCAAGCAATTTTCATTCAAGCACGCGAAGACCTAGTGAGGAAATGGTTGACCACGCAGTACAAGCTAACTGGGAAAGAGCTGGATGCCATCATAGTGGAATGGACAATTGAATAGAAGACCCTGGTCAATGACGACCAACTATAGGACCCAGAAGATGGAAAGCCGACGAATGTGTCAAAGAAAGAGATGGAGATGAAGGATTCAGAGGATGAGGATGAAGGCAGGAATGATCAGTCAGGCAGTTGGAAGCACAACGACAAGAAGCAAGAATGAAGAAGAAAATGGAGAAAGGAGAAGGGAGTACCACTGCTGGTCTCCCTGATGATCATATGAATATATTGCTCGATAGGATGACAATTGTTGCAGAACAAAACCAAGAAAAAGTGACACAACACATGACAGAGTATTTACACCAAGTGTCGTAGTTAATACAAACATTGAGTAATGATGTTATAGATACCAGGGTGAAGCCAAGGCTTGTAGAGGAAAGTCAGTCATAAGTGTGACATAAAGAGGTTGATATTGGTACTCAACAACGCATCTTGCAGGTGCTACCTGGTGTGATCAGAACATGTAACAAATATTTAGACTCCGCCTTACGTGGGAAATATACTGTAAGTATAGACTTAACATGTTACCTATATCCATGCTTCATCACACCCACATTAGGATTAGTGAAGAAATCCATGAGTGAGAAGCATCGAAAGATGACCAAATGGTCAATTACAAGAGATAGGTAAGAAGTGTTGAGGCGGAGGTTGAACAAATCTGCGGGGAAAAAGATATAGCAATGAAGGAAAAGGAAAAAGAGATGGATGAGAGGAAGAGACTGGAACATGCCATCTCTATGGCATGCACAGATGCATCAGAAATATCCAAAGAGATGGTCGTGGAGGCCAAGGCATTGAATCTGGGCACAGTCCTTGCATATCTCAAGAAAGTTAATGAGGAGTTGCAAACGCGAGTGGCACCGAGCACATCACCAGAACAAGTAGAAGCGAAAAAGACCAGTATCGAGGATGCTGCGACGGAGATCACAGAGTTGAAAAAAGCAGCACAACATATTGCAGAGGAAGTATCACAATTTTGGGGAAGCCTCGTACAAGACGAGCAGTTGCACTAGTTGAATGTGCAACTTGAGGAAGCAGAAGAGCATTTGGAGACATTGAGGGGATCGCTAAAGGAAATGCCCCTACTTTTGAAAATAACTAAAGAAACAAAGTTGAAGGACCCGTAGAAATAGGTCAACAAGGTGCGAAAAAGACAACAAAGGAGGACAACGTAGTTGGGCGAGTTGCAGTCTAAGGTGGAGCAGTTGGAAATCGAAGCAATGCTAGTATTGACACAAATCAAGGAAAATTTAGAGAAAGTGCAGCAGAAATAAAGTGAGAATCGAATGGAGCAGGAGGTCGAGGAATGAACAACACTCAAAGTAGCAGTTAGGGAAGATGTTGAAAGAATTAAAACAATGTACGGGGAGTTTAAGGCACAAGTGAACACACCAGCAGCATCTAAATGAAGTGGCTCGAGGATGAGCCACAAGTTTGTGTTGGGGTCCTTTTGGAACGTGGCTAGTTCATAGAATTTTTGGTACAAACATCCACAAGGGTAAAGAGTGATCGCGGAGCAGAGCAAAGTGGTTAAAGAAGAGTTAGGAGTTAGTTAGACTTAGTGTTTAAAATGTGTCCACTTTGAGAAGTGGACCGATTTTGTAGCGACCAATGAGCCTATAATTATAAGTCACATTGTAAGCCTTTTGGAATCTTTGGATTGGCGTTGATATTAGGTTTTGAGGATGGGTTTCACGGATCTATATCTTTGTTGGTTCTATGATTTGTAAGATAGATTTGGTGTATGAAGTCTGCTGTTAATGAGAAGGATTTTTTTTTCCATGACTCTATATTTCATGTGCTTTATTGCAGTATGATTAGATATGTTGTGTTGCAGCATGGATAGACCTGTTATATCGCAGTTATGATATGTATCGCATATCTGTTAAATATGTTTCTATAATATGTTATTGCATAGATCTGATTAGTATGTATTTGTATGCCATGATGGTGTTACGATGTAAATGCTAACTATGTCGATTTCTGAGTTATGCTGCGATTAACTGTTAATGATGCATGTCCTCTTATACTTGTGGAAGCTTGGTTCCTGAATCCCCCTTAGGTGCCTCGGGTGAGACCTCACTCACTTTGTGAGTGTTGCTGGAAAGGCTAAGCCCTTTATGGGCCGATATCTATGGGTGTTTGTGTTGATATTTTTTCACACTGCGCGAAGTGAACGCTTGTCGACATAACTATGTCAACATTCCTTCTAGTCACTTTTCCTCGAACATGGACTCCCACAATTCCTGTGTGGCATTCCCATAGGATATATAGTTGTTCATGATCTAGTAAGAAGTAGCATAAAATGTCATCAATCCCGAGCTTGTATAGTTTTCCTATTATCAACTGATAGTTTGCAGCTCATACCAACAAATGATGTTTCTGAGTTGCGGTAGCCTTCTGGTTCCTTTTATGTTGTAAAAAACAAGACAATCTCTTCTAAGTTATCTGGAATAGACTAGAATCCGAACAATGCTGCATCAAGTAGCTGATAATCGATCGGTCCTTCTACTTCACCTGTTTGTATTCACTATAGATGGTTAGATCCATGATTGTAGTTTATGGACTTGACAAAAATTTAAGACCTTGTGATTTCGAATCAAAGCAAGAATTCCTTACCAAGTTCAAGGTAATTTTACTTGATCTTAATATGTGTGATATTGAGAAGGACAACACCCAAATGGTCCTTTCAGTTCTCTCTAAATTTGGACAATATTATAGTGTATTTGTCTCCTCCTTTCATTCAATGAGATTGGCTCTTGGATCCTCTTACACCATGCCTACTTTGGACACATTGGTTACCTCCCTCCTTCAAGAGAAATATAAGCTCACCCAAATGGGCCTAAAAAATACCTCAAATGGGCATGCATTTGCAACAAATGAGAAGAAGAAGGGTGCAAGCAAGCAAACGACACCATTCAAACACAAAAAGGAACAAAAACCAAGTGTTTCTCATGAAGATTCTGACTTTGATGATGGAAAGGCCAAGGAGGAGAAGCCATTGTGTTCTTACTATAAGAAATTCCTACATAAATAATAGGGTTGCAAACATAAAAAGGTATTTGAAAAAAAAAGATGAGTGCAACAAGCAAGTTTCCACACCAATGAATGACATATGCATGTATGCGCTTACAAAAATTTCTACTCCATATATTCTTGACTCCAAAGATTCCAATCATATGGACTATGAGGACATATTCACATGCATTAAGATTTGTACAAACCCCACAACTTTGGGATACAAACTGGTTATGATCATTCACTCAGGTGAGGAAGATCGTTTTACAACCCCAAAAGAAGAAGTGATCAATACTTTTTTACTTTGCATTAGGGAACCAACTCAAGATCAAGATATTGATGATGATGGATTAATATGAACTATCACACACATAAGGGATAACTTGTCACAAATCAGGTTCTCATTGAACATGATCTCAAGAAAGTCTATTCAAACACCATAGGATCTACAACTTTTTCTCCTACAATTCATTGAGTTCCACATGAAAGCTTCAAGGGGTTGCCTCAATTTGAAGCTTGGAGTGGTCAAGAATCCACATTCAAGCAATTGAAAGTGTTTGGATCAATGGGCCCACTTTCATTCCAAGAGGAGGAGTTCACAAAATATTGTAAACATCTTCACAAATCCCTTCAATGAGAAGTAGTTTACATTGCTGCAAACTACCTTGAAATTGAAGGCTCCTTTAGAGTAGGCCTTTTAGCCTCTCATTCACTCTCTCTCTCTCTGAGGTGGTGAGTGGGTTTCCAAGTGGTTTTACCTCTTTCCTCATTTATAAAGATATTTTTTTTCCTTTTTTTGGTATATGGGTACCTAACATGTCTACAAATTATCGGGACCCATTTTATTTTGCATTTATTTCACCTAGTTTGGCTTATGGGGGGGGTGTTAGATCACAATAAGCCTCTCCATGGAATCACTCTCTCACCTAGGGACTTAGGTCATGGTATCATGAGTTTAGAAGTCCAAATTGAGTCCAAATTGTCCTTCTGAGTCACCCTAGACCTTCCTCCTAAGCTCCTAGGGGCCTAAACTGCTATTTATAACCCAACTGCCATACAATAGCTCTTGGATGTCTAATTTTAGCTGATAGGGGCACATTCATTAATTTGTAGATTCTTTCCTTTATTTTAGGAAATCTTGAGTGTAGTTTGATTAAGAGAGTAATTCATGGGGGTCCACTTCTCTATTCATGGTCCCAACTGACCCTAATGGTTATTTTAAGCCACTATCACATCAATTGAGCATTTTTAGGGATGCACACCTCATGCATGTGCCTTCAATCGGTTGTGGCTAGTTGATCCTAGCATGTAGGGAGATAAATCGACTTAGGGTCCACTTAGGGTGGTCATTGGTCAGTTAACTCATCTCAAAGAGTGTGCATGGCTAAAAAATGGAAGTCTGGATCTAGGTAATCCTAGCTAGGATCTCATGGATTACATGAGCAATCCAAATTTCCTCCTTAGAACTAATTCAAATTGCCTTTATGTAATCAATCTCTCATTCATTGTACAATTAATGCAATAAAAAGTTTTATGTGTCATTGAAGATCTATTATCTTCCTTTTCATGTTTTCTCTCATTAATTTTATGATTTTGTCACATGTTTGATCTCTTACACATGTATTACTCTCTCATTTAGAATCTTGATCTCTATGCTCCAAAATTCTATAGTGATGGGGCTAGTTGTTCTAGGATTTCATAGGGGCCCATAACCATGAATGAAAATGGCTACTACTAAAGCCTTGTGGTATTAACAGGTTCTACTCAAAACGAGAACTCTAGTCATAAAAACTCATATTTTTGCATTAAAAACAACAAAAACAACCCTTGATTTGAAAAGTGATGCTATTGGTAGAACTTTTTTTTTTGGAGCTAAAATTACAATTTTTTTGAAACCCTGATCGATGCGATTGCAATCAAAACCCTAAATCAACCGTAAATAAAAAATGATGCTCCCATAATCACCTTTAAAAAAAAAAATTAAAATTACACCTTATTACAAATTATGACCATAACAACTAACATTGTTGAACCAAAAATCCCCAAAATAAAATTAAAAAAAAAAAAAAAAACATAAAACACATTAAAAACAATTAAATAACAATAAAAAAAACATTAAAATACAACTAAATTTAAAAATAAAATATTCTTAAAAAATTAAAAAAAAATTATGCTATAATTTAAAACCATAACAAAACATTTAATAAATAAATAAAACACCAAAACCATAAAAACATAACACAATATTATAACACTATTTTAAATAATATATAAAACACATAACAATATATCATTTAAAACATAAAACAATATAACCTATAAACTATAAAACAAAATAAAATATATAACAATATAACATAACATATAAAACAATATTACATAAAATATTAAACAATATAGACAAAACAAATGATAATATTATAACATAAATCAATATAAAATAATATAAAAAGACAAATAAAATGATGATATAAAATAAATGTTAAAACAATGGTATGCTTTGTTGCCTCTAATTATAAATATTACATATGAGGAAGGTCGAGGAAGGTCGAGGAAGGTCTTAAGGGGGGCGCCCCGCCTTTAAGACCTTCCCATATGTAATTTTTATGCATAAAATCCACCCCACTTAACTTAAAACCTTTCCCTATTTATTCATTTAAAAAGGAATGAAACCATTTAAAATTAAAACATTTTTATAATAATTTATTTAAAACATATATTAAAATGTAAGACTATTTTTTATTATTAATTTTTTTTATATGGTTTTGACATATATATATATATGTGTGTGTTTTATCATAGTATTTAAATGTTTTGATATGGTTTTTACAATTTATGGTAGATGTTTTAAATATTGTTTTGAGTATATGTATTATTAAAATAAGTTTTCTATATTTTTGATTAATTTCATGTTGTTGAGGAAAATGTCAAACTTTGAATTTTTTTTTATAAGGTATTTCTGTAATATTTTTGACTTTAAGATTTTATTTTGAGAATAAGTTTTATGTTTTTAATATGTTATTTATAAATAGATGGCATACTTTTTGTTGAGTTTATGTGAACAATTACTTTATCGAAAATAATGTTAAATAGTATTATTTTTATACATAAAATAACTGAAAATACGTTAAAAATGGTTTGAAATGTCTTTATTTTCTTTTTTTTTAACAAATTTTCCCCCAAAAATGCCTTATTTAAGAGAAAAGTTTACATAAAAATTTCCAAAATGTATATATTTTTCATTCTAACTAGCGTCTAAATGTTAAAACATTTCGAATATATATATATATTTTCATTATAACAAGCTACTAAATGTATATTTTTTGTAAAATTTGAAAAAAAACATCCGTAAATAAAAATTATAGTTTTTTTATGACTTAGAATTTTCAAATTCGCAAAAAAGTGGCTCAAAATGAAAAATGGTGCTACTAGTATACACACTTTCCGAAACGGAGGTAAAAACAACTACTAAAATTGACCCCCCAAAAAACAAGAACAATGTCGGGTTCTTGTCAAGTTGTATAACTTGTTTATTAAGGACAAACTCAACAATTAACTCTATGCTGTTGGTTCCTAACTCTTATACCGGAAGTCCATGACTAGAGGTATCCTCAATCGAAGAGAGGAATATGGAGAAGGAATTCCAATGCTTGGGGCTAGTTCCTTAAGGGTGCATACATAGGGTGTATAGGCTAACCTTTCAATATTCCCATGGTATAATTATCCCAATGTCGGGATTAGGGTACGGGTAACCAAATGCTAGTTAATACTAATGAGGCCTAGATTCTGGTTAATTCCGATGAGGCTACACATTTATCGAATGTTGGGAGGGTGGCTAAGCCATCGTAACTTACCAGGAAACTTTCGATGCCCATTGTATGATCCGTGGATAGGTTACAGTAGAGCTCGTGCCATGGCAAGTGGGACCACCCAAAGTATTGGCGAGGAGGATTATGGAGGTGGTATATGTTATGATTCTTAGTGAGAGGGTGAGTAAGGAAGGAGGAAGTTTCACTAATGTGTACTTTTATTTTTCTTTATTGACTTGATTGATGCTTGAGTGTGTAATAAGAATGATGCATAATTGTATGATTGATTGCATATTAGACACCTAGGGAGTTAATCTAGAGCATGTCATAAATCAGGACACCATGATTGTATTAATGCAAGTGGGATATTTTTTCATGATAGACACACATATAAACCTCTCATATTCAAAATAGTACTAGCTACATATATTGCATATTATCTACATAACTTATTGAGTAAGTTTTGTATTTGTTTCTATGGGGTTATAACACTGGGACGAAGTTTCTTGAAGGGGAAGGCGATGTAACATCCCAACCTTAGATATTAGTATAAGTATATATATAGCATATGGTAGTATTGAAAAGGTCAATTAAAAATTAAACTAAAAAGGAATACGTGCATTGCAAATTAATTTAGGTTCATTTGTGACAAGTGTGTCCTCCATGCAACAATTAAGAAATTGAGTAAAACATGAAAATTAGGTATTAAAAGAGGGAAAGACCAAGAGGCGGGGGCTCCTTTCTTGCTAGTTGTTTTGGAGGTTTGTTGCTTGTTGTGCTAGTTTTATGTTGTTTGTGCACCTGTAGGGAACGAGGATATGGTGGTTTTGATTTTTGTACAAAGGCTGATAGAGAAAAGAGTTAGGGTCTTACCTGGTTTGGCATAGGTTTAATCGTTGAGGGATCAGGGGCCTCATCTTTGGATAGGGATTGGTTGGGTGGATATTTTTCCCCCAATTGTTTTGGATAGAGGAGCTAGAGATAAAGGAGGACAATTTTTGCATGCAAAATTGGTTAAGTTAGACATCAATTAGGCAAGTAAATATTCTTCTCCTTGGATTGCAATTTCAATTTATGCCAATTATCTAATATTATTTGATTGATGAATATACACTTTATAGAATAGTTCCTTTTTCAAATTTATCTCAAGAGATCGGGATTTAATTAGGGTTAAAATCTATTAGTGAAATGGGTTGTTACACCCCACGACCACATGCATTTTTCCTAACAGAATTGAGAACACACAAAATAAAACACACCTAAATAAAACAGTTTCCATTCCTAACATGCCAACCTAAACATATTGAACTAACTAACTGACTCTCAACACAACAAAAATAAAACATGTACTTAAAACCCTACCCTACCTCACTCTCGGCAACAGGAGTGCCCAAAATACTGTTCAAGGAGATGAAACATAGGTTTTTAGGTGAATGCCAATCACTCATCTAGGTATGAGGACACGATCAAGTTGAACAAGATGGTTAACACTAGAATATATTGTCTCTACAACAATATAAGTTCCCAACCAATGCATATGGAGCTTTCCTGGATTCTTTAGGTACTTACTATCATAAATAAAGACACGATCAACCTTGGCAAAATGATTTCTCTTGATGTGTCAATCATGCCATGCTTTTTTATTTCCTTTTCCATAGTTGTGTGGAACTGTATAATAAAGATATAAACTCCTCCAATTGCATCAACTCTTCCAATTATTCCACAATTGACTCTTCCTCTATCATGTGATTTGCATGGGTGATATACAGACTAGTTGCAATGAATTTGATAGGAACAACAAATTCTATCCCATAAAATAGATGGAAGGGAGTACTCTTGTGAAACCTTTTAGGGGTAGTTTGATATGCCCTTAGTAAAGTAGTGACTCTTTCATCCCAAGTATCCCTATTAGTAGTGTATACTTTAGTTATCCCAATCTCCAAAATCTTGTTGAATGTTTCTATAGTACCATTTTCTTGCTATTGATATGGATTTCTTTTATGATGCCAAATAAGAAATTCTTAGGTTAGAGTGGCAGTTGCACTTGTCATGAAATGAATTCCTTGATCACTTGTAATGTTCCTAGTACAACCAAAATGGGTGATAATATTATCAAATATAAACAGTGCTACTGTGCCTATGGAACAATACTTTATAGGTTTTTCTTCAGCTCACTTAGTAAGATAATTTGTTGTGGTAATATATATAGATTTGGAATGTTGTGCTAGTAGGTTAATAGGACCAACAAAATCTACATCTTGTTTCTCAAATGGTTGTAGAGAATGAGTAGGATGGTGATGAAGTTCATCTCTCTAGGATGGTCTTCCAACTATTTGAAACACATCACAAGTCCAATCACAATCCTTAGAATCCTTAAAAACTACCAACCACCATAATTTAGATTGGAGGACCTTCCTAGATATAACTCTTCCCACAACATGGCCTCCTGCAACTCCTATGTGACATTCTCAGAAAATATCCAATCATTCATGGTCCATAACACACTTGCATAAGATTCCATTTCTATCTAGTTTATGTAATTGTACATCAATTAATTGATAGTCTGTAGCCTGAACAACGAGGTGACATTTTTGGGTTGTAGAATAATTCTCTGGTGTATAACCCATAGTTAAAAACAAACCAATCTCTTCCATATAGTTTGGGATGGACTTGACCTAGAAAAATGTTGAATTTAGCAGTTGATCATCAACATGACCATCAAACTCATTTGAATGTAGTAACGATATATGATTAATTCCCACGTTGTTCTTCCCAGTTTTAAATTTGACATCAACAGATAATTCCTGGAATAACAATATCCATCTACAAATGTGTCCCTCCAAAACTAACATATTAACCAAATATTTTAGTGTAGAGTGATTAGTGAATAACTTGAAGTGGCCACCCAATAGGTAGTGGTGAAAATTCTATGATGCATATACTATAGCTAGCCCTTCATTGTCAGCAGTGGTATAGTTGTGTTTGGATCGAGATAACTTCTTGTTGGTGAAATAGACAGGATGATCAAGGTTGCCTTCACCAGGTTGCACAAGAATGGATCTGAGTACAATACCTAAAGAATCCATATGTACATGCAATTCTATATTCCAATCGGGAATATAAGGATATAATTATTTACCATCATCTCCTTAAGTATCACAAATGCCTTATCACATTATGGAGTCCAAAAAAATGCTTCAACCTTCTTCAAAATTTGTTGTAATGAGGTTGTGATAGCAATGTAGTTATGTGTGAAACTTTGATAATAACTAGTATGTCCTAGGGTATAATGCAACTGCCAGATAAAATTAGGAGGCAACAAGTTTACAATATCAACAATTTTCACAGGTTCAACCAAAACTCCATCAAGACAAATAATGTGTCCCAAAATATCACCAAAGGAAACACAAAAGATACACTTCTTCAAGTTTAGCGAAATTTGAAGTTGACAGAACCATTGAAAATTAACCTTATAAGACTAACATGCTCTTTCATTAGGCTGTAAATAGTTTATACACCCATATAAACTTCCAAAAAATTATGTATAAAATCCCCAAAATCAATGACCACAATTCTTGAGAATTTGCAGGGTCATTCTTAAGCCCAAAAGGCATCACATTTTAGGTGAAGGAACCCCACTTTGTAGTGAAGGTGGTCTTCTTCTTATCTTCTTCCGCAATTCTAACTTGTTAGTACCCCAAAAAACTATTAGTGAAAGAGTATGCTTCCTTTCTTGCAAGGGTAGGAAAAGGATCATGAACACGAGCTGAATTAAGGCTACAAAAATCAACACATACCCTGATATCATCCATGTTCTTCTTTCTTTGGATCATAATCAAACTAATCCACTCAAACTCATCGATAAGGAAATTCAATCCAATGGCTAACATGTGATCAATTTCCTTCTTGACCTTATCCTTAACCCTACAATTGAGTCTATATGGGTGATGTTTTACAAGCTTGGAATCATGTTATAGTGCAACCTTCATCTCATTAAAGTCACCCTGAATCCATTTTATTTCTGTGAATCTTTGTGGAAACATATATTTTTATTATTAAAGGAGAGAAACAAATTCAAATACTATTTGGTCATCCCAATAATCCCCTGTAAGACACCATCTTGTATTTTTCTTCTGAGACAATATTAATATTCCCCAACTTCACCAGTTGAGTATAGGATACACCAATATATTCTTGTTTCTTCTTGTGCATAGTTCTTGAACATTTTGTTTCCTTAAATGATAAATGGCTCAGGTGATCCAAATATTTTGATCTATATCATCTTGATAATTTTTTATACAATAATGGGGTGATACCATACTAGTTATATGGATTTACAAATTAAACAATTCTTGATGATATTGGTAGATAGGAGGGTTACTTAAGTTTCAAAATCGATCAGTGAAAAAAGTTTCCTAGATCAAATTCAATGCAACTATGCCCGTTTCATATTTTCCTCCAAAGAAGAAATCCTCACAAAACTGTGTCTATAGGGTATTCCATATTCTGGTATGTCTTCTAGTTTCCTCATGCAAATACCAAGCTTTCATAATAGGACATAAGCCATGAATAATTTTATGGTGCCAAAGTTCAAACTACAATCCTTCCCTTTCCCAATATTGCATACATTTCTCCACATACAGAAAATGATTAGTATACACATCATATATTTCTACATCCATATATTTTTGAACTCTCTTCCCTAAAATATTTAAACACTCAAACTCAAATACAGGAACAAACCTGTGGATCATAGTTGTCTGAACTGAGGACCACGTAGGAAGATCATATTTGTGAGTATCCCACCCCCTAGGAGTACCTTGTAGTGCAATATCTAGTACATGGATGCGTTGTTCTTCCACAACTCTACTATTCATTTTTGTAAATAATTTATCCAAGATGGAAATCCCATCATATATAGGAGGGTCCTAGTTGTCTATGCAAATCCATATTATTGATTTAATGGTTGCGCACCACCATGAATAAATATCATGTTTCCTATTTTTCCATTAATCCAGAGCCTCTTTTGAATCATTATCAAAAGAGTGAATACTTCTCTATCTTATCGAACCATATGTTGTAGGGTTGACATAATCATCTCTTTTTCCCACAATTAGGTTATAATTATGATCCAAGATATCCCACTCCATTGAATTGGTGATAGGCATAGTGTACCAAGGTCCTTGATAGGGATCTAGGGGCTGGGTTACTTCCTTACCATCTATGTTAAAATTTATTGTCTTGTTCTTTAAGTCAATGGTATCATAATTTTCAAACTCCCAATATATCCCCAAAAATGAAGGATAACTATTTACCTTGTCCATTATCTTTATCACTTCAAAGTCATCAAATGTCTTCACTGTTGCTATATCAACTTCCACTTTCTACATCCTACCTATGGGAAAAATATGATATTGATTGGACATATGCAATTGTATAGGAGAATACACCAATGGAGGGACACCCATAGAATCCCAAGATTTCAAAGGAAGAATGATAACAGTAGAACCAAGATATACCATGATATCATTGTTGTCATATCCATCTACCTGAGCATCTAACTTGAATCCTATTCCAGTTTGTTTCTTCTTTCTCCTTAATATGTTAGTTTTCCTCTTAGGGATATTGGCATAAATAAATTCCTCTTCTTCCCCAAATTTGAAGAAGAAACAAAGGGCATTATATAAAGTCCTAGTCAGGTTCTGATTCTCCAAAATATTAGTAAATAAATTAATGCGTATATCAAAGAGGTTCTTGGATTTACCTAGTGATTTTGGTTTAGGACCAGTTTTGTAACTCACCAAGGGAGGAACAACTCTTGATTATTTTCCACAAATCCCTTGGAAGCCGATCTGGAAATATGATGGAACATTTCAATCGATTCTCTAAAAGTGTCTTTTTGTTGAATCATATCGAACTTGGGTGCCTTCGGTCCTGTTTTATGAATATTTGGAAATTCACGACTATTATTATTTTCCTTGGTTTGGGTTCCTCCCTGAGTGATAACATTAATAGTTATAGTAGCCACTCCACTACCGTACATTAGTTCTGAATTGATCAAAATCAATGTTTAGTTCCTAACTCTATCCCCCCACTTTGTAATTAGTTTTGGAAACTCTTTAGTGCCATGGGAATTCACACGATAGTAAGAACACAACAACTATCTAGAAAAGGGATAATCTTGTGCAACTTGACCCACCTCATTAAAATTGTAGCAATGGACAAATCCTCCTTTTATACTAGTTCTTCCTCCCCTATACTCTCCTTCTATTCCTTATCTTCCTCCTTGATATTGTGAATTGTCAAACACCCTGAATGAAAATATATTTAATCTATCCGCTAGAGAATCCAAGTACTTGTGTATAATTTGGGTGGAGGTATCACAAAATTCACAGTACATTGTATTGGGTATAGAAGAGTACTTCTGTAAATTAGGGAAGTGTCCAGGAGGATGTCCATAGGTCTTACAAGTTTCGCAATACTCACAGAATGGGAAATTTACATATTCGAAAACACTTAATATTGCATAGGTCCATGTAATGGGATAGAAGTGGCCACTTGAGCAACTCCAACAATAGGCATTTCTAGAAATGGCCCTTTTAGGGGATCGAATGCTAGTCCCCCTTGTAATCTTGTACATTTAGAAACATGATGTCCCTCAATCATACAATTGGTACCCCATACTTTCTCTCATCTTGTTTTTGGGATAGTCAAGTCATGGATATTTTCGGTAAGAGTAGCAATTTGATTTTGTACCTACAATAAATTAGATATTGGTGTAGATGTTCCACTTTTAATTTATCCTATGTACTTATCCATGGCCTCAATCTTCATAGGATTCTTTAAATCACTTCGAGGAATATCAACAATTTGTCGAGACAAAAAAATCTTGGTTAATGGAAACAACCATTTAATAAACCAATCCTTGCGATCAATGTCCTAAATGGGGAATGAGATATTACTCATCACATCTCTAAATATTTTCCATACTCCTAGGAAAATTCTCCTTTGTACTGCCAAATCTCCTCCATTTATACTATTCCCTGTTGTTTTGACTTAGGTAACTAAAACTTTCACAAAATAAAATTTTGAACTCCTACAAGGGTAGGGGTGGAACATTACCAACATGATACACAAACTTCATATACTACTATGACGGGCTCAATCAATCAACAAAAATATTGTATCCTATTGGGACAAGACACCAGTAAGGGTGCTGTATCTAAACCTTCCCTTTAATCATCAACCCAAGGGTTCATACAAACTTCTAAGGGTCTTTCAAAATATGTGCAACTTACAAAAAAAATTCTAGTGATGCTTAGTAGTATCCTAAAGCAAGTAAAAAATTGTTGATAAAAAGAAAAGGAAATCTTAATTTATGATCCAAGGGTTGCAAGGGACATGGATCCCATCATCTAGATAGGCATCTATTCCTTTGTCAATGGCTCATAGACTAGTTTCAGGACATTCCTTATCGAGTTTTAGGTAAACCTTTTAAGGAAAAACCCCTTATCTACCTTACCATTTGCACACCAAGTCTAGGTGTTTGATTACACCGAATTCAAGCAGGTAATGAAACAAAATCAAAACTAAAATGCTTAACCAAGTTCATATGATAAGATCCCATGTTATAAAATAAATACTCAATTGGAAATTACATAAATAGTAAAGAAACATTCAAACTGAATCAAAGATGCATAAATAATCTATCTATCAAAGCTACTCTGATTCTGAAGCCTGCTTCTCATGAGGATACTCGGTATCTGAGAGTGAGTATTACACAATTTTTGGCTCCTCACTCTTCTTCTTCTTCTCAGGTTTTTCTTGATCGCTAGTTTGCAGGGTTCTTTTCTTTGTAGAGATTTGTCCTTTCTTTCCTAGGTGGAGGAGGGAATATGCAATTGTTTCTTCCTCCTTATCCAACCTGGGTTCTTCTTCATTGCCGGTTATTACTCTGCTACGACTATCTCTGGTTCTTTGAGAAACATGACCAGTTTTATTTGGGTTTCCTATGGGATGAGTTTTCTTTTGAGATACCTTCTCGTCTTGTGTTGTTTGTCTCCTTGGTTGCTTCGCATGTGGGGTTGTCTATTCTTCAGCATGTAACTTTGGTTGCTTCTTCTGTGGAGTTTTCTGCTCTTCAGTACGTACATGTTCCTTCCTATGGAAGACCTATATCTCGGCTTGATTTATATTTAACAACGTGTCCTAAGTCAAGGGGGTGTATTCTCTTTCGAGGGTATTGTAGATGATTAACTTGACTAATCCATGGTGAGATGGAGCATATACCTTCCCCAACTGGTACTTGATTCTCATTGAGGAAAGGAATTTGAATAAAAACCAGGGAAGACTGATATTTTTCCCTGCCCTTTTCCACCTGAGGTTCCTTAAGAGGTTCAAAATATGGAAATGGTAGGCATGTAACTAGGCATGCTGACCATCACAGGTGATATATTTCATAACTATGAGAGCTACCTCTCTCCATGGATATGGAAACGAATCCCATTTTACACTCCCCTTAGATTCCTCATACTTTTATGTGAAATGGAAGAATTGTTTCTTGTCTTTACGAGCAAGCTCTCTGTCATCCTTATCCCATTTCATTCCCTTGGGAAGAGAAGTAACTCTACTTAGCACTTCCTCTTTGAGTTTGATGGTAACCCCTCTCACCTCTGTTCTACAGTTATCATCATCAATATTTTTCATGTTTTTGGAAAATTCTCCAGTTAATGCTCCATGGTAACCCTCTAATTTCTAAAAATACTGGTCCCATCCTACATATTGGAAATATTTCATGGCTTTTGGGTTTTTAAACAGCTTGGAATGGTCTGTGGGTTCTCATTTCACAAAACCACCGGTCATCCTGATAACCCTCCTTCTACAACCTAAGAACAAAGTCTGAAAGAGCTACTAACAAAATGTAGAGCAACTTCTTGTTATAGAGGGGCTTCAAATTACCTGGCTTCAACTTGGCTACTCAATGTTGGATTCTGCATTGCTCTTTTTCTTAGGGTTTTTCCTTCTTGTGGGTTCTTCGAGTGTTGGTTCAATCTCCAAGTGGTGGAAATGGTAGTTAAAATTTTCTCATTATGTTATATCCTGCACTCATGATAACTTGTCATTTTATTTTGAAATTTTCCAAGCACCTTCTCCATTCATCATTACCCACTCGTTCTTCGGATTTTTCCCAATGTCCCATCTGTTCTCCTTATTTGAGGTGGAAGACAATGGTGGTCAAATTCCTTTTTTCCATTCGACTTGACAATATTTCCAAGTTCGTCTAACCAATCATTTTTCCAATGTGGCATGTGGCACCCTCTCACCGTGTTTCTGCCCTGATTTTGGGATGTGCAAAGTGCCGCCTTTTTATCATGGAAAAAAATAAAAAGTCTGCTACTGCCACGAATAATATTTCTCTAAACTTTGAACAAATGATTCCTTTTCTTCTTCTCCTCCCAACTTTATTGTTGATGTCCACATCAAGTTGAAAAAAAATGGAACATACATTAGCTAAAAAAACATAAGAGATCAAATTTATGTATTTAGATGAGTATACTAACATTTGACTAACTTACTGTTTCCCGTTGAGGTGAGTTGTTGCATTGTATGCTTGTTGTAGGAGTGTTGCAAGTTGTAGAAATCATGTAGGTTGTGTCTTATTCATGGTAGTGTGATGTCCTGCATTGGATTAGCGAATTTTTTTTATTTTGTTTCCCTAGATGCCCTGTAAAAGGTTTTCATCTGAGCATATTATTTTCATTATAAATATATATTTTTGTCTCTTTTTCCTCTTTTTTTTATCTCTTTTTTATTTTATTTTATTCTTGATATATCATCATTGATGATCAAGTTGGAGAAGGGCATTACTGCCCTAGTATTAGGTATAGTCCTGCTGTCTCGAGAGTTTTTGTTAACTCTTCCTTGTTGAGAGGTTTTTTATAGAGATTTAGTCTGTGACCATTGACCAGTAATGGTATTCTATCCTCATTTATGGTGGAGATTTGGAAAAATCCGTTGTCATAGATAATGTCGACTTGGTAGGGCCCTAACCATCTGGTTCTTAATTTTCCTTTAAAGTCTTTAAACCTTGAGTCATAAAGCAGGGCCCAGTCTCCTTCTTTGAAGTATTTAGTCTTTATGAATTTATCATGCCATAATTTTCTCTGCTGCTGGACTATTTTTGTATGTTGTAAGGCCTGTTGTCTGATTTCATCCAGTTGATTAAGTTGAAGTAGCCTTTCATTCTGTGCTGTGGAAAAGTCCATGTCAAGTTCCAATGCCATCCTCAAAGTTTTAAGCTCAAATTCAATTGCTAGCATTATTGTTTTTCCATAAAATAATTCATATGGTGTGAAGCCTATAGTTGTCTTCCAGGTGGTGTTTTAGGCAAACCTTTTAAGGAAAAACCCCTTATCTACCTTACCATTCACACACCAAGTCTAGGTGTTAGATTACACCGAATTCTAAGCAGGTAATGAAACAAAATAAGAACTAAACTGATTAACCAAGTTCATATGATAAGATCCCATGTTATAAAATAAATACTCAATTGGAAATTACAGAAATAGTAAAGAAGCATTCAAATTGAATCAAATATGCATAAATAATCTATCAAAGCTACTTTGTCAACATACTGTAAATTGTCTACAAATTGCAGTAAATCTACTATTTTCTATTATGATCTATCAAATTCACATGAAAGCAATGAAATATAATTTAACACACATGCCCCTGCAATTGCTTATGGATGGGCTCTTATCCAAGGAGATATATGAATGCAAATTTACTCAATAAGCTAGGAAAGTGGAATTCTTCATTTACTTTAAAATAGTTTTTTTAACATAATAAGTCTCAACTGTATGCTTCTCAAAAACATTGTAAATAACTACGTTCATACACAAAATGCCCCCCTCTGTAAGTTAGGCTATGATTAATTATATTTTTTCTAAAAAACTATGAAATTAAACTACTAGTGTCTAATATACGGCTGTATGAGGTGCGCTATGGAAGACAACACGTATAGTGGCAGTTTACTGAGCTCAGTCTAGTAGTCGGGGACTAGGAATCAATTAGATACATCTTCAGAGATATTCGAATATTGATACTGGTGCTTAATGATTGCAATTATTCTCTTAGACTCTGCTCATCCTGTGCATTGGTTCCTACAAAAAACTGTTACCTCGAGCTTTACTAATGAACTAAAAATAAGTTGTTCCTACCATTTGTTCTTATGAGAAAAATTGTCCTGCTGTTTTTAGTTCAAGACCTGTGTCAAAAATATACTTCTAATAACCAACCATATCAGTCTTATATGTGCATTTAAGCTAGAAAAAGGAAGACTACATCATCTAGAATATATAAACTGAAATCTTCTATAATCCTAGCTAGGATGCACTCATCTTTATCAATTTGATACCATAATATCTCCTTTTTGGAAAAAAATGTCTTATTAACAAAGGATTCAAATGCATTTTATTACCTAATGTTGGGAGCCATCATCTCCCCCCAACTACCTCATTTGCACGTCTCTGTGCAATCAACCACTGAATCTAGTATTTTATGGGATCAAGCTTTTCTGTAGGTCTGATTTGGTGGACATATCAAATGGTCATATCCCCTGACTGATAAAATCCTCTATTTTCTTGATCTGCTCCCAATTGACTATTTCCTATTCCCGATTCCACTCCTGATTGTCATTGGATAGGAGTAATGGCGGGGTAAATCTTAGACCAGTACATTATAACCCCAACTTTTCCGTTATGGTGAGGTATAGAGTGGATCCTAAGAGAGATTTGCCCATGTTAGAAGGTGAATGCATTTCTAGCTTTTGCATCTTAGGAGGAATGTCTTTCCATCTATTTTCAGTGAGCTGCATGATCCTATTTTTATTCTCTTCGGATATTAGGTCTTTGAAATGAGCAACGAATTTTTTCTTTCTCCTTTAGAATTGGTATCATATCATTATCGTGGATCATTAGCTGGTGAGAAGTGAGCACGATGTCCACAATCGGTGCCTCTAGTCTGATCCATAACTCAATGTCTTTCTTAGTTTCAAAGTGATGGAGCATATCTATGGCTCTTCTATCCTCATTAGAGAGCCAAGAGCACATGGATATGAGTTTTACATCCCCTATGTAAGGATTAGGTGACCACATGTAGGGATAAGGTAAGATGAAATTATGCAAATAAAAATCACTGAGTTGGTCCTTACCTAGCTCCCCAACTCATTGGTAGGTTTCTATGAACGCCTTGGGAGTATCCAATTATTTTGATTGTCCTTCCTATATCCTATTGAGCTTGTACCGTATCCATATCTCTCTTAAGAAGACTGAGTATACCCTTGAGGATTTCCTACAAAGTATGATCTGCTTCATGATGTTAAAATTTTTCTTTCATTGCTCATCTAATTTGGATTTCTCCCTTATTTCATCCTTCAACTTAGCTTCACAACCTTGCAAATCTCTTTTCAGGAGGATATTTTTGTTCATCACCTATTGCTTTTCTTCTTCATACTGCATTTTAATGACTTGGAGCTTTTCCTCTAGGAGATGCAATTCATATTCCTGATGCTCCTTTGTATTAGAAGTTTTAAAATCTTCTACAGTGTGGGAAATATTTTTCCACTTCAACACTTCATGTTCCATTTCTTTGAGATGATCCTGGAGCTTCATAATTTCTTCATCCTTCTCTCTAAGCATCTCATGGATTATTGTGCTAGATATTATACCATTGGCTGCTGAAGAACTAGGCACATCTTCTCTAGTTTTGGTATGTTCTACATTATGTTGGATTTTAGGAAAAATTTCTCCCACATCTTGTTGATATCCAGAAGAGGTCCCCCCTTGTTTTTGTTGAGTGTACTTTCCATGGAAAATATCCTCTACATCCTTATCATCTGAGTCTGAAGCCTGCTTCTCATGAGGATACTCAGTATCTGAGAGTGAGTATTACACAAGTTTTGTCTCCTCACTCTTCTTCTTTTTCTCAGGTTTTTCTTGACCGCCAGTTTGCAGGGTTCTTTTCTTTGTAGATCTTTGTCCTTTCTTTCCTAGGTGGAGGAGGGAATCCGCAATTGTTTCTTCCTCCTTATCCTCCCTAGGTTCTTTTTCATTTTCGCTTATTACTCTGATACGACTAGCTATGGTTCTTTGAGAAACATGACGAATTTTATTTGGGTTTCCTATGGGATGAGTTTTCTTTTGAGATACCTTCGCGTCCTGTGTTGTTTGTATCCTTGGTTGCTTTGCATGTGGGGTTGTCTGTTATTCAGTAGGTAAATTTAGTTGCTTCTTTTGTGGAGTTGTCTGCTCTTCAGTAGGTACATGTTCCTTCCTATGAAAGACCTATATCTCGGCTTGATTGATCTTTAACAACGTGTCTCAAGTCAAGTGGGTGTATTCTCTTACCAGGGTATTGTAGATGATTAGCTTGACTAATCCATGGTGAGACAGAGCATATACCTTCCCAAACTGGTACTTGATTCTCATTGAGGAAAGGAATTTGAATAAAAACCAGGGAAGACTGATATTTTTCCCTGCCCTTTGCCACCTGAGGTTCCTTAAGAGGTTCAAAATATGGAAATGGTAGGCATGTAATTAGGCATGCCGACCATCACATGTGATATATTTCATAACTATGAGAGATACCTCTCTCCATGGATCTGGAAATGAATCCCTTTTTACACTCCCCTTAGATTCCTCATACTTTTCTGTGAAATGGAAGAATTTTTTCTTGTCTTTACGAGCAAGCTCTCTGTCATCCTTATCCCATTTCATTCCCTTGGGAAGAGAAGTAACTCTACTTAGCACTTTCTCTTTGAGTTTGATGGTAACCCCTCTCACCTCTGTTCTACAGTTATCATCATCAATATTTTTCATGTTTTTGGAAAATTCTTCTGTTAATCCTTCATGGCAACCCTCTAATTTCTGAAAATACTGGTCCCATCCTACATCTTGGAAATATTTCATGGATTTTGGGTTTTAAAAAAAATTGGAATGGTCTGTGGGTTCTCGTTTCACAAAACCCCCGGTCATCCTGATAACCCTCCTTATACAACCTAAGAACATAGTTTGAAAGAGCTACTAAGAAAATGTAGAGAAACTTCTTGCTATATAGGGGCTTCAAATTACCTGGCTTCAACTTGGCTACTCAATGTTGGATTTTTCGTTTCTCTTTTTCTTATGGTTTTTCCTTCATGTGGGTTCTTTGAGTGTTGGATAAATCTACAGGTGGTGGAAATGGTAGTTAAAATTTTCTCATTATGTTATATCTTGCACTCATGATAACCTGTCATTTGATTTTGAAATTTTCCAACCACCTTCTCCATTCATCATTACCCAGTCATCCTTTGGACTGTGCTGATTGTCCCATCTACTCTCCTTATTTGAGGTGGAAGGCTGCGGTGGTCAGATTCATTTTTTCCATCTGACTTGACAATCTTTCCATGTTCGTCTAACCAATCATTTTTCCAATGCGGCATGTGGCACCCTCTTGCCGTGTTTCTTCCCTAATTTTTGGATGTGCAAAGTGCCGCCTTTTTCTCATGGGAAAAAAATAAAAAATCTGCTACTGCCACGTATAATATTTCTCTGAACTCTGAACAAGTGCTTCCTTTTATTATGCTCCCCCCCAACTTCATTGTTGATGTCCACATCAAGTTGAAAAAGAATGGAACATACACTAGCTAAAAAAACATAAGAGAACAAATTTATGTATTTAGATGAGTAGACTAACCTTTGACTAACTTATTGTTTCCCGTTGAGGTGAGTTGTTGCATTGTGTGCTTGTTATAGGAGTGCTGCAACTTGTAGAAATCATTTAGGTTGCGTCTTCTTCATGGTAGTGTGATGTATTGCATTAGATTAGCGAAACATTTTTATTTTGTTTTCCTAGATTCCTTGTAAAAGGTTTTCATCTGAGCATATTATTTTCATTATAAATATATATTTGTCTCTTTTTTATCTCTTTTTCAATTTATTTTATTCTTGATATATCATCATTGATGATAAATTTGGAGAAGGGAATTACTGCCCTAGTATTAGGTATAGTCCTGCTGTTTGGAGAGCTTTTGTTAACTCTTCCTTGTTGAGAGGTTTTTTATACTGCTTTAGTCTGTGACCATTGACTGGTAATGGTATTCTATCCTCTTTTATGGTGAATATTTGGACAGAGCTATTGTCATAGATAATGTCGACTTGGTAGGGCCGTAACAATCTAGTTATTAATTTTCCTTTAAAGTATTTAAAACTTGAGTCATAAAGCAGGGCTTAGTCTCCTTCTTTGAAGTATTTAGTCTTTATGAATTTATCATGCCATAATTTTCTCTATTGCTGGACTATTTCTGTATGTTGTAAGGCTTGTTTTCTGATTTCATCCAGTTGATTAAGTTTAAGTAGCCTTTCATTATGTGCTGTGGACAAGTCCATGTCAAGTTCCAATTCCTTCCTCAAATTTTTAAGCTCGAATTCAATTGGCAACATTATTGTTTTTCCATAAACTAATTCATATGGTGTGAAGCCTGTAGTTGTCTTCCAGGTGGTGTTTTAGGCCCAAGATTCTTCATGAAGTTTATCTTCCCAGTACCTTCTGTGAGTTTGCACTGTCTTAGGCATAATCCTTTCTATTTCCCTATTGGTAACTTCTGCTTGGACATTGGCTTGAGGATGGTACGATGTTGATTGTCTGTGTTTGAACTTGTTGATTTTAAGAATTTTCTCTACCAAATTCGATGCAAACTGTTTTCCTCTGTCAGTAACAAGCTCTCTTGGTGCTCCAAATCTAGTGAAAAAACTTTGCTATTGAGTTTTCGTTGGCCGATCTTAATTCTTTTACTTCCACCCTTTTTGTAAGGTAGAAAGTACAGACAAGAATGTGGTTCTTCATGTTTGATGGTGGATCAATGCGTCCAGCAAGTTCCATTTCCCATTTCTCCAAAGGTTCCATTGTAATCTAAGGGTGGAGTAGAATTTCATATCTCTGAGTTGGTTTTCCCATTCTTTGACATTCATGACATTGGGAAACGTAGATTGCTGCATCTAGGTGTAAGGTTGGCCAATAATATCCCGTTTTTAAAGATTTGTATGTTGTCCTTTTAGATGCATAATGGCCACCACATGGTTCATCATGACATGCATGAAGAATGTCATGAACCTCATCCTCTCTAATGCATCTTCTCATAATGTGATATGGTCCCCTTCTAAAACTATATCCTTGGATCCATGAGAATGGAACACTCTTCCTGATTATATTGGATCTTTGCTTGTTGGTAAAGTGTTTAGGGAACTTCCTAGTGGCTAAATAATTTTCAATGTCAGCAAACCACGGGGTGTGTGTAGAGATCACAAATAAGTGTTCATCTGGAAATGTGTCATCTATTATCTCCTTATATGTAACATCTATTAATCTAGACAAGAAATATACTACATCGTTATGTTTTCTTGGTTTATCTACAATGGTTATATCAAATTCTTGTAATAATAAAATCCATCTAATTAATCTACAACCGACATATGACTTATTCATTAAATATTTGATTGCTGAGTGATCAGTATGGATAAATACTTGATATCTGGTGATGTAGTTCCTGAACTTATTGATGGAGTAAATGACAACTAGGAATTCTTTCTCCGTGACAATGTAGTTGATCTCTGGTCCTGCAAGGTTCTTACTGATGTAGTAAATGTCATATGGGACCTTATTATCTTCTTGACCGATGACTACACCTATTGCTCTATCTGAAGCATTAGAATGTATGTGGAAAGGAAGCTTCCAATTTGGTCCTTGTAAGACATGGACTCCATGATTTTCTGCTTGATATGTTCAAATGATTGATTGTGGTTATCACTCCATTGAAACTCTACATCTTTGGTCATTAGAGAAAACATTGGTGCAACTATTTTACTATAATTATGTATGAATCTTCTGTAATATCCTGACTGCCATATGAAGCTCCTAATATCTATTAGTTTCTATGGAGGAGGAAGGTTTATTATTACCTAGATTTTTGCAGGTTCTAATGTGATTCCCCTTTCAGATACATAATTCCCTAAAACTACCCCTTCATCCATCATTAATAAACATTTGTCATTGCTTAAGAAGATGTTCGTTTCAATACAATTTTTAAGAACATTATCTAGGTTTGTGAGAACCTCTTCGAATTCATCCCCATACGGGGTGAAATTATCCATATATATTTCCATACGATCATGAATGAAATCTACAAAAATACTCAAGACTGCCCTTTGGAAAGTATCAGGGGCATTGCAAAGCCCAAAAGGAAGGACTATGTAAGAAAAATTTCCCCATGGACAAGTAAAGATGGTTTTGTCTTGGTTTGCTGGGTGAACCTGGATTTCGTTATATCCACTAAACCCATCTACTAAGGAAAATACTTTCTTTCCAGCTAAGGTATCTAGTACTTGGTCAATGAATGGTAAGTGGAAGTGATCATCCTTTGTATATTTATTTAATTCCCGGTAGTCTATACAGACCCTCCATTTTCCCCCATTATTTGGAAAAATTACTAGTGGTGATACCCATTCATTGTCCGAAATAGGGTATATGAATCCATCATCAAGGAGTTTCTGTAATTAAGTTTTAATTATGTCTATCAAGGTGGGGTTCATTCTGCGTTGCGACTATCTCACAGGGGTTGATCCCTCTTTGATATATATATATATATATATATATATATGGCATTGGAAAATGCATGGACTAATCTCTTTCATGTTAGGGTAGGTCTATGCAAAGGCTGCTTGATAGTTCTTAAGGAGGTGGATTACCTTTTCTTCTTGTTCAAGTGGCAAGTGATCACTAGTTTGTAATGTTATATTAGGAGCA
Source organism: Larix kaempferi (assembly GCA_027924585.1). Classification (NCBI taxonomy): domain Eukaryota; kingdom Viridiplantae; phylum Streptophyta; class Pinopsida; order Pinales; family Pinaceae; genus Larix; species Larix kaempferi. The sequence goes on from BSBM01001774.1 coordinate 567,870, forward strand.
ATTTATATGGTTTTGGTGGTTGTGCTTGTTTCTTCCATGAGACATAATTTTTTCCATATGAGTTGCTCCATCCCTAGTATATTCAATTCATCTATTGGTAAATGATCTCCAATGGATATTGGACGATCATAAAGTTTCTACATAAAATTGGAGATGATTGTGACCTCTTGTGGTGCTTTTAATGCTAGGGCCATGCCTATTGTAAGAACATAATGTATGGGACGATCATAATATTTTTCTTCATATTTCCACCAAGGTTCCTGGATATCTAAATGAGGTCTGGAAGGAGGGTATAGAGTGAAGTTTTTGTTTTGGAATCCATTGGTGATGGTCATATCTTCCTGCCTACATTCTATATGAGCATCAATTGTGGCAAGCCATGGCCTGCCAAGAATGAGAGGATATTCGCTGAGCTTAGCTTTAGTGTGGATGACAATGAAATCAACATGATATTGGCAAGAGTTGATAGTAACCATAATATCTTCCAATATGCCATCGAGACATACTGTTGAAGTATTTGCAAGTTGTAAAATTGTAGTTGCTTGTTTCAGAAGATGTTGGATGTTTAGTTTTATCATGGTATCCTATGTCATTACATTTATAATTGCTCCTAAGTCAATAAGGGTATTGGAAATCAGACTCCCCTCTATGTGTATGTCCACTATTGGGATCCCCGGGTCAACATATTTTGGGTTAATGACTCTACCCATCATTAGTTCTGCTAGTTGTCCTATCACATAAATGGTAACATGGTCTTTCTTCTCTCAACCTGGTCTCTTTATCCAAGTGTATTTGATGTACTGATTATAGATAGGAATTTCTTTACTAGCCTGCATGAGTGGTATATTGAAACACAAATTTTTGAGTTCTTCTAGAATAGGATCCTCCGGTTTTTGAGATTCTTTGGATTGTAGCATTTGTGGAAAATATGGAACAAGAGATGGTGGATCTCCTACATGATGTTCCTCTTCTACAAGTCGTTTTTGTGGTGTATGAGGTGTTGTGTTTAAAGGAGGTGGATCTGTTTTTGGATGCTTTGTTGGGCGTGTTATAGTTTTTCCAGAACACATATTTAATTGATGAAATTCGATGGCATCCAAAGAGTATGTTGGGTATTTATTGATCTCATTATTATATGCTAGTTGAACTTGTCTATTGTTAGGATTTGGGGCTGGTTAATTTGGTAGAGGCGGTCTTGGCGCCAATGGGTTAGGATTTTGACCTTGTGGATGATTGGTGTTGATTGTTGGCTGCTGATTTGGTCTCCATCCAGCTAGAGGACCATTCTGTCCATAAGGAGGTGGTGCTCTATGAGGTTTCTACCATTGAGCTGGAGGCCAATCAGGTGTAGGATAAAGCTTTTGGCCATAGGGATTTGTCCAAGGTTGATGTCCATACGCTTTTGGAAATGGTGGTGGATTATAGGCTTGTTGGTAAGGAGGTTGGAAATATTGTTGATATGGTTGTTTCCCTTGAAAGTTTTGGTATTGAGAGTGACCATAAGGGTGTTGGAAAGTTTTCTATAAACTTGGTCTCTTAGGATTTATATAACAGAGAGGTTCTGAATGTTCTCGTGATTCATAGAGGTTAGATTTCAGATATCATAGGTGAGGACAGTTGTCCGTGGAGTGTTTATCGACAAAAATTGCACAACATTCATATTTTATAGCATTGACTTGCATGAGATTTAGGGGGCACTCATTCTTCTTGTGTTTTTCTTTGTAGTTATGGCAGAAAATGGCTAAATCGTTATCCGATTCCTCTTTTTTTAACTTGGCTTGCATAGAATCCATTTGTAACGTCATGGAGTGTAAGATATCTGATTTTATGTCATCTAGGAGAGTCCCTGAGTCTGAATTAGTGAGGTTGGAACCAAAGAGCTTAACTTGCTGTAAAGAGAGGTCTCTTCCTCTAGGTTTATTCCCTGTGGACCGAGAGTGGTTTCACCTAGGAACCAATGTTTTTCCACATCTTCTTCAATCTCTTTACCCTATAACTTTGGATATCACATGGGGAACCTCTACGAACCCTAGCCATCTTGGAAACTGGAAATACTACTAAGAAAAATCCTCTATGACTAGGTTGTGAAACCAAATTTCAAGCCACAATTGAAACAAAACTACTACAACTAAGACTTTAATTATTAGTTATAAGGTTAGAACTACTTCCTCCCAATGCTTCCACAATTAGAAAATCGCTAGAATTACTACCAATATGGTTGTACCAAGGAAAAATTAAGATAGAATTAGAGAAAAAAAAATACCAGATCATTTAACAGTGTCTAAGGAGCGGTTGAAACTGATCTGGTTCCTTTGCTTCACACATCACTTCTACAACTGTGGGGGGTTCACTCACTGGACTTCCTCCATTTTCAGTAGGATCACATAACTGTATGCTTCACAATATATTCTAGGAATGGATCTGAATAATATGTTTTCACTTAAAAATCCTTCACAAAAACCTCTCTTTCTCTCTCTTTGTAGAAACTCCTTCTTCCCATCTACCTCTAATCAAGTTATCTTCCATTATTATTCCTCTCTCCTTCAACTATGAGCTTGCTAGATTTCCTTGTCTCTTTCAACTTCCATAACTCACTCAACCTATCTTCATCGCTTCCTTCCCCACACAACTCTATTTTCAACTATTGACTTCTCTTCCTTGTTATCCTCATATAGTTCTTCCACCACTTTTATTGATTAGATAACCTTCTCAAGTCTCAATCAACCCTCACCTTTACTTCTAATTCCCCCCCACAATTCTGATTCCTCACATTCCTCAACTATCCAACATAATCTTCGGCTACTCCCCTATGGTGCAATGATTTGGTTAGCCACAGAGGTTGGGATAAATGTAAGAAACCCCGCTTCTATCAGCCATACCTCAATCCACAAAGGATTTTCTCTTATTAGCCTCCCTTGAGCTCCCTTCTTAAAGTGAAATTCCTCCTTCGATAATGATTGATGATTTTCTACAACAAACTCCATTATATATCCATTTATAATGTTCTCCACATAGAAATCATTTGCTCAAATTGATTGATCATCAAGTTGACTAAGCACCGCTAGATCTATCCATTGAAAGGTCCCTTTCTATCGATCTTTGTGTTTTGGAGCTTCCACAAGTATATTTAGCCACTTATATAGGATCAATGGAAATTTACACAAAAAATACTTGCATTTTTCAAATAAGGGTCCACCATACAACAAAAAATCCCTATACATAGCTAGATTCCATCCTTGAAACCGGGCCTCTTGCAACATGAAGTCCTTGAATTGATTTTCCCACTAATCTTGTATTTGATGCTTATAGGACCCCTTGTCCATTCAACTAGCACTTCCCTTTTTGGAAACATTTCCGGGAAATTGAAACATTTGTTAATTCTAAGATGGAGACTAGGATCCTCATGCAAAACCAAAAAATGTCTAGTGGAGTCTAGTTGCGCTAGCATTTTCAATATTGTCAAAAGAGAATAAAGTCTCACCCAAAGCATAGGCAAGACTACTGATGGATGAGGGAAATTCTAATGAATGAACATAACTCTGAATGTAGGGTTCAATTTATACTTTAGTTAGATTGAGCAAATGTAAATAGATAATGTGCAACATTCCACACTATGCATGCATAATCAAATAGAATTAACATTACATATTCATCCATTAAACACATACTACACAACATAATTTTGAAGGGTGCACCAAATCATCATTCATTTTATTTATTCTACAACAGTGTACAGAGAATCACATAGCTTATGCAACATAATGGGATATATATCCCTCAACCCCAAATATCCCACTAACCATATAACCTAATCCCTTATCCCTTAATGAGGCTTTATACAAAATATAGTTGTTACTTATAAACACACCAAGCTAGTTATAGTCTAATTGCTCTTACTCGGAGGCATTAATAGCATACTCATCTTCCACCACATATTCTTGTGTAAGTATTCATGTTTTGATTGTTCCATCCATCTTCCGTGACTTGGTATTCAAAAATAAAGGGGCCAACAACAATCATAAGTGGCAGGTTCCCTCGCTATCGACAATGGGAATGCATCAATGTCCCCTGATTGGTATATTTTACAAGTGTTTGAAAACAACACATCTATTTACACTTTTTAGAATGTACTGAGTACCTTGACATTCGTTACCATTATTGGCGATTTGTCACATTTGTTAAAGGTATACATTGTTAGTTTTTTGTACCTAGGGAAGTGTTCCCCTAGTGACTTTTTGCCTAAGTCACTTAGAAAGGGTGAAAAAGTGACCCTTGCATTAAATGACTTGTGAAAACCATTTAATGTGACTTTATAACTTAAAGTCACTTTTGGGCAAAAATTTAAGTGATGAGGATCAAATTAATTTTTATGAAATTTAATGTGAGAGTTATCTCATCCATTGATCCAATGCATTTCTCACCATTGGATTAGAATCTCTTCATCAACGCTAGGTTTTCATCCAAAAAGGCAAGGGAGGCAAGTTGGCATTCATTCTTGAGTTGAGAGAGTGAAGAGAGGAGAGAACTCATAGTTATGCACATAAATCGAGGAGGCAGTAGCTAGTACAGCAACAACACGATTTTCTAGGTGGCACGGTTTTCGAGGCAGAGATTTATTTCAGTGGGCACATTTTCCCAAGTCCGTACAACAACATTTAGTGGCATAGTTTTCGAGGCACATTGCAGCAAGAAAAGGCATGGGTTTCGAGGTCTGTATAGCTACATAGTGGCATGAATATCGAGGACCGTACAACACATTAAGTGCTATACCATACATCACATTTCCCAAGGCAATAAATTCTGGGCACGATTTTCTAGACATGGCACAGTTCTCGAGGTTCATACAACAACATTAAAGGCTGTTGTACCATACATAAATTTTTGTGTGTGAGGCACATAAATCGAGGCTGCGTTTGGCACATTTTTTGAGAAGAATTTTATGCACAGAAATCGAGGCATCCTTGCACATAAATCGAGGAAGTTTGTTGGGTGATTTTGGGTGGTCGAGATAAGTACATTTTTACTGTAATTTAATGTACTTAAATATTGCTGAAGAAATAATAACTCTCCTTTTCTCTGACTGGTTTTCCCCATGGGGGTTTTTCCAGGGATATTGGCCAAAATTTATGAGTCTGATTTTTTTATGGTGTGCATGGTTAAATTAATTTTCTGCATGTTAGAATTGTATTTACAACGTGTTTAATTGTCTATATTTTTATAAGTAGTTTCCAGCCAATGCAAAACCGGCTTGGGATTCGCTATCGACAATGGGAATGCATCAATGTCCCCTGATTGGTAGATTTTACAAGTGTTTGAAAACAACACATCTATTTACACTTTTTAGAATGTACCGAGTACCTTGACACCATTACCATTATTGGCAATTTGTCACATTTGTTAAAGGTATACATCAATGATCGATAATCAAATGGTGTCCCCCATGTTTGAATTTAGATAATTTATTCACATGGTAAGGAATTATACATATCGACAAGTTTGGATTGAATACCTTGGTCTACATTAGCATTACATGATTATGCTATTGTTCGAGTTGCGTAAGGATTAACCACACACTTTATAAAAATGGTACTTTATGGAGAACCCGTTTGTACTTATTCCAATTCCAGGTGCTCTATTGTTGTTCATTGAGAAATATATCCACTTTGTATTTTCACATGGTTATTATCTAATTTTGACATGGATCCACCATGTATCTTATTTATGTTCATGATTCTAAATTTCACATACTTCATGGATCTGTATTGTACTTGATTTGGCATCCATGCTTATTTAAACCTGAGAATGGGTATTCCCGCCTCAAGGAAGAGAGTAATATAGTATATTGGACTTTGTTGTAGGTCCTTTTCCACGCTAAATTCTGGGAAAATTCCAGTTGATACCACATGTCACCTCCTTCTATTAATTATAATTCATTTCAACCATTGGAATCCCTTCCAACCTCATACATTAGGGAGCATCTGTTGTAACATTATTTGACACTTAAATGCCTTCAATATCTAAATGAATTGCCTCATAGTCACTTGCAATTTTTTCCATCCAAAAAACACTTAAATTTTTTTTTTTGTGGAGTACCCACACCTTTCCTTTGATTGAGGTGAATGTACTGTTGGATCCCAAGTGATACTGAGAGGGGGGGGGGTGAATCAGAATCATGCACTTTTTATACTTTCAAACATTTATTATTCTATGTTATCATTCATTAACATATATACCGTGCATCATAATCAATTTCGAATACAAAGAGTACCGTGCAAAGAATCTGAAGAGAAATATTTTCAAAAAATATTCTTATTACAAACAATATTGGGAGACACCAATATCCAATACAAGTGTGAGCACCAAATCACTGATTTTGCTGACACCAATCAGATAGGAACACGAATCCATTGAAAGCACCAACTTCTTGTTTTTACAAGTACCAACTTGTAAGGACACCGATCCTCTTATGAGCACCAAATCATATCAACAATCACCAACTTGCACGGTCAAGCACCAACTTGAGCTGCAAGGAACCAACCTATAGAAGACACTGATCTTCTGTCATTTCCCCGTCCTACCACCCAGATATAGATTTGTTGTTGTTGTGTATCTCGATCACAAACCACTCTATGCTTTCTGAACTGTTTCCTCTATTCTACACAAACTATTGAACAAATTGTACTTCACCTTTCCAACTCTTTCTATGCAATAATTCATTGTATCCTTCTATTCATATGATCCTTGTGTTCTTATCAAATGATCCTCATACTTCTGCATGACTGCACCTTGTATTTATCCTTGTTCTGTAACCTTGCGCACTTCCTTAAGTCATACTACCATTGGTTCCCCCAAGCATTTCATTTGTTCCACAAAGCTTATAATTTTCGAATTCTATATTTTTGCACACTCTAGCTTCACCCAATACACATCAATCTTCTTCTTATTTATACTGAACATTTTCAATTGAAATGTAAACAAGTTGGGGTTTCTCTAAGTTGGTAAGATCCCTTCTTCCTTTCTTCTCGGTCAAGTTTACCACCCCTCTTATTCTTTTATAGGCACACACATTTGTATATTCATTGACTTTGCAGTCATTTATCCCCTTGTCCTTACCATCATGTTAATTTGGTGGGTCTTGCGCACAAGAGTTCCAATCTAACTTGGTGGGACTTGCGCACATGCAACCTTATTTTGTATATTTCTTCAAACTAGCTTCTAGACTTCATTTCCATCACCAAGTTCAACAATCTTTTTGAAATTTGGTGGGACTTACTGAGACTTTGGCACATATTTTCTATATACTTATTCAACTGTAATTAAGACTTCAATGTCATTACTGAGTTCAATAACATCTTTGACATCAATGACAACACCAAGCTCAACAAAATCCTCCTTTGGAATTGATATCAACTCCTAGTAAAACTGAGCTTCCTCTAATTATTCATTGAAGTATTATGTTATGCAATATCATTTGTAGATTTACTTGATACTTCTTGATACTTTCTCACCCTTTTAAATCAATGGAAAATGAATATTCAATTTCTTGCAAACTTGTATCCTCCCCCTACATAGTTGCAAGATCTCCCCCTGAATTTATACTTATGTTCCTGTGTTCTGTCTCTCTATGTGCTGGTTACTTCTACGATCTCTAAGTAATTTAATGAGGATTGGGGATTATTCCTAATTTCTATCTGAGATATTCAAAGACATCCCTTGGGAGAGGTTTTGTAAATATATCGTCAATTTTATCCTTGGTATCAATGTAGTCCAACTTGACAATGTTTTCAACAACTTGTTCTCTTAAGAAATGATACTTGATGGGAATGTGTTTTTATTAGAATGCATTACATGATTCTTGGAAATGTTGATCGCACTTGTGTTATCCCATAATATCGGTATAGGATGATAAAAATCCTCATGAATATCCTTCAATGTTTGCTTCATCCAGAGAACTTGTGCGCAACATGCTGCTGCTGTGATATATTCTACCTTTGTTGTTAACAACGACATTGAAGATTGTTTTTTTCTTAGCCAAAACACTAAGCAGTTCCCCCAAAAGAATGCAACTCCACTTGTACTTCTTCTGTCATCAATACTTCCTTCCCAGTATGTGTTAGTATATGATACCAGGGTTAAGTATTCACTTCGTGGATACCATAGACCAAAACCCAAGGTTCCTTTCAGATATATGAATATTATTTTAATAGATTGAACATGTGTTTCCTTACGGGCTGCTTGAAACCTAAAAACTAGTCCTACAAATTGCATAATATCTAGTCTTGAAGCAGTCACATACAATAGATTTCCAATCATTGACCTATACAGTTTTTTATCTACTTCCTTGGCTTAATATTCTTTGCTTAACTTACAGCCGGTTATTATGGAACATCTTAATGTATGTCTGTCTATCAATGTTTTAACTTCTGCGACATAGGTCCTTTTGAATGTATCTGTCTCTTATTCTTGTAACGACGACTCTTTTGAAAGTAATACAAATTCTAACTATTGATGGAATGAAAGTGTATTAAGTCAGAATCACTTGCATACATAATTAATATTTTGAATGTGGCTAATAATTTGCTGTCTCACCAAATGATGCAACCTTATAGTCCAAATTAGTTTTTTCTTAAGAAAAGACTGAATGTCCATCTATGCTGATATGTCGCTTTTATATTCATCATTAGTTACATATGTTCTTTGTCACAATATTTTTTTTGTACAAACTCTTCTACGACTTCTAACATCTTAACCTTCTAAATAATTTCTTTCATTAGTAGAGGAAGAAGTTTCCCTACATACCTACACCTTTGTTCAATCCTTTGTTTCCTTTTGCTGCACAAATTAATCCCATTATCCTCTTTGTTTCCATTGTGCCGATCATACTGGATCTCGTCCTCACTATATGGCTAGGGTTTGAATTGAGCCTTGGATTGTGCTAGACAATGTTTCCTTTTCTTGTCCTAACTTTTCATCCTTTTCAATTGTTAGTACTTCTCTTGTATCTTCTTGCATTCTGTCGTGGTTCCTTTCTGCGCGCATCTCCTTTTGCGACACATTATCTCCTTTCTTCCATTGTAAGTCTATACACGTTCCTACATCTCCCGTCACATGTTTAGAGAATTCATTATCACTGTGCCAGTGATCCTTATGCAAGGCCAGATTGCATTCTTCTTGGCATTGTTCTGTGGTCCTTTTCTTCCAAATCTTTGTATGGTTCTTTTTGTAGAAATAACTTTTCATTTCATCCCGGTTCACAGTTATTGACTCGTTTTTACATTCTCAAGATCTATGCCCATAGTTGTGAAATTGATAGAATTCAATATTCATTTCCAAAAGGATAAAAGGATTGATAACTTCATTAGACTTCCTATTTACATTGTCAACTCTGGAGTTCTTGAGGGGACTTGTCACTTCTATTTCTATCAAAATTATTGTTTGCAAGTGATTTGCAATTTATAGCCTTATGACAAAAAATATTGCAAAAATAACAATGCCCCAAAAAGATAGTTTGGTACTTAGTAGTGAGATGCCTTCTAGATGGTACATCTCCTTTGTTTGCATAGGCAGGTTATTGGTCATTCTTTCTATTGTCCTTTTCTTTGATAGGAATCTTAAGTACCTCTGCAAAGCTCCTTGTTCCAACTTCATGATTAGGTGTACTTGAGCTTGAATCCTTATCACCATTGTCTTGTACTTCATATCCAAATCCAGTCTTATCTAAATTTGATATTTGACTGTTGACGATTTCATCCAACATCTTAGAGCTTCTACCAAACATTTGTTGATAGCTTAAGTGAATGCTTACCTTTTGTAGTTCCTTCTTTAAGGAGATGTTTTCCTTCTCCAATTCCTTACACATTGTTTCTTTCTCTTCCATCTTTCCTGCTATATCTTCTTCTACTCTTTTGTCTTTCTCGACTTGTTCTTCATATTTCAATAGTTAGTATTTTAAATACTTGTTCTTCTTTCTTGAGTTTTTCAAATCCTCTAAAGCATTTATAAGTTCTCCTTCAAAGTCCACCTTAACACTTACTTCATCTTCAAAGTTCTAACTTTCAAATTCTTCTTCTATTTCCATAAAGAGCACTTCTCTTTCATCATCATCACTGCCATCTTCATCTGCTGAGCTACTGTCCTCTTTGGAGTATAGAATTTTCTTTTGTCTTCCAAACCTAACAAGTTATACAACTTGACGAGAACTCGACATTGTTCTAGTTTTTTATAGGCATCAAAACCACCAAAAAAAAAACCCCGAATTGAAAAGTGGTGCTACTAGAGTGGTGCTATTGGTAGCACCAATTATTTTTTGGAGCTAAAATTACAAATTTTTGGTAACCCCGAGCAGTGCAGCACGGTGCCACTATAATAAAAACTATAAAATTTACCCCAAATAAAAAATGGTAGAACACAGTTTTTCTTTCCGAAGCTAAAATTACAACTTTTTAACGTCGTCTCCTTAACAACCAACAAATTTGCAATGCAAATGCTAAAATAAACCTATAACTCGAAAAGAGGTGCTACCAGTAGCACCCCTTCCCCTTGGTGGCTTACATTTCCAAGCATTTCTAAACCATGGCCTGAAAATATATAAAAAAAAAAACTTTGTAAAAAAAACATAAGAGAAAAAAACCAAAATTTTAACAATTAAAAAAAAACATTTACAAAAAAAAACCATTAAAAAACACACATTTTAAACAAATTAAAAATAAAAAAACAAACAAAAAAACTATACAAAATGGTGGTGGAGTGGTGGTGGGTTGGTGGCGGGAGGGTGGTGAGGGGTGGTAGAGGGGTTGGATGGTGGCACAATTATTAGAATCACGCTCCCATCTTGCGCTCCCAGCCAACCCCCCCACCCTCAACACCCTCTCGCCCCCTTTCGACACGCCCACCCCACCTAACTCCCCTCCCTACCCACCCGATGCGCACCCCCTCCCTACCCACTACCCCCTCCCCCTACCCATTACCCCATGTCACTTGCCCTCCCACCTACCCACCTACCCACCCCCTCCCCCTTTACGTGCCCCTCCCTGTTTGACGGACAATCTACTGAGAGAGGACTCAAGGCTTGATCTCCCTAGCTTAACGTAAGTCTAGAAAAAATAGGACAGAACACAAAATACTTTCCTAGATCAAATAGAAGTGCAAATGGAAGGATAGATCGTTTACCTTGGATTTGTAGATCCCTTTCTCCTTCATTGATCCAATGCTCCAGCGCTTGATCCCTTTCTCCATCGTTGATCCAATGCTCCAGCACTTCCAGATCTTAAACGGCTATACCCTGTTGAACATATAACAGACCAAGAATAGTGAAAGCATACATTTCATATGATAGATCTAAGTTAACAATTAAGGAGGAAAAATCTAAACATCTTCAACGACAACATTTATGGAAAGAAATTGTATTAACTGTATTGAAAATTGGAGAGTACAAGAAAAGAGGATTACAACCATTTCCTTAACGTTGCAAGCTCCTTCCGACAAGCCATGCCAAAGCTCCTAGAGAGAAGTGGATGTCTCCCAAGCTAGAGTGCTAAATCTATTAAGCCTAATTTCACTAGCATAAGAGTACCATAGACTTCCTCCTTTGGAGAGGGGTAGAGCCTCCCTTATATAGGGATAAGTGGATAGGATGTGGATAGGGTAGGTTGAGATATGGTAGGAGAGAGATGGGGGATCCTTCCATGAGGTTAGGAACTGAGTGCCATCTCCCCCAAGAGGTCAGGGATAAGGGTACAAGTCAGCAGGCTTCGAGAATGAGCTCGAAAGGCCTATTTTTTTCCATTAACTGACTTTGTTGCACCCTATAGTGGAGAAAGGTGCGACGTCGCAGGTTGCATGTCTATGACGACCTCTCAAAACCTAGCATAAGCACAATGATGTCCCTTTCAGGTAAATGACTTAACCAATGGAACTTCAGGGGTGTATATACTGAATATAATGGTGGTAAGATTTTAGGTGTAGTAGAATGCCCCCCAAAGCATGAAGTTGTTGAAATATCGGACAGGTGAAATGCTTTGACAGAAGAATGGAAAATGGACTTGTCGGATGAAGGACACTACTGCAATACAACTGACTTTGAACTGACAATCTCATACGATGTACAACATGGCTGCCGACTAATACAATGCAGATCCATGGTAGTAATGATCGTCTGAACACAATCATGGCTACTAGACACAAGCATAGATCCATGATGAGATGGTAACACAGCCATGACCAATACAAATGTGGATCCGTATAATATGACTCAATACAAACTCAATCGCAACCTGGGTAAAACATGACTCCCCAGGGTCTTCAAGCTGAACCCGCAATGATACGAATCTAACCATGTGATTACAAATGTCTTGATGTCGAACATGGTAGAGACCACTTGATTATCGGTCATTGATGTATACCATTAACAAGTGCGAGGGAAATCACCATTTATGTCAATGATTCCCAAGGTATCACAGTACATATCATCAAGCGTGAATAATTGAGTTGAAGTCGAATACGAGATGAAATCTTTCAATAAAGAGTTAATGATGTAAATTCATGTTGAAAGCGAGGTAAACTACCATTAAGGCATGCAGGGGAAAGGTACTTGATTGGTTTCTAGATTCAATCCTTGGATGATGAGCTGAAGTTGACCAGGATGAATCCATCGAAGGAGGGCCATGATGAATCCTCCATCATCGACACGAAACACGACAAAGGATGTGTAGAGTGGATCAGATGGTACAGTAACATGCGTGATTGACTCAGAGTAGACCGACATGATGGAAGGTGTACTGACTGCAGATAATGAATGGTGAAAGTATTCTTGAACATGGGAATGGCATGACTTGGCAGTATTGACATGACGAGTACGGAACTAACTCCTAATGCAACTGATGATGGAAGCTTTATTTGAATGACTCAAAGGAGTAACAAGACTCAGGAAGTAAGCAAAACTCGAGGACAAACAGATGATCCAAGTACTGTATGCAAATGCAGATGAGTGCCATGTTCAAGAACGACTAAGTACTGCCACAGATAAGGGTGTAATACAAAAGCTTTCCATTTTCCCCATCATGAACGATGAGTGCCTCATGCATTTTTTACGAGATTTATGAGGGTAACCAGATGCTTGGTATAGCTCATCTCATAGATGAGTCCAATCCCAAATATTTTCCGAACCTGGGATAGGAGGGGTTCGTCCCATGGCGGGCCCTTCAATGTAAAAATTTAACGAGTCCATAGAAGGTAAACTCAGTCGTCATTTCATGTTTAGAGAGTCTAAAAAGAACTAAAGAAGACTCCAACAGTCCTTTTTCGTAAAGTTAGCCTCATCACTCGAAAAAGGGTAAAACAATGCGGGAGAGGACTCTTCTAGTCATGATTGGTCGGAGTATACCTTTTTCGTAAGTAGTGCCCCCTCGTTCAAAAAATGGGTAAACTATCACCAGGAAGACGACCATTCAAATCCTTTTACAAGTGTGAACGCAACAAGTTCACTTGGAAATCTTTTCGTATTTCGAGAGCCTGAAAAGAAATTAAAGATAGACTCCAGGGGGTTTCCTTTTCCGTAGGATTTTAACGAGACCAGAAAAGTGATAAATCGTAACTCGATAACGTATTCTCATAGTTTCAAGAGCACGAGAAAGAACAAAGAGTAAGCTCATAATCATTAAATAATTACCACCTAATGAATGAAAAGATAAATGACAAAAATTCACAAGGGGTGTTCATACCTGAGATGACCGTTCCAATGCGAAAATGGCATAAAAAGACACTTAACAACTCTCACACACTCAAAAACTAGGTCAAATAGTCAACCAAACGTTCAAATATGATAAAATCGATCAAAACTATAGAAAATGGTATAAAGGCATCAAATATTCGAAAAAGGAACTTTCCATTTTGTTTATAAATAGAAATAAAACCAAATATAGTCACCATTGTTCTATTTTCCAAATTTGGGAGGAGTAGTGCCATTTGGAGCCAAAACGTCACTCGTCGATTCCGAGAGCTACGAGTAGCCATTTCACTCGCCGTCTGGAGCAGGTAACCCTAAACTTCATCCAGCATAATTATAGTGGTTTAGATTTTTGGATTTTGTTCAACTTTTTGGGTTTTGGCTTGGTTTAGGAAGGGCCATTGCGCCCTCGGCTCGTCGCAGGCTTCCCTTTTGGGAACTGCGACGAGACTGAGTCATCGCAAGGTCCGCATAACTAGACTGTGACGATGTCACACTATTTGCAAAATTGGGGTGCGACACCAGAAACGTCCATCCCCAAACACAAGCCAAGCTCAAAAGGGAACTTTTGGTGGTTGAATCAAGTTCTAACAACATTAAAACTCTCCTTTTGGCAGGTTCCAAGCATCCAAAATGGTTTTGGAGTGGCGTGAATGGGAGCATGAGTTAGAGGATGAACAAGCTACAAATGATCCACATTGTTTGGAAGCACTGAGGAACTGTGGGCTCCTCAAATTCTTTGAGATTCAGGGGATGAGGTCTCAAATCCCACTACTAACCCATATGCTCCGATGCTGGGATGCAGCCCAGCAATACTTCGTGATCGGTGAGCATGTGCTTACCATAGATGTCGAGGACATCTATTTCTTGAATGGATTGTACCAAAGAGGGGACAATGTGCTTCTGAATGGATCACGTGGGAGCGATTAGACTGTGGGTGACATGATCCTACATCATTGTACTCCCCACACTGCTGCTTCTAGTGGGAAAATTCCCATAAAAGACGTGCGGGAACGTACATTTCGTGCCATACTCTTCACCATTACGAGGATGGCAGGGAGCCAAGATCCTCACTTAGCCACCAGATCACAAATGCTCTATGCGGAGGACTGTATGTCTCCGAATATCTTTAACTGGTGCAAGGGACTCCTCGCAAACATGCGAGCTCGGCTAACCAAGTGTTGGCAGGGAGAGCTCAAACAGTTTGGCTATGGTTCGATAGTGATCTCGTTCTTAGTGGAATGGGTTCCCCTATTGCGCCCTCAGGTACTACTGGATGACAGGGATCCTAGGGATCCACACATGGCCAGATGGACGACGGTGATGTCCCGTCATGGTGGGGGTCCCATCCTCTCATATGGCACCGAGTTTTTCACTTGGATGGAGGGCCAGTTACTGAAAGTGGAGGACTTTCCATATAGTGGTATGGACTTTAGAGATGATCCGTACTTGTCGCTGCCAGAAGGAGCAGCATGTGGAGACCTCGGTAAGAACAAATAACCCTTGTACTTTTTAAGTTTTGTGCATTTATGATTTTTTTGATGTAGTGTTGAGAAGTAAACAACATGTGTGTGCAGACGTGGGACCTATACGACCGGTGGGAGTATCTCTTCTTGATAGGAGATTGAGAGGAGACGAAGTAGTCGTGGGACGTGCAGTGTACGCTGCCATTGCAGATATGGATGGAGTCTATGCCAACCTGATTGGGTTGACATTAGATGTTCCCGAGCCGACGGTAGATGAGGTGTCATGGCCCATGTATGTGTACACGGTTGGAGCGACTCTGCACTTCAACGCGCTGCTTTGCAGGGTTGCGAGAGCAGTTGACTGTTTCCACACTCAGCAGGCCAGAGCTGTTATACCACCTAGGGTTGTACGGGCTAGGCGCTAGGTATTACGTTGTTACTATGTATGTACTGAGAGCTTAGAGGCCTCAGATTTTGTACTACTGAAAGATTTGAGGCTTCAGATTTTGTAGAGACTCACTGAAAGCCGTCGTGCTTCAGATTTTTGTACCAGCACTACTTTTTGAGATATATATATATATATATATATATATATATATATAGACATTCCGGCGATTTATACATAATGTGTTTCAACATAAATGAATGGTGTGGTCTTGTTATGTGTTTGCTTATATATAAAATGAGTTATTACATGTTATGTCTACTTTTAACAATTCATAATATATGCTGATGTGTGTGCAATGTACCAATCTAAGATGAATTTGGCCATAGAGTCGGCAACTGTGGTAACGTCTCGTGGAATGTGTAGGTACTGAATGGAATCGAAGTACCTTTCCAGAAGACGGACTTGTCTATAGAGACGGAGTAAGGTAGGATCGCAGATGACGTAGAATCGGTTGAGATGAGAGACCACTAGTTGCGAATCCAGGTGGATAAAAACATGGTCCATACCCAAAGAAATGGCGTCATTTAGGGTTCCAATGACTACTTGATATTCTGTAGCATTGTTGGTTGTGAAATCTAGACACATTCCCCTTGAGCTGACGAGCCCTCCGGTAGGTGAATAGACTACCCAGGCTGCTGAAGCAAGGTTGCAGGTATGCCGACTGGCGCCGTTCGCGAATCCATAACACATTTCCATCTGCACATGAAGACAAAAAATGGTATAAGAAACGAAACAAGACCTAAACACACAAGAAATCAAAGTGTCACACCACATAGAAAACACACACGCACGCCATATACATTATATACAAAAGTACTGATGCATGAAAGACTCAAGCATAGTACCTCTTTAGGTAAAGCTTGTTGCGGGGTTCACCCTAAGATATTCCGTCATAGTCTTCGAGCTCATAAGCTCCCTTCTCTAAGACGCGTTTCACTATGTAAGGTCCATGCCACATGGACTCAAACTTTCCTTCCCCCAGCTTATCATGCTTTGGGTCATATGCGAGGACCAAATCTCCCTTTCCGTAGGTGTGAGGTTCTACCGACTTGTCATACTGCGCTTTGATGCATTTCTTATGAGCCATGTTGGCAAGAGCGGCATCTCGGCGAGTCTCGTCGAGCTTAGCTAGGTAGAGGAAGCGTTCTTCCTTGGCAGTAGTGTTTAGGAGAGGTTCGATGGTGAGTTGAGAGATGGAATCTCGCACTCAATGAGAAGGACCGCCTCCAATCCATACACTAGTTGGAAAGGAGTAAATCCAGTGGCAGTTTTAACGGAGGTTCTATAATCCCAAAGCGTGGAGAAGAGCATATTATGCCAATTGGCCTTATGTGTACCCACCATCCGTTGGACCATAGTTTTCAAGACCTTGTTAATGGCCTCGACCTGTTCGTTTGACTGAGGATAGTATGGTGTTGAGTTTTCATGCCGAAAACCCAATCTGTCGCTCAACTCGTCAACCATGTGGTTCATAAAGTGTGAGCCATGGTCAGTAACTATCGTTTGAGTAACTCCAAACCGTGCTATTACATGGTTAAACATGAAGAGTGCGGCGGTCTTGCTCTCGTTCATGTATGTAGGCATTTCCTCGGCCCACTCTGTAAAGTAGTCCACAGCTACAATGACGTAACTATGCCCCCCGACTGAGGTAGGCTTACAATGCATGAAATCAATGCCCCACTTAGCGAAGGGGCCAACGGCAATAACCGGGTGTAACAGGGCAGGATGGGTGCACTTTTTCGTATGAAAATGTTGACATGGAGGAAATTTTTTTACAGCCTCGATACAATCTTTGAAGATAGACGATCGATAATATCCTGTGCGCAAAATATTCTGGGTTGTAGCCATCCCAAAGAGGTGACCGCCACATGCCCCAACGTGACAGTCATTCAGAACGCGTTCAGACTCATCATGAGTCAGACAATGTCGAAGGATATAATTGATGCCACGATGGTATCACTGATAATCAGATAATACTTTGCATGGTGGCGTATTCGACGATGGTTGTCACGAGACAATTCAGGGCTGAAATGTTGGGTTTGAAGATACAAAGTGATATCTCCATACCACGGATCAGACGTACTGATAAGAAACAATGACTCATCTGTAAACGAGTCATTGGGCTTAGATTCTGTATCAGTACGGGGGAGGTTGCAGATGAGCTCAGCGAACACCAAAGAATTTTTTGACTTGGCTTTTTTGAAAAGAAGATCGAATTCTTGCAGTATCATGATCCAGCGTGAATACTTGCCCCCAAGCACTTGATGAGTCAAAACGTGGTACATGGGGTTCAAATCAGCGATGATAGTGGTGGTGCGGAGAAAAATGTAATGACGAAACTTCTACACGATAATGACTACCGCGAGAGTGAGCTTCTCAACATGTGAATAGCGAGTTTCAGTGTCAATGAGACCTTTGCTGGCATAGTATATCACATGTTCTTGGGAATTCTGGTCTTCCTGTACCAAAACCATGGCGATAGTGGTGTCAGAAGCTGCGAGATATAAAATGTAATCTCGATAGTAATTCGGTAGTTGGATCACAGGGGCATGCGTGATGGCATGTTTCAAACTTTCGAAAGATTGTTGAGCTTGATCATCCCAAGTGAATGAGACGTCTTTTTTCATCAATCTCATATAGCCCTGGGTCTTTTGTGCGAAATTACAAACAAAATGCCTTAAATAAGTTGCACGTCCTTGAAGACTCTGAACTTCCGTAATGTTGGTCGGAGGTGGAAGAGCGACGATAACTTCCACCTTCGAGGGATCAATGCGGATCCCGTCTTTCGAGACGATGAACCCTAAGAGGCGTCCAGACTTGACACAAAAAATACTCTTGTGAGGATTCATACGGATATTGTACCTCCTGCATATGAGGAAAATGGCCGTCAGATGATCTAAGTGGAACTCATACTGCTTTGACTGGGCAGGGAGGTCATCCAAGTAAGGTTCCACGAAGTCCTTCACATCATGGAAGGCATACGACATGGACCGCTGGAATGTGGCACCATCATTTTTAAGACCAAATGGAAGTTTACGATACGCAAACGTTCCCCAAGGGAAGATGAATGCAGTCTTGTGCTGGTCGGTGGGGTGGATCTCAATTTGGTTGTAGCCGAAAAATCCATCCACGAATGAAAAAATAACACTTCCAACACAATTGTTGATAATTTGGTCGATAAAGGGAGTCAGGTAGTTGTTCTTGGGACAAGATTTGTTGAGATCTCAATAATCGACACAGACGTGGATGGTACCCTATTTTTTATTAATATGGACGATGTTTGAGACCCACTCTGTCAATGGGACAGGGTAAATGAAGCCGACCTTCAAGAGTTTCTCAATATATGCCTTGATTGCCACGGTCTTTCTAGGGTGTATCGGTCGGAGCTTCTGGCGAATAGGTTTGACATCGAGATAGGTTTTAATCTCATGTAAAACAATGGAGGGGTCTATCCTAGGCATCTCCTCATAGGTCCAAGTGAAAACGTCTTGAAATCGCTTGAATAAGGCCGTGGTGACGATGACTTCTTCAGGGGAACACTTCTGGCCTAAATGAATGTGTTCCACTACAACAAAGGTAACCGAAATGTCTATTAAAGTGGTGGGCTCGATGTTAGCAAAGTTGCATTCAAAGTTCGTTTGACATGAGTGTATCAAAGAATGAGAGCCAGAGTAGAAATTTGGTGTAAAGATGGTGTGGATGATGTTCTCTACAGTGTCCAACAAGGGAAGGAAAGATGAACGATGGTGGAGGTCTTCCCACGACAGATCATCTGCACTCGTGATTTCCATAATGGACTCGTCAGAATGAAAAGTCCGTAGTAGAGGATCGGATGATGTCCATTGTAGGGAACAGGAGGTGGAGGTTACAGCTAATTAGTCCTTCGGTGTTGACTGGATGGACTCATACATGAGTTCAGCGGGTGACAAAGGCATAGTGTCTCCAATTAGGTGTGTGGTGGATTCATCAGGTACAAGCCATGAATCAACGGAGTTGGGGATAGATGAAATATGTGAGGAGATCATGTTCACCATAGCAACATGGTTTGAGGGATCCTAAGTAGGAAATATGCCCATAAGGGATGAATCCTTAAGGAGGACAACCCCCACACTCTCATACTTTTGCGAAGATTGTCCAATCGAAGGAACATTATCACCCGGGTGAGAAGTGGTGTCAGGTGTGCAGAAATCCAATTGGTCGACTGTGACAATTCGGCCTTGATGGGGGAATTGTACTATGCGGAAGACAGATGATGCAACTGCAGTCATGGCATAAAACCAATTACGACCAAGCAGAATGTTATAATCGAACGGGTATTGCCCCCCAGATCAACTAATAAATCTTGTAATAGCCCATGAGGTTGAAAGCCACATCTGTTGAAGGCTCTCAAAGTGGTAGGAGAACGGTTCAACTTGGGAGAACTAATGGCTCTCCAACATGCGATCGACATGATTGATGTAGAGGCTTTTTTGTCTAAAACGGTACAATGGATTATCTTCCCAGCAATGTTTGTAGCAACTTGAAATGCTAATTGATGGGAGAGCCTCGGTTTGAAATACTCCAGCTAGAACATAATGGTATTCGATGAATCTGGGTCAACTGCACCGATGGCAGTGAGGAGAGTCTTGTGCTAATTTGGACAGTTTTGCAAGACCTCGAGCATCGACATAGCACAAGGAGCTTGTGCTAGGTCTTCTACAATCTTGTAGTTCTGAGAAACCCGAGCATTAGGATTGAAAATCGATTTTCTAATCATGCTCTTGGGTGGATGCAACACTGACTCGAGAGAGGGATTCTCTGTGGTGAGAGGCGCAGCCGGTATGGTGACGTCGGGTATCGAAGTGGAAGCTTTTTCAGTATTACTCCCAATAGGTTCCTTAGCTGGAATAGAGTCATACGAATGAGAACGAGTGTTCAAGTTGATGGTCTCGTTACGCACCATGAGAACATGTGCGGTGGTGGATGCTTCTCCTTGGGAAGAAGAAGTGTGAGCGATCGACTACTGATTTTGAGCATGGAAGGGATTGTTGAGAAATGCGGGTGTGGGTTTACCCTTAAGAAACTTTTGAACTTCGTCTCTATGGGGGCACTCTTTAGAAAAGTGATCATCACCACATAGTAGGAAAGGATACTTCAACTTCCTTTTCTGTTTGGTATCATTAGGGGTGCTCTTTTGTTCTTGTTGGGTGTAAGATTTCTTAGGTTTCCCCTTGTTCTTCTTCTTACCACCGGACTTTTGAGGTGAAACTGAAGAAACATAATTCACTTCTTTGGTGACAACAGGAGTGGATGATTTGGCGGCGTCGTGACCAACCTGTGTTGGTTATGGGGAAGAACCCGAGGGGTTCGACGAACCAACATTTTGAGAAGAAGGTTGGATGGTAAGGGATCCAATGATGCCATTAGTTTGGGGTCCCTTGGGTGGTTTCGCGGGGTCGTAAGTGTTGCGGGGTGCATTAGGAAGGATATCAAACAATGTTCCAGACTGAGCATAGACTAGGTCTAGTAAGTGGGCATGTGCGATGGCTTGTTCTTTAGTGACAACACCTCCCATGGCAACATCTCGTGCTATGGTTAGGATGAGAGACTTTGTAAACCGGTCTGCTAGGAGATGATCTGGGATATGATCCTTAATGAGACGTCATCTCCTCTACCACTCATGTATATGATATGATATATGAGTAGTGGTATTTTGATGGAGCGAGGTTAAAAGCTCTGTACCAGTTTCATACCGTATAGGCAGCTGGAAATGAGTAAAAAAGTTCATAGCAAGAGAACCAAAATCAGGAAAAGAATGGGGTGGTAGTTTAATGTACCACTTGGTAGCCGAACCAGTGAGAGTCCGTTGGAATAACCGACGACAGATCGAGTCGTCCATCAGGGAGTTGGATGAACACCATAAGTGGTATGTCATCACATGGTTTTTGGGATCCTCACCTAGCTTACCATCAAATTTCAGGATATCTGACGGAAGTTTTACTAGAATAGGTGGCCAATTAGTTCCGTGGTAGATGGGGTCATTGGTTAAATGAGACAACTTAGGTAGGTCTAAAGTAGCTAGAAAGGGAAGTTGCAGATTAGGCTGCGAGTACTGATAGTACGGATAAGGCGTGTAAGGACCAATGGGACCTTGTGTCGATTGACCATAGGGTGTTTCAGGAGGAAACTAGTTGCAGGGGTACTGACCGCCTGGACCAAATGTAGGTCCGCCGCCATAGTAAGGTGGTCCATAACCATAATAAGGTGGCCCGTTGCCATAAGGTGGGGGCCCCCCTCCGCTGCCGGGAAGGGGTGGGCCGCCTCCAAATGGTGGGGGTCCGCCACCACTACCAGGGAAGGATGGGCCGCCACCGCCTCCTCCAGGAGGAGGTGGTGGTCCACTACCACCACCAGAATAAGACGGGCCTCCACTGCCTCCACTAAGAGGGGGTGGTGGGCCACCATCATCGCTGGAAGGGTAAGAGCCTCCTCCTCCACTTCCACCATAGTAGGGTGGGGGTCCACCACCACCACCACTAGGATTAGAAGGTCCTCCACTACCACCACCGGAAGGGGGTGGTGCTCCTCCACCACCACCGGGATGAGATGGTACTCCCCCACCTCCACCGGGAGGGGGGGTGGTCCAACACCACTGCCACCAGGGGGTGGTGGGCCATGATGACCGAAGTGGGGTGGTCCTCCTCCAGAAGGTAGAGGTCCGCCTCCTCCAGAGTTATGTGGGGGCCCGCCACCTCCAATGGGAGGTGGGGGTGGACCAAACGGGGGTGGAGGGACTTGCGGGACTGTAAGTGGGGGTCCATGTTGTAAAACATTTTTCTCACGCCATAGAGTGTAAGGATTACCGGGGTAAGGTACCCCATAGAGTGCATTTCTGGGATTAATTTGACTTGACACAGGGTTAAGATGACCTGGATACGCTTGACTCGATGGAGGTTGAATTACGTTGGATGGTCCCCCAACATGGGATAGTCCCGAAGTGGAAGGTCCAGGAGGTAAGTAATTTCCAGCGGAAGGTCCGATGGGAACCCCTACTGCAGGATTATGGTTAAGAGACGGGGGTTTCCCCCCAGCAACAACTTGCTGACCACTAGGTAAAGGTTGACCCAACACTAGCTGTTGATTATTAACCATAGGGGTACCACTACCCGTAAAGAAGGTA
Source organism: Larix kaempferi (assembly GCA_027924585.1). Taxonomy (NCBI): domain Eukaryota; kingdom Viridiplantae; phylum Streptophyta; class Pinopsida; order Pinales; family Pinaceae; genus Larix; species Larix kaempferi. Next base: position 590,666 of record BSBM01001774.1, read on the forward strand.
GGAAGTAAAGAGTATCCTCTCTGTGAAGTTTGAGGTGGGGGAGGAACAGGTGACATAACTGCGATAGTCACGGGTGTGTTGGACTATTGTCCTTCAACATGTTGGGTTATGGGAGGTACTGAACTGGTCTCCTGTCTAGGAGATACATGTGTAGGAATGGATGGTTGACTAGTTTCAGTAGTGGTCACGTGTTGCGTGGATGATTCCGGTGACTTGAAAGATAAAGAGTGACTTGGGATTGGTCTATAAGGGGGTAACAATGGGTCTTCAAACCTTCATTGGAGACTTGAATTCCGACACCTCTCAGCCATAGACCGAAAGTGAGCCAATTGGCTACGGTAGCAGTCCAAGGGATCATTCGGAGTAGTCACATTGGGTGGGGGTGAAATGGAAAAGTGGGCCACTGGGTGACCGGTAGAATATGTCCAATAAGATGCTGTAGGACCAACAACTATTGTGGGGTCGTCCTAGGGTTGATTTATCCATTCCAACGATCCAGGATCTCCCGGTGCAATGGGAGGTAAGTCTTGTGAAGTGGGGATTTGTGCTTCTTCATCTTCAGGGGATGAGAGGCAGGTGAATCTGGAGGAGTATGTGGAAACAAAAGTCGTCCAGCATTCAAAGTGGGTTTTTCCACTTCATGTGACCTGACCCTGGCATGTGGATCCATTCTTACCCTCGAAATTACCTCCTGGTTAAGGGGATATTCGAGTGGCAAATTCTGAATCCTGCGAGACCTTCTCCAAGGAAAGTCATCCAGAGTGATTGAAACGAAAAGTTTCTCCTAAGGGAAAACTAAAATAAAAGCAGACTAGAAAAAACCCTACATAAACTAAGGCCACAAGCAAACTTATGTTGTAAGAGTGGATTCAATGGTATGGAACCTCATAGGATTTTCAAGGCTTTGCAACTCGCGATATACCACAGGTTCCAAAAATATGACATGACAAGGAGGATTGGGACCGTACCCTTTCCTGCATACCCGATTACCTAGACGGTACGTGCGTAGTAGCTCCCCGAGTGCTGCTCTCGGTGTATTGCTCCACCAAGATGGCAAAAAATTTAACTCAGTTGGTTTCTGAAATCCTAAGGGTGTCTCCCGATATACTCAAGGTATGTGGGAGCTGAAATTCGTAGTGGTGCTGTCTAATGCACAACCGTTAGGAAAGAGACCTTCCGATATACTACCGAGTACGTGATACACCCTTCGATATATGCCAAGTACTCAAGGTGGCTTGGTGGGTACATGAAGGAGCTCGATGTACCGATAAGTACGTGGAAGACTACAATACCCCCGGGATATAGTGATGGAAAATAACGACAGTTTCCATGCTTAACGACGCTGGAACATGTCTCTAACTTACACACAAGTTTCTAAAGGTTTTACCCTAGTTCTACCGTTAATTTATCTGGACGGTTAGGTGAATGCATGAGGTGAGTACATAATCGTAAACATAATGCAGGTCCTGACTACATGCAAAAATACATTTTTCTTTCAATGAACTCTATGTATGGGAAGGATAAATTTTCTTTTTCTTTCCAACAACTTAACCAAAGCAAAGCAATGCAAGACAATCCCAAATCTACCAAAAAATGACTATAATATATTCTTTTTCCTTTTCAACGAAACGCAAAATTTTTCACAACACTACTAAGCCAAATCAAAGCATGTTTTTTTCTTTTTCTTTTGTCTTTTCAAAATGAAAATGATGTTAAGTAGTGAAAAGAGAGAATTTCTAAGTAAGGTATGCAAAATTTTCACTTTCACTATGATGGCCTAAAAACACAAAAACCAAAAGATACAATGCAATTTCCAAAGCACGGAATTACTTTTGCAAAAATTGATCTATATTCGAATTCTTCAAGAAGATGAGCAACTCATAATTCATGAAAAATACAAATAATGCAACTTTCTTTCAACTTCTCCAAAAGATCTATGAATGAGATATTCCAATGCTTATGCAATTCTTCAAATGATCTTGAAAAATAACGGAAATAAAGTACTTTTGATCTTTGAATGAGTGCATCAAAATGACAAATTTGATAACAACTGTGCTTTTAAACATGAATGCTTGAACTGAAAAGATGACTCGCAGAACTCTAATAACTCAAAAAATATCAAGAAGAGATGAGCACATAATGGACATAAAATACATACAAACACTCAAAATCAATCGGCGACAAGCAAGATTAACAACAAGCTAACATCACAAAATGAATGCAAGTGAGGTATGGAAATTGATTCAACACAATGATCAGATCTGGGAAGGAGAGGAGGGAATGCAAGGGTGAATGGATGCAGGTGGGGGAGACAAGAGTATCCGCCACTACCAAGTCTCAGACTCGTCCAAGATGGAACCCAAAATAACGCCAAACAAAAACCAAACAACTCAATCACACAAAGCAAAAAGGGATCTCTGACTGGATCATACAACACAGAGGGAGTCTGCACACAAACCAAACTCACAATAGAACTGGAGAGGGCATGCCTGTATGGCAAAAATGGAAGATCGGCACACTCTGTGCTTATACACAGTGCGATGTCAAAGTTCACCAATGCGAGGAGTGCGAGGGCCCCGCAGTAGACCAATGGAAGGGATACGATGACAGACTAACATGCAAAGAACATAGATAAAAAACACATAGTGTCACTCTGGGTACACTGACCAGGTGCGACAGACAAGATCTGAGTTCAAAAATGAACCAATTCTTCAGATAATGAGCAATAAACAGGTCTGCAAATGAGATGTGCAAACTCAAAGGAAGCTAACCAGACTCTTCAAAGTGAAGATTTGATGGTGAAATCCACTTTAAGAAGGAAATGATAGAATAGTATGGCTTGGAAAGAAATCAACTGAAAAAAAACATTCAAATTGACAACTATAAAGCAATGTTCTCCCCAGTATGGCTGCCAAATTTGTTTGATGGACAATCTACCGAGAGCGGACTCAAGGCCTGATCTCCCTAGCTTAACGTAAGTCTAGAACAGATAGGACAGAACACAAAATACTTTCCTAGATCAAATAGAAGTGCAAATGGAAGGATAGATCGTTTACCTTGGATTTGCAGATCCCTTTCTCCTTTGTTGATCCAATGCTCCAGCGCTGCTAGATCTTAAACTGCTATACCTTGTTGAACATATAACAGACCAAGAATAGTGAAAGCATACATTTCATATGATAGATCTAAGTTAACAGTTAAGGAGAAAAACTCTAAACATCATCAACGCGACAACATTTATGGAAAGCAATTGTATTAATTGTATTGAAAAGTGGAGAGTACAATAGAAACGAGGATTACAACCATTTCCTTAATGTTGCAAGCTCCTTCCGAAAAGCCATGCCAAAGCTCCTAGAGAGAAGTGAATGTCTCCCAAGCTAGAGTGCTAAATCTATTAAACCTAATTTCACCAGCATAAGAGTACCATAGACTTCCTCCTTTGGAGAGGGGTAGAGCCTCCCTTATATAGGGCTAAGTGGATAGGATGTGGATAGGGTAGGTTGAGATATGGTAGGAGAGAGATGGGGGATCCTTCCATGAGGTTAGGAACCGAGTGCCAGCTCCCCCAAGAGGTTAGGGATAAAGGTACAAGTCAAAAGGCTTCGAGAATGAGCTCGAAAGGCCTATTTTTGTCCATTAATTGTCTTCGTCGCACCCTGTAGTGGAGCAAGGTACGATGTTGTAGGTTGCATGAGTGCATCCTACGAAGACCTCTCAAAACCTATCATAAGCACAATGATGTCCCTTCCAGGTAAATGACTTAACCAATGGAACTTCAGGGGTGTATATACTGAATCTAATGGTGGTAAGATTTTAGGTGTAACACTCCCACTTATTAACAACCCCCTCTTTAAAATTTTGTTATTTGTTTTTGTTTTTTCATTTAATTTTTTTTTGTACTTTAGATTTTTAAAAAATGTTCGATGTTTTTCTTATTTTTAGTTTAGTTTTTTTTTTAAACTTTTGATTTTTAAAATATTTTTCTTCTTTCTTTTTTTTTTTTAATTTCTTTTTAATATTTCTCATTTTTAGCTAAGTTTTTATTTTATTTATTGTATTTTTTATTTTTGTTTTTAAACATATATAAATATATTTCATTTCATTTTGTTTTTTTTTTAAATTTTTTCAAAATGTGTTCAAAACAGGTATTTTTTTTCTTTTTTGTTTTTTTAAGGTTTTTTGGGTTAAAATTTGATTAATATTTATTTATTTTTCTTGAAATTGTCATGATTTTTTTTTCATTTTTACAGTTTTTTGTTTTTAAATTTAAATATTTTTTAGGGCATGGTTTAGAAACGTCTTCAAATGCAACCTGAAAAAGAAAAGAGGCACCGTTGGTAGCACCTCTTTTTGAGTCATAGATTGATTTTTGCATTCTCATTGCAAAGGGGTTGGCTGTTAAGGAGACAATGTTAAACAAGTTGTAATTTTAGCCCCAAAAAGAAAAATGCGTGAAAATGTGTGCTACCATTTTCGATTCGGTGTCTATTTTATGGTTTTTATTATAGGGACACCACCGAGGGTTACCAAAAAGTTGTAATTTCAGCTCCAAAAAAATGGTGTGTAACGTCCCCCTCGCCCCTTTTTAACCATCGAGAGGGGACGTTGGCCAAACCTGGGATTTCAAATTTCGCCCCAAGTCCATAATACGTTTTTAACAATAAATAGTGTGTGCAGAAGCTTAATATAAACATGCACAATGGAGATAAAATCTTTCCAAAGACATATACCATTCAATTACACATGCATGGCATCACATGCATGAAATAAAAACGCTTTAGAATCAACTGAATAAGATTACTTATCTTTACCCAATGCAGATCCAAGCAAATGGCGGTGTAAGAGCGCTTTTCCACCCAACCATAGGCACTCAGTCCAGCATATACTCTTTCTGCTGCTGAGGCCACCCCCAAGCTGGGCTATGAGTCCACCAGGGCGAAGGAAACACCCACGGGCTTCTATCTTCCTTTCCAAAAACGCAGCTCTGTCGTCTAATTCAGAATTTTGGGTTTTAATACGCAATCCAACAAATTGGGCATCAACAACCATGGAGTAACTCTACGTGGGGCATCAGCTTGCATGAGAGAATGAGAATGGTCTGATAATCAAAAGAGTGTTGACTCTAGGGATATGAGGTGAGGGTGAAAAGAAAACTGACATGGATTCTGAATATAGAATAAATAGGATAGCTGACAGTTGACATGACTGTCACAATCCCCGTGCTCAATAACTACATGAAGTGACTTTTCTCACCAACCTCATATGTGCAATAAATGATTGGAAAATGGTCAAAAAATGAGATAATTGGCTTATTCTCATCACATGATAGAATTTAGGGTGAGTTCTAAGGTTGAAAAATGGAAACATAGGATTGGGTTTCCCATAGGCCCCCTTCCTCTCCCCCTTTGGTGGAATCATAGCCCCTTTGGTGCTCCTTACACAACCATTGTTGGACCATTTTATTATTTATGCACATATTATTTACATATACTCTAAATCAGCATAAAGGCCAACCAAATGGTCCAAATAAAATATAACAACATGCATGACTATCCATTCACTAGTCGGGCCTTGGCCTTGAACTCCACACTAGGAATTCACACTAGCATATTTACATAATTTTACATTTGTAATACAATGGGGTCAAAATTGGGATATTACAATCCCCCCCCCCTTGGAATAACACCGTCCTCGGTGTTCCAATTCTTAGGAATACATTCACACTTTACACATGTCCAAAATTCACAAAACATGGCAGGTCTGTCCTACATTTCATCTTTTATTTTGACCTTCCAGGACCAAGTCCTTGGTTTCAACAGGATGCTCCTGCTGAATTTGACCTTCCAACTGATCCACAAGTCTGGAAACTTCGTAGCTACAATTCTTCTTGCCGTCCTTTGTTGGGAATTTGCGGAGGCAATGATTCCCCCCACATTCCCAACATTTCAATGGCGGCTTTTTCTTTACTTGATCCATTTCCTTTGAATCTTCCCACCTGGAACGTTTCTTAATGGGACGATTGGATGAATGCTTCTTCATTGATCCACTTTCCTTCCCACTACTGATTGCTCCCAGAATTCTTTTCACCTCTCTTTGCAGACACATAGAGTCCTGCAAAACCCCGTGGTTCATCTCATTCTGCTGCTTCTGTAGCTTGAGCATCTCTCCAAGATTTTCTTGGGTCTTGGAAATTGTTTGAAGAAGACTTTCAGCCAAATCAAATATCTTTTGGTTTGCTGCCATGGTCAATGTGCACAACTGGCCACACTTTTCTTACTAGCAACACTTTCTTGTATTAGCTGCAACCAATTGCTTCAATTTCTTACCTATGAAATTCATTATGGAAATTCTTTGTTAGGCCACACATAACATAAACCTTAAAATCAATCAATTATTTTCCCAATTGACATGGAATGCCCATGATTTATTCATGAGACTTCCACACTTTTCATGCTTTCCCAACATACACATGAACACATTCATGTTCGTCCTTTCACAAGGAATTAACTATTTCAGCATTCACAATTCATTTCAAGCAATTGACACAATCATTTTCAGCTATAACATGCAGTCAAAAATCCCCTGTTTTATAAATGCATCAATAAAAGGAAAGAGAGAGAGCAATAAGAGTTTTCTCCTCTTAGCCTTGTTCCAATTCAGAACCACACCACCACTGTGGTTTCATGCTCCTAGCCTCTTTCACTTCAATGTGAATGTTTGACTTGCCTTTCCTTGGCTATGGAACTTAGTGTCTAAGGTCTGTCTAAGGATTTTCAACCAGGGAACCCTTCCCCATTGTTTCCTACAGAACCTTTGGTTGCTAGGACCCACACAAGTTCACTAGCACCATCTTTCATTACTGCTCATGATGAGCTTTTTAGGACAGTCACATGTCCACATGCATCCTTAGGATTCCTTCATAGTCCTTGCTTCCAACAATACCTACACTCAAACATTGAATCAATTCACATGTTTAGTTTATTTTCATAGGGTTTATCTCTAAACAAGAGTTTAAGAAATCATAACCAAATCATGTACACACGTATATTCATATTAAATAAGCAAGAAGCTGCAAGATAACCAAGTACTTAGCTATATTGGATGTCTTCACTTTATTCCATAGGCTCCTTCTTTGCTTTACAAGCCTTGGATTGCCCATGGATACAATAACGAATGTTGGGCTAGCACACAGGCTACTCCACAATCATTCGAATAGGAAATGCCAAGCCAGTACATTGACTGGGTTTATCAGACATCCCATTTAGCAATATGCTAAGCCAGTACTCCAACTGGGTTGATCAAGTATTCAAGGAATGTTTGGCAAGCACGCCAACTGCTCCACAACATTTAATGCCCGACCAGTGCACTGAATGGATTTATGAAGCATTTATGGTGCCTTCAGGGTTCCTTTCTTTCTACAATGACCAAGGTTTCCAACAAAAAAACACTAGCATATCAGCTTGGTTTTCATAAGACCTGTCATGAAATTTTCACTTCCAAAATAAATAAAAGGAATAAAAATTAAATACTTATCTGTATTGGGAAGTTCCTCGCTACTCCACATGTTTCCTTCTCTGCTTTACAAGCCTTGGATCACCTGTTGGGTGAATGTTTGGCCAGCACACATGATTCTCCATAACATCAAGTAGTTAATTCCCAACCAGTTTACTCTCTAGATTTACCAAGCATTGGTGGTGCCAAAGCAGTCCCATAACTGGTTTTCCCTCTCCATTGCTAAGCTAGCACATCCATCTGTCTCATCATCCAATGGAAAAAAACTACACCACGACCATTTCTAGGTCAAGGTTCTACTATAGAGCCATAGGAATATTAGGGTTTCTAGCTAGTCTCGGTACCCCACCTTACTGCTGACCTAATAGATATTTTATGCCTTCATCAATATTACCACACCTTCACACACACATCAACTCTTCATCCACAAAAGGATGGCACTCCTCCTTCTTATCACGTCCCCATCCATCGATCCAATACCAGGAAGAAAACATGAACAAGCATATTGGGCTTATTTGACAATCTCAGCCCCATACAGTACTCATAAATTCATAACAATTAAAATCTTCTGTGTGCAGACTCATACTCAATATAAACATAACGGAAATAAACATATTTGCAGGCACACAAATAGTAATGCATCATCATATCTAACACAGACATATGATGGTTCATTATGCAGAAAATTCAATCTTGTACTCATGCTATGCACAGAATTCATGTCGATTTCATTAAGACAATCATTTCGTTTCATTAACATGGGCAATTAACATTCAGAATTAACATTCAGAATTAACACACTGCAAAACACATAATGCATATAATGTAAATCATAGAGAACACTTATCTTGAAGATGAAGCTGTCCAAACAACTGGCTATGTGAGAGCAATGTTCCACCCAACCATATATCTTTGTCCAGCTTGTATTCTTCCAGCTGAGAGATCACCCTCGAGCTGGGTTGTGTATCCACTAAGGAGGATTTAGCTGGGCTCACTAACAACCATGGTTTCACTCAACAACTATGCTAAGCCAACCCACAATTGGGTTTATCAAGCATATAAAAGACAAAGGAGGGAAATGCTAAGCTAGTGAGCTCATCCACAGAGCTACATGCATCTCAAAGGAATTCAACAGTCATGGCACCCACATTACCTACCACACCCAACACAAGGAAGGTCCCCTTCTCTGCTGCACAGTCTCTCAGGCATCCCTTCCCTCCAGTGCTCTTCAAGATGGGTATAGAAAGGTCCAACTGCTTATTCTCGAGATTCTAGCCTTCACTAGGTTTATCAAGCAAACCCAACCTCTGCTCAGTCATTCATAATTGGATTTCTCACATTTCTGTTCATCAAATAACTTAATCCCATCATTTGTTTTCTGGGCTATAAAAACTGGGTTCTCCAATGGATTTCGGGGTATCTAATACTCTCAAATTTTCCCCAAGGTTCAGATCTATGGATCCCCCATTGGATTTTACTGTCAAATACAAAATTTGGGAGTTTTTGGCTCTTCAAAACGTGGGTTCTTGCAAAGTTGCGATTTTTGATTTTTCTCACTGCTGGGAATTCAATTTTTTTTTGGATGGAAAATGATGCTGGGTTCCTCAATCATGGAATGGGAGTGAGGAAGAATCAACTCCCAAGAGGTAGGGTGACTTGTGTTACAAGAAAACAGATCCCATACTCCGCCATACGAATTTCTGGGCTACCCATGCTCCATTGAAGCCATGGACTGAAATCTTCAACTACTTCCTTACAACAGAAATAAATGTCATCAAGGAAAGTCAAATGGGTTCTCACCATGACATTTGGTAGCATATGGT